>OZ038379.1:117069103-117669103 GCA_964036045.1 Eutreptiella sp. 'Long Island Sound 2002'
AGTGGTCCGGGAACAACTTTGGAAAAAATCATTTTTTTCGCCCCAGGGACCTTGGTGGACCCACTGTTCGCCCTGTCGTGCGCGGGCCGGGCTGCCCTCCGACTGCACCAAGTGACCACTAGTACGGGGGTCTACGCGTCTCGTTGGGCCATTCCGAGGGGTGGAAACCACAAAAAGTTGGGGGTTGCGGGTGGACTAGGTGCCCTCGGAATCGGATTTTGAGCCACGTAGACCAAGATACGGTCCGTGCTTGATTTCGGGGGGTTGGTGCACATTGCGCCGTTTTTGGGGCTTTTTGGCACCTTTTTGGGCCGTTTCTCGGACATATCGTGGATTTGAAGGGCACTAGAGGGCTCTTTGACACGGTGAAGTCAAGCCGCACGTGGACTGTGGCTAGCGTTTCCCTTCGTTTGGCCGTTTTGGCTAGGTTTGGGGGCCGTTTTGGGCCAAAAAAGGCTGTTTTGGGGCACAAAACAGCGCAGATTTGGGAGGGCACCTCCCGACTTGGCGCCACCGCCCCGGGCCGCCACTGGTGAGTTTTTGGCTCAAAATTTGGATTTGGCAAGGGCACCACCTAGGCTCCAAGATGGCTACATGGGCAAATGATCCGAAGCGTTGGGACGGAGCAATGGCCAAAACAGCAAGGAGACGTGTTGTTGTTGCTTGTTGCTTGTTGTTGTTGCTTGTTGTTAGCTAAATTTAAGGGGAGAGGGGTGTAGTAATATATATGTATATCCTCCAATCTACACCCCTCTCCCAACTCTAGGTGGCTCCACCACACGGCTCTAAGGTACGTGCGAAGGGCACAAAGTGGTGCATACACGTGGTGGAAGGGCCTAAACTCCGTCAAAACGGGCACAAAACGGGCTGAAAACACTTGT
This sequence comes from Eutreptiella sp. 'Long Island Sound 2002', assembly GCA_964036045.1. Taxonomy (NCBI): domain Eukaryota; phylum Euglenozoa; class Euglenophyceae; order Eutreptiales; family Eutreptiaceae; genus Eutreptiella; species Eutreptiella sp. 'Long Island Sound 2002'. Next base: position 117,069,985 of record OZ038379.1, read on the forward strand.
TTGAGCATCCCAAATGGTCCGGGATCACTTTTCGAAAAATGCATTTTTGACCCATTTTTGACCCATTTTTGGTCCCAAAATGGCCCATTTTCAAGGCATTTTGGGATTTACCATGAGCCAAAACCCGTCGCCACGGGCTCAAAATGGGCTAAAACCACTTGTTTGAGCATCATAAATGGTCCAGGATCATTTTTGGAAAAACGCGTTTTTGACCCATTTTTGACGCATTGTTGGTCCCAAAACAGCCCATTTTCAAGGCATTTTGGGATTTTCCATGGCCCAAAACGCGCCACCACGGGCTCAAAACGGCCTGAAACCACTTGTTTGAGCATCCCAAGTGGTCTAGGAACAACTTTGGAAAAAATCATTTTTTTCGCCCTGGGGACCCTGTTGGACCCACCGTTGGCCCCCACTGTGCGTGGGCTGGGCTGCCGTCCGGCTGCACCAAGTGACCACTGTTACGGGGGTCTACGTGTCTCGTTGGGCGATTCTGAGGCTTGGAAACAATAAAAAGTGGGGGGTTCCGGGTGGACTAGGTGCCCTCGGAATTCGTTTTTGAGCCACGTAGCCCAAGATACGGCCCGTTCTTGGTTTCGGGGTGCTGGTGCACATTGCGCGGTTTTTGGGGCTTTTTGGCGCATTTTTGGGCCGTTTCTCGGACATATCGTGGATTTAGAGGGCACCAAAGGTCCCTTGGTTGCGAGAAAGTCAAGCCGCACGTGGAGTGTAGCAGCCGTTTGCCTTCGTTTGGCTGTTTGGCACCCTTATTAGGGCTGTTTTGGGCGAAAAATGGCTGCTTTTGGCCCAAAACTGCGCAGATTTGGGAGGGCACCTCCCGACTTGGCGCCACTGCCCGGGCCGCCACCGGTGAGTTTCTGGCTCAAAACTTGGATTTGGCAAGGCCACCACCTAGGCTCCAAGATGGCTACATGGGCAAAAGATCCGAAGCGTTGGGACAAAGCAATGGCCAAAACGGCATGGAGACGTGTTGTTGTTGTTGCTTGTTGTTGTTGTTGTTAGCTAAATTTAAGGGGAGAGGGTGTAGTAATATATATATCCTCCAATCTACACCCCTCTCCCAACTCTAGGTGGCTCCACCACACGGCTCTAAGGTACGTGCGAAGGGCACAAAGTGGTGCATACATGTGGTGGAAGTGGGTAAACTTGGTCAAAACGGGCTCAATACGGGCTAAAAACACTTGTTTGAGCATCATAAATGGTCCAGGATCACTTTTGGAAAAACGCGTTTTTGACCCATTTTTGACCGATTGTTGGTCCCAAAACGGCCCATTTTCAAGGCATTTTGGGATTTTCCATGGCCCAAAACGCGCCACCACGGGCTCAAAATGGCCCAAAATCACTTGTTTGAGCATCCCAAGTGGTCTAGGAACAACTTTGGAAAAAATGATTTTTTTCGCCCCGGGGACCCTGGTGGACCCACCGTTGGCCCCCACTGTGCGTGGGCTGGCCGGCCCTCCGGCTGCACCAAGTGACCACCAAGTGACCACTGGTACGGGGCTCTACGTGTCTCGTTGGGCGAGTCTGAGGCTTGGAAACCATAAAAAGTGGAGGGTTGCGGGTGGACTAGGTGCCCTCGGAATTCGTTTTTGAGCCACGTAGCCCAAGATACGGCCTGTGCGTGGTTTCGGGCTGCTGGTGCACATTGCGCAGATTTTGGGGCTTTCTGGCGCCTTTTTGGGCCGTTTCTTGGACATATCGTGGAGTTAGAGGGCACCAAAGGTCACTTGGTCACGAGAAAGTCAAGCCGCACGTGGAGTGTACCAGCCGTTTGCCTTCGTTTGGCTGTTTTGAACCCTTAGTAGGGCTATTTTGGGCGAAAAATGGCTGATTTTGTCCCAAAACTGCGCAGATTTGGGAGGGCACCTCCCAACTTAGCGCCACCGCCCTGGGCCGCCACCGGTGAGTTTCTGGCTCAAAACTTGGATTTGGCAAGGCCACCACCTAGGCTCCAAGGTTGCTACGTGGGCAAAAGATCCGAGGCGTTGGGACGCGGCAATGGCCAAAACGGCACGGAGAAGTGCTTGTTGTTGTTGTTGTTGTTGTTGTCGTTGCTTGTTAGCTAAATTTAAGGGGAGAGGGGTGTAGTAATATATATATATATATATATATATATATATATATATATATATATATATATTTGTCATCAATGATTGTCATGGACTGTTTCTCGGAAAAAGCGTTTTGACCCCGCGTTATTTGTGCTCTACGTGTTGCGCATGCTGTCTCTCCTCGTGTCCCCGGCATCAGGTACGGTCGTTGTGCGCGTTCAGAGCGTCCCGGGCGTTCACTCCGTGTAGGGCTCCGGGGACAACTTTAGTGTTAGGCGCGTCCATCGTCCTTTGTGCGGACAGCTTCTTCGGAAGTCATGGGCTTGCTGAGGAATTCGCGGCCCAACGTCGGCCGTTTCTCATGCTTTCAAAGCGTGATAAGCGAGATGCCGGCCTTACAAGGGCAGCCGCCCTTACCCAGGAGGGCGACATGGCACGGGCAATTGTGGCCGACAAGAACTATGCTGCAAGAACTAAGAAGGCTGGTGCTCATATCTTCCCTGAGGGCGGTCTGGGCTACCTTGGCAGATCCAACCTGGTGCACGCCCAGTCCATCTTTGCTATCGCGGCCCGCCAGTTTGTCCTGATGGGTGCCTTCGAGGCCTACCGTGTGAAGGGTGGTCCTCTGCGCGTGGATCTGTATCTGCTCCACCCTGGTGAAGCCTTCGACCCTCTGGTTTTGGCTGACGACCCTGACACTTTTGCTGAGCTGAACTTGAAGAAGATCAAGAACGGCCGTTTGGCTATATTTTCTGTGTTCGGCTACTACGTGCGGGCCATCGCGACTTGTGAGGGTCCCGTTGAGAGCTGGGGCTCCCACATCGCCGACCCATACGCCGTGAAAGGTATGACTAGCGTCAACGTTACCCTGTTCGCTCGTACCCCTATGGCCATGTACGCCACCGCTGTCTGGTACGGCCTAGAGCGCCACAAGTGGTAGGGCCCATTCTCTGATGCCTCCACCCCTGATTACCTCACTGGTGAGTACCCTGGTGACTACGGTTGGTACTTCGCCGCATACCGTGAGGCCCAGTTGATCCACGCATGTTGGGCTATGTTTGGCACTTTGGGCTGCTTGACCCCTGAGTTGTTGGCCAAGTACGCAGGTGTGCAGTTCGATGCGTCTGCGTGGTTCCAAGCCATCTGAGTGTTTAACAGTGTCTATCAGGTGGCCAAGGTGCGTGTCGTGCGACGTGCTTCGCAACCTGTCATGCATCGTGCTTCGCATAGTGCGCGAGAACCACCGGAGGGGGCAGAAGCAGGGCAACTAGAAGGCAGGAGAAGGTGAGGGCAATAGCAACATAGGTGCCCAAACAACGGGCGCGGGAAGGGAGAGGGAGGGGGGAGGGGACGGGTTAAGCTGCGCACATTGCTTGCATAGTGCGTGCGCAGACAGAGGGGGCAGGAGAAGGACGGAGGGGCGGGGACAGAGCGCCAGGAGGTGGGACGCCGCACGGCCAGGTGCAGGGGTGAAGGGTGCGGCATGACAGGGTGTGCCTCGTATGGTGTCACGCGTAGTGCCTGTAGTAATGAACTGGCCTGAGGTGCTGCACGGCCGCTGGGCTATGTTGGGTACACACTGGTGCCAGACCTCCGAGCTGCAGCAGCAGTACAGTGCTATGGGCAATGGGGCCAGCAAAGGTGTGTGGTTCAAGGCTGGTGCCTCCACCCCTGACTTCCTTACTGGTGAGTACCCTGGTGATTTCGGTTGGGACGCCGCCGGTTTGGCCGCAGACCCTACCACCTTTCCCGCATACCGTGAGGCCGAGTAGATCCACGCTCGTTGGGCTATGTAGGGCACTAAGGGCTGGTGGACCCCAGAGCTGTTCGCCAAGTACGTTGGTGTGCAATTCGATGTGTCTGCGTGGTTCTAGGCTTTCAAGGTGTTTAACAGGTGGCCAAGGTGCATGTCGTGCGACGTGCTTTGCAACTTGTCATGCATAGTGCTTCGCGTAATGTGCGAGAACCACCGGAGGGGGCAGAAGCAGGGCAACCAGAAGGCAGGAGAAGGAGAGGGCAACAGCAACACAGGTGCCCAAACAACGGGCGCGGGGAGGGAGAGGGAGGGGCGGGGGGACGGGTGTGCATCGCACATTGCACGCACAGTACGTGCACAGACAGAGGGGGCAGGAGAAGGACGGAGGGGCGGGGACGGAGTGCTAGGAGGTAGGACGCCGCACGGCCATGTGCAGGGGTGACGAGTGGGGCAGGGCAGGGTGTGCCTCGTATAGTGTCACGCGTAGTGCCTGTAGTAATAAACTGGCCTGAGGTGCTGCACGGCCGCTTGGCATGCTCTGGTGCGTGACCCCTGAGCTGCTGCAGAAGTACACTGCTATCGACAATGGTGCTAGTAAAGGTGTGTGGTTCAAGGTTGCTGCCGCGATCTTCGAGTCTCATGGCTTGAACTACATGGGTGCCCCCGCGTTGGTGCGTGCCCAGTCCATCTTTGCCGTGTTGGCCTGCCAGCTTGTCATGATGGGTGCCATCGAGGCTTTCCGTGTGATCGGTGGTCCATTCGGTGGACGAGATCTTGATCTGGTGTACCCTAGTGACAAGTCATTTTACCCTCTGGGTTTGGCCGACGACCCTGATGTGGCTGCCGAGCTGAAGGAGAAGGAGATCAGGAGCGGCCATTTGGCGATGCTCTCCAAGTTCGGCTACTATGTGCAGGTGCTGTCACCGGCCAAGGCCCTGTTGAGAACTGGGCCTCCGACATTGCTGATCCATTTGCGGTGAACAGGTTGACCCTTGAGATTGGCACCGAATACACGCCATCTGTTGCCATGTTCGCAGCTGCTGGGAAGTAGACGGCCGCCGCCCCAAGGTGGATTTGTCTGGCTGGTATGGCCCTAACTGCAAGAAGTGGTTGGGCCCTAACGCTGCAGGCAGCAGCGTCCCAGACTACTTGACCGGTGAGTACCCTGGTGACGACGGTTGGGACAGCGCTAGGCCTGCAACAGACCCTAAGGCCATCAAGCGCCTCCGCAAGGCTGAGGTGCTGCACGATCGCTGGGCTATGTTGGGTACTCTCTGGTGCCTAACCCTGTAACCCGCGAGCTGCTACAGAAGTACACCTCTATCGACAATGGTGCCAGTAAAGGTGTGTGGTTCAAGGCTGCTGCCGTGATCTTCGAGTCTTACCGCTTGAACTACATGGGTCCCCCCGCGTTGGTGCGCGCCCAGGCCATCCTTGCCTTGTTGGCCTGCCAGCTTGTCCTGATGGGTGCCATCGAGGCTTACCGTGTGATCGGTGGTCCATTCGGTGGACGAGACCTTGATCTGGTGTACCCCGGTGGCGAGTGATTTAACCCTCTGGGTTTGGGCGACGACCCTGATGTGGCTGCCGAGCTGAAGGAGAAGGAGATTAGGAGCGGCCATTTGGCGATGGTCTCCAAGTTCGGCTACTATGAGCAGCCTGCCGTCACCGGCCAGGGCCCTGCTGAGAACTGGGCCTCCCACATTGCTTATCCATTTGCGGTGAACAGGTTGACCCTTGAGATTGGCACCCAGTACACGCCATCTGTTGCCATGTTCACAGTTGCTGGGAAGTAGACGGCCGCCGCCCCAAGGTGGATTTGTCTGGCTGGTATGGCCCTAACTGCAAGAAGTGGTTGGGCCCTAACACTGCAGGCAGCAGCGTCCCAGACTACTTGACCGGTGAGTACCCTGGTGACTACGGTTGGGGCAGGGTTGGGCCTGCAGCAGACCCCAATGCCATCGAGCGCCTCCGCAAGGCTGAGGTGCTGCACGATCGCTGGGCTATGTTGGGTACTGTCTGGTGCCTAACCCGCGAGCTGCTACAGAAGTACACCTCTATCGACAATGGTGCCAGCAAAGGTGTGTAGTTCAAGGCTGGTGCCGTGATCTTCGAGTCTTATGGCTTGAACTACATGGGTGCCCCCGCGTTGGTGCGCGCCCAGTCCATCCTTGCCGTGTTGGCCTGCCAGCTTGTCGTGATGGGTGCCATCGAGGCTTACCGTGTGATCGGTGGTCCGTTCGGTGGACAGGACCTTGATCTGGTGTACCCTAGTGGCAAGTGATTTAACCCTCTGGGTTTGGCCGACGACCTTGATGTGGCTGCCGAGCTGAAGGTGAAGGAGATCAGGAGCGGCCGTTTGGCGATGGTCTCCAAGTTCGGCTACTATGTGCAAGCTGCCGTCACCGGCCAGGGCCCTGTTGAGAACTGGGCCTCCCACGTTGCTGATTTATTGGCGTTGAACAGGTTGACCCTTGAGATTGCCATGCACTCCATGCCATCAGTTGCCATGTTCGTAGCTGCTGGGCAGAAGCAGGAGGCCACCCCCAAGGTGGATTTGTCTGACTGGTATGGTCTTGACCGCAAGAAGTGGTTGGGCCCCAACACGGCGGACAGCTATGTTTTTGATTACTTGACCGGTGAGTACCCTGGTGACCACGGTTGGGACAGCGCTGGGCCTGCAGCAGGCCCCAAGACATACGGGCCAGCACGTGGGTTGCATCAACATCTTCAATCTCGTCTTGTGCCCATGCTTGCTGCTTTGTTTCTTGGTTGCTGCAGTGCTGCCCCCCTAGGCATTGTGCTTGCTTGTTGCAGTGCTGCTGCTCTGCCATGCCTTGCCCCTTACCCCCGGCGAACAAACGGACCAGCGTCCGTCGCCGTTGCTAATGCTAATGCTCTGCAGTTGCCACTGCCCTCAAAGCCTGGTTGGCCGGTATCCGCGGTCCTCTTGGTCCCCCGTCATGCTGTGGGCCACCTCAGGCAGCCCTGGGACCCACGGGATTGAGCAAGGCACGAACCACCTGTCGGTGCGAGATGCCCGGTAACTCCAGTAGACGGCATGATAAGTGGTTATGACTATAACTATATATATATATATATATATATATATATATATATATATATATATATATATATATAGGTCACCAATGATTGTCATGGACTGTTTCTCGGAAAAACCGTTGTGACCCCGCGTTCTTCGTTTTCTACGTGTTGCGCATGCTGTCTCTCCTCGCGTCCCCGGCATCAGGTACGGTCGTTGTGCGCGTTCAGAGCGTCCCGGGCGTTGTCTCCGTGTAGGGCTCCGGGGACAGCTTTAGTGTTAGGCGCGTCCACCGTCCTTTGTGCGGACAGCTTCTTCGGAAGTCATGGGCTTGCCGAGGAATTCGCGGCCCAACGTCGGCCGTTTCTCATGCTTTCAAAGCGTGATAAGCGAGATGCCGGCCTTACAAGGGCAGCCGCCCTTACCCAGGAGGGCGACATGGCACGGGCAATTTTGGCCGACAAGAACTATGAACTTGCCGTGTACAAGAACCCGAAGGTGGGGCACAAACCCCCACGCTTGGTCCCCTTCCTTACCAATTGTTGCTATGGGGAGGAGGTGCCCAAAGACCGGAGAGGGAACCCTCTCCCTCCGGTCGTAGCGTGCTACCGGGAGTCCTCCCGTGCCGTAGAAGGGGCCAACCAAATGGCGCTGCAAATGCGCCAACTGGGGAGGCAAATGACCTGGAGCCACGTTGTGCGCGCGTTCATGGTGCGGTACGCGGCCGGCAATGCCCTTGCCACCGCCAAGGCATTGGGATTGGTGGACGACAAGACCACCATGTGGGAATTCCACTGGGACATCCTCAAGCAGCGGTACTTTAGCGGCGCGGAGTTCAACAACACAACGCCAACCGCTGCGGTCCCTACGGTGCATGCACCGAAGTGCTTTGCGGGCCGCCTGTTGTGCACGCATTGCCGCAATGGGAGTACGCGTTGGGCGTGTGGAGCGTGCGGGAAGCACATGCACATCAAGTGCTTCGGGGACGCCCACGACGTGTAGTCTGTCCTGGGCGTGGTGGGGCAGAACGAGATGGTCATGGGGGCGGAGCCTCTGCCATCCCTACCCATGGGACCAGTGCGAACCCTGGAGGAACAGCCGCGCAGGCTGGATACCCAACCGTGAGGACGCCCCCCCCCCCCCCCCCCAACAATGGTACTCTGTTCCACAACACGTCGTGCGCGTCGTACGCGTTGCACGCGTATTCCACGCGTGGCTCTCCATGTGTCCCTGGAGCCACACCAATTCGTTCTGCGCGTTCCGGACGTTGTGCGTGTCGTACAACCTTTTTTTAAATTCGTCCAGAACGCCTGGAACATTTCATGTGTCTCTCGTCACAAATGATGTCTCCGTAGACAAAGGAATATGACGTCGGGAGGGAGTTCATGAGCCAATTGGCCACAGAGTCCCACAAAGTGTGACTCTCCCGTCCCGAGGCACAAGAGTGCCTCAACAAGTCCCGAGTACGCCCCAGGGGCACCATGCCATGGGCATCGTGGGAGTTGTAGCTACACCAACTGGCGGAGCGACAAGGGGTTCCCGGCACGGTCTTGAACTAGGTGTGCCAGGCGCTGGGGCGCACGTAGCTGCCGCACAGGTGCAAAACAAAGCGCGCGCTCACACACACACACACACCCCTACCTGTTTTGCTATGCCCGAAAGCAAGACATCCCGACTTTGCATTCTCGTAACAGCCCCTTTTGCACACCACACCACACCACACCAAGAAGCGCGGCGGTGTATTGCCACAATTCCACTGCCCAGTACCCCCACGCAATGTGGCAACGTTCTGCAAGCTTTCCACTGCCCAATGCCGCCGGGAGTCGCTTGGTATTGCGGCTGTTCCACTGCCCACTGCCCCCACGTAGTATGGCAGTCTTCCGCAGGAGTTCCACTGCCCGGTGCCCCGCGGCCGTGCGGCAGTATATCGCACGACTTCTACTGCTCACTACTCCCACGGGGTGTGTCATTGCGCTACCGGAGTTACATTGCCCGGTGCCCCCGGGCAGAGCGGTGGCATATTGCACGAGTTCCACCGTCCGCTGCCCCTTGCCTCTGAGGCAGTGTGCTGCAAGAGTTTCACTGCCCATTGCCGCGAGGCAGCGAGCCAATATGCCATAGGAGCCCCACCGCCCAGTGCCCTCAGGGAGTGCAGGGAGAGGGATTTGAACTCAAAAGTTGCCGCATGCCGGCCCACCTAATCACACAAAACGCCGGAACTATGCCTCCGCCACCTTCAACAAGCGATATGTGACTAGGCACAAAGTCGCCTCGAAGTGCGGAAGCTCACTTTTTAGGGGTACTGTCTGTGACAACTCCCGCCGGAGCCCCCCCCCCCCCCACCGCGGTCCGCCCCGTGTCAAGGGGGGCTACTCTTAACCCCCCCCCCCGTGGTTGGGGAGGAGGCCACGCCACCATCCATTGCCTAACCCCGGCCAGCCTACCAACAAGGGGCTATTGGGGTGCCCCCTAGCCTTGGGAGCGGGCCGCCATACGAGCCATTGACAAACCACGGCCACAAAACCAAAATCGGGACATCCCGGTGCTTGCTAGTATGGGGAGTGGGCCACCCCAACCACCGATCAATAAACACCGGCCACCTTGCCAATGGGTGGCTTTCAGGGTGCCCCGTAGGCTAGGGAGGGCGTTGCCCCACACAACCGCACGTCCTCATGTCCCAAGGCCCACCCCATCCCCGTCTTGAGGACTGCCGCACCCATAGAAATCGCCCCAAAACCCGTTGGGGCAAAATGCAATATGGGCAGTAGGATGCCTAGTTCTACAAGCACTAGCGCGATCCACCACAGCCTAGGCACCTATGCTGCCCCATCGCGTCTACCCCGCGGTGGCCAAAGGGGGTTGAAGCACGCAACCGCACCGTCGGCCGCGCCCCATGCTGCACTTTAGCCCACCACCGGACCTGGATACACAGACACACACACACACACAAACATAGAGAGACATAGAGAGGAACACACCCACACCAGAGGAGGAGGAGACGCGGACTGCTCCCTAGCGTAATAGGGTGCGCGTTACAGAGGGTCACGGGGTGCCTATTGCATAGCGTGATAGAATGCCTACTCGACCGCATCACACTAGGCTTGCTACACGGCGTGACGGGTTTCATGCGGCATGGTGAGCAGCGAGCTTACTGTAAAGCTTCATAGAGCGTGGCGCAACGCCTAATGTCGAACATCACCATGTTTGCTACACAACATGACACGGTGCTTGATGAACAATGTGAGGGGCTGCCTCCTCCGTAGATCCTCACAAAGTGTTAGATCCGCAGTGTGACAAGGGGCATGTTCCACAACGCGATGGCAAGCTTGCTAAAGTGCATGAGAGAGTGCCTAACCGGTGCTGGTTGCATAGCATGCCAAAGTGCCGGTGCACGGTGTTAAAGAGGGCCAACAAGTTGCGGGGTAGGAGCATGAGGAGCGAACTAGGCGAGTTTAGGAGTAGTGCCAAGGGAAGGCATTGGCGCGGGATAACGCGAAGGAAGATGGCGGTCTTTAATTCGCGGCACCCCCACAACAGCATGGAGCGCAGCCCGGCACTGGTCCGTCAACATGGCGGGCGCAGTGGGAGGGTCTATTGAGGGCCATAACGGGCATCATATGGTAAGCCGATATGTCGATTTATTGGGCATGTCATTGCGCACCCCATGTCAAAGGAGGTCCTATGAGCATTAAGATCAGCCCCAAAATCCAAAAAAAAATCCTTGCCCTGCCTTTGCCTCTTACCCCTCCCCCCCCACCCGCTACAACCGCTCTTCACTCAGAGCCGTGGCCTTGCTTTGGGGGTCATCTAGTTCCAGATGTATGATACATATCCCTAGGAGATTATTAAGCCCCTTTGGATTTGGGTTAGGACCCCAAGGCACCCTTAGATAAGCACTCTTGCAAGAGCAAGCAATCGTCCCGATCATGAAGATCCATTCCTAAGTCCGAAGTACGGGCGTGACGCCCTCCCCTTGCGCCTTCCTTGCCCTTGCCTTATCCGCAATTCAGGCCGTAGACGATGCCACCCACCTTGGGCCAAAGGTGTTGCCTGTGAGGAGTACATGCACACCACTACCTCACCAAGTGTGCCTACACCAACCACACCCCGTGCACGTACGCCAAGGGTAGCAAGAAATAGGAGGCCAAGAACAGGACCGCGGCAAGTGCGGGCCACAGACTCCGGGGAGGAAGAGGGGGGGGGAAAGTAGGGCTCCCGGCAGTAGCGGTTGGGGTGCACCCTATAGATGGGCCGGACCCCCTCTCTTCAACGCCCGGTGACACCACCGCAGCCTCTCCCCAATGAGACCTTTCAGCCGTGGCACCAGCAAATGTGCCGGCACGGCGCAACCATATGGACGGTGTGCGTCACACAGCACGGGCCCGGAGCAACGTCCACGGTGCCGTGATATGCTGGCCCACGTGGTATGTGAGCAGGGCCCCCTTGTCCCATAGGAGACCTAGCATTCCCTCCGGCGGGCCATTGGCCAATGAAGCCGCTATGCCATGTAGGCGTGCGCTTGCCGGCAGAGCGCCGCCACTCTAGAGTGATGTGGATGGCGAGGCGCATCAATCGTCTCAACGCCCATGGTGGTTCACGTAGCAAGTGTGGTTATTGGTGAGCTCGCCTGTGGTCATCTAAGGGAGGAACGCCTCCACGAGGAAGGCCTTGACCGTAAGCAGCCCCGGAAAGAGCTCTACGGGCAGTGGGCGACCACCTTTGTCAGGCATAGAGCGCTCTGACCGCAAGTCGAGATTGGAAATCGGCTCGACGATGTGGTCCATTCTCCAGTGTGCCCATGCTGCGGCACCCCGCAAAGGCAGATAGGTGTTGCCCGCAACACGACGTACCACTCCGCGTACACAACTGGCATGTGGTGCAAAATACATGCAGTGGCCTATGCGGTATTTGGGGAGGGGCCGATCACAACATCACCCTTTAGTTTGTCGAGGAAGCGCCCGTGGAAGGGTAGGAGACCGAACTTGCCCCCTGCCTTGTCCTCTAGGTCCCGCCACCCCCACCTGAGGAGGAAGCATAAATATTTTTTCGCACGTACCGCGGTTTGTGATGTGTAGGAGGGCGGATAGGATGTCCGCGGGTACGTCCGCCCCGTATGCCATTGTGGTTGCTACCGTTGTGAACGGTCATGTGCCGGGCAAGGCCTCCACTACGTTCCGCAAGCGCTACACGTTGCTTGTAGGCCGATTTAACGAAGAGCTAGAAGTTGTTGAACCCCGGCCGTCCCGTCAATTCCTTGAGAGCCGCCCCCATCCGCGGCACCTCAGCCCCATAGCGCGCCGCACTTGTCATGAGCACTTTCACCATGAGGTCCCTCACCTGCGTGGCTCGGAGGGTTGCCACCATGCCTAGCGCCGCGGGAAAGGCCGCACACGCGAGAGAGGGAGAGAGAGAGTTGTACAGCATGGCTGTTAGCCTTGCTCGCCGCCCTCGTCGTGCGTTGGGTGCTGCCGTGGATGAATGTGTGCCCCTTGTGCGGCGGGCGGGGCACCGTGGCACGTGCAGGGGGGTTGCGAAGTTTAGAGGGGCTGATCCCGCCGCGGGTGTAGCTCCTTGTGAGGGTAGTACATCGGGGACAGTGCGCAGGGGCCTAGGGGTAGTGTGCCCGAGGCTGCGGGTGAGGCGTCGGGCCAAGGGCTTGCTACCACAAGACCCCCGGGTGCCGATACTTGTTTCCAAGTAAAAGTGAAGAATCTCATCAAACTTGTTTCTTGGTCTCCAATCTGACACCCCATCCATTGCATCAAGGCAGTGAAACATGGAATAGGGCATATGGGACGGGAACACGTACCAACTTGGGAACTTCGGGTTCTCCAGAGGTTCCTTGTCCAAGAATTTTGTCGTTCCTTCGACGTCACTTATCTGTATTATTTTTTTATTGCTCAATAATTTGAGTTTACTAGCTAGGGGGTTTGTTACCCTCTGTGTGCTGCTGCCCACGGCGCATGGCTCAACGCCATATAGGGCTATTCCGCGGCATGTGCCCACATCGCCACCTTGGTGGCATGGCGCATTGGGTGTCAATATGGGCCCCTTCAACAAAGGGCATGCCGAGGCGTGATGGTTCCAACTCCGCAGGGTTGTGAGGGCCACCACGGTTTGACGCCAGCTTAGCCACGGCTACACCTACCCAGGTCAACCTCCCGCGATGGCCCCCCGCCCAGCGCTTAATGAACTGCGAGGCCATGCTCCGATGTGGGAGGCTCCCAGCCGTGCCATCACGGTACCAGGGGAAAACTTGTGCACTGGGTAATGCGGCCCACGGCGCTTGCGCCCAGGTTACCCCGTTGAGTTGAATCGCTTGTGTCTACAGGGGGCATTGGGGTTTTAGGCAATAGGGCTGGGTGTTCCCCTCTTGCAGCCATCTCGCGACAAGGCGCGTGACGTGGCGCGACGCGAAGTTACGTTCGGGAGGGGGGGGGGGGGCGAGCGATGCGTGCGGTCATGAGGAAATAGTGCTCAATTGGCGCTACGGGCAAGGCCACCAAGATGCAAACCCAATGAAGGGTGATGTGCGGGCGATGCGGCACCACCACGACTCGGCTAGGGGCAGACCTAATAGGTGTCGCAGTTCACATAGGAATTGCACCAATGCTACTCTAAAGGCCACCAAATTTTGCTAAGGATGAAATACACAATGCATAGGACATGGTGTTTTTTTTAACAAACAGATGACGGGATTTCAGTAAGGGGGGGGCGGGTCTACTCGCCGTGCGCGCATCTACCACCACACCCGTGTTCCGCGTCTTGGCCAAGACCCCATGCGGCTTTCCACTTTCCGCCAGGTGGGTAGCTTTCAATGCCTCTCGTCCACCGCAGTCCGTCCGAGTCACTGTCTTCAATTTACTGTCGTGGCTGCGACAGTGTGCAATTTGGCGGGGATCTTGCTATGCGCCGTGGCACTTTATCCACAGGGACCACTATACAGATGTTTGTGCCCACTAGTCGTCCGATGTCTTGCTCTCTCAAGACCTACAGTCCGTCCTTTCATCCAAACCACGGGTGGATTGGGGAGTCCATCGGGGGAGGCGGCCATTGCTGCTGTGTGACGTCTTGGAGTTCTGCCTGGTGCCTGGTGGCATGCTCAGCTGCCCTATTACCAAACAGAATTTTGTCGCACGACCGTAGGTGTAGTGCACTCGTCTTGTTTACTCTTTGTCTCTTTCGCTACAGTGAAAGGCGCCTATGACATGTCACTAGAGGTCCCTTCTTTCTTTGCTGTTGTTGTGTCACACCTTTTTTTGCTCACCAGCGCAGATTCATGCACACGCATCTGTTACCCGTAGCAGGGTTCTGCCTCCTCTTCCTATTACCCCTTGAATCCAGGGTCATCACACAACACACCTCTTTGGCAGTGGTAATTGACATGAAAAACAAGGTGCATTCGATCATCAAGAAAAGCACCCCCAAAGCATATACAGCATTTCGCATTTTCATGAAGCTGGCCGAAATTTTGCCTAGCTTTTTGAAGAAAATCAAAAATACATAGGCTTATTTACCAAAATAGGCCAAGCTTGCCGAAATTTCGGCCAGGTCCTTCAAAATTGGTAATATTATCAAAGAAATGGGTACCTATGAGAGCAGGAGGCACAATGAATGCAGGAGCATTGACATTTCAAGCAGCTGTCTGTATACACCACTTAATTACAAACAAGAGCTTGCCACGTGAACAAGTCATGCACAAACTCGTAGGGGCTGTGTAGACGAACAATAGAAATCTGCAAAATTCACCGGAGATGCTGTGGCTGGCCGAAATTTCCCGCCGGCCTTCATTTTGGCACCCAATACAGCTGAAATATGATAATACTAGCGCTTCCACAGGCCTGAGGCACGGGCCTTCTTGGGAGGCGCAGCAACTGCCGGCTTGGGTTGCGCATTGCGAGTGGCACCACCATGTGACTGTGTTTTGCCATCCTACGATAGTGAAAAATGGTTCGAAAAGGTATTGAGACCCTTTCTAGATGGGACGTGACTACCATAGGAGGATGCAGGCTTGTGTGCATTGCGTGGCGTCGGTGGGGTCAACAACCTTGGTAGCGGCAGGTTTTGGTTTTTTCCGGGGTGTGGTTATGCCCTCTGCCTGCGGTCGTGCATGGCCTTCATCCTCCTGTTGGTCCTAATCAACATACCTAGGCCCCGTACAAGCAACAGGAAACCCAGTGCTCATCATACACATCATTCCAGTCCTTGGGGGGACAGGTGTCAACGTTGGTAATAGAGGCTCTCAGGCGTTGAAAACAGTCATGAGGCACAACTGCCTCTTCGCCCAAAAAGGCCAACACAACATTGCAGTCACGCGAAAATTTGGGAGATAGCATGCTAGCTAACTGAACAGACAAATTCCCAAGCGGAAACCACCTCCCTACAGTTCCGGGGACAAGCACCAACCTCAACATATACGAGAATATGTCGATAGGTAGCACAAAGGACATGGGTCCCTCATGATAAGCTTCGTAACGTGGAAGTTTCTTTTCAAAGGCTGCACTGGAGCAAATTGAAAGCAGATGGGAACAATGAGTAGTAGTGGTACACAGTGTCTAGTGCAGTGTTCAACAGATGTCATATCGCATACAAGCTGCAACAGCTCCTTGTGTGCCATATCCAAAGGGGCACAAACCCGTACTCTCTGAACAGCTCGGTTGGCGACATCGATGCGATCAAAATATGCAACATGTGAGCGGAAGATGTCATGTGCCTCAACTTCGGCTAGTTGTGGTAGACCCGAGTAGGTGGGTAAAGCGGTAGTGTGCCACACTGCAATTGCACTAAAATTCAAAGTCAAATCAAATGTATGGGGATCAACGCCTGACCTATAACGGCTCAAATTAGCAAACCATATACAAGTTGCCGATGAAGCATGGAGTTCCACGAGGTATGAAGTGCAAGTCTAGCACGCTGGTGAATGGAACCCTCCTCTGCGTACGTTGCACTGCCCAAGGAGTCTTACTTTGTGTCGCTGCCGGCAAGACATACTTCCCCAATCATACCCCGACCCACAGTTAGACAAGGGGAGGGCCACACAACGTAGAAGGCAATACAAGGCATGGAACTGCTGCAAAAGATATGGGTACCATCGTGGAAGCCTCTTCTGCGCAAACGCCGCCTTGAGATTGGTAGTTGAACGACGGAACGTGCGATTCCTCCTCAACGCGAGGCATATTTGGAAAAGGTTGTGAAGAGTTGCAGCACGTAAAGCATTTCAAGCAAGCCCTTTGGCTCTAGGAGCAAAGGCACCATTGAGTGCCGCATGTACGACATTTATAGTAAGAGGTGAAGACATTAAAAACTGTGTAGAATAAGAAGGGAGCTTTGTAGGATAGTAGGGAAAATGACAACCTTTAGACACACTAACAAACCAAATCTTGGTGAAATTTCGGCCAAATCACAAAGCCAATAACAGCCAAAGAGAGGCACAGGCACCACAGCCAAAAAACGCTCATTTTGTCCTCACGACACCGAGAACGATCAAAAACCCCGTTTGACGGCAATGCGGTTTTAAATTGAAAATGTAAAATTGCACAATGCAAATTGCTTGTCTTTGAGCCAAATTTCCGGAGGACATTTGGGGAATCAGCAGGGTGTGTGGAAAAACACTTTTGGTTCCAAGAAAAAGCCACACATAGCCAGCCGTAGTCACACAGAGCTACCCAGAGCCACTGAGTGCAACCCACAAGCACTCAAAACCACTCACAGCCGAACAGAGCCAGCCACACCAACACAAGCCCACCGCCGCCCCACACAATACCCACAACCAACCACACCCACACACACACACCACAACACATTTGGCATTTCCGCCCCCAACAATGCCCCAAGTGTTTCCCCGCCATGAACGCTCCCCACTCCAGCAGCGGGAGTGGAGGCGTAAGCATTGTGGGCCCCAACGGCTCCGCCCTCACCACCGATGGCGCTTGCGGCCTCCTTGGTGCCTTGGGCACCCTAGACGGCGACCTTCAATGTCCTTGGGGGGGCCCGAGGGTGCGTGGGACGGTTCCAAATGGCACGAAATGTCTCCTAGGTGGTCCATAGCCTACCACGGCTGGGTACCCTAGTACAAGGCCTCCGGTGGAGCCCATGCCAAATGCGGTGCAGGGATGCTGGTCTGGCTGTGCAACATGTTGTGAGACACATCGCTGCATCCCGACGTCCAAGGACGCGCCGCCACAGTTGACGGGGGCGGCAAGGGCTAGGCTTGCTTGGTGTGTGGGGTGCGGTCTAGCGTTCCGCTGCGCACTGTAGCGCCTTGGGTGCCGGAGATTGGCAACGTGAACTCGGTGCAACTGCTAGGCACCATGGCATGGCACGCATGGCGTGCCACCTTAGAATGCACAATAGGGTGGGGAAGTGAGAGAAGCCACTACAACAACCCACCGTGCGCAAAGACGTGCGCGGTACGTGACCCGGCCCTGCATGTTCCAGCTCCGGCACCGGCGGAACCCTAGACACAACCCCTTGGCACCATTCCCACCATGACGACACAGACGGATGCCGCCACAAGCAGGGCACCCCGCTAGACAGAAGAACTAGGCCAGCGCCCTACCCCGGGACCGCCACAACCACAAGGTCCCCCAGGTCCTAGGGCCCACGCCGACGCGCCCGGCGACAACACCCCTGGCCCACACCAGCAGTCAACTGGTACCCACGACGACGCCCAAGGAGCAACCTAGCAGGCAGTCGCAACCAGCCTTCACTACAATCACCACCTCTCTAGCCCCGAGCACGCCGCCCAGGACGCATCGGCGCACAAGGAGCTGACCTCTTGGATCACCCGCCTCACGCCCGGGGAGCCACAAGCCTTGGTGGTGAGAGTGAGGTGGGCCGCCGCGCAAAGCTTGCCCCGGCTAACTTCGGGGCAACACGGCATGGCCGACGTCATCTTTTGTCACCGCCCTGAGTCCCAATCCCTGGTGGTGGAACACACCCACCACTGGGCGTACGTAGCGGACCGCCTGAGGGCACACCTTGGGCCCCACAGCCCAGAAGAGGTGGAGGCGGTGCACCCCACGGCACAGCGCCAGATGCCAGCTGACTTGAGAGGAACCAAATGACTAGCGCATTGTGGTATGGAGGCGGTGATGGAGATAGAAGAGTTATAGGATGCATCCCTTAGTGTTTTGTCCATACATGATAAACAGCAATTGGAAATATGCCCCTTCACCAGGTGCGCCAAAAATTCGGTCACGCTGAATATGGATGGCTTCAATGCCTATCTAGACATGGCCCAAACACGAATGTACATTTCACTTGTTGGGGATCAATTCAGAATGGACGTAAGCAGGGGAGGGGGGTTTCTGAGAAATCTGATAGCGTGGGGGGTTTTGAACCCCCCCCCTTTTTTTAAAATGGTCTGTGGGGGGGTTTTAAGGGTGTTTTTCGACGCAGACACACCATTTGTGCGAAAAAAAATTTTGGTGGTATTCTTTTGGACTGCACATCCAAAGTTTTGTCCTTGCCCCCAATTCAGCCGACACGATGTATTTCATTCGGGGGGGGGGGGGGTTGGGGGGCCGGGGTGCCCTTCCGCGGACAATACCCCCGCACAGCGAAAAACCCCCTTAAAACCCCCCCCCAAACCTCCCCCTTTTTTTTAAATTTGGCTCTGGGGTGGTTTTTAAGCATGATATCCGATTTCCGAGAAACCCCCCTCCCCTGGACGTAAGCCTCGCTTTGTAGTGGCTTTGTCGCCCTTTAGCATTGTCTAACATTGTGGGAGAGCGTGTTTGTGCCACGGGCAAACAAGCGATTGTGACTTCCCCTGTGGGATAACCTGTATGGTGGGGCTCCCTCATGGCCATCACCAAACAAGCATTTAGCCTTCCCCTACCTTCACCTTCAGCAGGTTCAAAAACTGCAAAGACAAGAGGCTCATGCCATTACCCCAAAGGCATTGGGCTACGGCCACCCTTTTTGTTGCTGAACAGCTTTCCCATCGTGCTGATTTTGATGATTTGTGCACATTGCAACATTTTGAGGAAGTCAAAGGCGAATGAAAAAATCCTAATCGTGCACATCGCAACATTTTGAGGAAGTCAAAGACGAATGAAAAAATCCTAATCGAAAGAATACAAGGTACATCATGACTTCTAATCCTAGCGTGCTGTCAGTGACCAGAACACCACTTTCATTGCTGGCTCCATGGCTCCAGTACTGTATGGGGCCATCTCAGCAGAAATTGAGTTCTGAGTCCTGAAGTGTGAAGTTGGCCCTGAAATGTGAAATTGGCAGCGCCATGCTCAGACTGGGTTCACACCACTTGCAACCTTCCACACCATGAGTGACAGCACCCTGGTAAGAAACCTGCTTCCCCTTGGTCGTGCCGTGCTGTGCATGCAAACTCCTTTGCATGCAATGTAGCTCATGTCCAGGCCCAGTGAAGGACTGTTGCAAAGGCTGTTGCAACACATGGCATTGTAGATTGGAAGCAGCGGATATTCTACACGATCTCATGCTTGGTGCTCATTTTCATTTTCATGGTTGTGCTCATTTCACAGTGCTCACGTGCTTTGGCTGTTGCCCCATCACAATCTATGACAATCCTTTCTCTTGTTTATTTTCCTTCCCAGTACCACTTCTCCAGCTCCAGTTCCTTTCTCTCTCTACTTCCACGCTGAGCTCTTGCAATATTAGCCCACATGTGAACTTCTTTCAACGTGGCCAACAAGGTCAGCATTGCCAAGCGACAGGTGAATGTATGATGTACAATGTAGTTGCTCTACCGGTGCTTCTACGGTACATTCTGTGTGATGGCATATGACTTGTGAGAACCAATCCACCATATTCTGGTCTGTGAGAGTCTGTGAGACAGAGAGCCTGACCACATATTTTCAGGAGCGGCTGCAGGTCGAGGAAGCAAACAGCAAAAAGTACCAGAGCATGGCGGACGGCACTAGCAAGCTGTTGGACCAAATCATTGGTCTTGTTACCAAGTTATTCAACACATTGGAG
Organism: Eutreptiella sp. 'Long Island Sound 2002'; assembly: GCA_964036045.1. Classification (NCBI taxonomy): domain Eukaryota; phylum Euglenozoa; class Euglenophyceae; order Eutreptiales; family Eutreptiaceae; genus Eutreptiella; species Eutreptiella sp. 'Long Island Sound 2002'. Next base: position 117,089,816 of record OZ038379.1, read on the forward strand.
TGTGACGACCAGAAGATTGCTGAAGCTCAAGGTTTGACACAGTAGTCAAACAGCAGGAGGATGTGATGGGAAGCCAGGGAAAAGCGCATATAGCATCCCATGAATTGCGAACATGTACACATTGCTGTGGTATTTTTGAGAGAAAAGGGTGTTTACCCAGCCACTAGCACAAAACAATTGCGGAGGTGCATCGATGTGGCAAACCATGACTGACGGTTTTTCGTCGTTTTCTGCTGTGTTGTGTTGTCGTCAGTTGATTTTTCATCTGGTCGTCAGGTGTGGTAGGTACTTCCTGCAATACCAGGCTTCACGTTTTATACTTGAAGCAGTGTGATCTTATCGACACGGAGTGCAGGCTGTGCTGAATCATGTCCGTAGTGCGAGGTTCTCTCGAGAGCTTGTCAGGCATAAGCAATCCAAAGAACCAGCTATTGTGACTGTGGTTCAGGGTGGTGGTGCCAAAGGGTTGTCACAGAGCTCAAGATGCTGACATATTGAGGAATTTCCCATATATTTGCTGTGTGCTTGTTTAGGCACAGCAATTCCTTCTGAGAACAACATTCATTTATACCTTGCGGCTGTTGAGTTGAGGACCGATGAACACCTGCTCCGCTGGAGGAGGGTGCAGAGTATGTTTGGAATGCATTGTGGGCGTGTCCGTACATGCTTTTGTTACAGCCATCTACCGAATCTACCTTCTTACCCACAGTTGTTGGAAGCAGTAGGCCTACCGTGTCACTCCGTTGAGGCACCCTGCACATGGGTTGATGGCACAAGCAATCACCACTGCTGCCAACCACACTGCTGCTTCACAAAATCGCTTGTCTTCCCCATGACTTAAACACAGGCAAAATTAGTTTGGTATTGTTGTGTGCCAACAGTGTGTTGGCACACGAAGGGGCAGGGTTTGGACCATTTTGTTCATCAGCCCCACATGCACATCTCTCTTTTGAAGCCACAAACAGTCAGTGGCCCTGGCTATCAGATGTGCTGTGTTGCGCAAACTGTCATCACAAAAAGGAAAAATTAACAAGGCAGCAATGCCTATTATGGGCTGGAGGGAATCGTCCGGTAGTGGCTTCGGTGGTGGTTTGGCTTGGCTAATTAGGGTCCGGCAGTTCGGCTCGGCGGCGGTTTGGCTGGCCGAACTGCCCGCTGACTGGCCGACCGGACTGCTGGATGGTGGTTCAGCCGTCCGATTCTAAACTTATGGGCCGATTCTAAAATTATGGAGAACAGACCATCAAATCCCCCCCCCCTAAACACACAGGGCAAAATCTAGAGCCACACGACATGACCTTATCATGAACCGCAAATCACAGTTACGTCACCCCCATGCCATGATTCTCTTGAATGGCGTTTGGGTCACTTGGCGACCTGTAGTGCCTTGCCGTAGTGGAGTTGATTGGCTGCAGACAGTCATTGTTTGAACACTGGGATGATGCACAGCTGCAGGTAGCAGTGCTGACATTTGTAGATATGAAGAGGTTTAATTCAGTGTATTCAGAGTTTCTCCCAGGGGATGTCCACCAATTGGTTTGGCGCATGCCCCAAAACTGTTGGTGTGCAAGAAAAATGAAACACTTCAACAGAGGAAGATCAGACTGCCCTCTTCTTCAGCAGGTACCGTAAACCTGGTTGATTCCTTGACTCCTAGCCACATGGGTAGTGCTCTATGCAAAGATCCAAGGATTTTTTTTCACTCGTGAGCACAGACGATATGATCATGCTGCCGTGTTCCGCTGAGATTGTAATGTGCCTTCAATTGCACAAGCATGAAGCAGGTAGAGATTGTTTCTCTAACTGGTTTTTGAGGAGGTAGAGGAGGAGATCTAGCTTTACTAGGCTGCCATATCATCCAATGTGTGGGTCCCTGGTCATGATTTTGACTCTAATTTCATTGATCACCTGGAAATGTTCAGTGTTGTTGTTGCTTGCTATTGCTTATTGTTGTTGTTGTTTTTGTTGTTGTTGTTTTTGTTGTTGTTGTTGTTATTGTTCCCTAGAATTCAGTTGAGAGGGGTGTCATTTGATATAAGTCCCCTGTTTTCAAGAACCAGAGTTCACATTCCCAACCCGCTCTTTTGGGTGTGGGCACCGGTGACCCGCCCCCATATGGGACGTGGGCCGTGGTCACAACGAGGGGATCGCTGGGACACCCCCCCCCCTCCTTCTTCTCCCCCCCCTTCTGCCCCCCCCTCCCTTCTCCCCCCCCTTCTCTTTGGCGGCGGGGGCACCCTTTGTCTGGGGAGGGGGGCTTTCTTCTTGGGGGGGGTTTCCTTGTTTGAGGAGGAGGAGGAGGAGGAGGAGGCATAGTGGTCGCAATCGTTGTCCGACTACGACTGAAACATGTTCCTCTTTCCTGTGGCTTTGCCATGCTTGGCTTTTTGGTGTGTGTGTGTGTGTGTGTGTGTGTGTGTGTGTGTGTGTGTGTGTGTGTGTGTGGTGGTTTTGGTGCCCCCCTCCTTTTTCCTCCTTCACCACCAGGCGCTTCCATGTCCCGCCAAATACTCCCATCCTCACACCCCAACCACGCCACCTCCGCCATGTGTGCCCATTGGCTGGGCTTGTAGGGCCTTGATGGCCCCCACAATTTGGAGCACATGCGGCCGTGCTCCCAATCTTTGAGGCCGCGAAGGACGGCCAATCCAAGCAGGGGATCTTGGGCAAGGAGCTTGTGCAAGCCCCCCAAGCCCACGCATTGCTCCCCATCCTTGTCCGTCCAAAGGATGCGGATAGAGCGAGCGGCGTCCCCACAAACAACAACGTCCTTCACGGAAGCGTAACAGGTGCATGCCAGCGAATGGGCAAAAAGTAAATCACCTCGAAGAGAGGTTGTTAGATCAAGCGCAGGCGCGGGCGTCGTATACCCCCCCTTTTTGGGGGTCATTCGTGTAGCATACCCCAAGGCATGATATTGGATGTCCAACCCGTGGTATAATCATTATTTTGCCCAATAAGACCATCCCCCAGTGGATTTTTGATTCTGAGGCCTCTAACCCCTAAAACTGGATATCACTTATTTGAGGGGGGTTGGGTGGGGGTGGGGTGGGGGGGGTCAAAAGTTTTCGCTTAGAAGGCTCCAAGCAGTGGGGAAGCTTATTGCTATCACACCACCGCCGGTCAAATGGTAACGCAGCCGACACAAAGTTTTTGGTCGGCGGTTCGAATCCTGGTCGGCCGACTATTGGTGGTGGCAGCGGCGCCGTATTCACCCGACCGGGGTTCGAATCGCCGACCAAAAAGAATCCGGCCAGCTACACTACCACTCGGCCACTGCTTGGTCTCAGGCAAAATGTCTCCCCATTGCTTGGGGGGCCATTGACAAAAAACCCAAACTGTGTGTTTCTGTCTGACTGATCGCTCGCCTGGGACTGATTGGCTTACTGTCAACCTCTCTTCGAGGTGCACCGCCGAAGGCAATAGAATTTTTTCGGACGCCTTTTCCAATTTTTTTCGTTTAATTGTAATGACAGTACGTTCTACTGCTAACGGTAGAAGATTTGATGTTGCCATGTCTGTCGTACGAACACCGCGGCGATGTGACCCTCTGTGTTCAGCAAGAAATATGCATTCCCATTGTTGTTGTCGCAACAAGAGCGGGCGGTGACAGAGTGGCGGGGAGTTGCAAACTTTGTTGGCATGATGTATGGTGATCCCGATCTCAGCCTGGCAATTGAAAAGTTCGACGAGTCAAGGGTCGTGGGCCAGCACCCTTTAAATATTCAACTGGGGATATGCAATACAGGTACTGCGAGGAGTTCATGGAGTGGTTGACGGATCCGTTGACAAAAAAGGCCACGGTGAGCATAGTGAACCGCAAAGTGAAGGAGTTGCGACAATTGCAGGGGATAGGCACCCATGTATACCACCTAGACTTGCCGATCCACGACTCTCAATGTGTGCTATATGCTTCATGTGGGGAAGATGCTTTGTTGTACACCGATTTTTGCTGCTGGCAATAGAACAAATTTTAGACGGATCTTTGTGACCCTATCAATGCGACAGGCATTGTGTATGCAACTACAAGTTCGTTTTACTGCTGGTGGTAGAACACCCTGTCCTATCGGCAATGTCATGTCCTATTTCCTTAGGCACTGAGAGCACAGTGAAACACGCGACGGCTTTGGACAGCCGGCTGTGGAGTTGGGGACTGCGGGGACGAGCAGCAGTGATATGGAGATTGGAACGACTTTTGGTGAAGGCAAAGGATTTGCTGAAGGCCAAGTTCTGGACCTAGGCAGCCTACCAGGGGTTGAGGAAGAGCCTGCTAGCAGACATAGAAGGTAATGTGAGCACAGATGCCGCACAAGATGGAGTGGTTGAGGTGGTGGTGAACAACAAGATGCGGACATTGCAATATTGCAAGGACAAGATGGCAACTGTGAGTGCGGCCCACCTGGTGTACCTTGAGCTTGGGCCCCAGGAACCAATGGACATGATCCCTGTGGTGCTAGGTGGCACGTTGGTAGCTGATGGGACCCCTTGCATTGTGTATGGAGCCAACGCAAGGGAGCAAGCCGCATCCCTGCAGTAGAGGTAGCCTGTACAGGCAACCTCGTACAAGACAGAGATCGCGGTATACAACACAAGGGAAACGGACATGGTTGTGAAGGGCAGCCGGACTGAGTTCACATGCAGTGTTCTTTGTACTGTGTTGTTGTAGCCCAAGAAAGTCGTGCTGCATCCGCTATACATGGTTATGAATTACCCATGGCCAACCTCGATGTTCCACTGGTATGAACTTTTGGTCCCATCGATGAATGTGCCAACTGATCCGGCACAGCCCATGCTGTTGGTGTTTCCCGTGTGCAGCCGCTCAGCCCAACAAATTTTGAAGACTGTGTCCGCCAACTCTAGCCAACTCTACTCTATGCGATGGACCATCCGTTTCTGGGATTGCACTGGCCTACCACCCAAAAGCATGCAAAAGGCGTTGTTGGATGAGGTGAGCTCCACAAAGCTTAGGCCACGCTAACTACCCGCCCCTTACGACCCAAACATGTGCACTTCGTCGCCTTTTCTGTGTCTTGTTTTTGTGCCTATGTTTTCCATGTGTCGCCTGTACTGTAATAGGTGGTGACGAATAATTGTACATTTATTGCGTGTACTATGCATACACACTTTGCAACTCAAATTCACTGTCTCTATTTGCCAATTTGCCAAGCTTCTCAGGTGTCTCATAGTCTTTGTACTCCAAACCCCGATCTTCAATGATGCTCAAGGTCTCATCTCCATCCAGTGGCACCTTTTTCTTGGTCTTCCCGCCTCTTTGCTGGCACAATTCTGCTGGCCTTCCAATGATCTCGCTGAACATGGTCTCCTCATTGCTCCGCTAGGCTCCCTGGTGTAGGCCTCCCGCCATCCTCAGCACCGCTGTGGGTGTGTCTGGTTTCATCACCACGGCTTGAGTCTGTGTGTAGGGCTTCGGCAGGTTTGCTTCATCAACCCGCCCCCCCCTTGTACCACGGGTGCCGTCTTCCAGCTAAATATCTCATGTACTCCGGCGGAAATGTGCTAACCCGCAATGGGGAAGTACGTGATGTATGTAGAGGAACGGAGTACAGGTCTCTACTGTCAGCGGTAAAACTAACATCGAACGTTTCTTGGGGGCCTTTCGGAATATTGCACCGGCTCAAATTGTTTTCCACTACTAGCAGTAAAACTCAAACGACAGTGTTGTACTACATGCAAAAATACCTTGTAGGTCAAGTAAGTCTGCATCTCCGCCACCAAGCCTCTCAAATGCAGGCCTGCCCTGATCTTGCCGAATCGCCTGTTGCTGAACAGACATGACTGTCCACAGCATCTGGGTCCTCACCACACCAGGTGCTTCAACGGTATGCACCCCAGGGATGCAATCCATTTGCGGACCTCTGTGAGCGCTGCTTCGGCCTCCTCATCCTTCTAGTGCCGTGTCGCATCCACTTTCTCCCCCTCTCCACTGTCCTATGTGTCCTCATCTTCGTCCTCCTCATCCTCCTCATGGTCATTGTGGTCGCCTGCATGCCCATCTACATCCAGGGGCTCTCCTCCAACACTGCCATGGCTTGCCACTGCACTAGAGTGCACTTCCTCGACTTAGTCGTCGGAGGAGTCAGCGGGAGGATCCGGCAATGGACCGGTTGGCACAGGGGCGGCCTCTAATGGGGTGGCTCATTATGCGGACCGCCCTGTGTCCTGCGCCCCCCCCGCGAGCGTTGCCATCTTCAAAAACCATTTTTCCCAATGAAGGCTACCAAGGATAGTTACGGAAGAAATTGGGAACAACAGGCCCAAATGGTCTATGTTGCGGGCAAATTTGGCACTGTACCCACTATGTTTCGTCACATTGCATCACACATTCACTTTGCATCTCCCCTACTGCGCTGGGTTTTGCACTCTCAAGTTTCCTTCGGACGGGTGCATAGGCACTATGTAGCCACACCGGTGCGTTGCGAGAAATGAAAGATCACAGTGCTCGTGGCTTGTGTCGCAGACCATGTCTGCAATGTTTGGCTGGTACAAATCTATACCTCAAGCCCACAATACGCTTCAGCGGTCGAGAAGTTCCGTCACCTTTTACTACTCATAGTAGGGTGTCGGGCATCGACTTTTTGCGAAAAAGGTGATTGCACGTTTCCTTTAACGCCAAAATGGTGTTGTACGCATTTGACATGGCATGACGCAACGCACATCCTCGTCCATCATCGCCACCCCACGTACCTTCTCCCACCGTTGGCAGCAAAACAGCACTCAAACTCAACACACGTAACAGCATATCACAACAGTACCGTGTATGCGTGCACTGCATCCGAAAAGGCGGTAATGAGCACAGTGTGGCTTTCTGCTGCTGGTAGTAAAACCATGGCGTTAATCCATTCTAGTCACACCACGGCCGCCATATGAGTTGTCACTGTCCACAACTGCAGACGACAAGCGGGAGACGTCGCATGATGATGCATCATTGTTGGAGGCAGCGTCCCCATCCAAAATAGGGGCCGCGGGGTGTGCAGGTGCAGCACCAGCCGCAGCAGCAAGTCCGGGTGCTGCAGGGGGGGGGGGGGGTATTGGAACCGCCCCCCTGCCACCGCGTGGGGGGGGGGGGATCGCCCACAACATCCCCACTAGTGGGGAAGGGATGCAGGCGTGTATACCCGAAATGCGCACAAACGTTTATGAATCGCCGCTCCGGGCGCAGGGTGCACGGCCATCTCATCCGCATCACGCGGCAGATGCGCCCTTATTGCTGCAAACTTATGCTGACTTTCTACCCTAGTCTCACTAAACAAATAACACATCCAATGAACAATATGCACGATATAGGACCGTAGCATCGGCAACCCGGGTACTGCAGGGTGGAAAAGCAGGGTCCTCCGACCACTCCATGGTAGCCACCAGGGTGTTGGCGGCGCGGGCACCCTGCCGTGGCCGAACAGCCATCTTTCTTACAAAGGGTATGGTACCTGCATGAATGCATGCTAGCAACCGTGTAAAGTGCATGGGTACGGCCCCAACTGTTTCGCGGGTGCCGTGGGGGCTACCGAGGCGCTTGCGGGTACCCGGCTGCTGGTGGCGCACCCCAACACACGTGCTGTGGCAGTCCACAACACTAGTAATGCTGGTGTCCTCGCCCAAAAATATCCCCTCAAGCTCCAGTAGGAATCAGTGCCTTTGCGGTTGTTGACAATGCTACGTCACGTCGAGTGGCTGGGTTTTTGGAGTACCGGGCTTTGTTGAATTGGTCGACCCAAGCAACAAGTGTACCCCCCGGTGTTGCAACATTCATAGAACCTCCTGATCACTAGTATCTACACGTGTCGCCAAAGGCGCCTAACGCCCTGACAACAAAACGGAAGCAGCAAGCTGAACACAAACTCTTTTGGAAACCCTTGAAGTGTCCTCAGGCAGGCCGGCCCGGGCACTATCTAGATGACTAAGCTTAATCAGCGTACAGTACAACACAATGCTGGTTGGTATCAACCTCCGCAACCATTGCTTCCGCCCATGGTCCTCCGGGTCCTCCTTGATGTTCACAGAGTGCTGCTGACGGGTCTTGGGGTTGATGCGCAGCTACGGACAAACGTCAGCAAGGAACTCAGCGGTCCGCCATCAATAGCATCGCCACACGGGTCCTTAGCGAACGCATGGGAGGTCTCCATATTGAGGAAACTACGCCACATGTCCAAGTCAATGGCACCGGAGGGCGGGGTGCAAGACATGGGTGTCTAGTAAAAGACGACGGCGCACAGGGAGCTTCTGCTGTTGGCCGTAAAACACATGTGCCTTTGGGCACAGTTGACCCAACTGTAGCATACGAGCGTACAAGGGGTGACTGTGTCATATAACAAACTAGTTCATAGACGTGCATGTATTACACAATGATGGCTGATGGGGCACATTCCATTACCGTGTATTCTACTACCGGCAGTAGAACTGTATCTCAACCCGGAACATCATGGATATATGTCCCACCATTGACAAAACACAATAGTAACGTGGAAGACGTCATGCAAGTACCCGTGAACACGTCGCATGTACGTTGGTGTATGCTGACAAGGAGACATATGTATGTACCATGGGCCTGATTACATACATCCTCCAAACTTGTGACATGGAGTTCAATAGGGTAGGATAGTAAAGCAACGGGACACGAAAAATAAACATGGCATACCCAGGTGATGGTATCAACAGGGCAGTAGTCACCAGGGAGGAACCCATGGAGCACTGTTGCAGCAACGCACCGCAGTGTCAGGCTTGGTGAATACGGCGAGCTGCTTTACTACCAGCAGTAGAATCATGGTGGGGGTTTTATTGCGGGCCTACATCAGGGACATATGGAAGGACATGTGTGGTAGGGTACTGTACAGCAACTGTACAGTGGACCATGACGGTGGGAGTGTTGTACTTGTCACCCCAGTAATACGGGGTACACTACGGGCGTAGCCCGTAGTTTTATGGTCATACCACATGTATTAACGAGCACGTGTCATCTTGGAGTAGGTCTACTGTCAACAATAAAAGGACACACCAAAACTGAAAAAGAGTTTGTTGGGCTACTAAGTAGAGCACTAGTATCACCATGAAGCAACCATGGTAACACAGAACGCGGTGTGCAGTAGCAGTATAGACAGGCTGCATAGATGGAAAGATACTGCCACTTCAAAACAAGTCATGCCTTTCTCACCCGCCCAAAAGACAACCTTGCCTCTTGTAATATGCGTAGGACGAGTAGCAACCCTGTGCGGTAAAACATATACCCATGTGCGTGTAGGCGCCCCGGAGCCCAAACCCCTCCCCTTTGAACCCCATTACTTCCGGACGCGAACTGCAACCCGATAGGCCTGGCCACCCTCCCCTTCAACGCCCAGGCTGCTACGGATGAAAAGCCCATCCACGGTTTCTTCAACTAGTGGTGTGCCCTCCACGAGAAGAGTTGCTAGGACTGTGGTGATGTGCACACGCCGCTCACTTCATGCAGGGCCCTTGAGTTGCGAATAGGCCGCTAGGGGGGGCAGTGCTTGCGTAAACGCTGCCACAGCCTTGTCGATTTAAGACCCCTATGGACCAAGATTGGGCGATGGAACCCCTGCTAGAACCCCCTTCCAGCGCTAGAACCCCCGCTGCAACCGCTACTACCCCCCTTCCAGCACTGGAACCCCCCTTCCAACGCTGGAACCCCCCCCTCCCTTCTAGCGCTAGAACCCCCCCCCCCTCCAGCGCCGGAACCCCCTTCCAGCGGCCTTTCCAACGGTGTCATGTACTACCACCTCATGCATCATTTACAAGCAGTTACCATGGTTCCTGTCCCGGGGCATGCTCTGCACCCAGAAATTTTTTGGGTTTTTTTTTGGCATCCATCAGTCCACATCCGAAATGGCCCACATGTGGCACAATGCACAATGTGCCATACATATATCTGCACCCTCACTCAGAAGAGGCGAACATTCTTCACTTCTGCTTCTGAAAAACGGGGAGGTACTTGTTGGACCGCTCCTTCTCTTCCTCCCACTTCTCTCGCATGTGCTTCAATTCGCCGTCTACCACTAGCTTCTGCCTTTTGTCGTCGTCCATTGTCTCCTCGACCTCCTGTGCTTGCTTCTCTGCGGTCTTTACCTGACTCTTTGCTACAATGAGCTCCCCTCGAAGCCTCTGCACCTCACGGGTTGTCCTCGCTGCCGATTTTGCCTTCAGAGCCTCGCGCATGGCAGCAGGCAAAATATCCTTCAATGTGGTTTGGAGATGTCCCTCCAATGTGCGCACTACGCCATCAGAAATGCCCCGCGCTGTTTCCTCCAGGGGAAATGGAATGGGGGACGGGTCCGCAAGGGGCACGCTGACAAGGGGTGTGGGCTTGGTCGGGGGCTTTGCGGGCGTGCCCGTTGCCTGCACGTCCTCCCCTAGGGGTACCTTGGGAAGGAGCTGCGGACTCCTCCTCGACGACCAAGGGTTCAACCTTATGGCCCCGCCCTGTCAACGGCTCCGCCACCCGCTCGTCAACCCACTCGTGCACACGGGTCTGAACTTGTGCAAGAACACAGGCTCCACCCACACTGGCAAACTGCTTCAAAGAGTGCCAAACCTCCCACTCACCCGCTGAAGCATCCCACACGTGGTAGGTGTATGATTCGTGTGCCTGTGCTGTGGCAGCAGCACACAAAAATAACTCCTGGTGTGCCGGGTTCTTATTGTCTGTGATGCGCAAAGGCAAGCGGAGTACCAACAACTGTGTTGGTTGTGCCTTAACCCGCAAACTTAGGCATCGGTATCAATTAGTCTTCCCCTTCAGAAAAAAACTCTGGGACCAGTCCTCCGAATTCACACCCGCGGTTGCCGGCCACATTATCGCCTGCGTGTCCACCTCCCCACCAATCTCTAACATCATACCCTGGGGCTTCGCAACGACACCCTTTACCGAAATCTCCACCTTCGGGACTACCTCGGCTTCCTCGCTGCAAATCCCGTCCACCAAAAACAGCGACAACCAAACGTCCAACGTGGCCTGCGGCACAAAACGAAGCTGGTAAATAAACATGGCAACCATGCAGTGGAGCTGGAACCCCTGAATGTGAATGCTGGAACCCCCTTCCGCTGTTGGAACCCGTGCTGGAACCCCCGCTAGAACTCCCCTTCCAGAGCTGGTGCCCCCCTTCCAGCGACGGAACCCCCCCCCCTTCCGGAATGGAACCCCCCCCTTCCAGCAACCCTTCCAGCGCTGGAACCCCCTTCCAGCACCCCTTCCAGCAGAGCGCAAGGTGTCCGTATGCAATCCCAAACCACACCATCGAAAGGAGATGTCACCACACGAGAGCCAGCGACGGCTACCTGTTGGCATGCGCACCAGTACTCGCCCGCCTCCTTTGGATTCTCCACCAGCAGGCCAGATTGCACCAGGATCGTGGGGTGCACGACGTTTTGTGTCTCCCTTGGTACTTGATCCCATCGTAGCACACGTACTTTATCCCCATGGGGGTCCCCACAATAGGCTGTGCCGCCAAACAGTCCAGACCGGATGATGAGGATGGTGCCGGGGTTTGTTTTGAGGAGTGGGAAGGGCGGAACTGGGTTGCGGTAGGCGCTCCTCCTCATGGGTGTGTGGTATGAAGTGGTAGTTGTCAGGGAGGCATGGCGTTGCTTGCACGTGCACGGGCTGTTGAGCGGTGATAGGCCCCGGGTGTTGTGGCAGGTGTTGTGTGATAAGTCCAGTGTTTCCCAGCGGCATGAGGCATGTGGCGGCGAAAGTATAGACAAAACTTGGTCCCACGGATGCTAAAGAACCTTGCGACGGACTACCAAGGGGGGAATCCGGAGAAGGCGCTTTAAAGAGTTCGGGCGTTGGGGCGGTAAGTGTTGCATCGCAGGCGCAGCAAGGTCCAGTTCCATGCATTTGGCACAGTGCCACCTTACGGCACATGAAGCATACGGGCGGGGGCTGTGCGACCTTCTTGCGACATCCATTGCACCCACATTTCTCCGTCTCTGTTGGTACCTACGCTTCGGCATACGCCCACGGTGGGGGGGGAATTGGCACGGTGTTGTTGTAGTGCAAATTGTAATTGGCCAACGCGATGAAGGCAATGACTCGAGGAGTGCCTGCAGGTAGTCCAACCAGAACGACTCCGCCACAGTGGATCAACTCCGACATGAAGACGACCATATCCCAAATATCCATGTCCAGCGGGTATTCGTACCAGCGTGTCGGCACCCCCTCATGGGACAATAGCACACATCGACCACAAGAGGCATGTGCTTAAAGATCCACGTTGCACGGCACAAATACGGACAGGGCTTTGCCTTGAGTCTTGTGTGTCAAGGGGTGCCAATGTTGCCGCATGTCATTGGTAGCGCGGATATAGCCGGCCCGAACAACCACAACATCCTCAAATTCCTCTACTTTTTGCAACCCCCACTGTACTTCCTTCGAGATGGCGTCCAAGGCCGGCGGCTCCATCCCCTCTTCGCCCCGTAGTGGTAGTTTCAAGCGGCGATAGCAGGCACTTCGACTAGAGCTGTCTTCGTGACGACCTCCAGCCGGCACACTGTCGTTCAAGACGGACCCCCATTTGTGAACCGGAATGGTGATGCAATCGTCCTTGGTGGCGTTGTGGACCGGGGAGTTGGCAAAGATACCACAGTAGCGGCAAAGCCCAAAGTTGGCGATGGCATTGGGGTTCTCATTGGTGGGTGTGCCAGGGGCTGGGCCAGAGACAACCTCCTCGTTGCTGCCCATCAATAGAAGGGGGTGGCACATAGAAAAAGGAAGTAAAGGCTCCTCGTCAGTAGTGGATATCATGGTGGCCTTGGTAAGGCCATAGCGGTCGTTAGGTCTCCACTGCAACTGGCTGGACGTGGGCAACAAGTAGATGGGAATCTATCTATGTGCGTCTTTGAGGGAGAGGAAGCAGGGTGTGTGAGTCGTGGGCTGGGGGAGTAAATACTTGTCCTTGCCCATGTTCTTGCTTGTGGGGCGCCTCCTAGCAAGGAGGATGTCACCGGACTGGTCGTCCCCCCCATGCAGCTTCACGGTGCCGTTGGAGTCCGTGGGGAGCTGAGCAGTGACGCTGAGGTGAAAAGTCTCCACGTCTTTGGGATGAAAGGGGAATAGAAAAGTGGGAACGTGGGGGTTTTTGTCCATAACGTGGGTGATGTAATCGCTCACCACTCATGATCATGATCATGCATGATGGACCCCCTCACTTGGACACGACCCACGCTGGTGGTGGGGTTGAAAATGACTGCAGCACCTGTGGTTTGAACTGTGAGGGTTTCAAGTTCATACCCAAAAGGGGCTGAATATCCACGAGTCCCCACAAGGGCATTGGCCTTGTCAAGCCAAGATGCAAGAACCACAAAATTCGAGCGATCCATGATCAAGGTGAAAAAATGGCACAATAGTGTGAGAAACATGGATGGAGAGCAGCAAATGTGGAGGTAGAACCAGTGCTGGAACCCCTACTAGAACCCTTCTGGAACCCCCCTTCCAGTGGTGGAACCTCTGCTGGAACTCCGTTCAAGTGCTGGAACCCCCCCTCTTCTAGCGCTAAAACCCCCTTCCAGCGAAGTGCTGGAAGGGGTTCCAGCGGGGGTTCCACGCTTTTTGAACCCACCTCAAATCCAGCAAGCGGGCAAAGGTACACCTTGTTTCCTGCACTAACAAACACTAGGAACAACATATTTCTTAACTGAGGAAACGTGGCATGGTAGCCCTCACCCACCGAGTGTCCTAGAAAGGGGGGGGGGGCTTCCAGCGGAACACTTTCAGCGGCGCACCCCACGCCAATGCAAGCACAGAAATGAATGTGAACGGCTAGGGTAGCTTTTATGGGGGTCTGTGGGAGATGGCGCCGGCCCAAGGCTTTGTCAGCCAATTTGATGTGTTGTGCGCCCTTGTAGGCACATGACATAGACATGTCATGCACATAACCAAAAAATAATCACCGCTAACACTCAAACCAAATGATACATAGGGCACGGTGCGTTTTCCCATTTGAAGCTGTTGTCAAATTGTCCTTACCTAGTCATTCGAACGTGTATGCGCCGTGTCGGATGCCTCCTATTTCGCTCTCACCAAAAAAAAGTAATTGAAATTGGTTGCACACAAGCGCTTTCATTCCTTGCGCACAGTTGGTTCTCCTAATGCAAACATGTAGAACTTCGCAAACAAAATGTCCCAACCAAGGGGGGAGGGAACGAGTCACATTTATAAGATTGCCTGATACGTTGGTTGACCTAGCCGCTGCGCAGCGTGCTTCAGACTTGTTACTTTGTTAGTTGGGGCCCCTCCCACTGCCTAACGATTACGTTAGCGCGGCCCCAATAGGGCCAATGAAAAAGACACCAATAGGAGGCCCCAATTGGCTCCCCTTTGCGAATGGCCGTTAAGGGAACTACGGAATGAGAATGTGAATATGGGTGTCCAAAACTACTGTTTCGTCCGAAAAGAGCCCTTTTCAATGGGTTGGAACGGAGGATATGGTTTCAAAAATTCTAAAAAAATAAAATACAGGTCCCTGCGAGAAAACACCACCCCTTTTCCACACGCTGGGTGGCCATAGTGGCCGTTTGATGCCCTACTCGTATTGTGTTGTTCGCCTGTGTTTGGTGCAACCCTTGCGAATGCGAATTTGGGCCAAGTTCGGGCCGATTTCGCCTGAACTTTGCACGAATGTGGCCCCATTTACACGTACGGGCATGCACATCTTCAAGTCCTTTTTGCCATGAACTATCTAATCGTGCAGACGTGATATGCTCGCCGCTGTTTGCGGCGTGTGACACGTTGACTAAGGGTATGTACATAGTTCAAGCCACTAAGGGCCATCTTGCGGGCCCGCCTAGCCAATTGTTGTACGGTCAACGGGCCTTGCCCACGCATGGACCTCTGTGCGACGTCCCACCACTCTGCACGGATGGTGTGGTTGTCAACGACAACCTGCACACGTAGGCGCCCACGTAGAAGGCTTAGGCCCCCGCTGTTGCGCAACGTGCGCTTGAGGCTACAGTGGTCGTCTTTCATGGCGAAGCATGAAAATTTGGAAAAGTTTCTCCAGTGGCGGGCAAAAAAGTACATGTGGTGGATCCACAAATGTGGCCACAACACCTTAGGCCATTCCAAGAGTAAGTGGGCTTTGCCCATCGCTATACTACACCCACGTAACCTTCCCAGATCTGCCCCCGACAGCCAAGATGTCCGTCATGCATATATACACATGTTGGCAACATTGTCCCACCACTGCCTACAAACATCCCCCCATGGTCTCCCCCCCACCCACTTGTTGTTCATACCCCCCTCTTCAAGGCACACAGCAATGAGTGCCTCCCACCTCCGGGTGCGCATGAATTGCACAGCCCCGGCACACTTCAACCTAACGTTGCCCTTCGTGTTGGCGTTGTCATTGCCCTTTGCCATCCTACCCTTTGTTACCGTCTTGGCTGCCATGCGCGCTACATCTAGGATCGGTTGGAAAAAATTGCGGACCACGACCGCCGCGGACTTGCCAACGGCAGCCGACACCGCATCCCTCATGCTGGAAATACCACAATTAGTTACTCGCATCACCCCGTGCAACCCGTAGTCGGGAATGCGACGTTTGGCTGGGATGTGTCTATATATTGCTCTCATGGGGAGCACAACCTCACAGCACCCGTCAATGGTGGCTTCCAAGCCGAAGGTGGCATGGCAGTGTGCCCTATTGCGGCCGCAAACCCAACACACCATGGCTTGTGAAGCCTCGGCTTTAAAATTTTTACAACTGGCCATTAAAATTTGTGCCTTGCCATCAGCACAGAGGAAAAAGAGTGTTTCCCGGTCAGCACCGGAAGTATGCTGGAAGACAATCTTACTAGCATCCCACAAGTGTTGGTCGAAGTCAACCTCTTGAGCAGCCGCGTACAAGGTCACTCACTCCTCACTACCCCCCAGTAGCCACCAGCTTGCTAGTTGATCGGGGCTACTAGTTCCCCCGAGGGTGCAATGCACGTACGAAGGCTCGTGCCACGATGTGCCGTCCACTGCTAGTGGTATCCAATGCAGCCTTGGATTACCGGTTCAACCGGTCGGCAGCGGTACAGGCTCGCAACTGCGCCGGTAACGGGCAGAAGGCTCCGTATAGCTCCGTGTCATCCCCCGTCTTGGCTACAAACCCCTCGGATGCGGGGTGTGCAAGCTGCTGCATGGTGACCCACATGTCCTGCCACGGTACCCCCTCGACTAGATGGGGAGTGAGGTACTGTGCCTGTGTCCTGGACACGTGCAGCGACGGAATGCGCCACACAGCAGCGACGGCCTTCTCCCACATGGATGGTGTGGTGGGCAGAGCACAACTACCACCCCGTCTACCGGCGTGAGGACGATCTGGCCCGTGTCGGGGAGGTGCTTCACCAGATCTCGGCTCCAAGGTCCTCGGAGACAGCGTCCTGCAATGTCCTCAAGCGGCGGGCCCGGTGCTGCCTGGTTTTGACATGGGCAAAGGCCTTCTTACCCTTGGCGCCACTGCCACGTCCCATGACAAAAAACCGACATTAGGCAATAGGCAATGCATATCAATTTGCAATGTCGAGAAAGTCAAACAAAGTCAGCCCCGTTGGCAAACACCGCAAAACAAAAAATTTGTACAACCACCCCATGCGTTGGGAACTAGCATTAAACACAAATATTGTATAAGTTCGCGCAAAGTTCGCATAAACCTCAGGACAGTAGTCGGCTGAGTTGTTCGCGTATTTGCACAAAATCACGCGAAGTTCGTGCGAAATTCGCGGCACGATGAGGACAGCGGTCGGCCCCGTTGTAATTTACAATGGTTAAAAAGGCCGTTCGCAGGGCTACACTACGGGGTCGCAGTGCTTGTGGAGGTCCCAGACCCGTGGGCTGCGGGGGGCTGGGAGGGCTGGGGAGGGGGGGGGGGGGGGCTCCAAGGCGGGGTTAGTGGCGGCCTCCACCAGGGCGTCCCCCGGGTACCGCCTCTCGACAGCGTCATGGCTCTCCATGGCACCTTGATACCCCGGCACCACCAGATCGAAGGTCGGCCCGTCCTTCTTGTGAAGCAGCAGGCGCTCGGTGGAGGTCACTGCTTAGAGCTCCCCCTTCACCTTCTCTTCATGAGCCTTCCAAGCTTGGCTTCCCGCCATAAGGTACTTCGTACCGGCCCCCACCCCCGCCCCTGTCCCCACGCCTTCCGTCTCCTTTTCCTACTGCTGCCAGTGCGCGACGCCTTCGGCTTGGGTTTGCGGGCCCCCGCCCGGAGAAGGTCCCGGTCCGGCTCCGCCGCCCTTGCCCGCCGCTCCGCCTCCGGCCCGCTGCTCTACCTCCTGGAGCTTACCTCGCAGTAGGAGAACCTCCCCCTCCGCCGCCACCGCCCGCTTCTGCCACTCGGGCATGGCCCCCGCCTGCGCAGCCACCCAAGCGTCCACGTGTGCGGCGGCCTGCGTTGCCGGCAGGGGCTTTGCACCCGAGGGCTGGCCACCGATTTGGAGGGAAGTTTGTGGCCTTGCGGGGCCAGCCCACCTTGCCCCTTGACGTGCCGCTCTTGGAGCTCCGCATGGAGGAGGCATCGTCCCCCTCCCCCCCCCCCCCTCCTCTGCATCCACCTCCACCACTCCCCCCACCACCCCCAAATGCTTGCGCTGCCCCTCTTTTGCCCGCGTGAACATTTGGAGCCAGGCATAGCTCATGTGCGCCTCCGCCTGGTCCCCCCATCCCCTCAGCCCCGTCAATGCCAACAATGCCAACCGGTTCAGCTGCCCCTCCGGCGGCCCCACCCTACCCTTCAACGCAACAATGCATTCTCCAATGCCCTCCACGCAGCCGGCATGCGTAGAGGGCAATAATTGTCTCGCCCTCCTTCCACCTTCCCCCGGGGTTGAGGAACGTGATGGCACAGGGGAAAGAGATTTTGAGGGGCGGCTCCCGCGCCCCATCCTGCGTCTCTACCTCGACCTCCCAGGTCATTGCCACGAACTCCTCCCTTGCCCCCTTCCGTCGCGGGAGGTTGAGCTTCCATGCGAACGGGAGGTGGGACCGCGGCATGGAGAGGTAGGTGATGGGGCGGAGGTCGTCGGGGTAGGCCGTGCCCTCCCCCCCCCCCCCGCCACAAGGTTTGCGACGACCACGGGGTTTGGGGCGGGGGGTGCATGGGGGGTTGCAAGAATGGCCGCCCGGGCGTCTGCGGGGGCGGCGCCGGCCGACCTCGAGGGCACGTCCAGGGTCACGTGGCGGACTGTGCCCGACTGTGCAAGAGCATCAATGTGCCCGGCCGGGCGGAATCGCTTGTGGGCGTGCATGGCTGCACGGGGATCGGGAAGCCAGCAGTGCCATGGCTCCTGAGAATGACATGAAAGGGAATAGTGTAACTATTCATGCCAAATTCGCGCGAAATTCGTGCGAAATTTGTGAATCTGCATGCCTGACCGAATATGAAGCATTTGCAAATGCGCAGCACAATCTCGCGAAGTTCGCGCGAACTTCGCGCGAATACGGGGTAGAAGACAATGGATACGTCACATTCACACGGGCAGGTCACTGTCCACGTCCCTTTCTTGCACTCCTTTGCCCGCTTCCACGCCGGCTCAGCGTGCAGTATAGCCCCAAGTGCCCTCGTCACCTCCACGTCCCCGTCCGTTGAATCCCCCTTCATGACCTCCATCTCGTACGCCCCATTCCACATCAAGATGTCCCCCGCGTGCACGAGGACGGGGGAGATGTCGTGGGCGGAGCGGGAGAGGAACAGGGGGTGGTGTGTGCACACGGGGGGGGGGGGCTGGCTCCACCTCAGGGGGGCTGAAGATGTCGTCCACCATGTCCCGGGTGGCCAGTCCGACCCGAGCCTCCAGTCCAACCCCCAATAGCAACAGTTGCCCAAAAGTGGGCACGTCCTCCCCGCCCTCCCCGTCCAGCAGGCCGAGGCAATCCTTGAGCGCCACGGGGAGGGGGGGGTCGAGATGCGTCGTATTTGGCTTAACCCACGAATGACGCCCCTCGGGGGTCCACTGCGTGACCAGTGCCCCCTGCATCTTTTGCCCGGGGGGGGGGGGGGGCATGGTGCCGGGCAGTGCTGACGAGGACAAGGATCTCCCCCTGTTGGAGGAGGACCTCATCCCACCTCTCCTCTGTGGCCTCCCCCAGCGCCGTTCCCGCCTGGACGTTGATGCGGTACTGGGGAGAGAGGGCCACGAAGGTCGAGATGTGGCAGCTCGAGGGGTTGCGGTCAGTGGGGGGCAGTCGAAACATCCGTGTGGGGGAGCTGGTCCCCCGACTCAGCACCCGACATGATGACGGAACAAGGCATGTCAAACAAGTCTTTAAACGGATCGGGGACACGGTCGTCGATGCTGTTAATAAATTTTTTAATAGGGGCACTTGCCATTATCCCGGTTTTGGTGGGCTTGGACTGGTACCGCTAGGGGCGGGTGGGGTCCTTCCTCTGCTCCACCACCGGTTTCACATTGAACACCGGGTCAAAATGTTCACGAACTTAGTTCCCCGCCCCCCAAAATTGTCCGCGACAAGAATATCACGGTGATTTGTATAGCTGAGGCCGTCCACGAAGTTATGAGCCATCGGGGGGGCTGAGCGGTGAGCCAAAACAGAGGGGTTGGCGGTGGCATACGAGGGGGGGTCCTGCAGGGGTGCCCTGCGCAAGGGGGGCTTGGGCGTAATGAAGGGGGGGGGGGGTCCGCGATTCCCCGATACCAACTGAGCCCCTTGAATCCTATGGAGAGTGGGCAGAGTGATATCCGGGATGTGGTGGAGAGGCGGCACGGTTGGGTGGCTGGGCAAGATGCCCACATTGTCCCACCACTCGACTTGCACTGCCTACCATTCAAAATGAAAGGTTAGAGTGGTCAGCCTGCGGCAGACCGGCGGGAAAGTGGTTATTGATGGCCATCATGTCCATCCGCATGGGGCAGTGAACGAGGCCACTGGTGGGGTAGATGGCACAGAGGCCAGGCTTGGGTTTGCCCACGGTGTGCTTGGCCATGATTCCCAAAAGGCTGTCCACGGTTGAACCGGCGGGAATGAGCCGGACGGCCCGCAACCCCGGGAGGGCCACCTGCAACTCCCGAAAAAGGTGAGTGGGCCAACCTTTTTCCCCAAACCATCCCACTCTTTCGGCTGTTCGCATGTCAACATGAATCAGCTGCGGGGGCGTGGCAAACCCCTTCGCCCACCGCACCACGTCCTCCACTGCCAAGCCCCCGCACTCAACGGTCGCGTCCCCTCTCCCAGATTGGGTCACTCTCACTCCCAACCCGTCCGATGGCACCCTGGGCCCCTACTAGGGCATCCCCCTTCGCTCCGGCAAATAGGAGGAGGCCACGTACATATTTTCACAAAGAAAGCAAAGGTGAGGTCTGAACAAAAGACGTACGACAAGAACAGCATGCTCATGCACAAATCAAAGGATATTCGTGCGAAGTTCGCGCGAATGTGAATGTGGATACTGATGCGAATACGATTGCGCACGAGGTTGCGAATTCGAACGGGAACTTGTTTTTTTTTTGTGAATTTAAGCTACATTATGACCGATTCGAGCTACAATTCACGTCGTTTGAATTCTATGAATTTTTGGCGAAGTAAGCATAGCAAACGGGCACAAAGACAAGGCACCACGGGCAAAACGGGCAAGAAATCAAGAAAGTGAGCGTACTCATTCAAAAGTTCCGTTTGCAGTGGGTACATGGTGCTACCTATTCCGGATGCCCCCATTGGAATCAATCCATACTCCCATTATCATCAAAAGATCACCCAACAAGCCCAAGGGTCACCAAGGGTTGTTCAAGGGGCAAATTGAAATTTCTTACTTCGCACTTCTTAACTCAATCCATGTAAGCTCAGTCCAATAAGTGGGCCAGTGAGGGCCCATAACGGGGGCCGATCTTGGAATTTTGGAGATGGCATCCGGGACCCCGAGCATTGGTTAGGGGGTCCATATGGAGAAAAAAAAGACCGTTCAAAATTGATGCATATTAGGAACTATATGCCAAACTTTTGTGCACCGCAGTGCGAAAAATCCCAAAACGGCAATTTTCTAGACCCATGAGCAACACTCATAGGGGCTAATTGGTGCCACATTGCTCCCCATAGGTTCATATGTACTCCCATTGTCACCAAATGATCACCTAACAACACCCCAAGGATACCTGGGGTTATCAAAGGTCGCGCTCAAATCACGATTCCTTGACCGGTCCATGCCGGCAAAAAAGCTTCCTAGACCACCGCAGCTTCCCTAAACCCATTGTATTGAGCCGAATAACCCCATCCGGAAGAGGATGGTGGGCGCACAGCTCTATAAGATAAGGCAAAGGCAGTTGCCGTCGGCGGCCGTAGTCACGTGACACACATATGTTTGATTAGAGCCCTAGCAAAACGTGAGCCGCTACCCTTCTACGCCATGTTGTGACAAGGGCCTTCAAGGGTTACATACTGGTCAGCCAAAAGCACTTGAAGCCCCCTACAGCTCATCGACCTCAGCCCTTGGGGCCTCCAAAGCCACTTGGGTGGCCTATGTGGTCTATCTCCCTTCCGAGAATACGAGGCCTTGGGCGGTTGGCAGGGATGAATCACGGGTTGACTTGTCACGGGTCAGTCCGAGGCAGGCGAAGGGAGGGCGTAAATCTGCAACGAGAGTATTGTTAGACCACAAGGGTCGGTTCTCGTCCTCTCTGGATCATGCCTTCCCCGCTCTCTCTCCTCTTCCCTTGCGCCGCAAATTTTCTCCCATGCCTCATGTCTCTAGCAAACCTAAAGAAATATACACTAGCACACCTCTGCTTGCAACAATGTCTAGCACATGTCGCCCTCCCTCCCCTACCCGTGAAGTCTGAACCTTGGCGTCCAGTGGCGTGCACGTACAGCTTCTCCGCGCTTGCATTGCTGCGGTCAAGAGGGCTCCATCTAGTGGTGTAGTGATGCTCTTCACGCTCAGCTCGGAGCACCGTGCCACAGTTCAATTTGCTGGCTTGCGCCGCCACAACCAGCGTATGGCATTCTCGTGCATCTATGTTGTGACTGGCATCATGCATGGCCCCCCGAGGCTGCTAGGTAACTGTACGCAAGGTTCCTCTACGATAGAGGTGGCCGGCGTGGAGCTGCATGATGGCCTACTCTTTGCTCCTCCATTGTGGCTATCGGTGTTTCGTGGGTCTACCTCTGCGATGCACCTTGTTCTGTCGTGCAAACATCGCCCACGCTAGGCCTGCATGTGTGAAGCTGCTGCGCCGTGAGATCGCCGTTTTCTTTGGGCCCCCTTGTGCGTGTGAGGAGCTGCTAATTTGCTTTGCCATTTCGTGTGAGATCCCGGAAAGTGGAGACGGAATTCCGCACGGTGGTGGACGCCAGCTGCTGTCCCATGCGCATCCTCTATCACCTACGTCATGTTCCAAGGTCTAGCGTGGATGGCTTTGGTTGTGTCCGGCTGTCTGCGCTAAGGCCCTGGCTTGACACCGAAACACCGACGGCCGGCCGTCCCTCATTCCCGCCCTTGGGCCGACATTTGCTGCACTATGCTAGCTGTGCCTCTAATTCGGACCTGATCAATGTTCCGGCTAAGGCATGTGTGGCAACGGCTCCCAAGATATTCCGCGCTGGCATTGAGTTAGCGGGTATGAGCACTAAAATTCTGCATGCAAAACTCGATCTCGCGCCGAATTTGTGCAGTTCTATGTCCGATTAGCTCTTGGCCAAAGCCGATATTAGTCTCCAACTGTGCCCTAGAGACCCACATTAAATCCAATATGTTAGTTTTTCAAATTTAATATATGAAGGGCGTCAAAAGTAACACATGTAAAATTTTAACACGTTGAACGTAAAAACTTTGAATTTTCAAGATGTTAAACTTTTGGACTGTCGCGTGCATGTGTATAATCGGGCCCCGGGGGGGGTTTATGTGGTAGAATGCTCCGCAATGGGTTAGTAGCAATTTTGCATTGCCTAAGCGTTGGGTGTCCAACCCCGAGTCCATTGCTTTGGGTTCACCTCCAACCCCACTCCACACCCCCTTTTCTCTTGTGTAGTGCTTGTTATATCTTGCTCTCGCGACACCATTCTCGAGCTTAGTATGACACTTGTGTGTTTGTGTGGAGCCACGAGTTTGCGGGACCCTTTGGTCTCCCAACTCCTTGGTGAGTGGGTGGCTTCATCTCCCTTGGCTAAATCCCGAAGCGTGGAGGGCACGGAGGTTGGCCCCTTCCCTAATTCGCACTAAGCAACTGGAGGCAGTGAAGCATTACGCTTCCTTCCTCTTTCCCGCGCCCGATTTTATTGGGCTACTCAGGGACCTCAATGTCACCAATGCAGGGTTCCACCACTTCTCCGCGTTGGTGACCCGGCGAGGGATTGACTATACGGCCGCTACCGGCCACGCTTTCCCCCGGCCCATCCCCACACGGCAAGCCTTTTTCGACACGTTGAAGGACATGGCTAAACCGCTAGAGTTGCGGCTGCCCATGACCGCGGCGGACACCCTTGTTAGTGGCCGCAGTTGGCCCATGCACTCATGGGCCTATTACATTCAATCGTGTCCACCGCTACAGCACTAATGGACAACATTGATTGGGAGCCGCCCCTCAAATTTATAGGATGCGGGGATGCACATCCGTGGGCGAATGGGGGCGCATACCCGCCTATTTGTGGGTGATTGGGATGGCCGTGTGCGGGGACAAAGAGATAGCCGCCTTGGACACTATATGGGGTGAGCACCTTCCGTAATTTGGCCCTTTTGCGTTGCATTGTGTTTCGGCACGTTTTTTTCCCCATTTGTTTTGTTTCAAAGCAAAAATCGTGTGAAATTTAAAGCAAATGAAAATTTAAGGTACCATTCAAAGGAAAACGATTTGCCTGAATGCACGGGTGCCGGCTGCCTTGGTTTTTGGGGGGGCACAAGCCCTTTATTCGCCGCCTCATTCGGGTTTCTACATCGCCCAAGGTGGGCCTACTTACAACATGGGGGTGTGGGACATGACGGCGGCGACGTGGGTGAGGGTACACGTGCAGAGGACATTGGTCGCCCAGGCGGAACCCCGGCAGCAGAATGATGGGCCACGGCTTGGATGATGGGGGGTGCATAGCACAACGTCACATCGTGGTGGACTGGTGGTTGGTTTTCCTGCATTGTTGTAGGGCCATTGGCCACCCTTAGGTGGCGTTCATTGAGGCGCGCATGGAGGCACTCCTCAAGGAGAACACCGAGGCCCTGCAACGTTTGCTGTACTAGGTGCGCAGTGGCGTGAAACTGGGTGCCGCCGCTGCACGCGATGGGGTGGAGGCCAGGGCCCTCTTCCTTGCTTGGGAGGAGATGGAGCCATTGTCGGTCTATGCCTTGGAGGACCCTGAATGGCACGCCGTTGTTGCCATGCGGGATCAGCTCCCGGACTTGTACAGTGACACCTGCGCCACCATTCACCTGGGGGTGCAAGTACAGGAGATAGTTGGACGGGTAGGCGGCCTTGTAGCAAGGTGCGCGTTAGTTCCTCGCAACAGTAGGAGGATGTCACCAAGGCTGTGGCCAATCTAGCATGCTTGGGGGTGGGGTTGGGGGCGGTGTGTGCATATGTCATCGAAAAACTCAACGCCATCCTTAAACGGGCCTACAATGACCACACAGCCCGTTGGGGGAGATGCTAAAGGCAACATCACTCGAAAAGGAGGTGGAGGTGGTGTTGCAAGTATGGGAGTGGTGGTTTCTGGAATTTGATCTCCCCCTTAGAACCCACGGTCCCCCCATGTGGCCGCATGTACCTTGGCAACCCTTATGTCCGCCCGGAGCCGCCAGCCGCCACCCTTATGCATTCACCCCGAGCTCTTCGCTCCCCACCCATGGACCCTGCAATGATGGAGTTGATAATGGAAAACAATGGAAAAAAATGGTGACCGATCGTGTGGTATGCCTTGCTTGTGTGCTTTTGGTGTGCTTTTTTGCTTGAGTTCGTTTCGTTTAGATTTTAACACGAGCGCAAATGTTTTTCGTTGAATTTAAACACCGGCGTCCGTTTCACATTTAAAAATTAAAATCGAAAATAGCAATGAAAATTTAAAGTACAGATTTTGACCAAAGGTAAATTGGTTTTTTTTTGTGTTCAGATGCCGTGCATCGAGGGGAGGCTGCAGTCCACCCTAGGGCAGCTCTAGCAACAGGAGTAGCTGCACCAGCATCAGCTGCTGCATCAGCAATAGCGCCAACCCCTTCGGAGGGGGCAGGGGGGGGCTCTCCGTTTGGCGCCGCCTGCTTTGAGGCGCGTCGCAAGGAGAAGAAGAAGCACCGCCGCGTAAAGAAGGAGCGGCACAAGGAGAAGGAGGAGAGGAGGGTGAAGGAGGAGAGGCGGGCCACCCAGGCACAAGAGGGGCTGGGGGAGGTGAAGGGTGAGGAGGTGTAGGTGGTGGTACAGGAGGACGAGGAGGACGAGGAGGACGGGGAGGATGAGGAACAGAACCCCCCCCCCAAAAAAACCCAGTTCTGCCACTCCCCGAATCGTTGCCAAAAACCTTGGGGAAGGGCTCAACGGTCTGTCGCAAACTAGCCGCTGTCCCCTAGTCTGCCGAACTCCTAGAACAGGGATGCGGGCCAGACCGCCCCATTGCTAGCGACCCCCTAAAGGCGCACTACACCCTGCAGTGGTGCATGCCCCGCCTTTTTCGGTGACTAATTAGAAAGAACGGGGAGGGCAAGGGGGAGTGGTGGAAAGAGCCCGCCAAAGGGGGGCCCCGGCACAAGCAGCTAGTGCTTGGGGGTGCCATGTATCCGGTGGGGGAAAGGATTAGTTCGGGGGCACTGGGGGCCCTCAACCTCCTCGCCGACGTACGGGGGGTGCGGTTTGGCACCGGCCACTACGTAGTGTGCTTGCAACATTGGGTAGCTCTTGGCTAGTGCCAACAGCGGCCACAGCGCAAATCAGTGCTCTTTGCACTGTCGTGGCCTGTGCTGCTAGCACTGCCCACCCCCCCATTCGACCCCGGGGCCCAGCACACGTAAAAAAGGCTAGTGCCTGGGTCCCACACCACAAGAAGTGTGGTTGGTGTCACTCGGGCGGTGAAGCCCGCGGCTGCAACTGTAGCTCCCACCGTCGGCGAGCCTGTGGAGGCCTTCGATGCGGCCTCAAACTTCCGCATGGCCATGGGGATCCTACATGCCTAGGTCTGTCAAGGGTTTCAACAGGTATTTTTGAAGGCTTGCATGGGGGGTGTTTTCGCACAGCGCGCGCACAGCGCCAGTTATTACGGTGTTTACCCCGGTAACGGCCCTGAAAACCTGCCACCTCTAGAAGCATGCATGAGCAATTCAAAACTCGGAAATTCAAACGTGTCGTGTTCTCCGAATTATCCAATGTCCAAAACAATGCAATGTAGACAATAAAATTGTCTTGCGGGTGTTAAAGAACACCTAAAAATATATTAGGGGCTACTGAGGAACATCAATATCGCAAGTATGCTCATCCATGCAACCTCTACACAAGTAAAGGTCACACGTGGAGCATTCCGATGTGTCCCTTTTGCCACAAACTTGGCGAAGGAAAGTATCCTCCTCTTCCTCATCAACCTCACGGGCCTGTTCCTCTGTCCAAATGGAAGAAGGAATGTGCTCCCATGGGCCATAAGGTTGATACCTTTTCTGCCTTCGCAACATGAATTGTGAAAAGTGCAGAAGTATGCGTGTGTTGGCATGCAAATCTTGATGGGACCCCAGCCAAATGTCACGCACTACTCTCCAAGACCAAAGGTGGGCAAACAAGTGTTCCACCCGTGCCCTATAATACCCATGCACATCATTATATGTTTTTTTTCCGCAGGGTCAAAGTCTTTCGACCAATGAAAAGGACATGTGAATGCAATCGCCCCTTGTATGCTCCATCATGCGCACCACCCTCAAACTCCATGAAACAACCCTTGGTACGTTGCGGCCCATATTTGTCCCATATCTTAACATCGGCACTAGTGCTGGGTGGGACAGGGCATATCCATACAATGTTACCCAAGTTGTCCACGGCCACGGTAATCTTCCACACACAACCCGCATACTTGGGGTTGAATAGTATATCGGAAAGAGCACCACCAATAGAACTGATTGGCATGGCATCAGTGAAATGGGTCACAAGATACGGGAAATGAGGGTTATGATTGAACCTATTCAAACGGTCCGACCAATGCACCTCATCAACCGCCAAGTTCAGGTACCGCCGGACCTTACATACAATGCGATCAATTGCTTGGGGGCTTGCCTTTGGCTTGCCAACCATTCTTGGGCTTGTGTCATGGGTGGGGTTGGTTTTCAATGTTACTAAATATATGAACATCTCCTCGCGCGTCAAATAGGCGCCATGCCCATATTTCTCATACCACTCTTCGGCCGTGATGCCATCACACCCCATGAGTGCAATTTGCTTGCGCAAAACTGGGGCGCCACACATTTCAATCCAAGTATCAACATTGCATTGCTCAACAGGCAAAGGGTGAGCCATCTTGTTGTACACTTTGTACAAAAACTCGAGCAATTGGTTCTCAGTTCTGGCATCCGCCTTTGCACGCTCCGCCGGGGTGGCTTCCCTTGTCGGAGTGTATCACCATATACCGGCCTCAGGGTGCCTGTTCGCAAGGGTACATACACCCAAGAAGGGGGAGGGTTGATGCTACAAGGACACACAATGGTAATAGTACCCTGCGGCAATCCTACACCCAAAAAAATGCCTACCGGTGGTGGAGAATGGCCTACTTTTCGCACAGCGCACGGTACCGCCCCTTGGTTGCTTGTATTCAACGTTTTAGACTGTCGTTTCAATTTGTTGGTGCAATATTTCAAATTTTGATCGGTGGTGAAAATGTTAAAAAGACCTGGGCGAAATTTCCCCCAGCCCCCCCGGATAGCAAAAAAGGTATACATATTTTGATGTCTTGATGACCCTGGGCGAAATTTCCCCCAGCTCCGCCTCTTATGCAAAATGTATAGGTCAAAAACACCAATCAGTGATCCTCGGCGAAATTTCTTCCAGCCCCCCCCCCCCTGTTGTTTCTTTGCTTCGCCTGTGCCTGATATGTTGCCCTTTCCCTCACTGTCACTTAGGTCGGGGAGTCGATAAAGTTGAACCTGGGCGAAATTTCTTCCAGCTTGCCTTGACACCCTTTACCTACAGGGTGGTACCTCTGTTGGGTTCTGTTCACTAACTCTTAGGGGTGCTTCTGCCAATGTGGCTGTGAGACATGATTGATGTGCGCTTTCTTCAAACAGCCGCGGGGGGTACTCGCGCTCGTACCCCGAAGGCTGTCATTCGGGTGGCATTGAACAAAGGGAGGACACTCCCACTGCTGCAGCTGGCTTTGCGTCACAATAGAAACACTAGACGTAATGTTGGGCATGTGCGGGCTGTGTGGGGTTCTAGTCGTCCACCAAGATGGTTGTTGGTCCTGCAGAAGCAAGTTTTCTCACTGTATAACATTGTGCGAGTGCTGACGTATCCTTGTGCTGAGAGAGCCACTGGAGCCTCATATGGCGGTACAATGACCCAGTCCATCCGCCGTAAGCTGGCAATGGCAGGGGAATGCACTATCAATGCCCCTACTATCTCGGCCCAAGCCTGTGTTCAAGCTTCATGCCTATGGGATTCATTTGAGAGACAGCAAATTACACTGTGGTTCGACAATTACCGTCGCTACATCAATGGGGTGGACCCCCATAGCCCTGATAAGACTTTGAATGTGACTGCTGTCGGTGTGTTGCACACCACTCAGGTGCCCCAATGCCACGGTCTGCCCGGTCTGCACGGTATGCACTCTGAGTGGTAGTGATTTCGTGGTCTTTATTTCGTTTCTGACGATGAGCTGGGCGAAATTTCGCCCACGTCTCTCGATTTTCGTTCATAAGCATACCATTTTTCAACTGCCTCATTCGTGTCCTGTGTATACCCTCTGCAGCAAATCTAGGTACTGTGACCATGTGCAAAGAACAATGTCGTCTTATGGCCCATATCCGGGTCTTGTACTGCAACTGGGTGTGGAGTCCCGAGTCCCCTTGGCCACCGTGGGCTTCTCTTGTCAAGGCAATCTTTTGGACCTCCGACCCTTACCAAGGGTTATGTGACAGGCTTCGCAAGCCCCGTGTGACACCAAGTATTGGAAAGGCTGACGGTGGGCATATGAGTCTTAAGTTGGGTGACACCATTATTGAGACAGACACAGGGAAAGTTCTGAAGGAGGAGGGTAGAGTTGAGCTACTCCCTTTGTGGGCAGGCTGCCCTGTTCCCAGCTTTATTAGTGCACTGCCATTTGTCTGCATCATGATTGAGGTCCCACGTATGTGGACGTTGGCCCTGCACAATATTGTGGCACAATTTGTATTGAATGGTATTTTGGTGGCAGTCACCGGTGAGACTGCTGATCTTCGGGCCTATGTTAGCAACCTGAAAGCTGCCTGTGCTGAGGAATTTTTCCATGCCGATGTATGTGTGTACAACCTGTCCAACCCATGAGCACTGTACAGCATGGGACAGACTGCTCTTGCACTGTGTAGTCTGCACCAGTTTTCTGCGCGCCTACCCCGATATCTTTCTTATATTCAGGGCCCCCTGACGACTGCCATTCTTGTTGAAGTGTTTTGTCATTTGCTGTATGCTTTGGATTTAATTCAGCAGAATGGTACATGGGTAATGGTCTGCACACAGCAGCCACATTTTTCTGCAGCCCTGTCTATTCAAAGCATGTTCCCTGTGAACATTGCAGCTGCCTACTTGTCTGAGGAGAAATCTATTCTTGAGTCATTTGTTACTGATTTGAGGGCTGCTGTGTCGAACTGCGACACTGTGGCCCAATCCAGTGGGGCCGAGTGTGTGAAGACCTTGCACATGGGTTTCCAGTAGATTGTACGGGAAGGAGGTATATAGAGCAAGAAGAGGAGGCCACCCAACCAGAGGAAGAGGACGGTGAAATACAGAAACGCCCCCACCCCCCCCCCCCCCCCAAAGGCAACCGTCAGGCGGAGACGGCACCCCCGCCAAGGCCAAAAAAATCAAAGGCTAGAGGAAGCCCCTCACAGCAGAGCCCCAAGCCTGGAGCAAAGCCCCCACCCAACAAGGCGCTGGGCACGTTTGCACCCCAGTTCACACCGTCCCAGCAGACACAGAATGGACATGGTGCCACTGGTAGTGCTAACAGTGAGATGCCTGGTGACCAGGCAGCACAAGCAAATGGCGGGTAGTTTACTGGTAAGGGTGCCAAACCAAAGGCACGTGGCCTGAGGAAGCGGCGATAGAGTGACACTGCTATGTGCTCTAACTGCTGTGTTGTATGTTTTCCCTGTTGCACGTCAGGATGCCGTTCTGCGCTGTCTCTGCAGATACCATTGACGTTTTGCGCACTGTTTTTTTGTGTTTTACTAAAGCTGGAAGAAATTTCGCCCAGGTTCAGGTATTTTTTGGAATACACGGTTCGTTTTTACATTTTTCTAAAGCTGGAAGAAATTTCGCCCAGAGGTCTCATTAATGGCAAATAGAGACCTTGATTATGATGCATGAATTTGAGTGACTGTCAATTGACAGTTTTTGGGCACACACAGGGTGCAGCAACCCTTTGCCAAGTGTGTGCTACCCTACTTCTTGCACTGCATCGCCTCGCAGGTTCATACATTTGTGTGTAACACTGGAAAGGTTTGTTGTATTCTAGAAACCTTCTTTCTTCCTCTGCTTTTCCAGTATGCATGCATGCTTATTGTGTTTTGACACCTGGGGTGTGGTTACATGAGAATGGCATTTTAGGTAAATAGAGATACTCATTTTTTGTTACCAGGTGCAAGGGGTCCCCTAGGTGCAGAATTCATGCCCTGTTTTTTTTGGGGGGGGGGGTACAGTATGGCCCCGCGGAGCCCAGCCTGTGGGTAGGGGGGTGGGCAGCTAGCGTGGCCTAAGCAAAGAATGCACTGCCTCCGGACTTTGAAGAAGAGTTATCGTTGTTCACCACGCGCTCCACCAATTCTAGCTCGGCAGCCACCAAGATCCCTACTGCATAGGACATGCAAAAGTTTGTCGAGAAGAGTGGGGTTAAGGGAAAGAAGAAGTAGTCCTAGTGTCTGCTGGATGTTGGTGTTCTATTGTTGGCAGTCCCCCCCCCCCCCCCGCGCGGAGGATTTTGGTTGCTGTTTGTCGCTGTGATGGGTTTCTGCCGTGTGGGGCGAACTGTGTTCCTGTGCACTTTGCACTTGCTGCCTGTCACCGTGCACCTGTGTTCTACTGCTAGTAGTAAAAGACAGTGTGTGCATCCATGCGACATGCACCTTGTTTGCAGCATCAGTGCACACACACTGCCCGTCATGATCCAGCCCTACCGGGCTTATTTCTGACAGTGTACCAGTGTTGTGCTGGTCACTTCTACTGCTGGCAGCAATACCGTTATTTTTGTTTGCTTCGCCATATGGGTTCACTTCTAAGCCACGCATCGCTCTCACTTCACCGTATAGCAAACCTGCATACCGTTGGGATTACATTGCATGTTTTTGCGCATTTGGACTGTGATGCATTCTTTTTGTTCCTCGAGTCAGGACGTCCACAGGTGTGTGGTGAACAAAGTTTTCCGAACAGCTTTTTGTGGTGCAAGTTCTACTGCTGACGATAAAAAAAAACATTGCAGCCTTGTAACACACTGGTATCAGCCTTGCGGCTGTGTTTCGTTGCCATGTGGATACATTTTTGTTCTTGCCTGTCTTCCACTGTTTCCTAACACATCAACGTACCGGGTTGTGTGCTTTTGCTTCAGAACACCGCATTTTCAGTTTACCATTTCGTCCCACATTCGTGTTTTCCACCGTCTACCGACGAGTTCTACTGTCAACAGTAGAACGAGTTTGCAACGGGGATGCGGTTTTACAAGGGATGCTGTGAAGCATACAATCCAATTTTGCCTCCGTGCACAGGCCTGAGATTTTGTTGCAAAAAAAAGGGGGTGTTTGTGGTGCCCCCTAAACCCCCCTTTAGTAAGTTACCCGAAAAAGGGTAACTTTGCACCCCCAAGGTTAGGCCATCAAATAGCTCCACGCCCGCCACCTCTATCTTGGAGGGACAATGGGTACCGTCGCAAAGTAGCGCCGGGGAGTGGTGGATGATGCGGGTCACAACCGAGATGCAGGACAATGTCATCTGCTCACTGTGGCGATGTGGGCTCAGCGACTTGACGTGGGGCATTATGCTAGGAGCTAATTGAAGAGAGCGTTAGTGGATGGAGCCTTGCTAGCGTGCGTAGTGCAAGCGTGGACAAGGTGTATGTTAACGGCATGAGACGGTGGGGTTGAGGGTGAGCGTGTAGGGGAGGGAGGGGGACTGGGGTAGACAAAGTTGCCACTGGAGGTGGGCCGGGATATTGTTCTTCACGTCTACAAGAGAGAGGTGGCAAGACAGGAACCTGATAGCAGAAGGCAAGAGGAGAGGGGAGGGGGATGACATGAGCCCGAGAGGGAAAAAACCGACCGCTGTGGTCTACCCCCCACCTCGCTGCGGCCCTACCGCCTTTCCCAGCCTTCCCTGCTGCCGCCTGTGACCAGGCAAAGGGTGATTCATGCATGTCAACTGCCCATGGTCAAGTATCGTGAGCCCATTGTCACCAAATGATCACCCAACAACAGCCCAAGGGTCCCTAGGGGTTGTCAGGGGTCACTCGGAGATCACATTTTTTTGACTAGTCCATGCCGGCCCAAAATTCCCCTAGACCCCCCCAACCCACCTAAACCCACTTTATTGAGCCGAATAATCCCATCCGGAATAGGATGGTGCTAGGTGCGGAGCTCCATATGACAAGGTAGAGGCGGTTGCCGCCAGTGACCCTAGCAACATGTGTCGCACATGTGTCAGATCACAACCCCAACAAAATGTGAGCCCCTGCCCCTCCTCCCCCCCCTCATGTGACAAGGGCCTCCCAGGGTGACATAGTAGTCAGCCAAGGGCACGTGAGGTCCCCCGCAGCTCATCAACCTCAGCCCTTGGGGCGTTCTAAGCCATTTGGGTGGCCTGAGTATGTATAAACCTATGGGGAGCAATGCAGCACCAATTAGGCCCTCTGAGTGGTGTTTATGGACCCTGAAAATTGCCTTTTGGGGATTTTTTGCACTACAGTGGGCAAAAGTTGGTTGGCCTATACCTGCCGCTGTGCATCGATTTGGACCGCGGTTCTTTTTCTCTCTATATGGGCCCCCTAACCAATGATGAGGGTCCCCGATGCCATCTCCAAGTTTCCAAGACCGGCCCCTGTTATGGGGCCCCACTGGCCCCACTTATGGGACTGGACTGGCATGGATTGACTGAAGAATTGCAATTTTGGGATGCCCCCTGAACAACCCTCGGTCTTGGGCTTGTTGGGTGATCATTTGATGACAATGGGAGAATTTATGAACCCATCGGGGCCACCGGGAATAGGTAGCACCAATTGGGCCCTCCTAATGGTGCTTATTGGCCCCGGAAAGAACCGTTTTAAGCTTGTTTGCACCGTGGTGGTCAAAATATGGTTGGCCTCTAGCTGCCACTGTGCCTCGATCCGGACCAAGGTCCATTCCACTTTTTCTTCTATATGGGCAACGTAGCTGATATCATTCCTGAAGCGAAACGTTTTTTAGCGGTTGCTTTGTGTCATGCATGCAGGCTCTCCCGTTTTGGGCCCTCATACATGATGGGAGAACAAAGTCCACAACTTTGCTCCGGTTTTCTGTTCCTGAGCTCGAAGCATTCACCTGAACCAGTGGATCTTCCAGCCTGAAAACTGGAACCGGCATCAGCCATGTCCCATTTCGAAACAGGGAGGGGGTTGGGCTGCAAGTTCCATGTCATACACCCCCTCTGTATGAGGATTTCAGATCGGTGACCCTAAAAGACTGTCCAGTGGCAGGTGCAGCATAACAGACAGCTGGATCGTCACATCTCTCGTCCAGGAAGGCTCTGAAAAACAGCCACACTTCTAGAGCCGTTCTTGTACAAACATGGCACACGTGGACATGTTGAGCTGTCCTGCTTCTTTGGCTTTCAAGTTCTATTGACGTTCTATTCAAGTTTTCATCTGTACCTCTGCAGTGTGTCATATTCTCTCATTGCATCCAATGTGCATTGCATCCACATTGCATCCAATGCGGATGCCAATGTGTGTACCCTGTTATCATGTCCTCCATTTATATAATGCCTGTCCTGGGCTTGCTTCTAGATGTACCGGAGAAGGGTCCTGCGTTTCCATTCGGCGCCAACAGCATCCAAATTGATATTCCTAACACAGGGTGTGCCAAACTTTACGCCTGGGTGGGATACTTAGTGTTTGTTGTGCTCCGATGTCATTTGTCAGGGGATTCATTTGCTGTCTTCCATTTGCTGGTTGCTCAGTCCCATTGCTGTACTCAGGTGTGGCACGTATGGCAAGTGACTACTGGATTGCACACCCACTGTACATTCCGCACACTGTTCTGCAGCGACGATTATAATGACGGTTTCAGTGATGAGGAAGAGCGGGTGCTGACACGAGAGGAGTTGTTGCGGAAAACGAACCAAAAGGTCCGCAAATTGCTTGTGCTGGCATGGACCCAGCCACCCCCCCCCACATCCTGTGCATCGGCAAGCATCGACGTTGTGACTTTCCTATTCCGCATGCAATGGACCTAGTCTACCAAATACTTGTGGCCCATTTCATCACATCTGAGGTTTTGTGCTTCTTGAGCAGAGCTGTGGCCCAATTGAACTACCTCCCCGCATGTGCACACG
The DNA here is from genome assembly GCA_964036045.1 of Eutreptiella sp. 'Long Island Sound 2002'. NCBI lineage: Eukaryota > Euglenozoa > Euglenophyceae > Eutreptiales > Eutreptiaceae > Eutreptiella > Eutreptiella sp. 'Long Island Sound 2002'. The sequence continues at coordinate 117,124,487 of OZ038379.1, forward strand.
CAAAGTGAGAGTGCACCTGCCAGGTGCATTGTGAAGCAATGCGCAGACTTTGGACAGCATACTCACATCATGCCAATGAACTCATGAGGGCTCTTAGGGAGTATCTTGTGCGCTCCAAATGGAGTTTTTGACACGTGCCGAAACACAGTCTTCCTTGCATGGTTTGGCTTTGGCGAGCTGCGCATGGTGAGTCAAGTGAGCCACGAAGGGGGAGCCGCAAAATTTCGGTTTCGGTAGGGATGGGGAACTCTGTCAAATCCTCAACTTGTGTCCAAACAATTTTCTGACCAATGAACAACTTTCAACCTGCCAACCGTTAAAAGAACCCTTGACAACCCTGACCCTTAGTAACTCTCCATCTTGCACAGAAGCATCTCTTGACAACCGCCTGCAAGGAACACTCAGCAACCCTCCCAACTTATCAAGTAACCCTGTACAACCCGCAAGAACTCCCAGCACCACAACAAGCCACCTGGCAGAGAACTGTAAAGAAACCCCCAACTATCCAAAACCCGCAGTAACTCTTAAAAGCCCTTCAACTGGTAGAAGCTTCCACAACCCTCAATATCAAACTAAGAATCTGCCTGCAGGCCCTTCCATGATCGCTCCAATCGGTAGAGAAGCTTCTGAGTAAAGGTCCAACCAACAAGGGCATTCTCATCAACCCTAACACCACGACTTGCCGTTCAAATGGTCAAGAAATACTCCGCAACCCTCTGACCCTCCGACCCTCCCACGGGGGTGCTACTTGCGGGTCCTAGGACGCCAACTACCCCCCCCCCCCCCCTCCCCTTGACCTGGGAGAGGGCAGGGAGCGAGCACGCAAGACATTGGCTGTGCGGACGATCGGCGGACATTGGCTCGAACAATGGACAGTAGGCGGTGAAGGCCGTGGGGAGCAGGTGCGGCTGGAGCCTAATGCGGACATTGCAACCTGACCCATTGCAGCCCCCCCCCCTCCCCTTTGGGGGCCTGCGGCCAACAGTCAGCCTTAGGAGTCCACAGGCGCCAAAGGCGCCCGATGCTCCACGGGCACAAAAGGCACCCGAAGGAAATTTTTGTCCACTTTGCACCCCAACACTATCCTTCAACCAATCCCTGACCCTAAAGTCCACCCCAACCCTGCGCCTAGTCCTAATCCTACCCCTACCCCTAGCCGTAACCCTAACCCCAATCAAGACTCAATATTGGGACCGAGCTGGTGGGGGAGGGAACATTAGCTATGACTGGTGAGGGACATCAAGAATGATTCACACATTGATGGCTCTTGACAAAGTGAAATCAGCTTGCAAGTGAACCCCATTACCACGAGGCCCACTTTGAAGGCTTTTTGGACTTCTGAGGGGCCAAAATGCCGCAAAATGGGCTCAAAATGGGCTCATTTCACCCGTTTGTGCACCCCAAATGGTCTAGGATGAGGTTTGGAAAAATGCGTTTTGGACCCATTTTTGACCCATTTTTGGTCCCAAAACAGCCCATTTTCAAGGCATTTTGGGATTTTCGGAGGACCAAAACGGGCCACCACAAGCTCAAAACGGTCCAAAAACACTTGTTTTAGCGTCGCACATGGTCGAGGATCATTTTTGAGAAAAGTCATCTTTTTGCCCCTACTGGACCCTGTTCACCCATTTGGGCACCCACCTGTTTGGGCTTGAGCTTGCAGCTTGCCGCAACCTAGTGGGCCTAGGTATTGGGGTCTAGGCGTCCGTTTGGGCAATTCTGAGCGGTGGAAACCACAAAAAGTGGGGGGTTGCGGGTGGAGTAGGTGCCCTCGGAATCGCATTTTGAGCCATGTAGCCAAAGATATGGCCTGTTCTTGGTTTGTGGCTGCTGGCATTTGGAGCTTGTGGGGGCCTTTTTGGGCCGTTTCCCGGACGTACCATAGAGTTAAAGGGCCGCAAAGAGCTCGTTGATACGGGGAAGTCAAGCCGCACGTGCAGTGTACCCACCGTTTCCCTTTGTTTGGCCGTTTGGAATGTGTTCCAGGGCTTTTTTGGCCCCAAAATGGCTGTTTTTGGCCCTAAACTGCAGGTGCTGAAACTGAGGTCCGCCCTTTGCGAATCCCGTTACCGGCCGCCACCGTTGAGTTTCTCGCTCAAACTTTGTGTGATTGTACTTCACACCCATAGGTATCATGCACCAAAATTTCACGTGAATCTGAAGCACCACGACGGAGTTCTGATTTTTCCCCATTTCGCGCGTGCTGCTTGCTTGCTGCTTCCTGCTGCTGCTGCTGCTGCTAAACCTGGTAGGTCCGCCCTAGACACTAAAAAGAGTTATAAAACCAAGACTGGTTCCACCAGCTCGGTGACCCTAGCCCTAACCAGAGCCCTAGCTCTAAAACCTAGGTTAGGGTCAAAGTTAGTGTTGGGGTCCAAAATCGAGAGCAACAATTTCACAAAAAGGTGGCACGTCTTTGTTTAGCCTAATCAACATGGCTGGCATGGCCAAACCAACCTGCTGCAAAGATTAGGGTTAGGTTTAGGGTGATGGTATGGTTAGAAGGCGGGCAAGGGGGGGTAAGGGGAGCTTGTGATTGAACAAGGCTTGGCCTTGGGGCCTTTTCCCCTCCAATCGCCCTGCTCCCCCCCCCCCCCCCCCTTCAAGCGACCCTCCCGGACCCCAGCGCCGAAAACACCTCCCGGACCCCTCCCCCATTGGCCCTCCCAGACCCCCCCCCCCTACGCTAAGGGTGCCAAACCCCGGTGCAGGTAGCCCAGTGTGAAAGGTGAGGGTAGTCGGTACGGGGCCGACCCCGGTGTCCCGTGGTCCATGCAGATTACCGGGCAAGGGTGCATGCCTCCCTTTATCCCGGGGCCATGTGGCAGTATGGCTATGCATACGTGCATGTGTGCCTATGCGACGATGATACGCTGCTGGCGATGATGCCGGGTGATATATGTCAGATGCAGGCAGCCCGAGGCGCCCGCAAGAGTGTGCGACGATCAGCTGAGGTTTCCAGGTTCCCAGGTTTCCAGTTCACGCTCCATGGGGGGTACCAATGGCCCGGAGCCGGATGGTGACTAGGAGGGTGATATACAGCAGGGCCTGTGCTACGGCGACACAGCCCGCTGCGTGAAATGATGACCGGCGCAGTCGCGCAGACCACACCAGCCAAGAGTGGCGAGGCGCTAGACTAATAGTGGACTACGCTTTGGGTGGGGCCCACATGGTCAGGACTTAGGTGGCTAGGGACCGGCGTCCTCGCGCGATAAGCATGGTAACTATGATGCCCTACGGAAAGTAGAGATCCGTGCATGTGGGGCGACGTGAGATGAGGGCGTGGCTAAGGGTAGGTAGCATAGTGCCGCCCGGCTAGCGGCTAGTGGCGAACTAAAGAGCCACGGGCTCACGAGATGGCACACTAGGCAGGGACGGGTGTGCATCCCCGCGTGCGCAGCGGCAATGACGAAGAAGTGACCACGGGCCCGGGCGAGACGACGAGACAAGGTGGGATTAGGGGAAGCCCGCCTAGTGACGGCCGAGCTGAAGCCTTGACAGCTACCCGGCGCGGCACGGACGGATGGCGCGGAGAGCGGCCTGCATACTATTTGGGGCAGAGCCAAGGCGGGGTCGCCGGAGTGCGCGATGTGCCCCCCCCCCCCCCCCCCCGCGCCTGGAAGAGGGGCGGGGGGAGCGTCGGTGGAACGGCATACGGGCCGGAGAGGCCGAGATTGGCCCGACAGGGAGGGCAGAGCCTGATGGCCTAAGACCGGGGAGTGGAGTGCCGCACCCCAAGGTAGAGAGCTCGTGATACGAGCGGAGTGCGGTAAGGTAGGTGCCTGCGGGGGCAATGTGCTGGGGGCTAGAATGATAAAGTGCAGGTCCCCGTGGAAGCAGCAGGCGCGGGGCGAAGCGAGAGTGAGAAAGGGGCAAAGTTCGGGTGGCAGTGGTGGCAGCGGCGTGTGGGGCGGGAAATACAGCCCACCGTGGCACAGAGGCGGGCCTCCTCTAATGCGGGTATGCGTAGCGGCAGTGACTAAGAATGGGGCGTTGGGGCGCCGGGGGAGGAGCCCGGGCCCTCCTTGCCCTCCGTAAACCCCCGCCCCCATAATTAGTACCCTAGGCTACTAATTATGGCAGACTGCTCAATAAGGCTGGGGGGGTACTAAATATGGGGGAGTACTAATTTTGGGGGTGGGAACTAACTTAGGGTGTCTGCGATGTTGTAAACCCTGTGTGCCTTCAATGTTGTCTGTTGAGTCTTTTTGTTGGCTGCATGGAACATTCAGATTTTGAGTCTGATTTTGAGCTGCAGGCGGTAGACCCAGGACTTGCTGATTTGTCTGATGAACTTTCTGAGACCTTTTCGGATATTTGCAGCTCTGAGAAGTGTGCCCCAGATTTCTTCATGTTCCGTTTGCTTGGGAGGCTGAAGGGGGGTACTAATTTTGGCAGACTGCTCAATAGGGCCAGGGGGGTACTAAATATGGGGGGGTACTAAATATGAGGGGGGTACTAAATATGGGGGCGGGGGTTTATTGGACCCTGACCGTCCGCGGATACCGGAGGAAGAAGACAGAGGTCCTATGACAACGCTGAGGCGCACAATGAACGTGCTAGCCCTCATCGAGACCTAGTCCAGGACACAGTTTTGATGTGGAGGGTGGAGGGTGAGGACCACGGGCCGTGGGACTCAGGAGCCGAGAGGGCATAGGGCAAGGCCCTCTTGGTGCACACAGGAGGCCAATTCTGGGCGGAGCTCGATGCCATCACGGAGGAGGTGTTGGTCCTGACCATGAAGTACAAGGAAAAAGACGCTGCCCGCGTGGGTGTGGTGTATGCCACGCCGAACAAACTAGAAAGAGAAGTTCTCCAGGGGCTACAAGATATGGTACCTGGAGCCCCTAATGCTGCCGGGCGGCTTCCACAAAGACGCGCACCGACGACTGGCGTAGTACGAGCGCCTTCAAGCGTGGGGATACATAGCCTAACCCACCAAGTGGGTATGGACGTGGCGAGGAGGGGGTGCACGCCCATGATAGGTCGATGATTGGCTTCATCATGGTCCCGCACGACATGCCAATTACCTAGGTGTGTGAGGATCTCCATCGTAGCCTCCGACCACGCCCGAACCGGCAGGTATGGGTTTGGCTCATACCAGTGGGCCCACTGGTCATGTTCTTCCCGGAGTTGTTGCCACTGCTCCAATGCTAGAGCTTGGTGCTTCATGTGGGCAGGGTGCAGCTGGGGTCCCATTTGGGCCACTCTGTATGTTCCCCGTATCTGTAATTCCGCCAAGACCATGGGATGGTCCGTGCGCACCGGGATGCGCCCCAAGACTAGTATCTATGGGGGCCCCCGTCTACGATGCCGGGGCGTGAGTTGAAGCCCAAGAATGGGGCGCGTTGATGGTGTGAAAAAGGATGTCGCAAGCGAGGGCGGGGTGCCAAGAACAACAGAGCGTATTCTTGGACTAGGGGCCGGGGGACCTCAGAAGCGCCCGAGGGGAGGTGAGGAAGCGGCAGGGAAATGTCTTCGCGCCAATCAGGACAATCAACGACATGGAGCCACTTGCAGAGAGGGGCGGCCAGGATGCAATATTTTGCCACACCAATGGAGAGGTAGCCGGGGCGACCAGCGCAGATATTCCCGGACATGGGAGTAGGGCAGACTGGCGTAGACTTCCCAATTGAGGCCTGGATCACGGTGGTCAACATGAGTGATCCAGGAGCCCCAGGCAAGTTAGGCATGCTGACGGCAGCCGTCAAGCAAGTGACGGCGATGTGGTTGTTGACCGTGCAAGTGGCGGTGAGCCGCACAGGGGCACTCGCGTACATCGAGCCGGTGCTCTGGTTCCTGCTACGGTTGCCAATTCGCAAGCGCCCGGTCTTACGGACGGGGGGAGACGCACGGCCCATAGCGATGGAGGAAGAGACCGCAAAGATAGTAGCGGTCATGATCATCGCCCAAACGGAACAGTATGTGAGTGACACACGGTGGGCATCTCAGAAGGGGCTATTAGCGGGGGATGTGGCACGCATGCTGACGTTGCTGCTGGACCACACATGCAAACAACATAGCAAAGTGGCTCGTAAGAAACGTGATCGGAGGAATGTGTACGGCAAGGTCAACCCCTCCGGCTTAGCGCATCTCCTGCAAGAGGCGGGCGTCGACGCTGCCCAACGCGCTGGTACTAACCATACGTAAGGTGGTCCGGGATAGTCTCAATGACGGCGGTAGGAACCACGATGGCGTGGAGATTCCAAGTAGGAGTCTTCCAGGGGTCACCCCTGGAGCTCAGGGTGTACTTTTACCAAGAGGTACAGTACATGGCGGCGGTGCGGCCTGAGTATACGGGCATCCCTAGCGTGTGGACCAACGGGGTGGAGTTTGCGTTTAACGGGGAGCGGTACTTAGAGGACGCCGTCGTGCCAGCGACGTTGGTAGAGTAGCTGGTAGAGATGCTAAGTTGGCAAGATGCGAGAGCGCTGCAATTCCGAGTTCGGCAGTCCCATGGAAAGACGAGTACTTGTACATCGAATGGAGGAGGTGGGTAGGGACCACAATGGCCATCTAGCACGCGGTGTATGGGCACGCCAAACGGCGCACGAAACCGTAGGGCGTCTGGGTGCTGGGCAGCCAGGTTCTGGGCGAGGCGGCGTAGGGTCTGGGCAGCACTAGTGGAGTGGTCCCGGACGACCATCCATCTCAGGATGATGCAGCATGTGGCGCAAGTGTTGACGGAGAAGGTCGTTGCGGAAGCGGTGGCCCGCACACAGGGGGCGCTAATGAAGGAGGTGGACATGTACCGTATGGCCGCGCCCATGGGGCGAGTCTTGGAGACAAAAGATACACGTACAATGAAAGGTAGACGCCTGTACATTGTGGAAAGTCTTGTGGGTGGCGTTCCAAGTGCGGCACCCCCGGTCCACAACGTACAAACCCGCCGTACGGCAGCAGTTGCGGGTCATGAGCGCGACCCGGCAGCCACTGCAAAAATGGTAACCTGTGCAGTGGTACCACAATGGCGACGGGGAGACGGAAATCGTTTTGTGGCGCGCGCTCAAAGAAATGGAATGGGAGATAGTAGATGTGACCGCTCAGCTCCGCCGAAGAGAGGGCCTGCCGACGCTACAACTGCCCTCGGAAATGTGGGCGGACACCGTCGCAGCGAGGGGCGTGCCTGTACACTCGGATGCCGGGGCTTGACAAGACCCGGACGCACGAAGTGGGTGCAGAGTGGGCTGACCAGGATCGGCCAAAACTAGTGGGGTGTGGCGTTGCCCCTGGAGGACTGGACCAACAACACAACGGCCGAGCTGCTGGGGATAGTGCTCGGATTGCATGTCGTGGAGCGCTTACATGACGTGGGAGCGTGATCGATAGAGCAGGCATATGGCGTGCAAGCGGCGGCAGCGGTGGCGGAGTCGCCTCCGGAGAGATCGTGGCACCCTTGGCGGAGGGCGTTGCAGTGGTCTGTAGGGCAAGCGGCAAATGCGCACCGGTGGGTGAAGTCTCACCAAGAGGTGTGTGCCCTTCCTGCAGCATGGGAGGTCACGACAATGGGCAACATCATGGCGGACGCATCGGCCCCGGAAGCTATGGACTGGAGCGCTCGAGGACAGAGGGTAGCGGTGCCGCTGCCATTGCAGCCGACGTGCGGAGTGCGCGTGATGTCGTGAAGCATGTCAAACATGGAGTGGCGCATCCACGAGCTGCATAAATGCAGACCCCCACGGCACCTTCATCATAAGATGGAACAGCTCCTTTGAGAGTTCCCTGAAACAGGGATAATGCTCGTACCGCTGCACCTGGGTATGTGGCACGCGGTCCTAGAAGCCTGCTAGCCCTGTGAACACCACAAAGAAGTGACGACTCGATTTTGGTGCCTGTGCTACAGGTTGGAAGGCGTTGGTCCCTGCAAGCAGCAGACCCGCCTTGGCGATTGCATGGAGGGGTGGCATTGAGCATCATCGGCGAGGTCCCCCGATGGCGCACATGCATAGCTGCCGAGGGCACGCACGCCTATGGTGGTGTGTCGGTGCACAGCAATTGGAAAGTGGAGTATGGTGCACTTGCAACAATGCACCATGTGGACGAGCAAGCATGCATGACAATGGAATCAATGAAACAGCAAGTTTGTGTTTGCTTCTTGTCGTTCTAGTATTCTTCTAATCCAGGCTAGAGCGTTCTAGGGTAGAAGTCATAGCCGAGAGGGAGATTGGCCGTTCTAGCATGTGCAAAGGGTACGTCCGCACCTCTTTTGGATAGTTCATTTTCTCATTTCAAGATTGGCGGAACGTGCATTTTGGTGTATTGTACTTCTGCGTTGCTTGTGGAGCAGAGAAGGCAAGGAGCTGTGCTCGTTGCCGCATCCACCCTCATGGAAACACCGATGAAGGTGTGCAGGGGAAGGGGGATATTGCAAAAGGGGCCATTGAAGAGAAGACCACTTCCAACAAGGCCCCCAACTAGGGGGCTTCCCGCATAGCCGCTAAAACGAGGTTTGCTGCCACAAAGACGTCTACCAGGGACACGATTGCCAAGAAAGGGTTTCCCTTTGTTGCGACTAAACAGAAGGTTGCTGCCAAGAAGTCCACTAACGAGGAGATTGCCGCAGAGCATACTACCCACCTGTGGGCTACCCGCTTTGCCAATGAACAACAAGCCCGAAAGATTTGGGAGGAGAGGGCTTCGAGGGAGGAACCTAGCCGCGTTGCAACTTAAGGGTAGGTTGCTGCCAAGGAGGCCGCCATGTAGAAGGTTGTCACAAAGAGGGCCTCCAACACATGTCGCAAATCACTTTGCTTCTTATGTCCAAATCCCTATCCATTTTCCACCGGATTTAGCGGAAATACCCGGGTATACACGCCGGGATTGTCAATCATCGCTGCCAAAATGCTTAGGATAAATCCCGACCCGAGAAAAAAACGCTCGGCATATATTCTGTTGCCGCTCGGGATATCGCTGGGAATTTTTCCGGGGGCCGCTCGTGATATCGCTTGGGATTTATCCGGTGGCCGCTCGGGAAATCGCTTGGGATTTATCCGGGGGCCGCTCGGGATCCTCCTTAGGGATTTTTGCCAACGTGCCTTACTCAACCGCTCCTCTGCACCACCAGGCCAGTGCACTCTGTCCCTTGCAATTTTTTGTCACGGAATCACCCCCAGGGGCCGTCCAAATGTCAACATCAAAGCTGCCCTGGTAGACCTGGGAGGGACACTTTTCCCTTTTGTTGAAAATGTTCCCGAAATAACCGGTTTTTTGATCTGGCGAGAAATGTCCAAGGTTGATTATAGTGGTTGGGTGGCTTAGCATAGACCTAGGGAGTTGAATACTCTAGCAGCCCCGCCTTTTGTTGTGCCTGTGTTTTTTGCGGGATGTGTCCACGGTGTGCAAGTCACGGTTGCTTTTCATTTGTAATTGCTGACCACCATCAGCTATGGTGGGAGTTGGGGGGGCGTGCCCGTGTTGTGTGCCCTTGGGAAACTGGGAAAGAGCACACGCTGCTCGGGACATGTTCCTACATGAACCGCTGCCCATTCATGAACGCCGCTGCACAAAATTTGCGGGCACCACTGGCCTCCAAAATGTTTTTCCTATGCAACGTGTCTTGCATAATATCAAAGGGGCCATTAGTCGTGCATGCATCGTTGCATGGCGCGTATTACCCCCCGCAGATGCAAACCTACTGTTCCAGTATCTGGTTACCGTGGCAAAGCGCTACATTATCACATAACTGCCTGTTGACTCCCGTCAGCATCGCTGGTTAGTGCGACGCCATTTCCGGACCGGTGTGTCGCTGACGGGTTTGGAGGCCAGGTCGCTTGCGTCACGGCTTGCACAAGATGTTGCCCTTCCGTTGCCTTACCATGTGTTGTTCCTCTCGATCTGTCACATCGTTGTTCTAATCTATAGTGGTACCCTACAAATACCCACCACTGAATGGCGCATCTGGGGCCCGCTTCATGTGTCTTTGATGCACCTTATCCTGGAATACGGTGAGGAAGGTAGCACATAGACCTTGTATTTGTCATGGTATGGAACATGTTTTTCAGCTGCCTCGGTTACCGATGGGTTGTACAGATGAGGCAGGAGAGAGGGAGAATGAGGCTTGGCAAGCGCTTTGCCCACCTCACCTCCACCGTGACATACAAAAGTATTTAAGAGACGTTGGGGCATGACATGTATGTCAAATTCCTAGGGTGCCGTGCCCGTTGCTCTGAGGTCCATTTGTGGCACCCCTAGAGGCCGGGGGTGGTTTTGGAGCAGCGTGTGGTCAGCACCTCCCCCATGTGCAGGGCAGTGTTCGAGCGATTGCTTGCAAAAAATTTGACAATAATACGTTCAGGTGCTACATGCATATGAGCACCCAGTCAGTATATATAACCACTAACACCTGCAAGCCGCAAATGGATGTGTACTGCATCTATGGCTGTTGCGGTGCTGAGCGGAGTGGACAATGGCGCTGGACTCTTACAACGATGGCAGCGGTACGGCACCGGCCCACATTCAACGATGCCAATGCGAACCCTTATGTAACCAAAAAACAGCGGAAACAATTGGCCAAGGAACGGGCAAAAGGTAAGGCAGTGGTAGGTAAGCATAGTACAACCCGCGAAGAGAGACGAAGGTGACAGTGGTGACAAACAGTGCTGAGGACTCAGCTGCATCCTTTGATATTGGTCCTGTGTTGGACTCAGCCACACAGCGGACCCAACCAATGCGTGCTGTCAAGCTGCACAGGCGCATTGTTGTGGATGCAAATAATTCGTCAGACCCTGACCCAACAGCTTCAGACAGCTCCGGTAATTCGTAAATGGCATCCAGTGACGCATCTTCACCACGGGCGTCCTTAAGGGACGAGCTTTTTTTTTTTTGCTAAGGAAAGCCCCTAAGGACAGCCCCAAGGGACCACCAACCGCCAACCGCCAACTCCCATCAACTGCCACCGCCACCAACCGCCAGCCACCAACCGCCACCAACCGCCAGCCACCAACCGCCGGCAACTGCCAGCGGCGACCAACCGCCAACTGCCAACCACTGCCAACTGCCTCCAACCACCAACTGCCAGCCACCAACCGCCGCCAACCACCACCAACTGCCACCAACCGCCAGTTGCCAACTGCTAACCGCCAACAGCCGACCGCCAACTGCCACCAACCATGGTCGAGCACATGGAGTGCCCGCGGGCTTTTTTGGGAAACCGAAACACTTTTTTTTTGTTTTTCTCTCCCGTTAAGGACACCCCTGATCTTCACATACGGACAGCGGTAATTCTACAAGTGCTGGCACCCCCAGTACCACCAGCAGTGGCAGCAGCAGTGACTCCCTTGTCCCGGAGCCCCACCTACAAAAAAATTTCGCCGCAGCGGCGTCCCAAGCAAGGCAACTGTGAAGGTGGCGTGCATTGATGTGGATGACGCATCCTCAAGTGCCCCCCCTGCCACCTTGCCTTGCGAAAGTGACCATTACCCTACACACTATGTTGACCGATCATCTTTGCTGACCTCTACCTCAAGAACCCACTCCCCGAGGTCCTCGGTGCGGCCGGGGTATACCCAAATTGATGTTACCTACCTTCTTTTGGCGTGGGGCGGTGCGATTGTCGGACTGCAGCACCTAGGCCGCATAGGCAACTGGCCGCATACCCAACTCGGGATATCGCTTGGGATTTATCCGTTGGCTGCTCGGGAAATCGCTTGGGTTTTTTCCGGTGGCCGCTCAGGAGATCCCCAAGCATATTCGGTTTGGCCTTAGGTGTATCCGAGCACGTTCCTAGGCATTTTTCCCTTTAAAATCCCCGGCGATTTGGACATAAGAAGCAAAGCGATGGAGCGACATGTGAGGAGAAGGCTTCCCAAGTTGGTGTTGAAAAGAAGGTTGTAGCCCGGCTGGCCTTGTTGTGGTTTTCTTTCACTTTCAATGTTCCCCAATGCACATAACGCCGAGCCGGACCTTTCTTTTGCCCATGTGCCGAAAGCGGGGTCACTTTTGCCTATGTTCCACCGCTATCCTCTGGGCTGTCAAGGCGCTGGTAGGGGTGTGTGCGCAGGCATGAGCGCCCCCCCCCCCCCCTCGCCAACGAAATCACCACGATGGGGGGTTTCGCCCGTGCCATGGGTGTTCAATGACGCTTGTACTCACACCTCTGGTGAGGTCCTGGCTCCCCCGATAGTGCCGATTGTTACTTTTCACAATGTGGAATATTTTGTGCATACATGTGTTCAGGTTTTTCATTTCCCTTCGATATCATGGGGCACGGTTGTGTAGAGTCTGTGTGTATATCTGTTTTGGCTTTTTTGCTATTTTCTGCACTACTTCTATGACATATGGCAAAATCGTGGTCCGCTGTTGCCCTATCCCCATAGATATGCCTATGTCATGTGTATATGTCGTGATTTTTTTTGCGCACCTGCACTGCACATCAATATTTGGTTATGCTTTTTTTTTGGCCCGTGTGTGTGTGTGTGTGTTTGCGTGTGTGTGTCCCCATTCTTTCAGACCAAATTACCGCTAACCAAAAATTTGCCGCTCTTGTGACCAAACTCATGGGGTCTATTAAGAGCCTGCAGCTTGAAATGCAAATTCTTCAGACATGGGGAAAACACGCCGACACTAAAATATAATGTAAGCAGCACAAGCTCACAGCTCTCGGAACATGGCGGTCTGAAGGGGCACGCGTAGTTACACAGGTAATAACTACATCACGATTCTAAGCATTTGTCAATTCGCGGTTCAATGAGGTGGAATCTTTGGCGCATGCAGCCCTCCCCAAGTTTTCCTTTGTTGCCTTTTCGGCAAATATGCCAAAAACAGCCGTTGACGAGCAAGCATCACAAGATCTGTGTCCCACTAAGGGGAATTGGCACATGAGTACCATATGTGCAAAAAGATGTGAATCCTAGTGAGACGGTGGTCCGTTGGAAACAACAAAACGACAAAATTTTAGTAGGTAGTGTGACAAGCCTTCCGTAGGTGCTGGCGAGTTTGCGGCAGTGCCCATACCAACCACGGGGACAACTAGCTGCTCTAGCTTGTCAGCCGCGGTGTCACTCCCGTAGTGGCTACACATTCCGCCTTCAAAGAAGTACCCATGAAAATCAGAGGCCTTGGATGTACTATTCGCCGAATGAAACGCACATGTGGACATTCGATTTCAAAATTTGGTGGGAGACCACGGTACAGAGGAAATGGCACAGGCAGCTCGAGATGGATTCAGCTTAGTGTTGAGGTCTACGAAGTGTGCCTCGTCCCCGCTTCACCTTGCGGGGCCACTGTGGCCGCTAGCCACTTGTTCCATTCTCCTCCGGCTCGGTGTTGCGCCTCCTTGCGTGCTACGTCGCCCTACCTTTGGGCCCCGGTGACCCCTCACACCATTGCAGTACGCACACACAATTCTGATGTCATGTATTCCCTCTCCGTCAACCCACCGGTGCGTTGTTCTTGACTCCACGCTTTGTCTTCACCAACTTAATGCGAGCGGAGTAGCAGGGGTATGCGCCTGCCAAATCGATGGCGGCGCTGGCGGGGAAAGTTCGTCTGGCGGTGGTGGGGAAATTTCCCATAATTCGTGAAGGCCATAGTGGGCTTGTCGAACAGCTGCTGGTGGGATGATTGAGATTGGTGGAATTATGGGGAATTATGGGGAATTTGGGTGGAATTATGGGGAATTATGGGGAATTATGGGGGAATTATGGGGGAATTTTGGGTAATAATGGTGGAATTATGGTGGAATTATGGGGAATTATGGGGAATGGTGGTGGAATTATGGGGAATTATGGGGAATTATGGGGGAGTTATGGGGAATTATGGAGGAATTATGGTGGAATTATGGGGAATTATGGGGAATTATGGGGAATCATGGGATATCATTTGTTGTGTTGTTGATGGTTGTTTTTTTGTCGTTGTATGGCCCCTTGCTTCCACAGACATGTTCGACTTTCATCCTCACACTCCTGCTGGTTTGCCGGCTGCTGGCACGTCTGATGCTGCTGCTGATGGTACACCACCTGCAACTGCAGATGCTGTGACTGCGGACAATGCTGCTCATGAGCCTCCTGAACAACCTGTTGCGTCTTCCGCTGTTCCACCTGGTGACAGTCTTGCTGCACTTGATGACACTGTTGCTGCACCACATGGCAGTATTGATGCACTTCTATCTGTTGCTCCTCAGGAGTCCACGGTGGCACAAAGTGACCATCTTCATGTTGCTGCTGCGCAAGCTGTTGCTGCTCCGCAGGATTGTGGTGGTTCGGCGACCCGTGTTCCCAAGTTGCAGCAGAGGTCTCTGTCCGACTTCGTGGTGCAACGTCCTGCTGCTCAACTGGTCGCCAAGCTGGCCAAATCTCGGGTAGAACTGATTGCCAATTCTGCCACCAGGAATCAAGAATAGACCAGCAGGGATCACCAGGAACTGGGCACCACATCAGGAATCAACAACAAGCGATCGGGAAGCATCAAAAGCAATCCATCGGGAACAAAAGCAACACATCAGGAATGAAAACCGAGCCCCAATTCCCCCATAATTCCCCATAATTCCCCAAAATTCACCAAAATTCCCTATAATTCCCCATAATTCACCCATAATTCCCCATAATGCCCCATAATACCCCATAATTCCCCATAATTCCACCATAATTCCCCATAATTCCCCATAATTCCACCATAATTCCCCATAATTCCCCATAATTCCCCATAATTCCACCCAAATTCCACCAAAATTCCCCATCATTCCCCATAATTCCCCATAATTCCCCATAATTCCCCATAATTCGCCATAATTCCCCATAATTCCCCATGATTCCCCATAATTCCCCATAATTCCCCATCATTCCCCATCATTCCCCATAATACCCCATAATTCCCCATAATTCCCCATAATTCCCCATAATTCCCCATAATTCCACCATGCTTCCCCACAATTCCCCATAATTCCATAATTCCCCCATAATTCCCCATAATTCCACCATAATTCCCCACAATTCCCCATAATTCCACCATAATTCCCCATAAATCCCCATAATTCCCCATAATTCCCCATAATTCCACCCAAATTCCACCATACTTCCCCATAATTCCCCATAATTCCCCATAATTCCCCATAATTCCCCATAATTCCCCATGATTCCCCATAATTCCACCATGCTTCCTCACAATTCCCCATAATTCCATAATTCCCCCATAATTCCCCATAATTCCACCATAATTCCCCATAATTCCCCATAATTCCACCATAATTCCCCATAATTCCATAATTCCCCATAATTCCCCATAATTCCACCCAAATTCCACCATACTTCCCCATAATTCCCCATAATTCCCCATAATTCCCCATAATTCGCCATAATTCCCCATAATTCCCCATAATTCCCCATAATTCCCATAATTCCAGTCGTCTGGCGGGGAGCCGTCGTCTGGTGCTGGCGGGCGCATACCCCTGGAGTAGGCACGGGGCATGGGGGGGGGGGGGGGGGGGCTGCGACGCGACACGGAATGACCAATCCCATGGCTGAGGCGTTGGTTGCACTGTACTACCCTCGACCACCGCCCACGGGCCCTTGATTCCATCGATGACATGGTCACCAAAACTATGCTCACCTTGTAGTATATCGATCGCAATCTTGATTTGGAGGCGCACATTTTACGGACTACACAGCCGCATTCATGAGTTTGCATATGCCCCCGCGATGGATGCCCATACAGGCAATGCAGAGCACAACACCCGCAGCCGCACAAACATTCTCTCTCATATTTCCTCTCCACATGACGGGCAATGGACAACCAACCCCCAGTTTTGTATGGCACAACAATCCTCCGGCAAAGGGAATTGCACCTCTTGCACCCAAGCGAACCAAGCAGTTTTCAGTAACATCAGGGTGCCACAGCGCATTATATGTCGTTTTTCACCTGTACCCCGGTGTTTTCGCGCGAAGGGGGGGGTTTCTTCCGTCCACTATTGGGGGTTTCAACTTTTTGGCCGTGTATCTCCGAGTGATCGCATTTTTGATATGGCATGTGATACATTTTTGAAAAGTGGGTGGAAAGGGGTTTCTAAAGCTTTTTTCGGTTTGGGCTAGCTCACCGATATGTTGAAATGCCGGGACGAACGAAAAAACCTTTTCGGTGTGGACGCCCCTTTTTGCTGTTCACACAGAATACTCCACATCTGCACTGGTTAGGTTGTCTGCTACATTTTCCCAGTTTTTAGTGCAAACACATTCTTTTCAAGCAAGAGACATGCAATGGGGCTGCAAATAACCATTTTGCAATGGGCGTGTTATTGCGAGGTCAACGTGACCGTCTCCCATTGGCCACAAAAGTTGACATTGCGGCAAGAGTCACCGGTGCGGTGCAAGCAAAACTTGCACCAACAAGCATGCCTCCGCCGCTCCAACCGATCTGCCCTACCCGTGGACCGCCAATGATAGTGCTTCTTGGTCCCTGGAATGGTCTTGGCGGGCTTCACTTCAAGCAAATTCTGTTTCATGTGTACGAAGCGATATTGTGTAAACTTACTATAGGTGCCCGAACGGGGCGATTTTTCGTGACCTTGGACATTTTTGCCACCGGAGACTCTGCATTGTGTTCTTGTGCAGATCCGTGGCAAAATTTGCCCAAACTGCTTTTGACTGCAGCCCCAAGACCATCCACCGGGCTCTTGCCATGATACTCTACATCGTACCCCCACCCCCCAGGACAGCCATGGATCAATTCCTGCTGGGATAGGGTGTACAAAAATGTTGCTTTGCTGAAGGCAGCGCCTGCCCCTGCCGGGAAAAGTAGACGCCCTTGGCAGTCCCTCCTCGCGTACGGATCCGTGAAGCACTATCTTTCAAGCCAAACAATGCCGAGGAGGGACCTTTTGCACTGAGTAGTACGGAACATACATCGTGCTGGTGCCCGGAGAGGGCGATCTCCCCTTCCTTGGACTTGGGGAAAACGGGGCGCTGCCGCTAGTCGAAAACATGGTTACAAACACAAAAAATCGAGAATGCTGCAAAGAGGGCGTGAGGACAAGCTCCGAAACCTTGAAAAAAGGATTGCCCACTCTCCAAATAGTGGGGGCCGGTCCCCTCACCTCACAACACCCTAATCTGCGGGGCGCACACCGCTAGTGGACGGTTTTGGATGGGTTCAGCCCCCCCCCCCCCCGCGAAAGAGCCCACCTACACATCGCATACATGGGTAGCACTACTGTCACATTTATTCGCAAGCCGAGGAAGCAGTTGGCTGATGCGACGTCCGCATACGACTATGCCACCCTGCACATGAAATGAACACCACCGACTTGTCTCACAGGGATCATCCCCCTGCCGTTTGTGACTGATGATCTCCAGGCGAGTGTAAAGGAAAGGCACTGGAGGTATGTCTTGAGGCGATACATCATCAATGACGTTCCCCACGGACTCAATCGATCAGGTGACTCGAAAAAAGAAAGAGGGTTTTTCAATAAGCGTGCCTTGGCTCTTCTACAAGGCAATGGTGATGCGCGTAGCCCGGATAACTACCCACGGCACAAACCGCTACACATTGATTTGCGTACACTAGCCATGAAGTTGTCGGTCCCCCTTTGAAACCTTGGCGATGATTGTGTCCCCAATCTGACTTTCGATGAAAAAAAGGCCATGCACACAATCATCCATAGGTCGATACATAGCTGCACTGTCCCTGCCTGGGAAAAACAAACCTTTTTACAGTCGGTCCGCATTGTGTGCACAAATCCACACACTGATAGGCATGTTTTTGAGGAACACGTGTCAAAAAATGACAACTTGGACAGCACACTCCCATGCTCTTGCAGTGACATGACACGCCGGGGTAAAGATTGATTGATGGACACGTTGCCCTTCTCCCTGTCTTTGTCCTGTACCATGGTGGGTCCGAATGCCGCCGCAACGACTCGCTCCCTCTCCCCGGACACTGTCATGAGGTGCAGCCATTATAATGAAAGGTGTTGGTGATAAGTTGACTGCTCCATACCCCCATTTGAAAACGGCCCTACCGCACCACTTGTGACCAGGGTCAGGCGACGCTGCGCAATCGGTCACAAAGCAAGCAAAAGCCCTCTTATTAGCTTGTATATTCGAATTGTCGACAAGGGGGTGGGACGGCTCTGGAGTTTCTGTAAGTGGTTGGCGTGGGGAGACCTCCAATCCTTCCTCGGCGATGAGGGTTATGTTGGTTGCAGCTGGGTTGCCAATTCTGTCATTGCTGACATCAAGCAAGTAGTCATTTGTAACAACTGGTCACCCAACCCTAATGCGAAGCTGGGATGCCTGTACTTGCTAGGAAAGAGGAAGAGCCTGGTGAAAAAGGAATGATTGTGGCGTGCAATGTGCACGGTTTTAGCCCCATTTTTGACGAATAGGCAACTGCGCGTTGGTGCGCGGTCAATGAACCAGTTTCTAAAACATTTGTCTAACGAATTTGCATGCAACATCCTGGCGCACAACGTCAAGGACGTATGCCAGTGGTACAATGTGCTCACCACACTAAGCATCACGCATATTTCAGAGGTTGACTGCAAGGACCAATTTATTAAAAACTCCCCGAAGACAGTTGCAAAACACATGGAGCACGCATCATCACAGTGGCTTACAAAGAGGTGGCGCTGGAGAGCAAAGGAATTGATCTTGTGTGTGCACTTGACCGTGCTGGTAAGCAGGCCTTAGGTAAGTTTTGGTATATGCCTCACAACGAGCTCCAAGGAGTATTTCACTTTAAAATGTCAAAGAACATCCACCTGCAGGCTTGTGGTTCAATTTGGTGCCGCACACACTGCATCCCCATGGGCGGCACTTTTTCAGCATAGAGCATTGACCTCCACAGCTTCTTGGCACTTTATGACGGCCGCCAACTCCTCATATCTCTAGGCGATTTACAACTCACAGATTGTGGGTTTCCTTACGGGGTGATTCACCAAGGGATAGTGAGTGTGTGTCAGTTCAGAGATAATATTCTGATTGCCTTCTCTTTCCCCAACAGTGCACACACACAATTGGTCCCCAAAATCCGCGGCACGCTGGGAAAGGCCTAGAACCTAAGGGTTCGGTGTGACTATCAATGTGAACACTCTGAATGCCGGGGTACATGTCGCAGCTCGTGTGTTACTACCATGGGTTTTGCATGGTGAGACGTAGCGATGCTACTAGGCTGGCTTATTTGCACCCCAATGCGCTCTCACCATCCTGGGACCTCAAGCAGGGGGCACCGCTAAAGTCCGCCAGGGCCTAGCACATGAGGTATGTTACAGCAGTATTCACAGGGGCCCTAGGTGCAAGTTTTCCATGGTGCACAACATCTGCCGGACAAATACTTGGTATCAGTGCGTGGTGCTTGGTTGCAATGCGGTCCTGATACCCCCACAAAAAGGTGGCCAGATGACTCATGGTGCGATGCAACGTGCATACTCATTCACACTGCATAGCTCTAAAAAGACCGCAGGGTACATTCATCAGCGAATAGAATGCTTTTCACGAGACCGTTGCTGTCACGGCTTGGCGGTCCTGCAGTGGTTAGCAAGGCATGCGTTTTCGCGAGGTTTGCAATATTCAGCATGGTACTTACCTGAGCAGCTTTTCCCCAGTGGTATCATAGGCGCATCGTGTGATGACGTTCAAGCACTATGTCACCTCCGGGGACTCTCCTCATATGGCTGCCCCTTCTGCTCACTACCCTCACTCCCTCCCTGGCCGAATGTGTGTGTGTGTGTGTGTGTGTGGGTGTAATCCCCCGGTGACGCATGGCCTGCCACTGCAAGGCCAAGTTGAGTATGTGCCGAGACCGATCCGTTGATTCTCTCCGCCTTCGCCCCACAAGGTGTAGGTCGCAGCTTCATGGCTGCTTGTTTTTCGTCTTTAGGGGTGGACAGATGCTTCGCACTCTGGACCGCCCCATCGACTCTGCCTGTAGACACAATGTGTGCGCCCCCTCCTTGCAGAAAGGCACCCAGCCCACATGGCAATGCACCCAGTGTTCTTGAAGGCGAGACGAGTCATTGAGCGGCCCCGTGCTACGTTTGCTTGCATGATTTTGCTGGTATACGAGCTCTTTGCTTATTGTGTGTGTGTGTGTGTGTGCCTGTATGTGTGTATGTGTGTGCCCATTTGTGTGGTAATGTGGTGGTGAGGGCCGTGCACAAAGTTGTGCACCGTGTGTTGTATGCGTTGCCATGGGGCACAAGAATACTATGCATGGGACAGTCCACCATCAGGCATGCCGTCTGAGGAGGCAAGCCTCATTACCTGGCTGCACCGCATAGGACCTCTGGTACACCTCATGTTGGGACGCTTGGTGTTACACGGACAATATTGTCCCCTCCCAATTCAGCCCCAAAGGTTATGAACCTACGTGGTGCGTCGACATGCGCTTGTAGTGTGCCCAGTTTGTGCCATGACATTTTTCTTTGTGTGTGTGTATGTGGTTGGGTGTCTGCACCCAACACTGGTTGTTTTTGGACCGCCATGAACATGCACTACTCCATGTATTGATTTTTAGGTGCGTTGAATAGTGCACGACTACTCTAAATGCATCCGAACCCTCGGAAGATTTGGAGTACACCGCGCATGTTGTCTAGGATTGCACCTTGCATTCTTCATTAATTGAAAGACATTTTTGGTTGCCCTGCGGCGCTTGAGGAGTTTTTTTTCACCGCCCTTCTTGCTATGTTCTTGTTTGGCGGTTCTCAACGGGCTCGTGTGTATGTGTGTTCCTTCCCTTAGACCAAACCGAGGTTTGCCATAAGCAAACCAAGGTTTGGTACGTGCGGTCCCCCATAACCTGATGTATGCCCTTCGCCCACACTTGTGTTTGGTAGTTGGTTTTCTTATTTGTTTATTTATTGTAAGGTGGGTGGCCCACCCACCCGACCTAGAAAGTATCCATGGCATGTTTGCCTCATGCCATTGTTTTTCACGGCACCTACATTGCATATCGACGTCCGGCTATGTTCTTTTCGTTTTTTGGCCGTGTTTGTGTGTGTGTTTCTTCCCTTAGACGTAACAATCACAGGGGTCCCTGGTGCTATCTCCAAGTTTTCCTTTTTGCCCCCCCCCCCCCCCATGGGGACGTGCTGGTGAGGACTCAACCGTTTTTAAGTCGGCATTGGTTGGCTGAGAAACGGCAATTCCTAGGCTACGTTGGAGAGCCCCCATGGGCCACGGGGCTTTTGTTGGGTGATCATTTTTGTGACAATCGAAAGACATATATACTCATGGGGAGCCATGATGCTGATGTTTCGGATGCATGAATGCACCATCAACCGCTTTGGGGTTGATTGCTTGGGGAGTGTTATGTTCCAGGTGGATGTATTATGCCCAACATGCGTCAATTTAGACGTAGTGCCTCAACAATTTTTTCCTCTTACGTGGACCCCCTAACTAATCGCGGGGGTTTGGGGTTAGAATTTTGGGTGCTCTCCCCCCCCCCCCCTTCACCTGCCCGGGTGCAATATTTTAAAGACACCGGGGATCTTGTGGATAGCAGAAGATGGCTGGGGTCTAAGAAACCCGGTCCAGAAACCCACCCCCCCCCCCCCTCCCCTTCACACATACTCTCACAGTACAGATGGCAGCAGTCACAGGCCCCACATGTGACCCCCCCCCCCCGCGGTGCAAGGAGAGACCGCCAGACGGATCAGAACAAAACCGATCACCGCGCGGGGATATAGAGTACGGTGTTACTCCAAACGTCCTGTGCCACATGCCGGGGTAGTGTTCTCCTCCTCCCAGATCAGAATGCAATGTCAGCGCATGTTATTACAAAGCAGCCAGCACAAATGTTTATCTGTTATTACTGCAGTTGCAACACAAGAATACCCGGTGTCACGATAGAAAATCAAGCAAAAGACGACAAAGCACAAAGGATAGGAAACAGTGACAGTGCAAAGAACATCATGTACAGCATGAAAGGGTGGGAAGAACCGAGATTCCTTTGTCAGTACGCGATCTTGTAATGGATCAATGGACAGTATCACGAGAGGGATCATCCTCTTTGCGTTCTTTATTGGCAGTGGCCCGGCTTCATGGGCATCCCTTCTTGTCGGTGTTTAGTGGCAATGGCCTGGATTAATGGGCATTCCCTCGTACCACTTGGAGAGTCGTCCAATCCACGACAGCGAGGTCTCTTCTTAGCCCTTCATAAATGAACGGATTGCTGAATGATCGTCAGTCATAGTAGGTGAAGACGTGTTAGTTTTGAACCACTTTTGCACTATAAAGCATAAGAGGCATGGACGGTCTAGTGGTATGTACCATGGGTGGCGCTCGTCGTCGTCGGGGGGTCAATCCCCGGTTCGTCCGTCCGCCCAGGGGCCCGTTGGCAAGGTCCCTGCCACCGCCCCCTTCGGCACCTCGTCCACCATCGGTACCGCCGATGGATGGCTGGCCTGTCTCGTCCTCGTCGTTTTTTTGTTCTCATCTTGATGATCACATAGATGTAGCTGAAGACAGGCAACAGAGCACAACAAAGCACACACAAAACGAAGCACCAAGCACAGCACACGTGCAGCAGTGCTCCCCGTCACCGGTACCGCCGGCCGACGAGAGCCGCATCTCCTCCTCGTATTCCCCTTCGGGGAATCGAACCAGCATCTTCAGGGCAGCGGCAGGCAACACGACCGCTATGGTACGTGGCCAAAACCTACTTCACGAACGAGGTACAAGGAGGGTTTAGTCACCAAAAGTCCAGAAATGTATCAAGAAGACACAAGTTTTTTGCACATTGTATTTCACAGGTCTGTGGGTTACACAGATCATCAGCAAGAGCCTAGCTTCGGGGCAAGACATCTTTATCTTTGGCAGTGGCCCAGGTACAGGGCAAGACATCTTTATCTTTGGCAATGGCCTAGCTCTATGGGCAAGCTTTCATGTAACTATCACATCTGGCAGCCCATGGCAGAAGATTTCTTCGCAACGCTCCGTCGTCGCTTCCAGATTCAGCGGATCCGCGGCATCGAGGTCTCTTCTCAACTCTACGGGATGAATTGCCGGCATTAGTCATAAGTGGGGCACAGGCGTCAATACCAACAGCGTTCCACAAGCCTGCCAAATTTGTATGTGCCGCACTGAGATGGCTGACAGCACGTGGAAGGATTGTGCACGTTGCAAGCATCTCTAAGACTCTCACGCCGTATGGGATGCTCCTTACGGTGGCAGCGGATATCCAAATGGACATCGAAAAGACTTCCTTGGACTATGTCCCACTTGCAATCATGACATCACCGGCACTTCGATACAACGTGCAGGAGCAGCCAATGGAAATACAACGACTTGTTCATCAGTGGGATCCCACATATCGTGCAATTGCGAACAAGGACATTAAAAACTTCTTGCAGAAGCACCTCAAACTGCCGGATGCGGGCATGAATAAGGTTTCAGCAACAGTGATGAAAGAGCAAGCGTTCGACCCGATCAGAGACTATCTCCCGCTAAATCAGCGGAAGATATGGATACAGTGGCAAAAGCATGGTCACAAGCAAATTCTTGAACACATCACGGCTCCACCACATTTGCTTCCGGCGAAGACCACATCGAATATGACCGCAGAGATCACCATCAGCTGAGTTTGCATATTCTGTTATGGCTTGCTGACCACATAGCTGTGCCGCATCTCAAGACTCTCCACAAATTCAAAGGACAGATACCGTGGATCTCAATAGAGAAAGCCAGGGAACAACTCATGAATTCCATTCTCTTTATGAACACAGCCAATGACCTTCCTGGATCCACGGAGCGGGAGCAATCTCATGGATCACAGCTCCAACATATGCACTCATGATTCCAGACAACGCACACTCAATGTCATCGGATCACATCGACTTGCTCTCTCAGCCATCAGCAAATCTATCTCTTATCACACTGGTGGATGATGAATCAATTCTAGCCTTGAGGTCACGTTCAGCAATGAGCTTGTTTGCTGCTATCATTTCGGTTTCTCGAGTAGAATTTGAAAGTGTACAAAACGAGAGTGCAGAGAATCGCAAGCAGGCACAAGCGCATCAACAACAAATGGAAACTCTCTCACAGGAAGTTCAGAAATGGAGAAACAAGGCCCCGCTTTTGTGTGCGACCAAGGATGATCACACCATCACTAATCTTGCTTCTACCATGCCCCATTTGATTTCACTTGTTCAAAAGTCGCATGAATGGAAAGGTCCTCCTCCAGATGCGCTTCCTCAATACATTGATCATTACCTACCACCTCATGTAACCCCAGTCACCCCCATGCACAAGCATTACTTAACCATGTTACCGATTTTGGCAATTCTTTTGGCAGTCACTGGTAGAGTGACTGATTTACAACCATTGTTGACAGCACTGAACAGGAACGAAGCAAGAATGGATGCCAGTGTAAACCTTTTGAATTTTTTGCCGGAATCCCCGCCAAAAACTTATACACAGGAAAAGGAAAGATGATCACATCGAGACACAGCATGAGGAGCTAACTCCTCTGTAGCAAGCAGGACGGACCAGGTCACATCTTCGGATGTAATGCAACGCTTTCTAATTTGGATAAACAGCCAGTCAAGTGAACACTGTGTTTAGCAAGCAAGAAGTGTTCAAATGCACTTGTATACCCATGGTATACATATACCAGGAGTTCCTCATTCCGATCTTCATGCTAAATTGAGTCAGTTGGAATCCACGGAATTGATAGATGCCATAAACAAGTCATTCATCAGTTTCTGGAAACCCCCCCGACCCCAAAACGAGACCCAGTCCAGACAAAAGTCAAAGAGCCCACCACAGCTTCAGCTTCATCACACACTGCACCAAGTCCTGCATCCACAAATCCGGCGACGTACCCCACCAGTATTTTGGTTGGATGGTCAGCATATGATGATCCACCACAAACCCCTATCACAGCACGCATTCTAGGCACAACATTGCGTCCCATTTTAGGGAAACACTTGTGTTCCATCCGAGATGACGTGCTCAAGGTACCAAAATCATTCCATTTTCTTGGTGTGGCAGAAGAGGAAAAAAAATCACTGAGATTCCTGGTGCAGTGAATCTGTCCGGGTGGCGGGTAAACTGGAAAAAAGCAAACCGACAACCATGGACCCCGTGGGTACGTGGTATCACATATTAAAGACCAACTGCGGCTAAGGAAACACAGAAAGAGAGCACAAGAAGGAAGCACAAGCATCACAAACGATCAAGATCACGAAGGGCCTCCTCAGCAAGCAGTGACAGCTCTGTAGACAAGGACAAACGCAAGGTGTCACAAGAAAGACGGGAGAAAAGAAGACACAAAAGATCACAGTCACGATCCAGATCACGGTCAAGGAGAAAGCACCAGACAAGCAAAGAAAGGCCGGATGTCACCCCGCAACACACACACTTAGCACCCCCAACCCAATACACCCGAGGATCTCAACCCCCACCCCCTCAACCTACACAAACATATCAAACTCCGAGCCATGCATCACAGACCCGGCAGAATGGTCCTGATGGGCAAGGATGGAGAGGGGACTCTCAATGGAACTGTTGACCCCTTGTCTAAAAACATGGATCCCAGTCCCTTCCCACCTGAGATTTTAGTACACATGATACGAAGATATCTCTCAGCTCAACCGAAACAACGTCAGCAATGGGGTTTATGTTTTGAAGGTACAAAATCCACCAGGCATACAGAACCCCCATTGGAACTTCTGACACCCACAAATCTGTTACCCTCGATGATGCATGTTCAATACATCACTACAGACACAGTCCTTTCTCCTCTTCTCAGTCAATGGGCAGAGCAGATCTTTGTCTGCCAAGTCAAGGGCCATGCCACAACCATGGCCATTTCCAAACACATGCGATATGGTCCAGTCATGCTCCCCGAAAAACATTCGATCTTGTTACATAATGCATTCTTTGCACGTCACACAGCACACATACGTCCAACATCCCAGGAGAATCAAAGTCTACTGTATGCAAATTTCAAGATGAAAACAATAAGAAATTTCTTGGGAAGGACAATACACATACCCACACGCATTCGTGATGCATTGCACAAATTTACAGCACATGTACCCCTCACTACTTGGACTATGAGTGAACCAGCAAGTTCACCGACCTCAGGACTACAGGTACGCTTTTTGAATACCCAAGTCTCTGTGCAATCAAAACCCGTGCTTTGCATGCTGTTATTAAGCAAACCGGAAACCTGGCCGCTCTCATGCTACAAGAAATTGGCAAGATTCCAGAAGACTTCATTTTGCATCCACTATATGCCAGTTTTATAAGTCACCGAACAGAAACTCAGCTGGTGCTTGTATTTTGGTACGAAGGACACAGCAAATTGTGGTTTTGGAGGTCCATTTTGAACTAAACTACCGAGCAGTGGTAGTACGTGCAACCATATCATCAAAAAAGGTGCAACTAATCAATGTTTACTTGAAATCAGGTGGTGAACCACGTGAACTCCGTGTCACATTAGAGTGGACTGTACCCTTTCTCTTGGATACAGAATTTTTCACTATACATGGTGGTGATTTCCAAGCAAACCCAGGCTGGGACATGTCCTGCCCTTTGCCATCCATAGCGATCGGCACAACCATTTTGGAAACCTTTAGTGACACCGTGGTACCCAAAGAACATGATATGCCCACATGGGTCGCACCTCAGGGTTTCTATGGAGCACTGGATCATTTTTTGATACCTGAACCTTCCAATTACAATGCTACAGCACGTGTACAATCAACATCCTCATTCCCGTTAGATCATACCCTAATACTTCTTTGTATACCGAATCTCACATCTGTCACCCCCCCATTAGCGCTGCAACACACTGGCCGCATACTCAATCCAAAGGTGCTATCACCTGGTATGAAGATGCGATATCAGACAACATTTGATGAATTTTTGCCCACTGCAGCGGATGCATTGGAAGATGAGTGTTAAAATTTTTCAACAGCAATATTGCAAGCTGCCAAGAAATTTTTTGGACCACCCACGAATCTTGCAGCCGTACCAAGAGTGGTACAACGAGCACAAATTCACAGGCAGCAGTTTGTTGCACAATATCCACACCGGTGGAAAGATACCGCACACATACTCACATATCAAAAGAAGAAAGCATGCATCAGGGGAGCATGGGACTTGGTACAGTTGGAGCGCAAATTACAGATTTCAATTATCAGTCCACACAGCTAATGAAACAAATGCCCCGAGAAAACCCCTGTATCGGAGGATTTTCCGCACCGGGGTACAGACTAGGGTGGAACCCATGTTTGTATCAGGCCTCACCACACCCACAGATTGCACGGTCTGATTGGCATGGACCAATTTCGACGGAGACATTTGGCTCCCCCTCTCCGCATGGAAGTGGAACACATACAATATCATATGCAATGGTCTCCTCTTACAATACCAGACAACAGAATTTTCCCAGCTCAGATGATCAAACACACAATGGCCAATGCATCTCATACCACCCCCTATCAAGACTATTTGGAGTATAAATTTCTGCGTTTCGTGTTAGACAAACAATTGGAACGTTCGTCACAGATTGATAACCGGTGGTATAATGGAGAGTACCTCCACAAAGTTTTCCAAGGGGCCTTTTATCCTCTGCCTAACAAAATACCCCATGGACCAATAGCAAATGCTCAGCCACTTTTAGATTTCACAACCATTTGGAAGTTTATCTCGGCGTGCTTAAAACAGTTTCTTACCCCCATATTATGCACAGCACATGTCATACCTCCATCCCAACTTGCACTTCACGGCGGTGCGTCGGCCATAGACACGCTTCGGGTCATACATGACCAAATTTTGGACAGATGGTTTGCAGATCTGCTGGTTTGCATGGTATTTGATGATGTTAGACATGCCTTTGGATCAGTACAACACGACACTCTTGAAGCTATACTTCGCTTACTCACTTTTCCTCCTCACCTGATAAGTATTGTCATGAATGCTGCCACAGGAGCCACCCTACATATGGGTGTTAAAAATGGCATCATGGAAGCCGTGGCAAAATTTAGAGTAGGTATAGCACAGGGATGTCCCATGTCAGCACTTCTGTTTTGCATCCTTTTGGAACCCAGAATACGCATGGTCCTGCATGGTATTCCTAAGCCACGATCAAAATGTGGGGATTTTGGGCATGTAGCTTACATGGACGATACCACATATCTCTTGGATCAAGTAACACACATACAATAGCTTTTATCCAGTTTGTATCAGACAAGCATTATGACCCATCTTCACACTTCCACAGTGAAACTTGCAGTAGCTGTGGCACATCGACAGGGTCTCTAGGTCATTTTTGACAGGCCAGACATTTTGGCAGGATGAAGCACAACACCCATTGCCGATGGAAAAATGTACATTAGGCTATTGGGCAGGCATGCCATGCCACACATTTTTCATACCAATGATTTCATAAAAATGATGAGTGCATCTCGCAAAGCCAGCATGTATGTTAGATTACCAGCGAATTATCCCATTTTAATGTACAATGCTTCTGCAGGGGGGGCACACGGATGGTTGGGAGGGATCAGACCCCCACCACCAGGACTCATGCGTTTGTTAGATCACCCCGCAGCATCGGCAATCCGTGCCACCGCGAATTGGAGCTCTGTCCCATCAGCATTATTTTTGCAGCCCCTGGAGACAGGATGGACAGGCATCCAACCCACTACAGTGGTTATGTTGCTTCAGTTTTTGCTCAACTATATCAAGCAAGTCAGTCATACAAACCCGGTAGTCAGATACTCAATCCTGCGAAGCCTATGGCGAGCCAGGCAAAGTTTCAGTGAACACATGTCCTGTGCACGGACGCCTCTTTCCAGCATTTGTCCAGTACATTACACAGACCACTCCTGTTTTCTCCTTCTGAAGCATTCCATGGGTGTAGACACACACTTTCCTACGACCATTATGGAACAAGGTGATGATATCCCCATGTATAAAGCAAACCACTCCATGGAAGCCAATCAAATGCATGCATGGATGTCAGAGGGATACCAAACACAACGCAAAGCGAAGCAAATGGAATGGCCCATTCCTCTGTGGCAGTATGACCCCCCCCCCCTGAAAGCCATCCCAATTGCACACCCCCTCACAGCGCAAATACCAGTCATTACACACATACCACAGGAGCCCCTTTTTATGACAGATGGATCATCGTATCCAGATGGACGTTGTGGAGGGTGTATAGCCATCGTATGCACCCATACATATCAGTACACACTATACCCAGTAGTGATCCCCATCTATTTGGACTATTCATACGCAGCAGAACTATATGTTGCCTGGATCCCCGGCGCATCGGGACAAATTTACAGTCAACAGATCATGGACAATGGTGTTTTGGAGGGCAGACATACACAGATTCTATGTCATACATTCAAGCACTGCGGGCAGAAAATGATGTCACCACCCCCGTCGTTAACAAACTCTTGCAGGCGTGTCGTCATTTAGTCAAATCTTTTGTATCACCCAAGCATATTCATTCGCATAGAACAGGCACATTGTTGGATAGAACTTTGGATGCTGCGGATCAGGAAGCTAAAAACACAGCACTAAAACAGCAACGGCAAGTAGGATGGATCACAGATCTGGACACAGAGCAAGCAGTTTTCACAGTGACAGGCACGCAAAAACATGATTTATCAAAATATATTGAACGTAAGCCGAGGGAGATGTACTGTACACAACTTGGAGTATCATATGCTCGCAACCACACTCAGTATGCCTTGTATGCAAACACAGTGATGAAAGGTGAACTGTTATGGTCAGTGCATTTGCACGCTGTCACACAGAGACACCACATGCAGCACCCATCGGACACCAAGTGTACCATATGCAAGTTACCAATCACTCACACGCATGCTCAAGCAGGCTGTCCACTTCTGTTCTTGAGAACATGGTATCTGTATGTCAAACTCACTCATCTCCTTCCAGCCTTGAATCCATCGTGGCGCACATGCCTGCCCACCCCGTGGGGTACTTTGATTGTCACGCCTGTGGGGCATCTTGTTTTCACGGTCAACCCAATCACATATATGAGAATACCGCATGATTTGTGTGCTATCAGCTTGACAGGGAAAGTCTCTTGTCAGTCCATGCATCATGCACAGAGACATGGAGCCACCCACACAATGATGGTACGAGTTCTGGGATCCCTCCTCACAACATGGCACAAGGTTCAACATGTGGAGGGTCCACCACTTTTACCGGTGCATCGAAAATACGCAGTGCCACGCAATCCGTACGGCATGACAACGCATATTCTCACCAACCCAGAGAGTTTACAAGGTAAATGGAAGCCATGGACAGGGGGCACAATTTTGTGGCCATCCCCGCTGCTTTTGTTTCAAGTAGCTCATCAATACTCGTTGAATGCAAGTTTGCCACATATATTTCTGCCATCTCTAGACCTTTCCTCAGTTCTACACTGGTATGTGACAAAGTTTACGGGCCACTGGCCAGAAACCCCGGTAGGTGTACCTTCGGTAGCTTTTGTCGATACCCCAAAACCAATCCGACTGCAAGGGTGTATCACGGGTATCATATATTGGTCTGTGAAATATGGATACCTAGAGCACTGCAGGTATTTAACATGTATTAATCAGGAATGACCCAGGACGTTCATATCACAGGCAGCGGTCATGCAACACGTCTTCAAAGCAGTCTTTGCCTCATTGGCCATACCGGTGGCCCAAGAATATCAAGACTATCATATCCAGATGCAACCACAGACGACATCCACTTGGCAAGTGAATTGGTTTGCATGAGTTTGATCAGTGCCCGTCTTGCTATGTCGCAGTCAGAAAGCAAAACCGCAATGCACACAGTGCAAGGACTTCAACCCAGGGGGAACGCTTAATCTGGTTCAGATACCGGGGGAATCACTGTAGACGTAGTCTGGACACGTGTGTGTGTGAAGGGACACCCTACGGTACTCCACTAGGCTCTCAACTGGGGCGCCTGGGGGACACTCGCATGGGGCACAATATGCCGGAGGGTCTCCCGGGTAATGTGTCATACACCCATGTGGCTACAGAGTATGCGTGAGGTGGAGCGCAGAGGGTGAGTTGGAGGTCCGTCACGTGACCAGCCTTCGGCGCAGTGGACGGCCAATTACCGTACACTAGTCCTCCTCCTCCTCCTCCTCCTCCTTCGCATGGGCCCTTCCCGATGAGGGCTTGGCCGTTTTCACAATGGCATGCGCCAGCTAAAAGATTTGGAAAATCAACTTGTTCATAACTCTCCTGCCACCCTTGGGATGGGTTTAGGTGATCATTAGGTGGCAATACATGTACTCTTGCCCCCATGGCTGCTAGGCCCACGTAGCCTAGGCCATGGGCGCCCCAAAAGCCAGAAAATCAGCTCGTAGAGGTTGTTAGATCAAAACCAGACACACCCGCATACCCCCCCCCCCCCCCCCCCACACACAGCCCCCTTTAGTGGGCCCTTTGCGTGTGCCGTCTTATAAGGTGGTGAATTGTTGCATTAACCGCCTGTAAACTCATTATTTTGTCCAATAGTTGCATTCCCTAATCAGTTTTGGGTTGAGACCCCCTTGACTTCCCCCACTTGAAACCCACTTTTTTGGGGGGTGGGGGGAAGGGGGGTTACAGGTGAGGAAAAAAGCCGAAAAATAATTTTCCCTTTTTTTCCTTTGCATTGAAAATCACAATTTTCAGCCATTTTTGCTCCGTTGGCGTTTTTGACGATTTTCGTGACTCGGTGGTACCCACTGTGAGGGGTGCAAGTGGGGATGTTGTAACAATATACACATACTAGAATCCAAAGGGACGATTTTTGCAGCCTTTAGCCGGACTCTGCATGAGCGGCGTGCGGGGGCATGCGTGTCTGGTGTCAACCCCCCCCCCCCCCCCTTTGGCCCAGCCCCAGACCCGACGGTGCACCTCGGCGCCCAGGGTGGTGGGGAAACGGCCCCCGGGGCCGCCGGCGCACGACAACCGACCACCAAGACAGCGAGTGCGCATGAGCGCCAACGGAGCGCGCGAGCAAGATGCTTTGCCTGCCTCTGGGGCCCATAGGGGACCGCCCCCCCCCCCCCCCCCCACCGGCGCTAAAGGCGGTAGCAACACATCGCCCCAGCCCTCCCCCCTTGCCTGCACCTACGTCGGGCATTCCCTCACCGCTGGGCTCTTTGCCCGGCCAGCACACAGCCCGAGGGGGTGAGTTCATCATCTTCTCCCTCTTCCTCATCTTCTTCTTCGGCAGTGTTAGCTGCGCTACCGCAGTTAAGCCAACCTGTGTTCATCAACGCGGGGTGGCAAGACAATTTGCTGGCCCCGGGGCTCATGCACCCGGTCCTCCCCCTCATGGAGGTCGACACACAGTGGAGGATAGCCAACACGGCTCCGTGGGAGGGCGAGCACGGAAGAGACCTAGTCCTAACCAGCTCGTCCTTCTTGACTGCCGTGGTACATAGGTGGGAGGGCCTGTATGGAGGGGGGGGGGCGAACACTGATCGCCCCCCTCCCTTCACTCCTCTACTTGTGTACATAGGCCTATGGACATTAAAGGGAGTTGGACCCAAAATTGCTGGTTTTTAGGATGGGTTTGGGTTGTCATTTGGTGAAAATACAGGTACTCCAGCACCCATGGGGACCCATGTGGTGGCTGCTAGGCCCATGTAGCCCAAGCCATGGCCCCCCGAAAGCCCCGAAGCCCCGCTCCCCTCCTTGCCGCCAAGGATGCCTCCGCCCAACAAATAGTTGTCTCTCCTCGAGGTGCCTTGCCAAAGGCCATAGAGTTGATGCTTGATGGAAAATAGGGAGTTTGGGGGCTGAAAAGGTAAAAAAAAAGTTTTTGATTGGCAACAAAGCTTCGTGTGTGTGTGGTGGGGGGGGTGCATTGGTGAAAGATCCTGAGGACAGATTGGGGGAAATGCTGAAAAATGGGGGTACATGGGGGGAAGGTGGGAGGACACAATAAACATACTGCTCCCTCGTGCACCACCCCCGATCTCCACATATAATTTCTACCCCTCTTTCTCACACCAACACCATGGAGCACATTCTTGAGTATAACGGTGTAAAATAAGTGTAAAGTGCAGAAGTATTTGGCATTATTGCCTTTTGCTCAGCACGCCACACTTTTTGACACAGGCCAAAGACCTGTCCTTGATTTTGAGGAAGGCATGGTTATGAATATTCTTGCTCACAAATGCCTCTTTGGCACAGGTGAGACTACTTTTGCACTTCAAGTGGAGTGGGGCGCTTATTGGAGGTTGCCCGCTGTGGTTACGCTAGACCATTTTAGCATGTTGGATATTGGTGGGAGGGAATGTCGGAAACCCTGCCCTTGTTATATGCAATTGTACGCCGCGTCTTGGCTGTTCGAGCCGCCTCTTATGATGTTGAGTGTTGCTGTTCTTCACTGAAGTGGGTCCATGACCAACGCCAACAAGACATGAAAAAGGAGACGCGTTGTGCTGCCGTTTTGGTCCATTTCAATGGCATTGTGTATTAATTGTACACAATTCAGCAATGTATTGCTTTGTGTCGTTGTTGTTCCGTTTGTTTGGAAGGCCGCTAACAATGAGTCTACGGTAGGGGATGGCACCTCACCAATGGATGAGCAGGCAATAGGCACCCCTACTCACGCCACCCCCATATGCCGGGGACAGGTGGCACAAGCAAGCTATCAACAAGTTTTGGTGATGTAGAAAAGGTAGTCCCATTTTTCCCAATCCCCTCCACCCTAGCCTCACAAACTTGGTTATTTTCCGCACCTCCCCCTAATCCCCCCCCCCCCCCATTCCCCCCTGTTTCCACCGCACCCCCCCCCCCCATCCATTTCCCCCCATTTCCCCCCATTTTTCGTGTTTGCTGGGTACAGTATGGGTATGATGCTGGGTACATTGCCGTTCACCTGGTCTGGGCACCCCTGAGGCCTGCATGTGCATCCACGTGTGACCCAGGCGTGTCACACCTGCAAGTGTGCGCCACGTGGCTCATCACCTGTGAAAAACTCTTGATTGACAAACAAGCTTTGTTTGGTGCTGTCCCCACTGCTCGCCATTTTGCTATGCTTTGCAGATTTCCAAGCAGCAGCTTGCTGGGACAGATTGGAGAAAGGGTGGCAAAAAGCAAGCCAAGAAGAAGACCCAAATGTTTCCGGCAGCAACATAATCATTTTGTTGGTGCTTGTGGTTTGATTTTGCGTCATATTCAGAGTGCCATGTGTAGTCCTCAGGATGGGCACCACAGCAGCCTGTTGAAAATTGTTACACCTACCATTGCATTTGGCGAAAGTACAACATGCATGCACGGAATCATAGGCATGGCAATGCACATATGGACATGAGTACATCTGTGCATCTGTGGATTTGTTCTCATGTGCATGAGGCTTGAGTTGAGGCATGGCAGATTTTTTTTATCTGAAATATGCTCTTTGTCATGGAGTTGGTGTTCACATCTGTGTCAGTGTTTGTGCTGAGGCTGCAGGTGAT
The DNA here is from genome assembly GCA_964036045.1 of Eutreptiella sp. 'Long Island Sound 2002'. Lineage (NCBI taxonomy): Eukaryota > Euglenozoa > Euglenophyceae > Eutreptiales > Eutreptiaceae > Eutreptiella > Eutreptiella sp. 'Long Island Sound 2002'. The sequence goes on from OZ038379.1 coordinate 117,158,861, forward strand.
GTGCGAGCGTTTGTTGCAATTCAGGAATGATTCATCAACCTCAATGAGTGTGAACAATAGAGTTTGGTTTTGCTTTCAGGGTAGATTTGAGGGCAGCAGTTTTTCTGTTTTGCAATGCTACTGCTTTCTGTTTTTTCATGTTGTTTCGCATTCTGTTCTCTAGTGCTGTTGCCATTGCTTCCATTGTGAGCGCATCTGGTAGTCAATCCATTAGTTGTGATTGTTTGCAAGTATTGGGTGATGTAACCAATGTTGGAGGAATTCCAGCCCAAACTGCTGCTAACAATGTCTCCTTGCTGGATTGTGTGCCCTTACAAGTGAAATGCAATCTTCTGAACATTCTCAACACCACACTGATGATTTGTATCTATGTCCATCTTGATTACTGTAAATATGAGGCTAACCTTTTGGTTCTAGATGTGTAGCACTTTTGTCAATTTTTTGGGCAATGTGTGTACAGCGCTGCTTTGCATCAGCAATGAGTAGTTTCATTTCATAATTAACACGCAGTGTCCATGGTATTGTGAATGCAAGGCTTCCATATGTGCAGTTTTGGGGTTGGGATTTAGGTGCTCTTGTTGGAGTTATCACCCCCCCCCCCCCCGCAAAAAACAACAACAACACAATAATATTGGTTTGAAAATGCCATGTTGTGGTGCCTGTTTGAGCCATTTGAGGGGCATCTGTTTGAGTGGCCGTGGTTCCTAGCTAACTCACAAGATTGGCTCATGGGCAGCCAGCATCCAACAATTCTAGAGAAGTGAGGGACTGTGAATCGAAGGTGCAATGGGAAATCTCATATACGTAATGAGACTATATACAAGTGTTCAAATCCAAACAAATCACAACACCAGGTCAGTCGGTGATAGCATGCGTCATTGATGTGGCCCGATATCGGTGTGCTCTCCAAGAGTTCTTGTGCACATTGGAGCCTGCTTGAGGCCACAAGATTCACATATTAGGCCTGATGTATACATTTTTCATAAGCGTGTAATGCTGTCGCAGGGTGTTTTTGGCGATAAATTTGTTCAGCTATCATCTAGGACCCATTGCGATGCCGCATTCATTTAGTTTGAAATGAAAGGTTACAAAGAATTCAACAAAGTTCATTTTATGCCAATGACCGTGTCCGAGGTAGCCTAGAAATGTTATGTAAAGAAAAAAATCTCCCATTGTACAGCACATTTTTCGGAGATCTGAAGTGAAGAAACAATTCTCTTTTCCTGCCGAAATTGTTTTGTTGAGTTTGCCGTAACTCTGCAGCGAAAATATTCAAAGTGTGCTGCTTGCTGTCAGCAGTGGTTTTGGTTTGATAGCTACAAAGTTTGAACAATTGTGATGTATTTGCTTGTATACGATTCGTTATCTATTGTTTTCACATGTGCCTAGTGAGACCATTGGTGTTGGCAATACGAGCCACCATTCACAGCCGATGTCAGCTTGATCTACAACTCAATGCATCGATACCAATAGGGTTAGCGACAAAAAAAAAGAGAGATGTAGAGGAAGCTGCGTCAATATCAATACATGCTTTCTTTGAAGAAGTGTTTCTGTTTCGAACGAGCAGGGTGTTTGCGAAAAACTTGGCGAATGCGGTACCAAAGTCATATTATTTTGGGTCCAAGTTGGGCACAAAGTGGCTTATGCATGGCCATCGTTGAACACACAATTTGTAGTCAACATGGTTCCAAATGATAATTGGGATGTGCTAGCTGTCCCACACCACTTTTTCCTCCTATTTGATTGCGACATTCCATTTGTTGGACCTCAATCCTTCACAAATGGTGCATTCCAAGCCGTATGGCATTTATTTTGTGATGGACCCTTAGTCATTTCAGCCCGTGCCGAGCATCCGTTTGCCCAATTTAACACCTGGGCTTTGTGCCACGAGCTGTGCACCAAGTTGGGGATGAATTCGGAGTAGCACGTCTTACAACTCCATTAGATGGTCCATGTTGTGGTTCACATCCACCAGTTCATTAACAAGCCTAGCGTCAAGTATGCGGAGTATGATACATGGGGTCATTTTCTTGGACAGTGTGCACTAGAGCTAACTACCCTCTCCGTGCGGCAAGTGCGGCGGGCACAAATCATTCCTCTAGTCACACAAAAGCTTTGCCAAATCGGTGATAAAAAATGCGAGTTGGCCGTTGTGAGGTCAAAATTTGGGAATAGAAAGAGACTTGGCCAGGGATGGGTATTAGTAGAAGTGGACAGCATCAATGATGGTTGGATCATTGTCTCTATCGAACCAAAAGGACATCTGCAACATGCATTGGACCACACTAGCGGGGTGCATAGGTGACTTTCATGACCTTGTATGTATGCTTGTTGAAGAAAAGGTCCCCGAGCAATCCTTAAGCTACCGGGCTACAAAGATGTGGCGATTGTCGTCAAAGCACAAGGAATCCGCTCTACATCTGGTGCCCAAGGCACCAACAAAAACAAGTCAAGTAACACTCTGTTTTCTTGGCTTTCAAGGCTCGGGACTATATGCTTGCTTGGATTGAGACATTTGAAGGAGAATGGGGTGTAGCACCCCTGCCTAGTGATGCTGTGAATTTATATGTTCATTTGAGGAGTTGTGGCACTGTGTTTTTCATTTTAGTCACCACTAAGGAAATTTGTTGCATGTAATTGGTAGATTTGCTAGATATTTGGGGTTGAATAGGCAATTTTTTTTTATGACTCAGTTTGCAAAATGCCTACCTCTTTAAGTTGATGGGGATCGTGGCCGAGGCAATCCATAGTAGAGGGGCAACGTCCATAAAGTTTACAACTGATGGTACATCTCATGTCTAGGTTCCCATGAACAGTTACGTGTCGATTTGGAAATTTCTTCAATGATTTTTTCATGCTTAGATTTGACCAAGAAACGTCCTCTCTGACAAACAGCCCCATGTCACTACAATGCCCTACCCGTATCTGAATATGGAAAACATAGTCGCGGAAATTCCGTTCAATTTGTCCGAGATGGCAAGGCATTTCCACATGTATCTGTGCTTGCGTCCACATGCCCCCTTTTTTGGGCGTAAGCTCTTTGGGGCCTCCGAGCTATGCGGAGTGTGTGTTGCTAAAGGAGCTATTGTTCCCACTGCCTACGGCTATTGCCTCATCCGAATGCCTTGGAAAGCGGGATGCCGGTGCTTTTGCTCGGTAGGCGACTCCCTCTTTGGTTGTGAACCAACTTGCCTATTGCCGGTTGTTCCTATGCTTCCGGTTGATGTTTGCTATAGTCCCCAACACAACGTGGTGAAACCTACACTAATGGCGCTTAGAAACGGTATCTGCTGTTGGCCGGGCGGACCGGCGGAGTCTCGTAACTTTGCCCGTTGAGTGCAATCTTATTTATGGCTATTCTTTGCGTTTGTGCCCTTGGGTGTGCGGGTCAGTACTATGTCCATGGCCCTTGGGCTCTTCTTCGTCATGCATGCGTCGCATCCTTGTAGTGCGTCCATGGTGCGTGGTTGTGTATGGTGTCCATGGCTTCTTGGCTCTACTTCACCTTGCATGTGTTAGTACTTCTGCAATGTCCTGGGTGCTTTGGTTGTGCTTGGTCTACATTGCTATTTGGCTTTTGGTCATTGTCCATGTGTGCCGTGCCTGGGCGGTGTGCCCAATACATTGGCGTCCTTGTTGTCCATGGGTTTGTCGCTTTCGGTAACCATGCCTGCCTGACGTGCTGTGCGGTACTGCTAGTGTCCGGCTCTGCTTGGTGCCCATTGCTCTTGCAGCCTCGTTTCCCAAGCGTGCATGGCGTTCGTGTAGGATGTCGGAGGTGCGCAAGCGTGTACCGTATCCATACCTCCATTGTTGTGGTTCACAACGTGTGCATGGCCTGGTTGTGCACCGTCCGGGGTGCCTAGGTGCGCATGGTGTCTGTGGCTCCTTGGCTTTGGTTCACGGTGCCTGCGTGGTGTGCTGCTTCAGTGTCTAAGGTGTATCGATGTGCATGGGGTGCAGGGATCATCGGCTCTCGCTCACGGTGCTTGCAAGCCGTGCTTGTGTATTGTCCGGGCTGCGTGGGTGCACATGGTACCCTTGTGTCAAATTTGGTCCTAAGTCAGCCACATGCATTTAACACTGGTTCCTTCTTTCGGAACTTCAACCTTTACCGTTACGTGGCTGTTGCAATACCTCCAATTGCCGGCAGCCCGCGTTGGCAAGGATCACACGAGGATAAACTGAGACGAAGAACCGAATCCTCATCATGCAAATCATGGAATGGATTTACGAATGATCCAGTTCATGCTTTAAAGATCATATTTATAATGCAATGAAGCCAAGGTGGACCAAAGCACAAAGGAATGCATCGTCAAAAGGCATGTAAACACATTGAAGAGAATGCTCAACGGTGCTCTGTTTAGGATACCGCACAAGACAAACGTGGTGCACAAAATTGATACAACTTGTCTCATCATGACTACATGTGGCGACACCTTGTTCGTGTCCACCATACTATATACGCTATGACAGAAGGCAAAGCATGCAACATGCATTTAACACCAAAAATGAGACTCTATGGCATTAACATACAGAATTCAACATGAACATTAGAAACTCCTCACACATAGACGAAACAAATTGCGTAGGTTGCCCACTTGGGAGTTCCTAGCCCTCATTCTACTTCAGGAGCTCCATTACCAAACCAATATCTCAGGTGCAAGAACCATGACCACTAGGACAATCCGTATTACGCAAGCTCGAGGACTGTGCAGCAGACTTGGGTAAGAAAAAGTCACTACCCTGTCTTTCTTGGGTTACTTGATCCAGGCGAAGCCCCCCCTAATCCTTCGGAAGTTGTGGAGACTAACAGTTAATCATTTTTATCACTCTTTTGGGGCTTTAAGTACATTTTCAAAGTAACTAGGGTTGTAACCCTTGCCCCCCCATGAAGTTCACCACTACCAGTCAGATGAGCGGAGGTATCTTCCTTCATGGAGGTAATACCGGAATGAAATAGGCACTTCATGCCTTGGACCTTGGACGTTAAGCCTAGTGGTCTCCCACCTCACGACCCCTATACTCAATTGTTTCTATCACTTATTGTGATTTTACCTTTTAACCGATTCTGAATTCAGTTGCTTGGCCATGCTGGCCAAGCCATATCCTGTGTCTGGCTCAGCCTACTTGCCCCAGATTCCTAACCAACTCCATTGCATGTCTAAAGGTGCACGTGAGGTGCTTGGGACCATCTTTGTGGCCAGACGTATGTCAGTTTTCTTTATAAATTCATTTGTTTTGTCCATATGTGACTGAAGCTTTGTATTTAAGCCCGCACTGTCTATCCTAGCCCCTCTTTGTTACACATGTTTTGATTGTGGAAGGATTTATCCTGATTTCACTGATCCGGTGCCTGGACTTGCTCTACCCTATCTGTGTGTGGACTTTATTTTGACTTGCTGGAAAATCAGCAAGGTTTTCTAAAACACATACAAGGAACAAGCACATGTGAGAGCAAACCAGAAGCCTTTTCTAGTAGCACAGGAAGGCCTCCCCCCTTCAACCGACTTTTTTTTGACTGGCAGACCACCGCAACACCGGGTGACCGCCGCAACCTTATCCGCACTCTGATTCCAAACTCTCTAAGTAACATATTTCGTTCACCCCTACCTGCACTCAGTTACACTCAACACAGAAATCACCTTTACACAGCCATGAAAACATGGCGCCAACGCCTCCAAACAACACTTCAAGACGTCCAGCAGTGGCTCAGAGATAACCCCAAACCCTGATCTGAGTGCATTGTCAGCAGCACTCAAGACTAAACTGGGGCTCTCTGATTTGAAGAAGCCCCCACCTACCGTGTCCCCTGTGGAACTTTTGACCAGGGATGTGAGAAGCTGCCGAGGCATCCGAAGCTCTCCTATGGACACCTGTCCGAGCCCTTTCCAGCCCCGTGTGAGGACTGTGCCTGTCTGTAGTGTAGGCAACACCACAGAGGCCGAGATGAAGAGGTACGGCCTGCCTGCACTGGAGCTCATTGTGGGCAGTGCCCATGGCTATGCTATGGTTCCGGAGCCGTTCCAAGTCGGCCCCGGAGAACCATGCGGAACGCCACGCGTATACGCACATGCTTGCAAAATTCTCCCACCAGGTTGTACACACCGACTCCCAACGTTTTCCCCCTACTTGATGCTGCCTCGCACTAGGCTGCTGTAGGCAAGCATCTATTATCTTCTCCCCACCCCTATTCCGCATGAAATGGATGGCAGCAGCACACTTCATCCTCACCTTCCCCTTGCTGTTTGCCTTGTCATTATTTGATGAGGCACGGGTGCAAGTTCGTGCAGCAAGCCGTGCCTCATCTAGAACCGGTTGCAGCATGGTGAGTGCCACAGTGGCTGGTGCCTTCCTTGTCAATTGTACAACTAGGTTCCGTGTCCCGTTGATTGCACACAACAGGACACAAAGAACCCCATGGAGGCCATAATCAGGCACTCGCCTGGCACTCGTAATGGTCCTATATATAGCACCTATGGCAATAGCCGCTTGCCAATTGCCGTCTATCCCACTTGCTGTGCCAAAGGCAGTAAAGAAGGTCCCTACCAGGACCGGCCCCTGCTGTACCCCTTCCACCATTTCCCGTCACTCCTATGGTCTTGCTTCTCACCGTCCATCATCACCGTCCGTCATCAAGGAAACGGCGGCACGCCACAACCCAGCTTTCACACACTTCCGGGGACGCCCCATTCATCCCACCCTACCGGACCTCGACCTCCCCGCCCACGATGCGTGGGCAGTCAACATCCTCGTGCCCCACGACACCGCGCCCAAAACAGGGGACGCGACGGCACGCATCACCAAACAACTCCCCAATACCGCACTCCACTACGACATACCAACGCCAAACGTCATCGTCACCCACAACACGGGTCGCGACCACTACTACCTCCAGGCCACGCATGAGCGCTCCCCCATCACCGTATACACCTTCACCACCTACCCTGGCCTCCAGCCACCGCAACATCACCCGCGCCCGACATGGAAGCATCCCCTACACGTCGCCCCGACCCCACGCAAAAGGCCCACCCACCACGCCCCCCCTCCCGCCGACAGCACCGCCCTCCACACCGCCCGCAGACGGGCCGCGGCACACCACCAAAGCCACCTGCTCCCACGCATTAACGCTGGACCCGGCACCGTCACCGAGGCCACCCACAAAAGCACCTTGAACCTACTGGCTCGCAAGCTACGCCCCAAAATGGCACTGGAGGACACGCTCTGGATATACTATGGCGAAGGCCGCACGGCACGGGTGGCGGACTTCCGCAACATCATCCCCCGCCACATCCAGTGAGCGGTAGGGCCCTTCACCGTGTACGCGGTACCGCACCCCAAAAAAGCCCCTTGCACCCACTGCAACCCTCGGTGCGCGCTACCATGCGCAGGCGCTCTGCAGCAACCCCTGTCCACCCCTACCTACAGGGAAGGCATATTCCTCGGCACGATACCCGGGGACCCACACCCCTACCTCCTGCCCGCAGCGGACCGCCACCACGCCATACCGCTACACCTTGTCGAGCACCTGGCGGTGGGACCATCCCCCTTCCAGAAGCGCCCCCCCTACACCCCATCCGATGGACGCCCGCCAGATGAGCCGACGCACGCCACACCTGGACCCAAACGCGCCATCGCACTCCTCACCCTAAAGGCGGAAGCCGCCATCCCCCGAGACCTGGAGGGGGAAAACCACCTCATTATGGAAGGGCTGACGGAACACGTCCTGATCGCAGCCATGTACGCCACGGCGTCCGCATCCCGCCTCTGGGAGGACCGCCCCTCCCCACCTCTAGCCCAAACAGCGCAGGACGCCCCCGACACGGGCCCCACCGCCGAGGACATCCACCAAATCCTCAACATGGGAGCACCCCCGAAGACCCACCCTGCGGTACGCCCCATCCAGCTCCTCAGCTGGGACGCCATGGACGCCCCCCCGACCACCACGGAGGTCCACATCCTCAAACACCGGGACACCTGGTGGACGGTGGAATGGGACGACCACGGCAAGGTCAGACGGGCAACGGCACACGCCCCCGACGGCGAAGTCCCGCCCCCACCACGCGGAGGAGACCGCTTGCGACTCGCCGCACGCATCCCCCACGCCCCAGAGGCAGCCTGGGAAGCGCTGCACTACGCCCTCTACTGGGCGCAGGGGGCGCCAGAGGGCCCCCTCCCCCCGGAACGCACCCCAGCGTGGACACGCCACGCCACCCGCTACACGGCCCACATGCGCCGCCACGGGGCAGGCACCGGGCACCGGCTCCTCATTTGGCCCACGGACCCGCCCGACGCCCTGCAGGAGGCCGAGGAAGTGCTTGGCCTCATGACCAAGCAAGTGTTCCAGCTGAAGGACCCCGTCCCCACGTCCAAGCCCGACGTCCCAGCCGCCCGCGAACACCCCGTGTTTGCACCGGGCCACGCACCCGTACAGCAGCCCCAGGGCGCACCTCCCCAACGGGGACAACCCGCTGCCCGGCGCCGCCAAGGTGCGCAGAAGCGCAAGGCCCTCACACAGGCCAAACCCGCGCCAAAGCCAAGGGCCAAGCCGAAGAGCTGGACCAAAGAGAAACCCGCTCCCCTGTATCCCGAATACGCCATCGGCACCCGGGTGCAGCTGCCCTTCGAGTACCCCACGGCCGCGGGCCCCTCCAAGTGGATATGGGCCACAGGGGAGGTCAAGCACTGGTACCTCGTCACCGGGGACCACCAGGAATTCAAGATCCACGTCAAGTGGGACCCGGCCACCCCCAACGACAAGAAGCTGGGGCGCACCATCGAACTCAGGCGAGACCGAGCCGGTCGTGAGATGGTCCCCATGCAGCTGTGCACCCCCGACACGGAGCACCTCACCGGCACCGAGTACACGGGCGAAGTCCACAATGCCTGGGACCTACCCCAGCCCCAGAAGCGGAACCGCAGGGCACCCGCAGCTCAGGGCGTCATCGACCTCCTCGACGCCTGACGGGGCCAGGGCCGGACACGGCCCGCCCCCCCAACTACCGGTCCCCAGAAACCGGCGCCTGCGGAAGCCCACGCCCGCATCAACATCCTCAACGAGCCCGCGGTCACCTACGACCCCACCAAGGCCGCCACACTGCAAGCCATGCCCGGGCCGCACCCCCAAGGCGCAGACCTCCTGGGGTTCCTGGAGCAAGCCCTCCGCAGAGCGGACCAACCCGAACCAGCACCGATCCTGGACCCGGAGGGGAACAAATACCACGCCCACTGGGAACGGGGGGTACCCCTCTACCACAAGACGTCGGTCACGGTACATGCCCACCCCGACCTCGGAGTGGATGGTCGCCTCGGGGCGTACGAGTGCGTGGGGCCCGGATGGCAGCTAAACGTGCTACTCACGCACGTCCCGTTCGGGGAGGAGACCAAGGACTTCCTGGACACCCTGAGCCTGGCGTACCGCCAACTCTCCCTCCTGGCACCCACCATCATCATAGGCGACCTAAACGCCGCCCCCACCGACGACGACCGCACCGGCCCACCCACAGCCACCGACACAGCTGTCCGGGACGCCATGCACCAACTAGGCCTCACCGACCTCACGGCAGGACTCACCGGCACACCCTCCCATTACCCCCACCAAGCCGGCACCCACCCATCCCGCATCGACACGTGCTACGGGGACCCAACCACGGTGCGCGTCCACGAAGCAGCCTACGGGGACCTCCCGCCCACAGGCACGGGCCACCGGCCCCTCTACATCGACCTCATCATCCCCAACCTACCCCCACCCGCGGCCACCCTGCCAGACGACACCCTCCCACCCACTCTGCAGTTCCCGGCCGAGGACGACCACGGCGCCTGGCACAGGTATAACAGGGCCCTACACGCCATCCTGCGCCGCCCGGGTGCACCGACACTCACCACCGCCATTCGCCGGGCAGCACAAGCATGCGGCATGGAGCGTGACACCAACCACACGGGAGCACCACCAGACCTCACCCTCCAGCAACTCGTCCATGACATCTGGACCACGAAAGGGGAACTCGCCACCCTGCTACGCCCCAGCACACCGGAGGCACGAGACCGGGACGCCCACCTCCGTGCGCTCCTCAGCACCCGCCGCCACCAACTCCAGGAATGGCAAGCCCACCGCAAAGCGGCCGCAGCCCAAGAACGCGAAAGATACGGCAGAAACGACACGCCGTACAAGTCCCTACGGTACGTCAGCCGCATCCTGGAGGACACGGGGCGCCGTACAATCCACGCGATACGCACCCCCGAAGGAGGCCTCACCAATGACCCCGACGCCGTCCTCCAGGCAGTCCTGGACAGCTTCCAGGCACAACACGGGGACGCCCTCCCCGAGCTCGACCCCCACACCAGAAACACCATCCGCGAGAATGTGCCGAGGGTCTTCAACCGGGAACAGCGGCGCGCCATCGAACACGACCCCTTCAGCATCTCAGAACTGCAACGCGCCCTAGACCGCCTGAAGAAGGGGGTCGTGCCCGGCGTCGACGGTTTGCCGGCCGAAGCGTACCAACGCCTCACCCTGCCCATCAAACGCCGCCTGGCAGCCCGCCTGTGGGACATCGTCACGGGCGCCACGCCCATCCCCCCTGAGTGGGCCAACCTGGTCCACCCCCTCTACAAAAAGGGGGACTGGGCGCAGCCGGGGAACTGGCGGCCCATAGTCTGCGCCACCACCGAGGTCAAGCTGGTGTGGACGCTCATCCTAGGCCGCATCGCGCCAGCGGTCTTCGCCCACGTGCCCGCCAGCATGTGGGGAGCCATGGCCGGCAGGTCCCCCCACGAGGCCATCTTCCTCCAGGACACCGCACTGGACATGAACCCCTACGAGATGATCATCGCCTCCCTCGATGTCCAAGGCGCGTTCCCCCACGCCCCACACCGGCTCCTCACGGAGGTATGGGATGCCATGGGCCTCCCATTCCTATCCTTCATGACTGGGTACATCCAGACCCGACTCTACGCCGTCATCACAGCCGCAGGCCTCACCCCCTGGACCGGCACAGACAGCAGGGTCCCCCAGGGAGGCGCCGAAGGCCCCTTCCTCTACCTCCTCGTCACCCTGCCACTGGCATTCGAGCTAGCACGGGTATACCCGGGGTACGCCCCATACCCGCTACGGTCCCCCCTCATCAACTTCGCGGACGACAACCTCCTAACTACCGCCACCCGCCACCGCGACCCTGAGAACGCAGGGCTACCAACGACCACCGACCAAGCGTCCGCCATTCTCCAACTCACCACAACCTACCTGGACGCCCACCAGCTCCTGGTGCACCCCCGCAAATCGGTCGGGCTGGCCGACGCCAAGACCCCCACCCCCCACATCCGGAAAGGCGAACCCCTACACCTGGAAGACACCACAGTCCACCTGGGAGTCACACAGGCCACGCGGCACCACCACATCACACTCCCAAGCAAGCTAGAAGAGCGCCTCGCCCGGCTATCCCAAATTGCCGGGGGGGACCTCCTGTCTACGCAGGGCCTGGCGTACTTCATGGAAGCAGTGCTCAACGCGGCCATCGGGTACCAAGCCCTGCACCTCCCGCGCCCCCAAGACGCACTACGCCACGCTCGACAGCAAGTGACGAAGGCATGGGCGCAACACGGAGGCTGGCCCACGTCTTTCCCCAAGGAGGCCATGATGGCCCACTGGCGCTACTACGGAGACAATACGGGCGCCCTCGCCGACATGGCTTATGCCAAACACGCAGCACACCTCCTACACAGGGTAACACACAACCACCAACCAGAAGTTCGCGAGGCGGCAGCCATACACATAAAAGAAGCGCAAATGGCCCGCAACACCTGCCCCCGGTGGATACTGGCGCAACACGGCGTCTCCACCCCCGTGGGCACTGGCATCTGGGCCCAGCTACAACTCCTCCTACCGCACCACACACACGCCATCCTGACAAACCACCACTGCGATCAACAGGGGCCATTCGTGGCCACACACACCGACATCCACCGACGCCCGGCAGGCGAGGTGGACACCCTGCGCCTCGTAGGGGCCACCATCACCATAGTGTATATCACCCCAACACAGATGAAGATCATGGCCCAATGCGACGCCCACCACGCCCCGTTCCTTTCCGACCCACAATGGCCAGCACTCCACGTCTTCCAAGCGTACCTCCGCGCATGTGCTACGAAGGCAGGGCGCGACATGCCGGGGCCCAAGGACATCGACACGGCGTACACAGCCTTCCAGCGCCAGCACCCCCGGCCCCGCCCGAGCGAGCACGAGACCCCCAACGACGGCGGCACGACGCAGGGGGAGCCCACCCCGTCAGCCGAAGGCTGGACACCACCCACCATCCTGCTACTAGCACCAAACGGCCACAAACATGCTACCCGCACTGTCCAGCGACACCATGCCCCCTGGTCCATCCCCAAACACAATGCACCGGAGACCGATGTACCACCAGTCAGACACAGTGACCAGGGCATACCACGCACGTGCTGGCACTGCGGCCCGGCAGCCCTGGACACTCCGTGGCCCCTGCTGCACCTCATCTCCACCCACTACCGCACCCCCACCGCCGCCGCCACCGCCGACCAGCAGGCATGGCTCTCCCCCTGGTTTCACACGGTACCCCCAGACCACCCGGCGCACGTAGCCTGGACCCAAACACCCACGGCGACATGGACGTTCACCAACGAGCGGGCAGACCCGGACAGCGTAGCCATGGAGTACGACCGCTGCGACCCACACCGCGCAGGACCTCAGGAGGCACCCATGCGCCCCCTACAGCACAAATGCCCCACCCTCCGCGGCGACAAAGACGACAAGGAGCGGCGACAGACCATCACGTGCCAGAAGTTCCACCCCAACACGGGATACCTCTTCCACCTCATGTACGCGTATATCACCCAGGGACGCCCAGACAGGGGCCTCCTCCGCCTCACCCCACGAGCCCAGGCCATCATCACCCAGGGGATAGGCGTCTATGCAGCGCCACTACTGCAACCCACGCAAATCACCGCCAGAACCGCCCAGGGGAACCCCATCTACGTCTATCACCCAACAGCAATCGCCCGCCTACCCATACCCAGCGACACCGACATCATCTACTTCACTGACGCATCCGGCACCCAGCAACGCACCCCCACGGTCGGTTGCGCCTCCGTGCGCATCACCCGGGGCGCGGACGGCCTCCACGTGGAACACCACACCGGGGCCACCATCTTTGGGGCGTCCTCCCACGGCGAACTGCGCACCATGGCAGACGCCGTCACCGCCACACCGCCACCCACGACGATCCGGCCCCGCAACATCTGGGTAGTCGTGGACGCCACGGTCGACATCCACCTCACCAGGCGCCTTGCGGACCTGCCCCTCCACAAAGCACTCGAATCCGGCCTCACCACACAAGCGTTGGGACTATGGATGGCCTTCAAGGGCATGCACCCCCAGGACGCCCTACACATCATCAAGCAGGAGTCACACTGCTACGCAAACGGCAATGGACGCGCAGACACGCAGGCCAAACACCAGAACACCAACCACACCCCAGGGCTCGAACGCGTGCGACTGGACACCCCACACCACAGCCACCTGCAGCACCTGCCCCCGATACCCCTGGCCACACAGCCCCCCCAATGGATGCCCGAGGACACGCCGTACACGGATCGAGACAAGCAGTACCACTACCCCACACCCATCCAGCAACTGGCCACCACACTGGGCCACCCAGCGAACACCGAACTCCTCCGACGCCTCGAAGACTCCGTCCACACCCCCCTCTACTACTCCGCCCTGCCACGGATAGTCTCCCAGCACACCTACAAAAGCCCCGACTCCAACTCGCCCTCGAACAACTTTCCCTCCTCACCCGATACCACCGATGGTATACGCGCCGCTCGATCCACGTCCCCGCAGGACACACCAAATGCATCTGCAGCCACGCGGAAGAAGAAACATGGGACCACTTCAAGGCGTGCCCCCTGTACAGAGGACTGGACACCCTCACAGACTGGAACCCAACCCACACCATCGCACAGCACGCCAGATGGCTGACGCAGTCCCCGGCGACCCAGCAACTCACCACCGTCCTCAAGCAGACGGAGGTGCTCGAGGCAGTCCGCAGGGGACTCGTCCCCACTGCCGTCTACACCTTGCTACGCACCCACGCGGAGGACCCCCAGGCCACGGCGGCGCACATGCAGCGGACGGCCGTTGCCAAGACGGCGGAGCAGCTCACATACCGCACCCACAAATACCTGCAGCATGCGGCAACCCTGCCCCCAACAGACCAAGCCCACCTCCTCAAACTCCTGTTCTACCAACCATGAGAACCTACCCCGTGACATACCAACACGGAACCCCCACCACGTCTACACACCATCCACCGAGCACAGCACTGGCACAGCACACACGGACACCACAGGCACCGCACACACTCCCACCAGCATGCGCGCGCCACCAGCCCCCATCCCCCCACGCCGCCGTCCGTCCACAGGTACCACCAACCACCAGCCACCGCATGTCCCCTCTGCGTTAGCCGGCGGCTACCACAGACAGCCCTGCCCTGCAACCCAGACCACTGGGTCTGCCTAGGAGCCGCGCACCGCCTCACCCGCTGCCCCCACTGCGGGGACCTCAACCCCCGCCACCACGAGCGGCCCGCGGCCCCAGCCGCACCCCACCCCACCAGCCACCCCAGCTTCTTCGGGTTCCTCACCGACACCCTCCGGGACCACCTGGGAGGGTACTACGTGGCGGACGCGGCGGACCACGCATGGACCATAGCCGTGGCCGCGGGCAGCACACCCCTGCCCCCCCACAGCCCACCCCTACGCCACAGCGGAGGCGGCTTGAACGTGGCGGCCCGCCACATCCTCCTCGCCCTATACCTCCACCACCGAGACCTACACCTCCCAGACCCACAACTCCCGGCCCCCCAAGCAGCAGCCCTGACGCCGGAAGCGTGGGCCGACACGGCACCAGAGGAGATAGCAGCCTACCTCCGAATCACCTGCCGCCGGTTCAAAAACGCCCTCGGCCGACGGAAGGGAACACCTTACCCCCTCAGCGCACTCCTCTACCCGACACACCACCCCCACCCCGCACAACAGACGCCCCCGGAGGGCTGGGCGTCTTTTCGGGACGCCCACCTGGCCGCCTCCGACGAGGCCACCGCCACGCGGATGGGCCTCACGGACCAGGAAACCTACGTCAGAGGCCTCAAGACGAGCCTCCAAGAGGCACACCGCTGGCACGCCCGCTCCCCGTCGCCCCCACAGGGACAGGGGGGTTCACCCGCCCCCGACACCCACCAGGCCAAGAAGACCAAGACAGGTCAGGGGGCCCGCCAACGCGCCCACCAGCAGGGCGCAACGCCCCGACCAAGGCCCGGGTCCAGCCACACCGCACCACCCCACGCCCAGACCCCCGGGGCACACCAACAACACCGCCACCGCCAGCGCCCACCACCACCACCGTACCGCAGCACCCAAACCCTGCAGCCCAGTCAGCCACCACCGCCCACACACGTCCACACCATGCCAGGACCACCATACGCGCAGAGCCAGGGGACATGGCACCACAAACACCACCACCACGCCCCCGTCCCTCCCAACCCCTACCCCCTAATGCCCCCAAGCTACAGCGACCCCCACCAGCTACATCCCCACCACGCCCCAGCACAACCAGGCCCCGCGAACCACCCACCCCACATAGCGCACATCACCGCACCACACCATCACGTATTCCACCACCACCAGCCCCTGCCACCACACCCACCAACGCCGGGGTACCACACACAACCGGCACACCCTCCACACGACCACCACGCGGTCCAGCACCACCCGCCGCCCCCGCTACACGGGCCCACGACATACGAGCCACGGTACACCCCCATGGACCCGCGAGGAGCCGCGCACGCACACCAGCAACACCAGGGCCTAGTAGGAGCGCCCCACCACCACCAACAGCCCCCCCACCCACACCCCATACCAGCGAGCACCATCCACCAGCAGCCACCCATCACATACGGACCACAGCCCCACCCGGGGACTTCCTCAGGTGCAGCGGACGGGGCTTGGCCTTGGCCTGCTTGGCGACTTCGAGGAAGTTGCCAAGGGTGGTGTGGCCGGGGTGGTGACCGCCACTGGCCCGTTGGGGGCTGGGGGCTGGGGTTCCGCCCTTGGCGGCTCGGGCGGCTTCGGCGGCCAGAGATTCCTGGTAATCCTGCCACTTCCTGTCCCGCCTCCTGTCCCCGGCGGACCGCTTCTCCTTCCCAGGAGACGCGCTGCTGCTGCTGCCCTGCAGCGTGCGCTCGTTCCCTGGCTCCGGGAACTTCTTTTCGATCATGTCCCACATGGAGACGTTGATTGTGGCGCCCGACGGGTACTCGTTGGGGTTCTCGTCCTCCTCAATCCCGTTGGAGCGCAGCCCTTCGCCGGGTCTGTCCGGGCGGGTCCAGACCCTCTAGCGCTTCTGGCGGAAGCGATAGGAATATCTTTCCACCCGCAGCCAGTCTTCCACTGCTTTCAGGCGGTCGTCGCCCATGTTCTCGCGGAGCTCGAGGCATGCCGCCTTCGCACTGCGGGTTGCTGTGGCGGTAGTCTTTCCCCCGCACCAACCCACGCAGTAGGCGCACCGCATGGGGGTGGGGCAGCGGCCACGTCTTGCCCGCCTCCTGCCAATTCACCATCGTTCCCCTCGATGGACTAGTCCTGGAGGTGGCTGTTGAGGCGGTTGATGTAGCTGGGAGTGCGGCCGGTGCTGGTCGGCCGAAGGAACTTGCTGATGTCGGAATTCCGGTCCCTACACCTCCTTCACTGACTCGGCGCTGTTGCCGGGCGGCGCTGCGAAGCCCGTGGTACTCGGGGTTCAGGTGGCCCCGAGTGGCACGCAAGGGATGGGCTCATGCGGCCGCCTCCCACCCGCACCCCGGCACCACAACCAGTCAAGAACCGCAAGGGCCACACGGCGCACACACGCAACACCCACACGACCCACAGGGACGCCCGGACCCCCAGCCGGCACAACACCCACCCCCGCCCCCCCCAACCACCACCACCAGCAGCCCCCCCACCCACACCCCATACCAGCGAGCACCATCCACCAGGCCACGGACACAACACGCGGCAGCCAGCACCAGCCAATCGACGTCGATACCCCCGCCGACACACGCCACCGCGAATCCCCCCTCCCGCGACCGCCACAAGAGACCCCATCACCGGACCCCACGCGCGACAACGATGACCACCCCCCCCAACCCACACCACCCCCCCCATCACACCCCGCACCACCAGTCGCCGCACCGGCCGAACCCTACGCCCTACACAACCCCGCAGCGGTACGGCAGCACCTCCGGGGACTCGGGGAACAGGACGTCGTGCTGTACCTCCGCACCTCCGGCACCAGCACCCCCATCCGGGCGGCCACCCCGGTCCAGGCGGCCACCCTGGGGGAAGGCGTCAGAGACTTCCTCTTCGACGCCTTCCTCCACGTCGCCCGACACGAGCGCCCCCCACGCGCCACCCCAGACGGCGAGAGCCCGCCCCCCACGGGGAGCCGGATCTGGGTGCCCCCCATCGACTGGGGGCGACACCTGGTCGGACACCCCGTGCCGGGGCGGGTGGGCACCAAGGGCCGCACCCGCTACCACGAGCCCGACATGGCCCACCCCCCACCCGACGCCACCCCCGACAGCACCAAAAAGTGGGAGCGGGAAACATGGGTAGCCCGGATGGCCTCCCTGAGCAACTTCCGGCACCACGTCCCGGGGGACATCCCCACCCCCGACGAGCAGCAGCCAGCCCCCTCCACGTACATGACCCTCCTGTACAATCTGCACTACACCCTCTCCACCACCACCTACGACGCACCCACAGACCACTGGGTGGTACACGGCACCAACTCCCTCCTCCCCGCCGACTACACCCCCCCCCCACACAACCCGGGCCCCGACACGTACGCCAGGGGGGACGACCCGGACGACCCCCACATCTGGGGCACGTGGGAACCCAAATCCCTGGACACGCTGCTCTCCATCCGCAGCGGCTACCAGGGCCTTGGTAGGGCGATGTATTGCCTCGCCAAGTGGACCCAACGGACCTGGGGGATCCCCACGGACCGATGGGTGTGGGTGGTCACGCGGCGCCCCCAGCAGAGGGAAGCCCCCCGGAACCGCAGGGGACCCACCCCCCCACGCCCCACCACCCTACAACTATGCCCGTACATGGTGGCAGCCCGCCTCATGACGCTGCTGTGGCCGGGCCCCCACACCCCCACCCAAAACTACCCCCACCTCACAGAGGAGGACATGCCCAGCATCCAGCGATGCTTCTTCCAGACCCTCGACTACCTCCAGCAAACACACCCGCACGTCCTGGAGCAGATATGGCCACCCCCCGGGTAACCCACGTGCCCGCACAGCCGAGACAACGCCGCCACGCCAGCACCAGCACGCACGGATCACCAGGGAAAACGCGCGCACACGCCCGATGCCCGAACCTGCACCCTCGTTCTCGCTACTTACAGGACCCAGCATCATACGCCCGCCCCCGAGGCCCAGGACCCTCCGCCGTCTCCCACAGCCCTCTCCTCCGCCTCCGACTCCACAACCTCCACCACCACGACCACCTCATCCACCACCACCACCACGTCCTCATCCAGCACTCCACCCCCCAGGCCGCGGGGGACACCTCCCAAACGGGCCTCCAAACCCGCACCCACCGCGAGCAGCCCCGCCGCCGCCAAGGCCCACGCCCCGACGAAGCCCACGGCCACGACCCAGCCGACGCCCAAGACCGCCGCCAAACGGCCACCCAAACCCAAGGGTCAACCCGCAGCCAAGCCCAAACCCAAGCCCAAACCCGGCGCCACGACGGCAGCGCGAGCCCGGCCCCCCGAGGACGTCCTCTACGACATCCGGCCCCAGCCCACCCAGGCCCGAAGGCAGCAGCGCCCAGCGCGGCGCCCCCCCACCGTCACCGACGCCACCGCCACCACCTTCATGGCGGAGCGCGCCGCGGCCGAAGCGCGACGCACCTCGTCCCGCCACCTCTCAAAGCCCGCACCACAGGCCCACGGACCGCTCCCAACCAAGCCAGAACAACGCCAGGGTCCACCAGCAGTGTCCCCGCCCCCCTACCGGCCCTCGATGACAGCCCACATGCAACGCATGCCCCACTACCGCCGCCGCCGCGAATCCCCACCCAACCCCGAGGCGGAGACCGTACGCGCACACCCGCGGGTCCACATCCGCGTGCACCCCCACTCCCCGCGCACCCCCACGGAACAGGACTACGAGGAATCCCCCAGGCCCGCCACCGCCGCCAGTCCCCACGACCACGTCGCACCCACCCACGCCCACTCCTCCGCCCAAGACCGCAGGCCCGCCCAGGAACAGTGGTGGCAGCGCTGGACCCACACGCAGCTCTGGGAGCTGCGGAAGTGGGCCCGGGGAGAGCCCTCCCTCGAGGGCCTGGTCCATCGGCCCCGCAAGGGGTCGGTGGAGAACTGCCGCCTCCGGCCGGCGGGGGGGTGGATGCCGCAGGCCGCATGGGAAGCCATGCTGGCCGATGCGCTCCACCCCCTGGGAGTCCACCCCCGCAACCTCCCCGCGCCCCAGGACCACCCGTATGTCCTCAGGCGCCTGCGGGAGACCCTCCAGGAAACGCAGCGAGACGGCATCCGCCTGTGGGACATCACCCAAAGCCCAGCCCCGCACGCACACACCCCCTCACCACTCCACAAGCGTCGGCGCACGGACACCGGCAACACCCACAGCACCCCAAAAGCCCTGCGCGCCACACAACACGACGCACCTGACCCCCCGGCCAGCGGCGCCGCCATCTAACCCCGTTACCCAGCAAACCACCACCACGGGGCGCCACGCCAGGCCCCGCCCAGAAGTCACCAAACGAACCGGACGCCGAAGGAAGCCAACACACACAACAACGAGCACCACTACGCCCAAAGGCGCCGAGCCCAGGCCCGCTACCGTGGGCTCCTCTCCACCCTCAGCACGACACACACGTCGCTGGCGTCACTCCTCCGCCGTGCCCCCTCCCGCGCCACCGCCCCGCCCCCCCCCCCCTTCCCGCCGCACGTCCCCACGCCGCCCAGCACCCAGCCCCACACACAGCGCCACAGCATCGCCCTAGTCCGGCTCCTCCACCATCGCGCCACTTGGCACCTCACAGTAGACCGCCGTCCTGTGGTCCCGCTCCCCCCGGCACCGCTCCTGGGGCCGCACCCGGCCCACGTCGTGTTCGCCCCCACGTCGCGGGCCGCGGACATCCTCCCGCTCCTCGCCGCCACCCCTCCCGGGCATCGCATACTGCTTGCCGCCAACCCCTCGGTCCTCAGTGAGGTCCTCATCGGGCACGCCGACGCCCTGCACGTGCCCGCTGCTGCCCAACCTGCACGCTGCGTACGCCCCCGGCACGCCCGTCGACCCCTCCGTGTGGGACTCCCAGTGAGGCCACCGGCCACCGGCAGGGTTGGTACCGTACGGCGTTCATGAACGCGTACCGTCCGCGAACGCGTACCGTCTGGTATTAATACCGCACAGCAGGTGTGCGGTATTGAGATGGTGCCGCAGACAGGCACCGCATTGCAGCACGCGCGCACGCTAGACGGAAAATTGCCAGATGAATTCAAATATTGCGAAGAACACGCTGCTGGATCGAAGGTTTACTACCGATGTTGGTAATTAGCATTATTATGCATTACGGCACCACTTTTAGTCTTGAATCGTAATGTCGCAGTTTTGGGAACATAAGAACGAATTCTGCTAATACTAGTATTGTTGTGACCGCGTTGCAAATGCGCATTCAGCGGTGCATGAGTTTCCAGCAGCGGTGCCGTGTACGCTGAAAAACACTGCTCGCAAGGTTTTAAATCCCTCCTTTTAGATGGGCCATGTGAGGACGTGCTTGTGCAGGACGCGTTCAAAGCCGACGACGATCAGCGTGATGACCACCCTACTGACGAGCGGCGTGTATGTTCGGGCCTCAGCCCCTCTCCCTGTGCAAGCGCAAGCCCCATGCTCCAGTGATGCGTCCACCAACGTGCAAGCCTCAGCAATGGGCATAGAATCAGGGCGAAGCAGCCCTGCGCGCACTGCGCGGGACTTCAAGGCGAAGCAGCACTGCGCGTAAAGTCAAGGCGAAGCAGCACTGCGCGTGAAGTCAGGGCGAAGCAGCACTGAGCGTAGAATCAGAGCGAAGCAGCACTGCGCGCACGGCGCGTGAAGTCAGGGCGACGTGTGAAGTCAGGGCGACGCAGCACTGCCTGGGGCGACCTCCGCGCTGCGCCCAAGCGCCAAGGTAAATAAGCGTCGTCTGCCTCCAGTTGTATTCGCCAGAAGTCTTGTTTTCAGTGTGTGTCACGTGCGTGTGCCTGTCATTCACATGCAATGAGTGGATCTGTAAATTTGACTTTGGCCTCTGTGCCTCCATCAACCCTGAGGCGTGGCATGCATGTGTGTATTGATATCCTGATGTGTAGCCTTGCCTTTGTTTAGCTCTGTTGAATCCTGGGACCCCTCTTTCAAGGCCCACGCTTAGCGCTGGACCAGGAAGAAGACAGTGTGCAGTAAAGTCGACGTTAAATTATTCTTTGTGTCTGAGTTGCAGGGCAAGACAGGGTAGAGCTGAAAAGTCATTTGCACGGTGTTTTAAGAAACATTGTCTTTTTGGCTGAACTGCAGGCAGGGTAGTGCATAAAAGGGAAGCAAACAATTTAAGGTGTGAATCATTTGCAGGGTGTTTTGAGAAACATTTAAAAGCAGGTCTGTGGTAACAAATATTTGTTGAAATCTTCTGGTGTTTTTGGGACAAAAGTTTGGTTGTTGGAATCAGCTCAAATATATCGTAAAACCAAGGATTCAGCGGACATTTAGTGGTGCCTACTGGGTCTTCATTGGGGCTAGGCGATACCATACAGGACACCGGAGTACTGTATGGTATCGATACCGAACGGTACACGTACTGTATGGTACCAACCCTGGTACCGGCCGGCCCGCACGCACCACCCCGCACTCGCCTCGGGCGCACGACCCCGTGGACGCCGCTACCCGCACGCCCGGCCCCGCGCAACCGCCTAACCGAGCCAGAACCCAAGCACAAATCAAACCCGAGCCACACCCCAAAACCGCTAACCCTTGACTCCTAACCAAGCCCGCCGAGGGAACACCGAAACCACAGCCCACACCCACAGCCCACACAGCCGCCTAACCAGCCAGCTCCAGAAGCAAAGAGACACCTCACCAAACCCACCCTGACCCAAGCCTAACCGAGCCGAGGCCCCAACACAAATCAAACCCGAGCCACACCCCGAAACCGTCAACCCTTGACTCCTAACCAGGCCCGCTGAGGGAAATACGTAGACACAGCCCACAGCCACAGCCCACACAGCCGCCTAACCAGCCAGCACCAGAAGCAAAGGGACACCTAACCAAACCCACCCTGACCCATACCCGTGTACATCGGGACGCGCGAGCCGCACCCCTGGGGCGCGACCGCCGCCACAGCACCGACGACACACGCCAGAGGACACAACGCTATTGCACCGCCGCACCAGCTGCCCGTGCCTGTGCCTGCAGTGTACGCGCGCCCCTGTTTTTCTCTTTTTTGTAAAAAAAAAAAAAACAAAAAAAAAACGAAAATTAGGGGGGGAGGAAGAGGGACACAACCACCCATGGCACACGCGCACCGCACACAGCACGCACACCGGTGAACAGGAGCCCAGTGGCCCAGGACACCGCACATGCAACACAACACACCGAGCGAGCACACCGGTGAACAGGAGCCAGCTGGCCCAGGACACCGCAGACACACCACAGCAAACCGCGCGGGCACACCGGTGAACAGGAGCCCAGCGGCCTAGGACACTGCACACACGTAGGGCGGCCGAAGGACAGGAAAGAACCAATACCCCATGGGTCGGACGCACTGGGGCGACCCAGCCGACCCACCGGGCCAGTGGCAGGAGCGGTACTCCAAGGCCACTGGTCCGAGCCCGGCCAGGCTGCATCGGGGACCATGGCAAACGTCACCCGGAGCCATGGAAGCAACCGGTGACAGGCGAGCCGGTACACAGTCCAGGAGGGGGTCACCTGCCAAGCAGAGTGGCCCCGCAACTCAAGCCACAAGGGTGAGGCGGTCGTACCGTAGACAAGCGGGAGCAATACCCCTTGTGGTGAGAGATACTCCACACGGCTGGGCAGCCCCCCAGAGCTGCCGCCCAAAGGAGGGGGCATGTGGCCCTACCCATGGACACATGTGGGGACACCCTCCCACCTGGGACACATGGACCAGGTGGCCGCGACAATGCTTTCCCAAGCACATGCGGGAGCGGCTCAAGAGGCACCTGACATAGGGCAGTGGGAGGGACAGGACATCCCCTTGGTAAGACCTTCCTCCTGCAATGTCAAAGAAGGCATCCCGAGCTCCCGAAGATACCTACCTACCTACCTACCTCAGAGATAACCCCAAACCCTGATCTGAGTGCATTGTCAGCAGCACTCAAGACTAAACTGGGGCTCTCTGATTTGAAGAAGCCCCCACCTACCGTGTCCCCTGTGGAACTTTTGACCAGGGATGTGAGAAGCTGCCGAGGCATCCGAAGCTCTCCTATGGACACCTGTCCGAGCCCTTTCCAGCCCCGTGTGAGGACTGTGCCTGTCTGTAGTGTAGGCAACACCACAGAGGCCGAGATGAAGAGGTACGGCCTGCCTGCACTGGAGCTCATTGTGGGCAGTGCCCATGGCTACCCTAGTGACCCCTTTTGCACACCTTTGAGCGTAGCGGTTGAACAGCGGTTGAACCCAGTTGAACAGCATGTTGCTGTTCAACCCCCCAGTTGAACTCGGTTGAACGCGGTTGAACAGTTCAACTGGCCTATCGCGCCAATCGGTGGCGCGTGCTCACGCGATCACGCGTTCAACAGTGGTTAATTAATATACATGACGCATTGAATTGAAGAATATTTAATTTCACCTTTGTGCAATATGGTAGTGTCACCAAAAATAACGTAACAATAAGAACAAATTAGAGCACCAAGAGATTCCCCATTGTGGTTTCTTACTTGTATGCAAGGATCCCTCTCATTTTACAATCAAAAATGCCAACGTCAAACTTGAAGCAATGTATTGCAGATCACTACACTGGATTACAATCGGATGAATTGATGAGTGATTTGGTCAACTTGTTCACCGCATCCAAGGGTGGTCGTACACTATGGGAACGCCTCAAGACTAGAATGGGTAGTGGGCGGCGTAGTCGACGCAATGACCGGAAGGTCATGGAAAGGGTGTTTACACCCAAGGATGCCGTCCGGTTGATCCTTGACTTGGAAATGCCGAAAAATAGGTGCTCTACATGTCCTACATGCATACCATGGTGCGTTGCATGTATGCAAGGAGTGTTCAACCGTATGCGAGATGCGTTCAAGTGTGCGGTTGAACACATATGAAACAAATGCGACTCATGTTTGTGCAACATAGAGTGCCTACCTAGGTTTCATCGAACTATCATGTATATGTCTTCTTCCACATGCAATTTTGGCCCCATTTAAAAACGCCGCCTCGACGAGAAGCGCCAAGAGGCACGTGAGAAGTTCGGGTTGCCAGCGGGATCCGCAGTACGGTGGGTGCTGACCGAGGGTCCAGACAAGCGCCACCGCATCGCAGTGGGCGCCGTGGCAAAGCCAACGAAGGACGACCCCAAGCCACGGAAGGGGGAGGAGATGGTGAAACTCCCCCCCCAATGGCCCGGAGAGCAGAGTGAGGCCAACGTCACGTGGCCAGTCATTGTGCGCCTCCGCCACACAGCGTTCACGAGCGAGGATGAGGCAAAGGCCATGTTGGCGAAGTGGGAGGAGAACATGGAGAAAGCGACCAAGGAAACCGAGAGCGGAGATGCAAGACATGAAGGCCACGACAAGGAAACCGAGAGCGGAGATGCAAAACATGGAGGCCAAGACGCGGCAACCGAGAGCGGAGATACAAAAGATGGAGGTCAAGATGGGGCAAGCACGGAAGCAATCGCAAGCACGGAAGCAATCGCGGGAAGTACCACCAATGCGTCGGACAATGGCACCAAGGAGGACTCCGAGGATCCCATGAAGGAGAGCACTTCAAATGACGTGGACGATTCCAACAAGGAGGGCATGTCCGTGGAGGATTCGAACAAGGAGGGCACGTCCGTGGACGATGCCAACAAGGAGGGCATGTCCTATGCCCTCAACAACCCCAAGGTGGAGCACGATGCCAAGGAGAATGAACGACCTCATGTTGGAGATGATGCAAAGGAGGAAGGTGGACCTCAAGACGGCATGCACGAAGGTGGGAGCGAAAGGGCAATGGCGAGCACAAGGGAGAAGGAGTGTGCCGATGATGGGAAGGAGGAGGTCGGACCGGAGACGCAAGCGCTATGGGCCGTGGACTCAAAGTGACTAGCCGACAAGGTCCATGAAGCCTTACAAGGCTTGAAGGGATGGCTCCACAAGAAGAAACATGGAGGAGAGTACCGCCGGATCCTATGGGGAGCAACAAGGAAGTTTCCGACGTTTACACACGTGGGCATGTCTAAGAGGACACATGATGATGCACATGTTGTGCGCCTTGTAAATAATTTCCTCACAGTTTGTTTACCGTCCCTCAGTTACACCGCAATTTCCATCGTGTGGGGCAACGGATGTGCACCCATGGATGTACACAAACATCCAAGGGATGACTCCGCGTTGAGTGGGGTGGTGGCGGTGGGTGATTTCCGTGGTGGTGGTTTCTTTACTACGGCGTGGATGGGTGGTGGGGGGGAGGGGGGGGCGCAGCGTCAAGCATGGATGCAATGTGGGCGTCAAATTGTGCAAGGGGTTGTTGTGGATGCACGAAAGGGGGTGATTTTCAATGCGTGGCGTACGCATGGGCCGGAGCGATGGGAGGGTGAAAGGTATGCCATTGTGGCGTATACATCTATCGCGTGGCACCGCCTTCCCGCTCCGATGCGCACTGAACTCCTGGACCTGGGGTTCCCATGGTGACAGGCACTGGGATTGTTCATCCAATTTGACGTGAATTGTTGGTGCCATTGTTGTGTGATTGCGATTACGTGCGGCATTTCTCCTAACGCGCTCCAGTGTGTGTTCAACCGTGTTCAACCGTGTTCAACCGTGTTCAACCGCGCGGTTGAACACGCAGTTGAACATGGCCGAACGCGTATGGGCGGCAATATGAAAGTAGCAGAAAATCCATGGTTTTGTGGTTATAATTGATTTGGATAAGGCAGGTGCACACTGCAAAAACCTCTGAACACCATCCACGATAGAATGGAAGCCAAAGGACCACAATGAAGGTCAAAGCTTAGGGGAATGTGTCAGGTGGGGTGTTCAACCGCATGGTTGAACACCAAGGCGGCGTTGACGCTACTCTTGGACATGATAGAAAGGGAGTGGCAATGTGAGGGTTATGGCATGGAATAGTGCATTGGGCATTAGTATGTTGTTAAAAGCATGGTACATCGTCATGGATGGTTTGGAATGGCATGGTGATACGTCAAAAGTTTAATTTTTGGTAAAATTGCACTACGCGCGGTGGGGGTGTTCAACCGCTGTTCAGGGGTGGTTCAAGGGCCCAGGTGAAGTCAGTTGAACACCGGTTGAACATAGGACATGGCACCATGGTGTGCAAAAGGGGTCACTAGGGTATGCTATGGTTCCGGAGCCGTCCCAAGTCGGCCCCGGAGAACCATGCGGAACGCCACGCGTATACACACATGCTTGCAAAATTCTCCCACCAGGTTGTACACACCGACTCCCAACGTTTTCCCCCTACTTGATGCTGCCTCGCACTAGGCTGCTGTAGGCAAGCATCTATTATCTTCTCCCCACCCCTATTCCGCATGAAATGGATGGCAGCAGCACACTTCATCCTCACCTTCCCCTTGCTGTTTGCCTTGTCATTATTTGATGAGGCACGGGTGCAAGTTCGTGCAGCAAGCCGTGCCTCATCTAGAACCGGTTGCAGCATGGTGAGTGCCACAGTGGCTGGTGCCTTCCTTGTCAATTGTACAACTAGGTTCCGTGTCCCGTTGATTGCACACAACAGGACACAAAGGACCCCATGGAGGCCATAATCAGGCACTCGCCTGGCACTCGTAATGGTCCTATATATAGCACCTATGGCAACAGCCGCTTGCCAGTTGCCGTCTATCGCACTTGCTGTGCCAAAGGCAGTAAAGAAGGTCCCCACCAGGACCGGCCCCTGCTGTACCCCTTCCACCATTTCCCGTCACTCCTATGGTCTTGCTTCTCACCAGGTTCTGCATGATCTTGCCCTATCCTGCACAATTTCCTACAAAAAATAGTAAAATACGGCTCCTTCACACAAATCCTGATCTCTTGCAATAACCGACTCCCAAGTACAATAGCTCAAATCCAAATCCACACTGAGGGCTTCCAAGGGTGTTTGAGGTCCCGCGTTAACACTCAACAACTCCTTTTAACACGCCGGTCGTCTCACGGTGCACACGGAGACACGGGCGTTGGGCATGTACATAGAATTGCACCAAAGAGGAAGCCCTGAAATTGGCATACGAACACAAATCAGGCAAAGTTTGGGAAAGATGGAAACATACACAATCACAGCCATAGACCCCTCATTCCCTGGACTCAGGACCTTCCCTTGACTCGCCAACATGATGCCCTGAACCAAGTCAAATAAGATGGCTAAATGCCATGTGTCAAAGGTCACTACACCAACCCCAAAAATGTGTTCCCTCCCAAGCCTCTAAATCCTAGCCCAATAGGGGAGGTGGCGTGTCATGGCCTAGAGTGGCACTCAGGATCATGCCCTACCCTGACATAACCTTGGTTGGACTTGGAGTCGATTGGGTGCAAGCGGAGCACGCACACAAACACGCACATCCCAACACCCCAGCCAGGGGTGGCGGGGCGCAGCCCAAACCCGAGCCCAAACACACACACCCACACTGCGCACCCGTGCCAGGAGTGGCTGGGTGCAAGCGGAGCGTGCACACGAGCACACACACAGCCCAACGTCCCAGCCAGGAGTGGCAGGGCGCAGCCGAAACCCGAGCCCAAACACACACACCCACACCGCGCACCCGTGCCAGGAGTGGCTGGGTGCAAGCGGAGCACGCACACAAACACGCACACCCGAACACTCCAGCCAGGAGTGGCGGGGCGCAGCCGAAACCCGAGCCCAAACACACACACCCACACCGCGCACCCGTGCCAGGAGTGGCTGAGTGCAAGCGGAGCGCGCACACGAGCACACACACAGCCCAACACCCGAGCCAGGAGAGGCGGGGCGCAGCCGAAACCTGAGCCCAAACACACGCACCCACACCGCGCACCCGTGCCAGGAGTGGCTGGGTGCAAGCGGGGCGCGCACACAAGCAGACACAAACCCCGACACCCCAGCCAGGAGTGGCGGGGCGCAGCCGAAACCCCAGCCCAAACACACACAACCACACCGCGCAGCCGTGCAAGGAGTGGCTGGGTGCAAGCTGAGCACGCACACAAACACGCACACCCCAACACCCCAGCCAGGAGTGGCGGGGCGCAGCCGAAACCCGAGCCCAAACACACACACCCACACCGCGCACCCGTGCCAGAAGTGGCTAGGTGCAAGCAAAGCGCACACGAGCACACACACAGCCCAACAAGCCAGCCAGGAGTGGCGGGGCGCAGCCGAAACCTGAGCCGAAGCACACACACCCACGCCGCACACCCAAGCCAGGAGTGGCGGGCTGCAAGCGGAGCGCGCACACAAGCAGACACAAACCCCGACACCCCAGCCAGAACTGGCGGGGCGCAACCGGAACCCGAACCCAACCATACACACCCACACCGCAAACCCCAGCCAGGAGTGGCAGGGTACAAGCGGAGCGCACACACAAGCGCACACACACCCCAACACCCCAGCCAGGAGTGGCGGGGCGCAGCCGAAACCCGAACCCAACCACAACCCAGACCCAAACACAAGCGCCATGCAACAGTAGGAAACCCAGTGTCCATAGCCCGGGCACTGAGGCAGCCCGTGCCATGCAGGTGACCCGGCCAAACGAGATCCGGAGACCGGGGGTAAGGCTGCATCCTAAGGCCTTCGCTGCTTTGGGACTCGAGGCGGGACGTGCGACACCCAAGCACCTCGGAACCCCAGTACCAAGAACATGCATGCATGCCTTGGGAACGGGATACGCCAGGAAGTCCGGTAAACCCCTAGGGTTCAGCCCAAAGGAGGGGACGTGCGCAAGCACGGGGGCCCACCCTCCCGGCATGAAAAGCAGTCACGCTGGCGGCGATCAGCCCTCACGGTGTTGCCCGGGGCCGCTTTGTTGGGGGACACCAGTCAGGTCTAGCGGGATGTAAGCCGCCTCCTCTCTTCACGCGCGGAACCTCTTCCTGTTCGTCACAGGGGCGACGCCAGGGGGAACCATGGGGCGCCTCTCCACGACCGAGTGCACCTACCTACCTACCTACCTACTTGGAGAGGTGCCCCATGAAGATGACCTCACAACATGGCAAAATCAGGCAAATCACACCATAATGCCCCAAAATTTCTTATATACTCAAAAATGCATACCGCAAATATTCAAATGCTCCATGCATGTGTCAAACGGGAAAGTAATATACAAGGGTGATATAGACCAAAGGTGGATGCCCAAGAATATCCCAACATTGGCTCTCAAACCCCTTCCGGATATACACATGCCATGCTTCATAAGTCAGCTCATGAGTTTGAGACCTAATTTTGTGAGGCCTCGTGTGCCAAGCCAAACGGCCACGTGATCCGGCATATGGTGAGGTACAACACCGCAGCATATGCGAACATATAAACAACATACCATAGTTCACGGATCTCAAGGCAC
Organism: Eutreptiella sp. 'Long Island Sound 2002'; assembly: GCA_964036045.1. NCBI lineage: Eukaryota > Euglenozoa > Euglenophyceae > Eutreptiales > Eutreptiaceae > Eutreptiella > Eutreptiella sp. 'Long Island Sound 2002'. Next base: position 117,188,711 of record OZ038379.1, read on the forward strand.
TTTACTGTCAGGCGACCAGTTGAGCCCATAAAATACAAAAATGAGCATAAAATGAGGTCAAAAACATGCAAATAATGCCAAATTCAAAGGAATCACAATAGTATATAACTTCGCTCACCCATGGCAGCAACATATGGTTCAAAACACAATTGTCTGGGACCATTTGCAAACAATCCCCCCACTTGGATCCCCACATGGACGCATGGGGACACCTTCGAACCTCCTCCCAACACGCACCATGAAAATGGAGAAATTGATAGTGGCGCTTGTGGGTCGCTCTGTAAACCTTCCCACATGCACTCTATGTGCGGTAGACATAGTCTAGCGCTATGGAGCTCAACATTAGGACATGGGCAAAGCCCTTGCCAGGCATGACTCCACATATCTTCCTACAAACGGAGATATATAAAATGGGTGTGAGCATAGCGAAGCACATACCATCCATATAACACATACCCTTAAAAGTGGCTCCCACCATGATATGCCATGCCCCTCCATGGACGTAACTGCACGTTAAAAATACGTAGGAACCCAAGGAAAGTTTCTTTGCAACACCAACACTCATGCGGTACACTCGAAAGTCGCATTAAAATATTCGGTTGCACGGTCCAAGAGTTATAACTCATTTTCTACCCTCTTGACTGTTATCCCTTGCTACACCAGGCATGTGTACACATCAAAGGCGTTTGATGCTTTCTCAATTAAGTTGAGACCAAGGTGATTCTAGCCCATATCTCAAAATTGTCACTCCTCGGCGTGAGCCGAAGATATGACCTCCCAAAGTGGCCTCACGAATCAATTTTGTTTTGCCTATATCTCCAAGAAAAATGAAGGAGACAACAAAAGGAAGGTTGATTCGTGATCGGGGAAAAATGTAGGACCACTCGAAATTCATCATATCAAGTGCGGCGACCTTGAAGTCGAAAATCTGATTCTGAATGTCTGAAAAAATCCGAATAAATTTGCGAGTGTATAACATGAAAACTGCGGAAGCAACGAACCCGTTACTGATGAAATCTGACCCTTCATCGGGGTTTCCGCCAAAATATCTGGAAAAAACAGTTAACCAATCGGTTACCGCAAAATCGCGAGCCAACTGACAGTCGCCGATACATTGACAATCAGAACGGAAGGCTGAAAAATTACGGAAACATTATGATAAAAAAACCCTGTTGATTCCTGACATTTCCATATATAAATCTCAGCCGGCGGCACCTCGGTATTGAATATGGCCGCTCATAGCTGGAATGGCCAAATTTATCACACTATCACATCAGGTTAGGTCAGGTGGATGGGAGAGTATGATATCAGCCAATGACAGCTTGCCCGCACATAGATACACAACCCAAGTGACCCAAAGATGGCCATGGGGGTCGGAACCGGCTTCAGTAGCAGGGCACAGAGCACGGTTTCACATGCAGACCCAACACACAGTGGCACCAGGGGATTCTGCCTTCCAGTATTGGCAGCCCGCCATGAGCACCTGTGCTTTACCATCTGCACACAGAAAAAAAAGGGACTGCCTATCGTTCCCTCCCGTGTCCTTCAATTTTACGGTTGCGGCCTTGCGCAACTCATCATTAAAAATCGATTTCTTGGGAGGCCAGGTAGAGGGTCTCCCACTCTTCACTGCCCCCTAGTAGCCACCAACTAGATAGTTGGTTGGGGCTGGCGGTGCCACCAAGCGTGCAATGGACGTACCAGGCCTCATGCCTGGAGTACCGTCCACCGCAATAGGCAACCAATGCAGCCGCTGGTCCCCGGGCTGCATGATGTCCGAGGGTGGGGGTGGTCGACACTTGAACAGGTGGCTGATGCGGTCAGGTAGGTAGCAGGCCGCACCATTGATGGCCGTGTCGTCTCCCGTATAGGCAGTGAACGCCCGGGACTCCGGTAACGCTAGCTTCCGAAGCATGCCGTACACCTGGTCCCATACCACACCGTACGTCATGCTCCCCACTAGGTACCGCAACTCCGTCCTAGAGAGGTGCAATGACCGGATCCGCCAGACAGCCATAATCAACCTCTCCTCCATGGTGGGCTCAGGCTGGATGGTGGCTACAACTCTTCTTTCGGGGGTAAGCACTATTTGCCCCGTGTCAGGCAGGTACTTGACGGTGTAGGGTGCTGCACGCTCCTTGGTAACATCTTGCTGGAGCTCTTGTAGGCGCCTCCGTTGCGTACGACCCGGTAACAAATGGAATGGCTCCTTGGGCCACGGCATGGTGTGAGGAACACGACCTGTGGAATGGGGGAGGCATTTATCGCAAGGTTTCTACCATCCCCCTGCTCCAGACAACTAGACTTTGTTGGTCTGTACTGTGATTCGCATGCAATTGGAAGAAATTCACATAAATTCGTACGAAATTCGTATGAATTTCATACGAATTTCGTGCGAATGTCACGTGAATGAATGTGTGTGAATATTTCTGGAAATGTAAAATTGGTACAAATTTGGTACGCATGCCATGTCACTGTCACAGAATTTGTGCCGAAACCTCATCCTTTTGCCCTCGTCGGCCCTCACAAAGCAAGCACAGGATGGTGTTCGTGGGTTACAACACACGCAGTCCAGTGCTCCTCCTTCCGGCTGACACTCAGTCAGCAGTGTAACAGGTCAGGGGGCATAGCATACCCCGAATAAAAATACAAACAGTGCTGCAGAAATATTCGCAAAGTGGGGGTGGAGTGCCCCAAACGTCGGTCAAACTGCCCATGCCTGGGGGGGGGGGCAGGATATTTGTACATACATTCATGTATATAAATGTACAAATAACATTCGTGGAGGTTACAAGGGACATGTGGCCTGAGGTTAAAGGGTGAGCTACGCACCCCCCCGCCCTCTGGAGCAGAGCTCCGGCTAGCGGAGCCCTGGGAGCTCTGCTCCGCCCCCGCCTCCACAAAGGAGATGGCTGCCGACGTGAGGCGGTGGGGGAGGGGGGCTGCCGGTGCACATCCTCCAGTGCGGCACTCACCTTGCGGACGTTGGAGGCCACGCTCATCACATTGGCCTGCTGGCCACTGGCCATCATGGCCATCGGCAGGCCCGTGGACACTGCCGACATCTGGCCGGCGCATGCCACGCCTGTGCGCCGGCCACAAGGTACTTGACACCGGCGGCACTGCCCCCCCCCCCCCGCTGTCATCTGGGGGGGCCTCGGCCCCCTCAGGCCCCTCCAATGCCTGTGCTGCCTGTGCCGGTGGCTTTGCCTTGCGCGACGTCGCCAGGTCGCGTTCAAGAGTTTTCACCTTCGTGGCCAGCCGGTCACGCTCCTTGGTGACGTCCGCCAACCGCGACTCGGCGTCCTGCCTGTCCTCGTTGGCCCTGGAAAGAAGGGCCTCGAGGTGCGGTTGGCGGCCTCCGCGCTGATCGCGCGGGCCTCCAGCACCCCCGCCCGCTGCTGCGCCACCCACCTGTGCACCACCCCCCTCTGCCCCCGCCCCGTCGCCGGCTCGGCCCGCTGCGCCCGCTCCACCGGGGTGGCCGTACGCGGGGCTTTCGGGGGGGGTGGGGGGGCTCCCTGTCCCCTTGGGGACGGCCTTTCCGCTTGCGGGCCGAGGGGGTGGGGGGTTCGTCCTGCTCCTCGACCTCAATGACGTCAGCCACCCCCATCTTCTGCTGCCTCCCCACATGGATGTGCATGGCAAGCCATGCCACGTCCGCCCACTCCGGCCTCCTCTTGTCCCAACCCGTGAGCACATTCAGCCCAAAGACCCCAGCCGTGGTCACCGCCCCCTCCTACCCAATCCGCGACACCCCGGTTTGCACCGTCCAGTGCCCACTCACAAGCCTGTAGGCAAACAGACCCACCAGCTCCTGCCCCTCGGGCAGGTTGGATCCCCCCGTGACCACCATGGGGCAGGGAAAAGAGATGCGGAGAGTGCCCTACACCCCCCCGGACTCCAAGACCATGTCCCACAGGGCAGAGAGACGCCGCTGCCGCCCATCGGGCTAGGGCGGCCCCTTTTGGGTCCAGGCCAGATCCGGCTGCCTGGCGGCCAGGGTGACCCGGTCCAGGGGGCGGTTGGTGTGAGCTTGGCCCAAGTCGTCGCGGGATGGCATGGGCACGACCACCTCGCGCGCCACATGCCCCGCGGCGGTGCTGGCCTCGCTGCCGGCGCCTGCCGAACGTCCATGCCGCCGCGAGCCCTCACTGCGCGCACTGCTGGCCTCGCTCGGGGCCCGTCCAGCCCCGGCGCCTCCCGCCCGGTCGCCACCGTTGCCTGCGGGCCGGTCGCCGTGCTCCTCGGGCAGTCGGGCCCGGGGCCGGTACTTTCCCCGGGTGTGGTGCCGAATGTCCGGCGACCAGGTGAAAAAAGGCAACTACAGATGAGGGGATGTGTGCAAGGCACAAATTGAGAAAGGTGGAGTGGACATGAGGCAATGCAACAAGAAAACGAAGAAATTGGACGAAATTCACAGAAATTCGTACGAATTTCGTACGAATTGCATATTTCCAGAATATTCACACAAATTTATTCACGTGAAATTCGTACGAACTTCGTACGAACTTCATACGAATTTCACTCAAATTTCGTCCAGTTTTCCACTAAACAAAGCAAACACACAGGCAAGCACACCTTGCACTCACATGGGCATGTGATTGACCATGCCCTGGTCTTCGCGCACTTGGGCAACCGCCACGCTGGGGCCATGTTCGCCAGATGTCACAGTGTGGTCGGCCGCTCCGGTGGGGAAATGTCGGTCATGGCGAAGTGGATCTCCGACTCAGCATCGGCATTGTCCGCGTTGCAGACCTCCAGCTGGTGCACGCGCCCCCTGAAGAAGAGCATGCACTGCTCGCCGACCTCGATGATGGCAAGGTCGGAGGCAGGGGCCTACCGGGAGAGGAAGGTGGGGTGGAGAGGGGCAGGTGGGGGCGCCTGCCGGGACGGACTCGGGGGGGTCGGCGAAGAGGGCCTGGGCAGTGTCCCCCTCCCACAACCCGACCCTCCCAACCGCCCCCTTCCCCACCCACAACACCTGGTCCACGCTGGGGACGTCCAAGCTGGACAAATCCCCAGCAACGTCCAGGGCCTCCTTTTGGGGGGGTGGGGTTGTGGTGTGTGGTGTTGGGCTGGTGGTGTTTGTGTGCGTGGTCCGGGGTCCAAAAGTGAAAAGGAGCCCCCTGCAGCCCATCCTTGGAGTATGGGAGGGCGGGCACCCCATGGTGGCGGCTGGTGGCCACCACAAGCAGCATGTCCCCCCGCTGCAGCTCAATGGTGTCCCAGTGCGCCTCCCCTGCCTCCCCCTGGGCCGTCCCGGCCTGCATCGCCACCTGGTAGTCCTCGGACAAGCAGAGGAAGCTACTTACGTGGCACCCCGAGATGTCCTTGCTGTTGGGAGGGAGCACCTCGGTGTGGGTGGCTACATCGGAGTGGGGGAGGTAGGTAGGTAGGTGCACTCGGTCGTGGAGAGACGCCCCATGGTTCCCGCTGGGGTTGCCGCTGTAACGAACAGGAAGAGGCTCCGCGCTTGAAGAGGGGAGGCGACTTACATCCCGCTAGACCTGACTGGTGGCCCCCAACATAGCGGCCCCGGGCAACGGCGTGAGGGCTGATCGCCGCCAGCGTGACTGCTTGTCTCGCCGGGAGGGTGTGCCCCCGTGCTTGCGCACGTCCCCTCCTTTGGGCGGAACCCTAGAGGTTCACCGGACTTCGTGGCGTATCCCGTTCCCAAGGCATGCATGCACTTTCTTGGTACTAGGGTTCCGAGGCGCTTGGGTGTCGCACGCTCTGTCTCGAGTCCCTAAGCAGCGCAGGCCTTAGGATGCAGCCTTACCCCCGGTCTCCGGATCTCGTTTGGCTGGGTCAGCTGCATGGCACGGGCTGCCTCAGTGCCCGGGCTTTGGACACTGCGTTTCCTACTGTTGTGTGGTGCTTGTGTTTGGGTCTGGGTTGTGGTTGGGTGTGGGTTTTGGTAACCCCGCCAGTCCTGGCTGGGGTCTTGGGCGGGTGTGTGTGGGTACGGTTTATGGTGTCGTCCCTCTTTTGCCGGCTCGGGTTTGTGGTGTTTGCGGTTGGGCTTGGGTTTTGGCCTGCACCCCACCTTTCGTGGTTGGGGATATGGGACGTGCGTGGTTGCGTGCGCGTTCTGCCTGCACCCCGCCGTGCGTGCTGGGGTCTGGGTTTCGGCTGCGCCCCGCCACTCCTTGGGGGGTGTTGGGGCGTGTGTGTGCTCGTGTGCCCGTCCCGCGTGGTCTCCTGCACCTCCTGGTTGGGGGTGCTGTGGGGGGGTGTGTGGTTGGTGCCACGCCCCGCCACTCCTGGCTGGGGCGTCGGGGTGTGTGTGTGTTTGTGCCCGCGCCCCGTTTGTTCCCCGCCTCTCCTGGCTGGGGTGTGCTGTGTGGGCGTGCGTGTTGGGCCCGGGTCTCCGCTGTGCCCCGCCCTTCTTGGTGGGGTTGTCGGGGTGTGTTTTATTTGGGGGGGGGGCGTGTCTTGCTTTCGCTTTGTGGTGTTTGTCGCTGGCTGTCCCTATCCCGGGCCTTGTGGTCCCTGCCCCCCCATCCCCTCTCTTTCGGGCTGGGTTGCTGGCTCTTTTTTTTTTTCTTTTCGTCCCAGCGTGGTGTGTGTCTGCGCGTTTTGGGTGTCCCTTCTCCCGCTGGGCCGCTGCTCCTGGCTTGGTGTTGCCGGTTTTGGCTGAGTGGTCCCCCTGTGCCCCTTTGGGGGGTTATGTCTTCGGTGCCTTCTGGGTTGGGGGGCTTGGCCGCCTCTTGCGGTGTTGGTCAGCGGTGTGGTGGCTGTGGGCCGCTCTCCCCCCCCCCCCCCGCTGTTTTTTTTCCGGGGGTTTCTGCCTGTTCCTCCCTCTGCCTTCCCTGGTCTGGCGCACACACTGGCCCACATTCAGTGTGGTCTTCCGGGTTGCTGTTGGCGGTTGCGTTCTGCTTGGCTGTGTCCCGGCCCCATGGGTCGGGTTGGTTATGTACACGTTGGGCTTGGCGTTGGGCCCTTGGTATAACCTTATTGTTGCATTGTCAAAGGAGGCATCCTTAGGTCCCGAAGATACATACCTACCTACCTACCTCAACACCGGAGGGTCCTTCCCACGCTTCAGAATTGCCCTCCATTCTGTGGTGCCGGTCTGTTTTTGTTCCTTGGTGGCACCCCTCCACGATTGGGGTGTAAGCTCCTTGTGAGGTGTGGGTTTGTGTCCCTTTTCCCCCCCCTCCCCAGGCCAAAGAGTTGTCACAAGCAGCCTGATGATAGATGCAATCAGGAGTCGGGTAGTCTGAACGAGGAAGGGAGAAGACGCCACTGACAAAACCGGATGGTGCGGACATGGGCGCCGTAGAGACAGGATCTTTGGATGCCGCCTGCTCAGGTTCAGGAACTGGGGTGGCTGACGATGGCGGGGGCAGAACAAGGCAACCGGTTCCGTAGGGGTGGCTGCTTCCTGCCAGGTTAGGTCCTGGCTCTGCCGGCTGGCCGGCTGCGCCAGGCGGCTTCGTGTGGCTCTGGGTTAGGGGGCTGGGGTTGTCCGTGTCCTGCCTCCTCCGCGGTGCCGGTTTTAACCTTCTGGGTGGACCGCCACCGTTGTTGCCGGGCGCGAGGTGGCCCCGTGTGTGGCCCGCGGTGCCGGTGTGTGGCGCGCTGGTGCGGCGCTTTCCGGGGTGTGCGGTGGCTTGTTTTGGTTAGTCCTTCAGGCTAGGGTCAGCCGTGCCGTGTTGTGCCGCTCTGTGCCGCGTCGCCGCGTCGTGCTGTGGCGTGTTGCACCTTGGGGTGCGTTGTCGTGGTGCGTTGCACTGTGGCGCGCTGCGGTGCGGTGTGCCGTGCTGCCTTGTGTTGTGCCATGGTGGGTCGGTGGAGGTCAGCCTGGCTTCTGTCTTGGTGCGGAGTGCGGGTCGGAGTGTGGCTGGCTGGTGGCCGGGGGGTGCGGTTAGGTGTGGGTGGCTCGCTGGGTCCGTGCTGTGGGGGCCTGGGCGTGCCGCTCGGGCTGGTGGGTCGGGTAGGTGTCCGTGGGGTTGCCCTCCCTTGGGGCCTGTGCCTTGGTCCCGTGTCCTCTGGGGGTCCCGGTCCCTATCCCCGGGTGCTGTGGCCGTGCCTTTGTCCTCTTCCGGTGCATGTGAGGTGGCCCTTGTGGTTGCCGGGGTCATCGCCTGGCGGTGAGGGCGCGGTGGTGGGCTGCGCGGCGGTGTTTCCTGCAGCTTCCTGTGACGGTGTAGCCCGTTCTCCCCGTGTAGGTTTGTCCTCCACCCCCTGTGTGGTTTCCGGTGGCTGGTGGGTGTGCGCTGGTGTGATCCGTACGGCGTCTGATTCGTGCTGCGGCGGCGCGTGTTGGGGTTGTGCGTCCCCGGGAGTCGTGCGGCCTTCGCTGGGGGTGGGTTGGCGCTGGTCCCTCCGTCGTGGTATGCCCTTCCTGGGTGTGGGTCGTGGCGCCTGCCGTGGTGTCCTCTTCCTCTGTGCCTGGGTCCCCGCTCCTGCCCCTTCCTGGTCCTTGGGTGGTATCTTGCCCCCACGCTGTGTCGCTTCTGGTGCCCTGTCCCTATGGGCGCCTGCCCCTCACTTGGAGCCCCTCCGTGGCCCCTTGCCTGAGTGTCCCTTTCTGTCCCTTGCCCTCCCCTTGCCCGTGCCCTTCCCCTTCCCGGTGTGGTGGTGGTGGGGTGGGGGGGGGGGCGCCGATGGCCCAGGCCTGAGGGTGGGTGGCCTGGAGCCATTGGCGGAGGGCTCCGGGGTTGTTTGGGGGGCGGAGGCCCTGGACCGCGTCGCGGAGGAGGGCCTCCAATGCCGCTTGCGGCATGATGGGCTCCGGGGCGGCGTCGTTGGGGTCGGCGTGGGTGCGGGTGCGCACCTCCTCGAAGGTTCGCACCATGTGCACCCCTTCTCGCCTTCCCCCTCCCCCGGCACACTTCACCCAGCGGCGGAGCTCCTGCAAAGCGGGGGCAGACGACCAGGCGAGGTGGGCGAGGGCCTGGGGGGGGGAGGGGTCCGAGCTTGAAGTCCTGGAGCGGCGGGGGGAGGACGTGGACCTGCGGTGTTGGCAGGGGTGGCGGTGCCCGGGGGAGCGGGAGCGGCGGTGGCGGGGGCTGGGGGTGGAGGACGGGTACAGGCGGAGGGGGGAACGGGATGGGGAGGTAGACATGGGGCGGCGGTGGCGTGCTTGGCGGCACCTGGGGGAGCGGGAGCGGTGGTGGCGGGGGCTGGGGGTGGTGGATGGGTATTGGCGGCGGGGGGAACAGGGAGCCTGGTAGGGCCTGTGGGGGGAGGGGGAGGTGGACGTGGGGCAGTGGTGGCGTGCCGGGCGGCGCCGGGCGGAGCGTGAGCGGTGGTGGCGGGGGCTCGGGGTGGGAGTCGCGTACGGGCGGAGGGCGGAGCGAGAAGTCCGGTGGGGCCCGTCGGGGGAGGGGGAGGTGGACATGGTGCGGGGGGTGGCGCGTGTGGTGGCGCCCGGGGAAGCATGAGCGGCTAGAGCGGGGCCCCGGGGGGTTGTGGTGGCGCCTTGGGGAGGGGGAGCGGCTCGAGTGGGTGGTTGAGGCGCGGTGGCGGTGTGGGGAGTGTGGGCGCCGGGGGTCGTGGTCACCGCTCCCTCCTACCCAATCCGCAACACCCCGATTTGCACCGTCCAGTGCCCACTCACAAGCCTGTAGGCAAACAGGCCCACCAGCTCCTGCCCCTCGGGAAGGTTGGACCCCCCCGTGACCACCATGGGGCAGGGGAAAGAGATGTGGAGGGTGCCCTACACCCCCCCGGACTCCAAGACCATGTCCCAATGGCAGAGAGACGCCGCTGCCGCCCATCGGGCTCGGGCGGCACCTTTTGGGTCCAGGCCAGATCCGGCTGCCTGGCGGCCAGGGTGACCTGGTCCAGGGGGGGGTTGGTGTGGGCTTGGCCCAAGTCGTCGGGGGATGGCATGGGCACGACCACCTCGCGCGCCACATGCCCCGCCGGCGGTGCTGGCCTCGCTGCCGGCGCCTGCCGAACGTCCATACCACCGCGAGCCCTCACTGCGCACACTGCCGGCCTCGCTCGGGGCCCGTCCACCCCCGGCGCCTCCCGCCCGGTCGCCACCGGTACCTGCGGGCCGGTCGCCGTGCTCCTCGGGCAATCAGGCCCGGGGCTGGTACCTGCCCCGGGTGTGGCGCCGAATGTCCGGCGACCACGTGGAGAACAACACCTACAGATGAGGGGATGTGTGCAAGGCACAAATTGAGAAAGGTGGAGTGGACATGAGGGGATGCAACAACAAAACGAAGAAATCGGACGAAATTCACAGAAATTTGTACGAATTTTGTACCAATTTCACATTTCCAGAATATTCACACAAATTTATTCACGTGAAATTCGCACAAACCTCGTACGAACCTCGTACGAATTTCACTCGAATTTTGTCCAATTTTCCACTAAACAAAGCAAACACACAAGCAAGCAAACCTTGCACTCACATGGGCATGTGATTGACCATGCCCCGGTCTTCTCGCACTTGGGCAACCGCCACGCTGGGGCCATGTTCGCCAGATGTCACAGTGTGGTCGGCCGCTCCGGGGGGGAAATGTCGGTCACCGCGAAGTGGATCTCTGACTCCGCATCGGCATTGTCCGCGTTGCAGACCTCCAGCTGGTGCACGCGCCCCATGAAGAAGAGCATGCACTGCTCGCCGACCTCGATGACGGCGAGGTCGGAGGCAGGGGCCTACCGGGAGAGGAAGGTGGGGTGGAAGGGGCAGGTGGGGGGGCCTGCTGGGACCAACTCGGGAGGGTCCGCAAAGAGGGCCTGGGCAGTATTCCCCTCCCACAACCCGACCCTCCCAACCGCCCCCTTCCCCACCCACAACACGTGGTCCACGCTGGGGAAGTCCCAGCTGGACAAATCCCCAGCAACGTCCAGGGCCTCCTTTTGGGGGGGTGGGGTCCTGGTGTGTGGTGTTGGGCTGGTTGTGTTTGTGTGCGCGGTCGGGGGTCCAAAAGTGAAAAGGAGCCCCCTGCAGCCCATCCTTGGAGTCTGGGAGGGCGGGCAACCCATGGTGGCGGCTGGTGGCCACCACAAGCATCATGTCTTCCTGCTGCAGCTCAATGGTGTCCCAGTGCGCCTCCCCCGCCTCCCCCTGGGCGCTCCCGGCCTGCATCGCCACCTGGTAGTCCTCTGACAAGCAGAGGAAGCTACTTAGGTGGCACCCTGAGATTTCCCTGCTGTTGGGGGGGAGCACCTCGCTGTGGGTGGCGACATCAGAGTGGGCGAGCTGCAGCCCGCTCCCCACACTCGCCACGATGAAGCTGCGCGGCGTCATTGGGTGGAGGTCCCCAAATTTGAGGGACACTTTCCGTGAGGTGGGGCCGGCACTTCTTTAAGAGAGGCCCCCCCACCCCCGACCCCAAGTTGCTCTTGCTTTGCCAACGCCGGGCGAGCTCATGCTCCTTGGCCGGATCTTCATATCGCGCAGCGTTGAAAAGGAGCTCAAAATTTTTTGAGACAACTTTTTCGTCCCCGCTGCCCTACGCCTTCATCGCCTTGTTCCACCACACCTCACAATCCCGTGCTGCCGCAAGCCCCCGAAGCACAATGTAGCCGTTCCCTTCAACAAAGTTGAGGGGCGGCTGGGAGGGGCCAATCCTGTCGGGGGCGGGGTCAGGGTTGCCCATCACCCCATGTGGGGGGTCGGGAAGGGGTTCGATGCGGAGGGGGGGTTCACTCGAAATGAAGGGGGGCGCCATTGAGGCACCACGGTACCATTGCAAAGAACCTGTGCTGTAGAAGGCGGGGTGGGTAATGTCGGCGATGTGCACCTGGGGGGGGATGGTGGGATGGAAAGGGGCAATGCCCAAATCATCCCACCACCGGGGGTTGGCAAGGTGCCAGGAGAAGGGGAAAAAAGAGTGGTCTGCCGGTGCACCTGCAGCAGGATCCTGCAGGCACACCCTGTTGCAGTGGGGGGGGTATGGACGAGGTTAGTGGTGGGGTACACCTGGACGGGGGCGTCCTTAGGCTTCCCCACAGGGTTGGTGCGCATGGAATTGAGGAGCCGGTCAACGCTGGAAGGGAGAGGGGTTAGGGGCAGAAATTTAAGGGAGTGGAGTTGGCGGTGCAGTTCCCTTCAAAACGTTGGGGCCCAGCCCCTCCCCCCGAGGTAGGAATTGCGGGTGGGCCTGCGCATGTCGATGTGGATGACCTCAGGGGAGGGGTCGAGGGATGCTGCCCCGCCCACAACATCATCCACCCCCAGTGCCCCCGACAGGTACGTCGCCTCCTCCAATTCATGCTGGGACACGGGGAGGGCTTGGTAATGGGCGAGGGTGTCGGCTGCGGGGTTGGGGCGCGAGGCCAGGCTGGCGAGCTGGGACATAGTCTGCTGGGACATTGTCAAAAGAGAATGCGAAGACAGTTTGAGAGCTGTGAGAAAGCGAAACAGTGGAAATGAGGGTGAATTCGTACGAAATTCGTACCAAATTCGTACAAATTCGTACGAAATTCGTGCGAATTTCACAGTCTCGTGAATATGTGAATCTAGCGTGAGTTTCTGCGTGAATTGGGGAACGTGAATTTCACATTCTGGCGAATCTCACCAATTGTGTTGAACAATGCGGCTACTTCAAAACTGTAAATTCCACATATTTGTTGGATCTTACTTTGGGCGAAGGTAGCACGGCAAAAGCACACCATAGCACCGGAATTCGAGCAAAACACAGCAGTTAAAATTTCCCTTGGCTCTTTTCAATAGCAAACAATGCAGTGAATTCCAGGAATGATCTCTCACTTGAGTGGTGACAATTCAATGTGTCAACAAAACACCAACCTGAAAGGTTGCAAGAAGAATGGCACAAATGCCTTGTTGAACCTTACAAATTGATAAAAAAAGATTTGTAAATCATGCAAAAGCTCATTTTATATCAAAGTCATAGTGACGCGTTCCCGTGGGGGGCCTGGCCACGGGACGCTGCGGCGGACGCGCACAAGCAAGCAGGCAGGCAAAGCACTGCGCTCACAAGGGCATCCTCATGCTCGTGTCATGTGACAAAGCGTTTCAGGATCCTTGCCACTCTGAAACAAGGGAACAAAAGTATGTACAGAAACACATCAGGATATGTACACATGGGGTGAAGACTGGACTGAGGTAAGGGCATCACAGGACAATTGACACTCAGTCCCAACTCATATCCCAATCCCAGGTCCGACCCTCTCAGTGGCTTGCAGGGGCGGGGGCTCAAACACAACCCATGCCCTGCCCAGTCCGGACCCTGAAACCCTGCCAATAGGGGAGGGTGTCCCGCCCAGCCACAGGCGAGTTTCTCGGAACCAGGGAGCAGCAAAGCCAACAGAAAGTTGCCCCCTATGCTCCCACAACGACAGGTCCCAACTCCTCTTTGAGTCAGAGATAAGGCCCCGCCATTATCCCCTAGGAGTTGGTAGCTGAAAATGGGCTGTTTCAGCCCAGACTGATATTAGCTCCGAAAACTCCAAAATTGACCCCTCGTCCGGACCATCCAGAGGTAGGGACGAGACAACTGACTCTATGCCCTTCGAGCATGATATCCCTGGAGCCCTCACCCAACCTGGTTCCCTCTGAGTTCCGGGCATCAGGGCGCCACGGGTTCGCCAAGTCTGGTCATGATGCCAAAATCACCAAAATTGGCGTCATTCCCACGCGTGACTCGCCCGGCCAGGGCAAGGCCAATGGCTCACAGGATAGGAGGCAGGACCTAAGACCTATATCTGAGTGCACAACCTAGAATTAGGTCGGGACTCCCCCTGGGCAGAGATATGGGGCCGCCAATTGACCACACGGGGGGCTGAAATTGGGGTCCCAAAAGGGGGTCATTTTGGCTGCTCAAAATGAGCCAAAACTGGGGGTATCTGCAATGGTATATCTCCACGCCGGCTTGGAGATCGGATCGGCCATTCCATATGCGATCCACTGGGAGTCCAACAAAGACTCACATGTACTTGGCCCTCAAGGATCTCCATGCCACTCGGCGTGGTGACAATCCAAACCGGGTACACAAATGCCAAAATGGCAAAATTGGTCGTCTCGGTCGACCGTCCAGGGTAGGAAACCTTGGCGATATTGACACACCAAGCCTTGATTCACAATCCTTGATATCCCCTTTGGTCCCATGCCCTGGGCTATGGCTTGCTGTCACACTGGCTGCTTGCTGTTCATCGAGGGGATGAACACGCGGATGGGGCAGAAAGCAGCATGCGGTGCAAAGGGGGAGATCATGGATCACACCAAAAGTTGAATAACTCCGGATGAGCCGGAGGAGCAAATACGAAACTCAATGTTGTTCAACCCTCGGTCATATGCTACAATATGCGTTTTTCCCTTCTGGCTAGATTCCGTGCCCCACGGAGATATGGTAGTTCCAATATGGTACACAATGGCAAAACCAGGGAAATTTGGCCAAAATGGCCCGCACTCATGATTCCATATCTCCATGGCCACAGCGAAGATCCTTTCAATCAAATGTGCTATAGACACATGGGACTTAGGTCCCAATATATGCCGCTTGCCAACCCTCATGGTCGCCTCTAGCTATTTTCCTCATTGGGGAGAACGTGACACACAAATGGGGCAGAATGGCAACATACCCCAAATTGGGTGACTCACAACTCTCCCTTCAAGAGGAGAGGCCATATGGGGAAACACCCCATTCGATGCGGGTTTATGTGCCCTCTCCGAATTGCCCTTACCCTTGGTCAAGTGGCGCACGCAACCTCGGGCCGTCCATCCAACGTCAAAATGCGCCGCCACGAAAAGCGCAACGAAAGCCGCAGCGGCAAGGAAAACCAACAAGAGGTGACACCAAATGAATGCCTATGCCCACCCCCGCACACATAGGGAATGAAAGGTATGCCCGTATGTGCATGTCCGTATCGCCGCAAGGTCATCACCGCCACGGACGAGCAAAATGGTATGAAGGGGCACAACGGGGGAACACAAAACCAACAAAGGAGAGAAGAACGCACGAAGGAGGCCACACACCACCGAGGGGAAGCACAACACACATAAAAGCACACAAACAAAAACTAAACATACACAACATGCACACGCGGCTTGTTGGATCCAAGTATGTTACATGCTATGCTACGCTACGCAACGAACACGAGTTAAGAACGGCAACCGCGCCAACAAAAGTAAAAGGTGACCACGAGGCGTTACCGAGACGTGCCCACCCCCCGCCCGCACGCCCGCTTACGTAGGAGGCGAAAGGGAGCGAAAGGGGACAAAAGGTATGCCGCCGCATGCAAACGAATAGTAGGCAAGGGCAGAGCCACACACCGCCACCAAGAGCGCAAGTATGTTACCATGTCGTGCCACGCCGCCAACCGCCCGGCCCGCGCCACCAACCGAGACGGGAAAAAACAAATCGGCTCCGGCCAGGGAGTGGTTGTCACGGGGGGTTAACGGTCCTGCCCTGCAGTGCAATGCGGGGCAACCGTGACAACTGCTCTTACAGCACAACCACCCTCTTTGTTGCGCTGATTAGAACATACACACTTATGCATAGCGTCGTATGCCGGATTCCGACATACACACGTTGCCACGCTTCCTTGTGCATGCACCCACCTTCCCTTCCCTTCACAGGTCCAAAGGAGAAGCGTGTGCTCGTGTTTGCGTCGTTTGTGCGTTAAAGCAGGGTTGTCTTAGACGCTTAGGCTTGTTTTGCGTCGTGCCGTCGTCTCTCATTCGCCATTCCCTAAATGTCACGCCACGCACACGGGAAGGTCAACGGGAAGCGACGAGCGCCTGGCCCGCGCCATACACACGCAGGCAAAGCAAGAGGACTAGGACACACTAAGACTGTGGGGAAAAAAACAAGTATGTTGCATGTCACGCCGCGCACGCGGAACGGACAACGAACAAAGGTGGCGGCCAAAGAGGTGTGTGGAGCCAAGACGAGAGCAAGTAGGATATAAACCTACGCCAAACAACGCACGAAAAAAGACGCCGTAACAAGCACAACACGGTAAGAAAAAAGAGAGAGGAGCACACGAAGGAAGCATAAATAGGTAACATACCACACCGCCGCGGAAGTAAGAGACCGACCGAGGATGGCACTGTCGAGGTGCCATGTCGCGACAAAACCCCCGCCGCCGCAGGCCCGTTTACATCCTTTCTCTTCGCAGGTTCAAAGGAGAAGGCCCAACGAGAGGGAACGACGAGCCGGCAAGGAAAAAGACCGAGACACGCACCAAAGCAGAGGCAGGGAAAAAGTGCATGCCAGGGAGAAGGGTAGAGGAAAGGGTAAAGAGCAACGAAGCCACAAAGGGAACAAGGGGTAGCAAGCAGCCGAGCAAGGGGCGCGCACAGGGAAGGGGGCACGGCAGGCACACGGCGAGCACAACACCGCAGCGAGACACCGGAGAGGGGAGCACCAGAGGGACAAGAGAAGACCGGCACCGCGCACCACGACACGCACAGCACAGACACCACACACACCGCACACACCCAACGAGCCCCAGCAGCCCGCCAAGTGGGCGGGCAGTCGGGGGAGGGACAGCGCCTGACCTCAGACGCCCCTAACAATGGTGGAAGGCACCCCCCCTGGGGACGCCCTTCCGCCACCCCCACAGCTAGCAACGCCGGCCCGCAAGGGCGCACGCTGTGGGGCCGGTGCTGGGTCCCCACGCCCGCACCGACCGCACCCGGGACACACGAGACGCGGAACCCTGGCTGCCCGCTCGTGAGGGTGGGCGGCCGGGGGAGGGACAGCGCCTGACACCAGGCGCCCCTCACAACGGTGGCAGGCCATCCCCCCCGGGGACGGCCCCCCACCATCCCCGCGGCACGCAGCCCCCACAGGGCATGCAGGCCAAGGGGACAGTGTTGGGCCCCGAAACACCCACACACCCGCGCCCACAGCACGTGGGTGGCGGACCCCAACAGCCCGCCCAGTGGGCGGGCAGTCGGGGGGGGGACAGCGCCTGACCGCAGACGCCCCTCACAATGGTGGAAGGCACCCCCCCCGGGGACGCCCTTCCGCCACCCCCACAGCGAGCAACGCCGGCCCGCAAGGGCGCACGCTGTGGGGCCGGTGCTGGGTCCCCACGCCCGCACCGACCGCACCCGGGACACACGGGTCGCGGAACCCTGGCTGCCCGCTCCAGAGGACGGGCGGCCGGGGGAGGGACAGCGCCTGACACCAGGCGCCCCTCACATTGGTGGCAGGCCACCCCCCTCGGGGACGGTCCCCCACCACCTTCGCGGCACGCAGCCCCCACAGGGCATGCAGGCCAAGGGGACAGTGTTGGGCTCCCACACCCACACACCCGCGCCCACAGCACGTGGGTGGCGGACCCCAACAGCCCGCTGAGTGGGCGGGCAGTCAGGGGAGGGACGGCGCCTGGCCTCAGACGCCCCCCACAATGGTGTGAAGCCGGTTCGGACCCCCGTGGCCATCTTTGGGTCACTTGGGGTGTGTATCTATGTGCCGGCAAGCCGCCATTGGCTGATATTATACTCTCCCATCCACCTGACCTAACCTGATGTGATAGTGTGATAGGTTTGGCCATTCCGGCTATGAGCGGCCATATTCAGTACCGAGGCGCCGCCAGCTGAGATTTATATATCAGAATATCAGGAATCAACAGGGTTTTTTTATCATAATGTTTCCGTAATTTTTCCGCCTTTCGTTCTGATTGTCAATGTATGGGCGACTGTCAGTTTGCTCGCGATTTTGCGGTAACCGATTGGTTAACTGTTTTTTTCAGATATTTTGGCGGAGACCCCGATGAAGGGTCAGATTTCATCAGTAAAGGGTTCGTTGCTTCGGCAATTTTCTAAATATGCACTCGAAATTTTAATCTGAATTTTTCGCGATGTCGAAATCGGATTTTCGACTTCGACATCGCCGCACTTGATTTGGTCTTCTTCGAGTGGTCATACTCCTTTCCCTATGCCCAAATCAGGTTTCCCTTATACTTGCCACCCATTTGACTTGGAGATATAAGGGAAACAAAAGTGAAGCGTGGGACCACTTTGAAGGGCCATATCTACGCGCGAGTGTGAGGAAAGAGAAGAAAGAAGGTTGCGTTGCAAGCGCCTCAGTCTCAACTTATCTTTGGTAGGGTCCAACACCTTAAGTTGTCACACACACGCGTTGTATCATAGGATCATGGTCAACATGGTAGAAACTTGTTTATAACGTGTTGACCATGTGTCTGGACGTGATATTATGACTTTCAAGTGTAGCGCATGAGTCTTGCGGTTGCATAGCATCTTTCATTAGGTTCCCACGTCCATTTAACCCAAAGTTATGACCGTGGAGGGGCATGGCATACCATGGTGGCAGCCAATTTTAAGGGCAATGTGTGATATTGGTAGTATATGTCTTGATATGCTCACGCCCATGTTATATATCTTCGTGTGGCCGAAGAGGTGGAGAGCCACACGTGACAAGGGCCTTGCCCATGTCTGAATTGTGGAATTCAAAGCGCTAGACTAAGTCTACCGCGTATGTATTGCTCATGGTATGTTTGGCAAAGAGATCCATGAGTGCATTCCCATTTTCATGGGGCATGTAGATATGAGTGGCGAAGGTATCTCCATGCGCCCGATTGGGGATCTAAGTGGAAGAATTGTTCGCAAATAGTTCCAATCATTTGTGTATTGAACCATGAGCGGATATGATGGGTGAGCATAGAGATATACTATCATGACAACTTTGTGTTTGGTCATATTTTCATGTTTTTGACCTCAATTTGTGCTCATTTTTGCGTTTTGTGTACTTACCTGGTCGGCGAACAGCAAGAAGCCTATGGAGAGTCGAACCATGGTATGTTGCTCATATGTTGGCATATGCTTTGGAGTTGAACACCACCATATGCCGGATCGCGTACTCCATTTGGCTTGGCGCACGAAGGATTACAAGAATTGGTCTCAAGATCATGGGCTGACTTGGGCAGTGCGTGGCGCCCATATCCGAAGGGGTTTCGAGAGTAAAGTGGGGATGTACATGGGCATTGACCTTTGGTCTCTATCCTCCATGAATACTAGACTTTGATTCCATGCATGCTTTGAGCCTTCGGATAAGTGGTAACTTCAATTTTGAGCATATATTTGATATATGGCCAATATGGTGTGAACTGTCAGTTTTTGGCATGTTAGGAGTTGAAACTCATGGGGTATATCTCTAAGCCGATTTGACTCCAAGTCCAACCAAGTATATGTCAGGGTAAGGCATGGTCTTGAAAGCCACTCTAGGCCATGACACGCCACCTCCCCCATTGGGCTAGGATTTAGAGGCTTGGGAGTGAACACATTTTTGGGGTTTGTGTAGGGACTTTTGACACATGGCATTTAGCCATCTTATTTGACTGGGTTCAGGGCAACATGTTGGTGAGTCAAGGGAAGGTCTTGAGTCCAGGGAATGAGGGGTCTATGACTGTGATTGTGTACGTTTCCATCTTTCCCCAACCTTGCTTTATTTGTGTTCATATACCAATTTCAGGGCTTTCCTCTTTGGTGCACTTCTTGTACATGCCCGCCACCGTGGGACGACCGGTGTGCTGAACGGAAGCCCACAGTGTGGATTGGATTGTGGATGGGGTTATTGCTGTATTTGTGGGATCTGGTTGCTGTTCAGGGTTGAAGGAGGATTTTACTTTCTATATTTTTGGATTTGGAACCCTGGATTTTGATAAATGCAATCGTTGATCAGGAGCAAGTCAGCAGGGGTAACAGGCGGAAGGGGCACAGCGGGGGCCGGTCCTGGTAGGGACCTTCTTTATGGTAGCAGAGGCGTACCTGCTGCCCCTACCTACCGCCGACACGGGGACTTGGGCCCCTTTGAGCCCTGCCCAAGTACGCCCCGGGTACGTATTGTGGACTCGGTTGAGGCCACGCCAGAAGTTGAAGCCCGAAGAGAAGTACGACGTTCGGGAAGAGGAGGACTTGACATGGAGGACCTGGTCTCCATGTGTGAGCGTCGCTGCCGAAAGGCATGCAACCTCCGCTCCGCCGCGGAGGACTCTGAGGAGGCCTGCCATTCGGGCAGCGGTGGAGGATGGGCCCGGCGCTACCGGAAGCGCGGGTCACCCAAGCCCGCGGCAGGGGACGCCGGGGCTATGGATACGGACCCCAGCCTGGTCAGGCTGTGGGAATCCAAGGGGCACTCCGATGGCTATCGGACTTGCTTCCCCTCGGAGTCGGAGGAGATGCCCGCGCCGACCGCCAGGGCGCATACGGCCCCCGAGCCCGCCCTGAAGCACGACGCCGAGGGCTTGGAGAGGCCAGCCAGGGCCAGGACGGCACCTGTGCCCCGGCCCACGGGACCAGAGATGGACGTCATAGGCGATACGCCCATGGGCGATGAGTCTGAGGCGCCGGGAACCGCGGGATGCGCTGGATCAGGTGGAAAGCACGCTGAGTGCCACTGCGAGCACGTGTCCTTCCTCATGGGCAAGTACCCAAAGATGGGGATGGACGCCATCATGCATCGCCTCCACAGCCTGGACAACGCGAAGGACGGCCTAGAGGAGGACGTCGCCGGGATGCTGGATGACCAGTCGGCCGCGGAGAGAGACATGGCGGAGCTGCGAGCGGAACTGGACCGGTACCGGGAGAATCTGGAGCTGGCCCTGGAGAAGCAGCAGGGAGTGGTGGACAGCCTCCTCCACCTAGTGGAGGACATGTCGGGACGCCTGAAAAGGCTAAAGGAGCTACAGCCCCTCACCTCGGGTCCGGAGCTCCCGGCAAAGCCGGCAGCGGCAGAGCTGTTGGAGCGGGTTAAGACCCTCCGGAGCGCCATGGATAAACCCATGGGCGGCCCAGCAGAGGCACCCTACGCGCCTCCGCGTGTTGACCCGGGTGCGCTGCCGTTTGTTCCCATGTTCAGCGAATCCACAATGCTCGGGGAACACACGGCACCGGCTGGGTCCATGCGGGAAGGGCACGTAACCACGGACCCGAGGAGCCTGACGGTACAAATGTCCCACACCGCCCAGGATCTACCGCCAACTACGACTACCCATGCAGTTTATGCGGAAGAGGAGATCCAGAGCCAGACCATGCAGGGGCGAACCATGGGAAGCGCCGACGGACATGGTCGAGGCCACCCAGGCGGAGATCTGTGGGCGAAGGACCCCACTACGGGGATACGGACAGCAGATGGAGCAAGTCCTTCCCGCATTCCAAACCCCATGGGTTCTTGCCCAACTGGACCGCACCCCATGGAGGAGAGGGATGTACGGGGAGTGTACTCACACCCCCCGGCCACAGGTGGTATCCGTCTCGGTGGAGTGGTGGCTGGTGACGTCGGGGACGCCATCAGGATTGACGACCTCAGGGGAATCAAAATCCCCTACTATGATGGCAACCCCTCCAACCTGGACAACTTCATCCTGGATTGGGAGGACTTTGCCGAGGAGGTCGTCGGCGAGATGCGGGGAGCGCCGCGGGACAATCGGGTATGTTGGACATTCCCACACCGGCTGGCGCAGGACCTGAAGGAGGAGCTGCGGGATCAGATCCGGGAAGGATTGATCCAGACGGAGCAGGCCTGCCTCCAGTGGTTGGAGGATGAGGAGCGGGTGGACGCTCCGAACTAGAAGCTGGAGGACTTGTGGTCCATCCCGCTGCAGCTGGACCGCGGTGAGTTGCGGGTCCGGGAGTGGAACCGGTACCTGCGGAAGTACCGACGGAGCCTCAAGCTGGTTGAGGACTGGAACGAGTCCAGCGAGATCCGTCACTTGCTGAAGGACGTCCTCCCCGGCCACTGGAAGAGGCGAGTGGAGGACGAGGAAAAGAAGCGAGCCAAGAAGCGGGTGGAGGTGAGGATCATGGCGGCGCAGGATACCCATGCGGGTATCATGGAATTTTTCAGGAGGAACCTGGGCGAGCCCAACCGGATGTTGGGACTGAAGAACGCCGTGTACGTGGAGGTATTTGGAGACACCAAGGGGCAAAGGTTGCTGCGCCTCAACAACCTGGATCGGAGGCGCGGGGAGCCGCTGAGGATGCAGGTCATCTTCGCCCGCAGGAGCCTGGACGAGATTGTGTAGTACATCACGGTGGAGTTGAAGCTCAATGCGAAGAACGAGGCCCACGTGCAGGATCGACATGGTCATGGACAACGAGGCCACCGAGAAGACCGCCATCATCAGGAGATCCAGGAGGACACAGACAACTCCGCGGAGAATGGTAGTGGAAGTGGCCAAGACCACTGGACCTGGTCCCGGGAGGATCACGAGGAGGCACATTTCTTCGCGTTTGTGGCGCACAACGTGAGGGACCATGGGCAGGATCGGTCCAGATGGAGCCGGGTGGGACCCAAGAAGGGCAATGAGCCAAGGAGGATCGGGAACCCACCGCTCTCGTTCCGGGAGTACAGGTCTCAGCACGACGGGTGCTGGGTCTGTTATGGCAAGGGAAACAACCATGCACACGACCACCGTCAGTGCAAGGTGTATGAGGCGGACAAGAAGGCCTACTTCGCCGCCCACCCCGAGAAGAAGCCCAAGGAGCAGCGGATTTCCAATTGGAAGGCGAAGGGCGGAGACGGGGGAAAAGGCCAAGGCAAAGGCCAAGGAAAAGGCGGAAGAAGAGGCTATGGTGGTGGACCCGGCCAAGACCGACGAGTGAGGTCGATCGAGGGAGTTGCTGAGGACATGTTGAGGACGTTGGAGGAACTCAACGCCCAGCAACGTGGTGGACAAAGTCCTGGCGAAACGCAGCCGGAAGGGGCTGCGGGAAGTCAAGTGTAGAGGAGCCCCCA
The DNA here is from genome assembly GCA_964036045.1 of Eutreptiella sp. 'Long Island Sound 2002'. NCBI lineage: Eukaryota > Euglenozoa > Euglenophyceae > Eutreptiales > Eutreptiaceae > Eutreptiella > Eutreptiella sp. 'Long Island Sound 2002'. Next base: position 117,211,354 of record OZ038379.1, read on the forward strand.
CGGGAGTGGGACCTCGGAGGTCTCTCCTCCGAAAATCAGTGGAATCCCAGAGAAAGAGAAGGCACATCGGGTGCCGAAGAAGGCTCCAGAAGAGCCAAAACCACTGAGTTTCGCCACTCCCAACCCCTGGAGCGCCCTGCCAAGGGAAGTTTATGTGGGCAAGGGACGTGGCAAGAAGGAAGCAGCGACCACGGAGAGCCCCGTGGACGGGCAGGACCAGCCCAAGATCTACACCATCCGTGACCATACCCTCTAAGTCCTGATGCACCCGGATGTGCTAGAGTTGCGTGCCGTGAGAGTCGTCCATACACCGCATGGCGACGAGCGGCAGTTGCACTTGAAGGTGCGTGTACGGTGCAGACAAGAGGAATTGGTGGTGGATGTTCTGGTGGATACGGGTGCCCAGGTGAGCCTGGTCCGGAGAGGGTTGTTCAAGGAGGAGTCCCTGCAGCCCAGGCGTAGACCTGTGCGCCTGAAGGAAGCCAATGGAGAGATCATGGGTGGTGGTACCCATGAGGCCACTCTCAGTATGGAATTCCCGGAGCATGAGCGCTTGAACCGCCCTGATTTGGCGAAGAGAAGCACTCTGTCCGGGAACTTCTATGTGGCCGACATTACAGATTGGGATATGATCATGGGGTATGAGTTCATGGTGGTAAATGCAATTGGAGCCCTTCCCCATCGTGCAACGCTGGTCCGGGAGGATGATGAATCCCTCACATGGCTGTCCACGGACTATGCATGCGGATCATCCCAATGGAATGCTGAGGAAGAGGATCGGATCGTCCAAGCGGTGCAAGCTGTGGGTGCCAAGTCCAGAGGAGACCGTGGAGTTCAGCTCACGGAGTATGGAATGGCGCCGCAGGTGTATGCCAGGATGATCCAGACGCTGGGAGCCGAAGCGCCCGAGACGGACGTCTTCGCTTCCCGGGATGCCCCACTTTTGCGGAAGTGTACGAGGCATTGGCATCGAGGAGACTCAGCCTGGCATAGGCATTGGGGTTCGAAGGAGTGGGGGCCCATGTATTGGCATGGCTCCCTGGACAATACCAGACGTACGGTGGAGAAGATCGTCGCGGATAGGGCGAAGGGGATCCTGGTCATAACCGGCATAGGATCCACCCCATGTCCGCTGGAAGGTCTCAAGTGGACGCTGGACTCCATTACCCTGAACGAGATGTCATTCGGGCCAGAGGAGGAGTTGCTCATCGACGCCAAGGGTGTATCAATGCCCTCCCCGGTTCAAGCGTGGGGTACCAAGGCTTTCCTGGTGGATGGGGCGCAAGCCCAACCCACGGGTGATGAAGCATTCATCCGTAGAGTGGAGGCGGTGCCCATGAAGGTCATGTTTGAGCCCAAGGAGGGGAAGGATCAGCCAATCGATGGTATTGACGTCCTGTCCCACGCCGAGATCGACGACGTCGTCAACTACATGCGGATGGGGATGCACGACCGTGTGGCAGCCAAGAAGAGGCGGGCCATGGTCACATCTCCGCATTGGTGGGATGACAAGATGTTGGTCACCGGCAAGTACGAGAAGGATGAGTTCGTGGCGAGGGTCATGGATCACATCGCGGACCAATACGATGGTCCGGTTGGGTCTGACCCACCAACGTGGGGTTCTCCAAGAGTGGGAACCGGTAGTGACAAGAACCAGCCCGAGGCCGCAAATTTTCGAAGATTATCGGTGGGAATCACGACCCACGACGATGAAGACGGCATATCGGACGAGGAGAAGTCGGACTCGGACCAAGAAGAGGCCTATACCGCAGTGCGGTCGGTTGTATCGATACCGAAGCAAGCGGCTGAAGAGGCCCAGGAGAACCCGAAGGTCGCCGAGCTGAAGGAGAGGCTGATCAATGCCTATCCGCGGCTATTCAGTGGCGTCGCCAACAAGAACCCTCCAGATCGTGGGAGGTTTGGTACAGCGAAGATCAAGCTGAAGCCGAACCCCAAGATCTATCGTCATCGGGAGTACCAACTTCAGGGCGATCGGACTGAGGCCATGAAGAAGTTGTTGGCCGAGTTCATTGAGCGGGGATGGATCGAACCCTCCGACAGTGAGTGGGCCAGCCCAGCCTTTATCGTGCCCAAGAAGGAGAAGGGCGAGTGGAGGTTGGTGGTGGATTACAGGGGTTTGAACGAGCAAACCGAGCACGACTTGTACTCGCTTCCCCTGATCTACTCCATCCTCCAAAAACAACAGAAAAAGCGGATCTTCACGGTGTTAGGCCTGAAACACGGTTATCACCAGATGCCGCTACACCCGGACTCCAGGCCCTGCACAGCGATGTCGACGCCGCTGGGGCCCATGCAGTGGAAACTGGTGCCCATGGGCGCCAAGAATGGCAACGCCGCTTTCCAGCGCATGATGGAGGACCTACTCGGTCCAGTCCGGGATTGTGCCGATCCCTTCGTGGATGACATCATTATCGGGTCTGGCACGGAGAACATGACTGAGGATGAGCTCATCGAAGCGCATGAGAAGGATCTGCGCCGAGTGCTCAGTGAGTTGGACAAGCACAACATGGTGTGCAAGCCCACCAAAGCCTCACTCTTCGTGAAGGAAGTGGACTTCGCGGGTCACGTGGTTGGTCACGGGCAACGCCGTCCGATGCCTGGGAAGCTGGCGTCCCTGCACCACTGGGAAAAGCCCCAGACCATCAGCGAACTCCGATCCTTCATGGGGTCCTGCAACTACTATTCGGGCTATGTCCGAATGTATGCAGAACTGTCGGGGCCGCTGCACAAGATGCTGCAAGTCGGCAAGTTCAATGGCCGAAAGGGGAGCAAGAAGAAGCTTGCCTGGACCCCTGAGGCCGAAGATGCGTTCAGCCGCCTGAAGGAGCGACTCCTGGGGCAGCTGGGACTATTCTTGGTGGACCCGGACAAGGGTTTCGTGCTACGGACGGACGCCTCGGACTATGCTGTAGGGGCAGTCCTCGAGCAGATCCGGGACGACGGGTCACACGTACCCGTGGCGCTTTGGAGTCGGATCCTGGCCGAGGGCCAACGCCGCACCTGGACCGCGAGGGAGAAGGAGACGTACGCCATTGTTTGTGCGCTCAGGAAGTGGTCTGGCCACATCGGATTGCAACTGGTGGTGGTTTGCACGGACCATCAGTCCTTGCAGAGCTGGCACAAGGAGCATGTCGACACCCCCTCGGGACCGGCGGCAAGGAGGGCCCAATGGCATGAGACGTTCGCCAAGTTCGACCTCAGCGTCGTATACGTCCCGGGGAAGGACAACACTGTGGCAGATTGCCTCAGTCGATGGGCCTACCCCGTGGGCAAGGCTTGGATGGACATATCCAGCCACGGGGACGCCGAGGAAACCGAGGAGCCTAAGCGCATCATCGGGATGGAGAAGGCCATGGAGCAAGAGGGGTCAAGTGCTTTGTGGTGATGGCAAACCGTACGGACCTGGCCAAGTTCCGGGGTGCCCGCGTCCAAGCTATTCGAGAGGAAACCCTCGAGCAATGGATGGTGGCCCCTGTAGAGCTATTCAGGTCGGTGCTCACAGAGGACTGGTCGGATGACTACGCGGCATCCGAGCACTGGAGCAAGTACTGGAATGCCGTGAGCGCCCCCTCGGACGACGAGTGGCCTGAGGGCTTGACCGAGGATGGGGACAAGTTGTTGCTCAAGGACAAGCTGCTGGTGCCCGAGAACCGAGTGGAGGAGCTCATTGACCATTGGCACAACGCCCAGCTCATCCACCCTGGCCGAGACAAGATGCAGCAGGACCTGGAGTGGCGTTTCAGGCTCCCTCCGGGGTACTACGCCATCCTGGACAAGTACTGCAGCGACTGCGCCGTGTGTCGGGCCACGAAGAGCCCCAACCACTCCACAGCGGGCAACCCGGTGTACACGGCTATACCGGAGGCCCCTATGCGGTCCGTGGCCATGGATGTATTCGCCATGCCTGAGGTCACCGTGGAAGGAGAGACCTACGACTGTGTCATACTGGCGGTGGATAGGCATAGTAGGTATATCGTGGCGGTCCCTGGCAAGAAGTCCAAGAAGACGGACAAGAAGGACAAGCATGGAGTGGGGCTGCAGGCCAAGACCGTCGCTAATGCCATGATCAGGCATTGGCTGACAATTTTTGATGTCCCGGCTGTCATCTGCAGCGATCGGGGCAGTCAGTTTGTGGGGACGTGGTTTGAGACGATGTGCAAGCACATGGGTATTCGGCACGCCAAGACCGTGGCGTACCACAGCCGGTCAAATGGCCGAGCTGAGGTGGCCGGGCGGCAGATGTTCGAGAAGTTCCGCCAGCTGCACATCGACGAACCGGGCCGGAATTGGTATAATTTGCTGTGGAGAGTACTCCAAGCGTGTCACGACCTTCCGGGACCCACTGGACTGTCGCCCCATCGTATCCTGTTCCTACGGGATCGAGTGTCACGCACTCTCCCATGGTTGAACCATGGCGAAGTGGCCCGGGATGCGAACGCTATGATGGCTGAGGCGGACGACACGGCGGCCAAGGTGTGCAGGGCACTTCAGGACGAGCATGACAAGGTGGCAAAGTACTTCAAGCAGGGAAAGGTCCAGAAGTATGCTCTCCAAGACACCGTGTAGGTGGAGCGGCACCACAAGGATGTCCTGTCCAGGCATCGGCAGGCATCTTGGTATGTGCCGGGGGTAATAGTGCAGAAGGTCGGGCAGGATGTGTATGCGGTTCATGTGGGGTATAACAAGATCCTGGACCGCGACCATACCCAGCTTCGTCCCCGAGCACCAGACCCAAGCGGACGTCCCGTCACCTTCGAGTTCACGGCCAGCGATGTGGATTCGGACGACGAGGGTGAGGACGACGACTTCACCGCTGAGAAGATCCTGGCGGACAAGCCGGACCCGGGGACGCCTGGGGGGAGGCTTTATAAAGTCCGTTGGAAGGGATTCGCCGCATCCAGGGATTTGTGGGAGCCTCGGAGCAGTTTCGTGCCGAGGTATACCACGGTCTGGATGGACTATCTGAAGAAAAAGAATATCTCCTTGGATGTCAAGGACGTGTTTGTCCATTTGGTTGCTGCTGTAGCGCCGTAATGGATCCCCCTTGGCATTTTTGTCCGTTTCTGTGCTTGGGAGACGGGTGAGGGCGTTCATCTGGGGATTTTTGGGCCTTGATTGGCCATCTACCCCCTTCACTGGATCTCCACATATATATTTCATTGTGGTATACTTATTTAGGTCGAACGACGACATTTCTCTATCTTTGATCCCCTTGGTCCATGTTGTAGATCAAGAGGAGACCGGATATGGCGTAGGGCACCAATTATCAGTGTCCTCACCCCTCCCTTGGGGCGTGGGGGACGCCTACGACGTGTGTGGGGCCTCCATGTGTCCTTGGGACATGGGGGGGGGGTTGGAGCCCATTGGGGTCCTCCCGTCCTCTGTTCAATGACTTCAGAGCGGTAACAACGCTCTGAGAAGGGGGGTGAAGCCGGTTCGGACCCCCGTGGCCATCTTTGGGTCACTTGGGGTGTGTATCTATGTGCCGGCAAGCCGCCATTGGCTGATATCATACTGTCCCATCCACCTGACCTAACCTGATGTGATAGTGTGATAGGTTTGGCCATTCCGGCTGTGAGCGGCCATATTCAGTACCGAGGCGCCGCGAGCTGAGATTTATATATCAGAATATCAGGAATCAACAGGGTTTTTTTATCATAATGTTTCCGTTATTTTTCCGCCTTTCGCTCTGATTGTCAATGTATCGGCGACTGTCAGTTGGCTCGCGATTTTGCGGTAACCGATTGGTTAACTGTTTTTTCCAGATATTCTGGCGGAAACCCCGATGAAGGGTCAGATTTCATCAGTAAAGGGTTCGTTCCTTCGGCAATTTTCTAAATATGCACTCGAAATTTTAATCTGAATTTTTTGCGATGTCGAAATCGGATTTTCGACTTCGATATCGCCGCACTTGATTTGGTCTTCTTGGAGTGGTCATACTCCTTTCCCTATGCCCAAATCAGGTTTCCCTTATACTTGCCACCCATTTGACCTGGAGATATAAGGGAAACAAAAGTGAAGCGTGGGACCACTTTGGAGGGCCATATCTACGCGCGAGTGTGAGGAAAGAGAATAACCAAGGTTGCGTTGCAAGCGCCTTAGTCTCAACTTATTTCTAGTAGGGTCCAACACCTTAAGTCGTCACACACACTCGTTGTATCAAAGGATCATGGTCAACATGGTAGAAACTTGTTTATAACGTGTTGACCATGTGTCGAGACGTAATATTATGACTTTCAAGTGTAGTGCATGAGTCTTGCGGTTGCATAGCTGTAAGTGCGGCTAACCCCCATCTGCTCAGATTTTCGCAGATCTGCCCCAGATTGGCTACATTTTGGTCATTTTCTCTGCTTCGGCGGAATCGCCGCCCCGCAGCTCAGTCACAGGATCAGACCTATATATTTCTGATGTGCCGGATCTGATTCCGCGGTCCATTCATCGTAAATCCGCCGCGTTCTGATCATTTACCCGGAATCGCCATTTGCCGCTGACGCGCGTGCGCGAGCCAGATCGGCCAAATATTTTTTCACAATCGGATTTATATAAATCTTTTCAGATAGATATGGACACTCAGATGTACTTAGGAATATCCGCATCAATTTTCTTCATAGACTGGGATTTTTTGCCGGATAACAATCAGCATGGATCTTGCCTCTGTTGTCGCCGCTCTTGCCTCCGTTGGTGTCCGTGTATCCGGTTCTGCCCCCAACAGCAGCGTTCAGGTCGACTCCTCGCGTGCCTGCCCCCCCGGTCTTGCCGGCCCTGAGCCCTCCGGCACCATCCACGACCTAGGGCAGCACTTTCATGGTAGCAGAGGCTACCTGAATGTTGCTTCAGTGGCATCCCATCCACAGCCCGCTCCCCAGTACGGCCCCGTAGACCCCACCGCTTCTGGAGAAGTAACGATTACACTGCCTTGGTGCTGCGCGAACGAGGCCTTGAGAGGAATGCCTTGCGCAAGTCCAAGCTGCCCAAGAAGGGCGCACATCAGCAGCTGTGGGGACCCAGATTACCATCATCCCAGTCGAAACTGGCCATCGAGCAGCTGGAATCCGCCGGCCTACGACGATGGCAATGCTCCGGTGGAGCTTACGGAGCTGACAGGTACCAACATTCCTTACGCATGTCCAACATTTGAGACCATGGACGCCGATCTGAACGACATTGAGATGGGCGGTCCAGGTGAGGTACCTAGCTATAATCGACCAGCCTCTTGGGCACACTGGGACGACCATTTATCCCCAGAAGTGACCCGTAACCTTGAGGCCCTTGAGGCCCTTTGTTACTTAGCCTCGTCTAAGTTGATCGAACAAGAAAGAATCGCCTCTGATTTTTTAACGGAATATTTTTTCCTCCTTCAGGACGAAATTAATACCAGGATGTGGTGGCGTTCTCAAGAAGATGACTCTTTTGCCATTTTTTTGCAGATCTGGGAGGCAAGCCCCTTCCCGAAGGAGAAGGTCCGGGCACCTGTTCCCGGGCCCTCCGCCCCTCATCCCCCTGTTTCCATCCGCGACGATCTAGCCGCCGCGGTTGAGGAGGGAATTTTAGAGGCGGCCAGGCAGGCAAGCCTGGAAATCAGGGCTGAAGGAGCTCCCCAAGTGGACTCCTGGCTGCGGACCACCGAGATCAGCGGTCTGACAGCCTGCTCAGGCCCTTCAGGACACGGCATGTACTGTCCTGCCGACTGCTCCTGCAGATTCCAGCGAGATGCTGAGCTCCAATTGCTCAAAGATCAAATGCGCCTCATCATTCAAACGCTGGGAATAAAAAATCTTTTCAAGACGCACATGCGGTCTGAGGGCGCCTCATCGGTGGGACAAGAAACAGAGCCATCGGAGGAGGCGACAGAAATTTTTTCAATTGCTCCTTCGGTGGACTCCAGGACCACCGATGCAAGGATCAGCAGGACCAAGCTAAAAGAAAGGGTTAAAATCTCTCGTTCTGAGAGTAGGACGGCGAAGGCTGGGACTGAGGCTCAGAATGCCAAGCGAACTGCCTCCCGTACTGCCCCTCCTGCTGCTGGTTCCAATACCTTAGCCCAGCTGTTGCTCGCCCAGACCCTCGCCGGAGCTGGTGTGGCGAATGATGCCGCCAAGGTGTCTGCCATTACGGCCGGTGTTGGGCTGGATTCGCTTCTTAACCCTACTTCCTTGCGACTTCGTCAGGTTGCCAAGCAACCGAAGTATAATGGGAATCCTCGACGTTGGCCTCAGTTCCAACGGGAATTTAAACTGTGGGTTAAGACTCAAAAACTCCAAGATGATCAGTTCCTGATGGCCCTCTTGGATTGCCTTGAGGGAGCGCCGGCCAACACTTGGCTCAGGACTTGGAGTGATCGCGAGGATACCAGTTTCCCCCTTACCTTTGATGAGGTGTGGGAACAGTTGGAGGTACGTGGATCCCGGCTGCCAGAGGACCACTACCACCAAATGTTGAAGAATTTTCCTTCATTCTCGCGATTAATCTTGCACGAAGTGCAAGACAAAAAACAGCGCTTCTGGAATTTAGTGGAAGAAGCTGAACATTCAGGCGAAAAATTTTCTAGTGCCGAGCTGAAAAGTCTGATTTTTGACAAGATCCCCTCAGAAACTGCCGCCACCCTTCGGAACAAACAGTCCGAAGAAAAGGTCAAGACCTGGTGGGCGGAGGTGGAAGGCTTCGATGCCTCTGCCAACAAGTTTTCCGTCAGGGAGGCACTTCCAAAGTGCTCCCCCACGTCCTTTTCTAAGGTGAAATTCACCGAAGAGACGTGGAAAATAAGGTTTCATGAGCACGAGGATCGGGACTTGTTTGTCCAAGTCCTCAACAGGGGAGTCAGCTTCCATGGCCATCGCCTGAGGGCCAAAAACTGGGTGTTTTCGTACACCCCGAAGGTACTCTGGGAGGAGGTTGAGCGGCTCGCCGACGCCGCCAATCAGAATTTCCATGAGGGTCTTGGGGGAAACAAGAATACCCAGCAAAACACCCAAAATGGGGCCCAAAAGGGCAACAAAAGGGTGAATGACACCCGGAATGTTCAGCAGCACTGTAGCATCTGCCTTCTTTTAGGTTCTACGAACCGAGCTAAGTCGCATTCTACTGATAATCACCGATGGTCTCCTTACGATCACAAGGTGATTGGTGAAAATATCAGTAATTCGCAGAATTCAGACAGGATTGACAGACAGGTGCACTGTGGGAAGGCTGGAAAAGGGAATCCGACCCCCTCCGGTGGAAACAAAAATCCTGGAGGCCCTGGCGGGTCCCAAGGCACAGGAAATCGGACTCCATCCAGCTCCGGTGGGCAGCCGAGCGGCCAGAAAAATCCCAATAGCAACGCCGGAGGCGGAAATCGAAATCCAGGCCAAACCCCTCAATCCGGTGCAAACAAGGGAAATGCTCTAGGATCCCAGGGTAAAGGTAAGGGAAATCCTTCGGGAACCCCTTCCTCTGGTAAGGGCAGAGGGGGTGGCGAGGGTGGAGGTCCATCATCCGGCGGCCATGGCCGTGGACGTGGAAAAGGCAACCATCGTGTGGATCAGGTCTCAGGTGCAGATCAGGTGTCCGATGCGGACCGAGATGGGGTTGAAAATGCCTTGAATCCAGCAGATGATCCGCTCCAAGATGAGTGGGTCGACGAATCAGGGTGTGTCCATAATGTTAACGCAGCCACTGGAGGTCAGAACGCCTAGGGGAGCCACGAAAATCGCCCCTCCCCAGGCGATTTCAGGCATGATCCCCAGATTCCTTCTCGACCACTACTTGATATAGGGTCGCTTGTCTCCTCTCCCCTGGATCCGGCAGCGGATTCTTCTGTTGTAGTGGACGAGGTTGGTGTACAGTCCAAGCACAGGGCCCGTCAGTTTGTCACAAAGCTGTGGGTCTCTGATTGCAAGGGCAATTTCCACCTCGCCACTTGTTTGTGTGACAATGGATCGGAGGTAAATCTCCAATCCAATTCTTTTTTGCCTGACGACTGCGTGTTTGATTCGCCTCATCCTGTTACCCTCGAGGGAGTTTCTGGACATTCTCTCGCAGGTGGGCAACGCGGTTGTTATATATCAACTCATTTGGTCGCTCAAGACCTTTGGGAAGATGGCAATGTGGAGGAAGTTATCCTTAAGGATGACTACTTCTATCGTGCCGACATAAAGTCTGACCTTTACTTGGGCCATCCTTGGCTTCGCAAGAACAGGGTGGCGCCCGTAGGTCATCGGCGTTGTTTTTTGCTGGAGTCAGGTCCCTTCGAGCGTCCTGAATTTCGTTTTTTGCACGCAGGGTTTAAAAGTGCAGAAGAATTTTTGAAGCAAAAGGTTACACCAAAGTTTGGCGAAGATGTCACCATTGCAGAGGTGAATGGGAGTGCCGATTACTCCTGAGAGTTAGAATGTCTTCGTAGGGACTCCCAGCCACGACGCCCTTCGCGCTGGCACTCTTCATCCTACAGAGTTGTCGACAAATGGCGCGATACAATTTGTGAATATTTTTATGAACACCATTCCTTTTGGCCACAGTGTGATGCCTTTGCTAACCGCGAGAACAAGCGCTTTGACAAGTGCTTTCGCGACGCTTGGACCCATAAATGGGACAAGAAGTTATGGATTAAACCTCCGTTTCACTTAATCCAGCAGGTCATCCACAAAATCAAGCAAGATAAAACCCAGGCGATTTTAGTTGTGCCCTTGTGGGACGACAAGCCTTGGTTTCAGGAATTGCAAGACATTTGTGTAGATTACATCGAACGTCCCAGGAAGATTAAGCTGTATGCCAGGGACAACACAGGTCCCCTGCCACAGCGGCCCTGGAGTTCGCTTGCATTCCTGGTGGATGGAAAGCTTTCTGACTCTGATTCTGCTGATTCTAGTACTGATTCCGGTGTTGGGTCTGAATCTGAGGTTGAGCGTGGTACTGATGATGAATCTATTTTTTCTGATTTTTGTCCGTCAGATGCCCAAGGTGATCCAACGTCAAATGGATCCGCCTCGTCTCCCTCTTCCCCAATACGATCTACATCCAAAAGAATCTACGGCGCACGGACGACAAAAAAATTTTCTTCGCGCCGCAAATTCAGAGTTTTTTATGAAAAACCCCGTGTGGAAGCTTTCATAGATCCTTTCGAGGAGCTGGATCACGAAGAGAATCTCTGGAATGTCGACACTCGACCCACCTATCTTCAAGAGGCAGTTGATACGGACCTTTTTAGGGACATCCGTAAGAAGATTCTTCCTGCCAAGGCCGAAGAAATCGCCAACGTTTTTTCGACAGTAATTCCTGGCGATCAGGTGGACACTGAGTTGTGTTCCAAGAAAAGAGACAAGATTTTTGAGGAACGGAAGGACACAACCCTTTCGGGGAAGTTGATCAAAAACCCCCCTGTCCGTGGGCAGTTCGGTGAAGCCTTCATCGAGCTTCTGAAGGGTACAAGGCGAAGAAACAGCGTCCTCATGAGAACCATGGACAGAAACATGAGATACTCAGAAAAATAATCGAGAGAAATCTCAGGGAATTTGGTTGGCTTGAGGGTTGTATGACCAGCGAGTGGTGCTGTGCACCCTTCACAGTCCCGAAGCCGCCGCCTGCAGACCAGAACACTATTGATGGTTGGCGAATGGTTGTTGATTTTCGCAACCTCAACGCCGAAACCAAGGCGGATTCACACCCCCTGCCCCTCATTGAGGAGGAAATCGCCAAGAGGGCAAGAGGTCGTTTGTTTTCTGTGCTGGATCTCCGTCACGGCTTTCACCAAATGCAGTTGAGGAAGGACAGCCGACCTCTCACCTGTATGTGCACGCCATGTGGCCCAGTCCAGTGGACGGTCATGGCCATGGGCCTGAAGAACGCCCCTTCGTTTTTTCAAAGAATGATGGAGGATGTGCTTTTTACAGCTCATCCTGAGCTTCGTGCCTTCGTGAGTGTGTACATAGATGACATAATCATCGCAACAGAGGGGGAGGGACTGACCGAAGCCGAGCTGGTGGCCCTACATGAAAAGCAGCTGAACCAGGTTTTGGACATTCTTGATGCCAATCAGCTGATTTGTGGGCCAAAGAAGGGAAAACTATTTTTAAAATCAGTCGAATTTTGTGGTTCTCTCCTTGAGAATGGCACCCGACGACCCAGTCCAGGGAAGCTCGTCGCTATTCAGAAGTGGAAGCGCCCTGAGACGATCACGAAATTGAGAGGATTCCTGGGTTGTTGCAATTTTTACCACACTTTTGTGCCGAATTATGCCAAATTTGCTGCCCCCCTCACTGAACTATTGAAGGTAGGGAGAGATGCGGGCAAGGCAGGTTCAAAGGTTCGTGTCAAGTGGACTGACGAGTGCGAGGAGGCCTTCCATCACTTGAAGGCGGCCCTCTGCGAAGTCGCCACGTTGCATGTGCCGAAATTCGACCGACCCTTCTACATAAGAACCGACGCTTCTAGGTACGCGATCGGAGCTGTCCTTGAACAGGTGGATGAAGCCACAGGTGATCATTACCCTCTTGCATTTTGGTCTCGGAAGCTAGCTCCACGCCAGATGCAATGGTCACCGCGTGAGCAAGAGACCTATGCCATAATCTGCGCTCTGAAGAAGTACCAATCGTGGGTTGGCACCAATCGAGTCGAGGTCCTAACAGATCATCGATCTCTGGAGTATTGGGCCACCGATCACATTGATACTGTCGCGAGCCCAGCTGGTCGACGGGCCAGATGGCATAAATTTCCCAGTTTGTTTGACTTCCATGTGTCGTATTTGCCTGGAAAACACAACACGGTAGCGGATGCTCTGAGCCGATGGGCTTACCCCGCTTCAGAGGGGCTGCAAAGTACCAACATCCATGGTACGGAGCAGGACCGCCACGTCGTAATCGAGTGGGATCAAGAGGAAAAAAAGCTCATTGGACGTGAATGCATGCAATGCGCTGTTAAACAGCATGCATTACCGTGTCATGACATCACGGCCTTCTCAGATCCGGCGCATGCTCATGAAATCATCACCAAATCACTGAAAGTCGTGGAGAAAGTCACCGATCCCTCTCAGGGAGTGTGAAACGGTTCGAGTATACCCGACCTGTAAGTGGATTTCGGTTGATTCAGGGCATTAAGCGCCGGGATCCGGCCAAAACTCCACCCCTGCCGAAAGATTCCCTTATCATCCGTGACTGGACGAATGATTATCTGCATGATTCCATGTTTAAAGAGGTCTTTGAGAATCTCAAATCCAAAGATGCTCACAAGGATGGAATTTTTTCTGAATATTCGTTGGATGGGGGGAAGCTGTGGATGGAGGGTAAATTGTGCGTACCAGACGCCCTGGCCCCCCGAGTGTTAAACTGGTGGCACAAATGGGAGTCCCCCCACGCACATGGCCGTAGATTATGGTCGATGATTAAACATAGGTTGTTCGGCTCAAGGCTATATACTCATTGTATGAAAGTAGCCGCCGGATGTGCCCAATGTGCTGTCTCGACGCCCCCCAGCGCGAAGAAGCACGGCCATCTGAGACCACACCCTATTCCGGAGCGCCTCTTTAACAGAGTCACCAGTGATTTTTTCCATCTTGGTGAACTCGACGACGAAGAGTGCCATTGGACCAACAAAAAGGTCAACGGAGTGCTCCTTATACAATGCCGTCATTCTGGCTACATTCAGGTGTTGCCTTGCAACGTCCAGTCAATGACTGGCAAAGCTGCCGCCAAATGGTGCGCGCAGACCTGGATGGGAGGTTGGGACGTCCCATCCGAGGTGGTTACGGACTCAGGCAAAGAGTACACCTCCGAATGGTGGAAAGAATTATGTGCTCGCCTTGGAATCCAACACCTGAGATGTGAAATCCACTCACATCGAGCGCTGCCTGGCGAAAGAGCCGGCCGCTCTATTATAAATATGCTTCGTAAGGAGCTCGCCAGTGAGAAAGACTTCCATTGGCTTGAAGTTCTCTTCCCATTGCTTCGCCGTTACCACAACACGCCATTGTACCATGGCCTTTCTCCAAATGAAATTGTCTTTGGACGAAAGAAGTGTTGGTGGAACATGCCGTTGAATAATCCTCGCCCTTGTAAAGATGCTTCGTTGTTTTTGGACGAAATCCAACGAGCAGAAAAAACTGTCTCGAAATTAATCGATAAGCATCAAGCTGACTGGCTTTGGGTCCAGAATCAAGGCCGAAAAAACCCCCACAATTTTGAAGTCGATGATGGAGTTTGGCTTCGAAAATCCGAAACCACCCTGGACGGAGATGATAAGCTTCTTCCCTTGTGGGAGGGGCCATTCGCTGTTACAGCGCGTCTAGGTGAGAACAGGTGGAGGATTCGTGTGGATGTCAGCAGGGAAATTGAAGTTTCGGGTGATCGCCTCAAGAGAGAGATCCCCTCCCCCAAGGATCGGGTTAAACCCCTTTTTTGGACTTCGAAATTTTTGTCCGATCGGGTCATCGAAGGGGGGAAGTACGAACTCAAGAGGATTTTAGAAGCAAGACGTGACGAAAAGGGCGAATGGGAATTTCTATGTGAGTGGAGGGGCTTTGATTCCAGTCACAACAACTGGGAACCAGCCCATTCTTTTGTCCATGGGTACACCAAGGGGTTCATCGACTTCCTCAAGAAGCACCCCGAAATTGGCGTACTCCTGACAGACTGTCTGTCGAAACCCGACAGACAGGTGGAGAGCGACGGAAAAAGACCTGTGGAGAATCGAGATCCAGCCTTTTACGGCCCTCAGCAGCCACCTTCCAGGGCTGATCCGTCGATCCCCCCTCCTGCGGTCAGGCCAGCCCAGGAGCCAAATGAGGACCAAGCTTCGAGTTCGGCCGCTGATTTACAGCGCCCAAGCCGTACGAGGGCCCCACCAGACAGGTTGGTGGTCACATGTATTCGTGCTTGGCCGAATTGAGGGAGACCCGTCGTGACTTGAGTCGCCGACGCCATAATCTGGGTAACAGTCGTCTAGTCCAGGGCGTCATGGCACTCGTCGCTAGGGCTCAAGGGTGTAGGTTCGAAACCCTTGCATGTCCAACTCCTACAAAAGCTCCAGCCTCGCCTCGTCGACCACTTATTTCAATGTGAGTGTTCTGACGACTTGAAAAAACCACATTCTGCTCAATCCACTGTTCATTCTTCCTGATTACGACATGATGTGGAGAACTGCGAATGTTTGGTAATTTGACGTCAATCAACTTTTCTTTGGTCTCCGTTCGGCAGACAAGGCGTAGATACGCTGCCGAAAGCCACGGAGTGTGCTGCCGTGTCCAGAAAAAACCAAACTCAGGCTTAATTCAGGCAGATCCGGGGTAATCTTGTCTCTGTTGGTCTGTGCATCTTTGGAATTTGGCTACTCGTGCAGATGGAAGCAAATGTACATAGTAAAAACGCTGGCCAGCGACATTCACACACACAGCACACAGCGACATTCACCCCTACAGGCACCCCCTGTAGTACTGGCGGCACTAGATGCGACGCCAGGAACTCAGATCTTACCTTCATTTGCCGTGATGCTGAAGCCAAAGTCCAGATTCAGATCCAGATTCCTTGAATTTACCTTGAATTCCTCAGGTTTGTCCATCATTCTGCGCAACAGTGCAGCAAAACCCCGACGTCAATTGTTCAGACAACCTTCATATAGGAGCTCCAGGGACTTCTAACAGCAACCTCTCGGACCTCAGAGCTTCCGTAAGCTTCGGTGTATTTTTGGCACACGCCAATGTGAGCTCAATCCGACCTGAAACTGTCGAAAATGGTGAATCCAAGTGTCTTGTGGGACTCAATCGAAAGATGGGCCTTGTCCAAGTCGATTGACACCGCCGCCACTGTAAATAAAGGACTATTCGGTGTCTCTCAGTTATATACTGTCAGTAAAGCGCCTTCAGCGACCCTTCGGCGCGGTACATGCCAAGGATCCAGGGCTATAATGTCTCATCATGATGCATCATCACATGATCCACATTTTCATGGAATCTGTTGGATGCTCGCGAACCAACGTGCCGGAAAGCACAATTCAGCTGAATAAACGACAATATATATTAACTCTAGTCTAAGCGAAGGTGTTAGTAGTTTCAGTTCTAGACATTCTGCTTCATTTCACCTTCATCTGAGGGAATTTGCCTCATTTTAGGACAGTTTAGGTTGATTTCCTTGTCATCTCCTCTCATTCCTCGAAGATCTGTTTACGGCTTTGCCTAACTTCGTTGACGCTGATGTTTTTCTGTTCACTTAGGGCCTGCAGACTACATTTGTATTTGTTTTCCCTCTCTGTGATTGTTTCATCTCCTTCATCTCTGCTCAAATTGATTCTCAATCTTGCTGAATCTTGTGATCATCCACCAGATGCGCCAAATCTGAGGCACATGCTGCACTTTTCAGAACGAGAAAAGCGGGAGTAACACGATGTAGAGTACGTGGAGGACACCGTAGCGTGCCCGCGACAGCTAAACTGTGCCAGAGCGCCGAGATGTCACTCCATTTCTTGATTCTCCCACTCAATCCACCAATAATCTACCTCATTCTCAACCAGGGCATGGTTTGGTATCGATTCTCGATACGTTTACATGCTTTTTAGCCCTTAACATAATGTTTTACTGCCCGGAGGACTGTTCGTCACTCCTCATTCTGTCTCATTTCAGGTTCATCCATCCTGATTCAGTGCCAATTCAGCCCAAATCAGGTCAGATCAAGCAGATTTCGCCCCATCGAGGCTACATTTCTATTTTTTTCTGGGACTTACCCGCACTACGTTCTTCGTTGACGTAGAGGCACACCCCAGTGTGTTTTTGGAGGGGGAGTGTAAGTGCGGCTAACCCCCATCTGCTCAGATTTTCGCAGATCTGCCCCAGATTGGCTACATTTTGGTCATTTTCTCTGCTTCGGCGGAATCGCCGCCCCGCAGCTCAGTCACAGGATCAGACCTATATATTTCCGATGTGCCGGATCTGATTCCGCGGTCCATTCATCGTAAATCCGCCGCGTTCCGATCATTTACCCGGAATCGCCATTTGCCGCTGACGCGCGTGCGCGAGCCAGATCGGCCAAATATTTTTTCACAATCGGATTTATATAAATCTTTTCAGATAGATATGGACACTCAGATGTACTTAGGAATATCCGCATCAATTTTCTTCATAGACTGGGATTTTTTGCCGGATAACAATCAGCATGGATCTTGCCTTCGTTGTCGCCGCTCTTGCCTCCGTTGGTGTCCGTGTATCCGGTTCTGCCCCCAACAGCAGCGTTCAGGTCGACTCCTCGCGTGCCTGCCCCCCCGGTCTTGCCGGCCCTGAGCCCTCCGGCACCATCCACGACCTAGGGCAGCACTTTCAATAGCATCTTTCCTTAGGTTCTCACGTCCATTTAAGCCAAAGTTATGACCGTGGAGGGGCATGGCATACCATGGTGGGAGCCAATTTGGAGGGCTATGTGTGATATTGGTAGTATATGTCTTGATATGCTCACGCCCATGTTATATATCTTCGTGTGGCCGAAGAGGTGGAGAGCCACACGTGACAAGGGCTTTGCTCATGTCCCAATTGTGGAATTCAAAGCGCTAGACTAAGTCTACCGCGTATGTATTGCTCATGGTATGTTTGGCAAAGAGATCCATGACTGCACTCCCATTTTCACGGGGATGTAGATATGAGTGGCGAAGGTATCTCCATGCGCCCGATTGGGGATCCAAGTGGAAGAATTGTTCGCAAATGGTTCCAATCATTTGTGTATTGAACCATGAGCGGATATCATGGGTGAGCATAGAGATATACTATCATGACAACTTTGTATTCGGTCATATTTTCATGTTTTTGACCTCAATTTTTGCTCATTTTTGCGTTTTGTGTACTTACCTGGTCGGCAAACAGCAAGAAGCCTATGGGTAGTGGAACCATGGTATGTTGCTCATATGTTGGCATATGCTTTGGAGTCGAACACCACCATATGCCAGATCGCGTACTCCATTTGGCTTGGCGCACGAAGGATTACAAGAATTGGTCTCAAGATCATGGGCTGCCTTGGGCAGTGCGTGGCGCCCATATCCGAAGGGGTTTCGAGGGTAAAGTGGGGATGTACATGGGCATTGACCTTTGGTCTCTATTCTCCATGAATACTAGACTTCGATTCCATGCATGATTCGAGCCTTCGGATAAGTGGTAACTTCAATTTTGAGCATATATTTGATATATGGCCAATATGGTGTGAATTGGCAGTTTTTGGCATGTTATGAGTTCAAACTCATGGGGCATATCTCTGAGCCCATTCGACTCCAAGTCCAACCAAGTATATGTCAGGGTAGGGCATGGTCCTGACTGCCACTCCAGGCCATGACACGCCACCTCCCCCATTGGGCTAGGATTTAGAGGCTTGGGGGTGAACACATTTTTGGGGTTTGTGTAGGGACTTTTGACACATGGCATTTAGCCATCTTATTTGACTGGGTTCAGGGCAACATGTTGGTGAGTCAAGGGAAGGTCTTGAGTCCAGGGAATGAGGGGTCTATGACTGTGATTGTGTACGTTTCCATCTTTCCCCAAATTGCTTTATTTGTGTTCATATGCAAATTTCAGGGCTTTCCTCTTTGGTGCACTTCTTGTACATGCCCGCCATCGTGGGACGACCGGTGTGCTGAACGGAAGCCCGCAGTGTGGATTGGATTGTGGATTGGGTTATTGCTGTATTTGTGGGATCTGGTTGCTGTTCAGGGTTGAAGGAGGATTTTATTTTCTATATTTTTGGATTTGGAACCCTGGATTTTGATAAATGCAATCGTTGATCAGGAGCAAGTCAGCAGGGGTAACAGGCGGAAGGGACACAGCGGGGGCCGGTCCTGGTAGGGACCTTCTTTAGGTGGAAGGCACCCCCCCCGGGGACGCCCTCCCGCCACCCCCACAGCGAGAAACGCCGGCCCGCAAGGGCGCACGCTGTGGGGCCGGTGCTGGGTCCCCACGCCCGCAACGACCGCACCCGGGACACACGGGTCGCGGAACCCGGGCTGCCCGCTCCAGAGGACGGGCGGCCGGGGAAGGGACAGCGCCTGACACCGGGCGCCCCTCACAACGGTGGAATGCCACCCCCCCCGGGGACGGCCCCCCACCAGCCCCACGGCACGCAGCCCCCACAGGGCATGCAGGCCAAGGGGACAGTGTTGGGCCCCAACACCCACACACCCGCGCCCACAGCACGTGGGTGGCGGACCCCAACAGCCCCCCCAGTGAGCGGGCAGTTGGAGGAGGGACAGCGCCTGACCCCAGACGCCCCTCACAATCGTGGAAGGCACCCCCCCCGGGGACGCCCTTCCGCCACCCCCACAGCGAGCAACGCCGGCCCGCAAGGGCGCACGCTGTGGGGCCGGTGCTGGGTCCCAACGCCCGCACCGACCGCACCCGGGACACACGGGTCGCGGAACCCTGGCTGCCCGCTCCAGAGGACGGGCGGCCGGGGGAGGGACAGCGCCTGACACCAGGCACCCCTCACAACGGTGGCAGGCCATCCCCCCGGGGACGGCCCCCCACCACCCCCACGGCATGCAGCCCCCACAGGGCATGCAGGCGGCGGGGACGGTGTTGGGCTCCCACACCCACACACCCACGAACCCGCGCCCACAGCCAGTGGGTGGCGGACCCCAACAGCCCGCCCAGTGGGCCTGCAGTCGGGGGAGGGACGGCGCCTGGCCTCAGACGCCCCCCACAATGGTGGAAGGCACCCCCCCCGGGGACGCCCTTCCGCCACCCCCACAGCGAGCAACGCCGGCCCGCAAGGGCGCACGCTGTGGGGCGGGTGCTGGGTCCCCACGCCTGCACCGACCGCACCTGGAACACACGGGTCGCGGAACCCGGGCTGCCCGCTCCAGAGGACGGGTGGCCGGGAGAGGGACAGCGCCTGACACCAGGCGCCCCTCACAACGGTGGCAGGCCACCCCCCTCGGGGACGGCCTCCCACCACCCCCGCGGCACGCAGCCCGCACAGGGCATGCAGGCCAAGGGGACAGTGTTGGGCCCCAACACCCACACACCCGCGCCCACAGCACGTGGGTGGCGGACCCCAACAGGCCGCCCAGTGGGCGGGCAGTCGGGGGAGGGACAGCGCCTGACCTCAGACGCCCCTCACAATGGTGGAAGGCACCCCCCCCGGGGACGCCCTTTCCGCCAGCCCCACAGCGAGCAATGCCGGCGCGCAGGGGCGCACGATGTGAGGCCGGTGCTGGGTCCCCACGTCCGCACCGACCGCACCCGGGACACACGGGACGCGGTACCCTGGCTGCCCGCTCCAGAGGACAGGCAGCCGGGGGAGGGACAGCGCCTGACACCAGGCACCCCTCACAACGGTGGCAGGCCACCCCCCCCGGGGACGGCCCTCCACCACCCCCGCGGCACGCAGCATCACAGGGCATGCAGGACAAGGGGACAGTGTTGGGCCCCAACACCCACACACCCGCGCCCACAGCACGTGGGTGGCGGACCCCAACAGCCCGCCAAGTGGGCGAGCAGTCGGGGGAGGGACAGCGCCTGACCTCAGACGCCCCTCACAACGGTGGAAGGCACCCCCCCCGGGGACGCCCTCCCGCCACCCCCACAGCGAGCAACGCCGGCCCGCAAGGGCGCACGCTGTGGGGCGGGTGCTGGGTCCCCACGCCTGCACCGACCGCACCTGGAACACACGGGTCGCGGAACCCGGGCTGCCCGCTCCAGAGGACGGGTGGCTGGGAGAGGGACAGCGCCTGACACCAGGCGCCCCTCACAACGGTGGCAGGCCACCCCCCCCGGGGACAGCCCTCCACCACCCCCGCGGCACGCAGCATCACAGGGCATGCAGGACAAGGGGACAGTGTTGGGCCCCCACACCCACACACCCGCGCCCACAGCACGTGGGTGGCGGACCCCAACAGCCCGCCAAGTGGGCGAGCAGTCGGGGGAGGGACAGCGCCTGACCTCAGACGCCCCTCACAACGGTGGAAGGCACCCCCCCCGGGGACGCCCTTCCGCCACCCCCACAGCGAGCAACGCCGGCCCGCAAGGGCGCACGCTGTGGGACTGGTGCTGGGTCCCCACGCCTGCACCAAACGCACCCGGGACACACGGGTCGCGGAACCCTGGCCGCCCGCTCCAAAGGACGGGCGGCCGGGGGAGGAACAGCGCCTGACACCAGGCGCCCCTCGCAACGGTGGCAGGCCACCCCCCCGGGGACAGCCCCCCACCACCCCCGCGGCACGCAGCCCCCACAGGGCATGCAGGCCAAGGGGACAGTGTTGGACCCCAACACCCACACACCCGCGCCCACAGCACGTGGGTGGCGGACCCCAACAGCCCGCCCAGTGGGCGGGCAGTCAGGGGAGGGACAGCGCCTGGCCTCAGACGCCCCTCACAATGGTGGAAGGCAACCCCCCCGGGGACGCCCTTCCGCCACCCCCACAGCGAGCAACGCCGGCCCGCAAGGGCGCATGCTGTGGGGCCGGTGCTGGGTCCCCGTGCCCGCGCTGACCGCACCCGGAACACACGGGTCGCGGAACCCCGGCTACCCGCTCCAGAGAACGGGCGGCCGGGGGAGGGACAGCGCCTAACACCAGACGCCCCTCGCAATGATGGAAGGCATCCCCCCCGGGGACGCCCTTCCGCCACCCCTACAACGAGCAACGCACCAACGCACCAACGCATCAGCCACGGGACATCTGCACCCCACCCCCTGCTCTTAGGTACAGCGACACAACAATGGCGGAACCCGCGGCCCCACGCAAAACACGCCCCCGATTCCCGACGCTGGACGCAGCACACGAAGTCATCAGGGCGCTGGGACTCAGAGACGGCGAAGCAGACCCCCCACAAGGGGACGCGGGCACGGACTCCGACCCCGAGGCAGTACCGGAGCCCCCCACGGGAGGCGCGGCCGCGGAACCTGCGCCGCCGGCGGGCAGCATGCCCACACTCTGCCCCGCTTGGAGACGGGGCCACTGCACCGGCGAAGGCTGGTGCCCCAAACAGCACCCTCAACCCGGCCCCGATGACGGAGCGCTGCCCGAGGTGAGACCCGCGGCCGCATGCGCCGACCTACGCTACGGGGTGGCACAGGGCAGGATCCTGGATGAGACCGCACGCGGCAGCGTGAACATCCAGGAGGCCGTCGACCGAGTCGCCCACGCGGGACAGGCCGCAGTGGCCTTGCACACCCGGGGCCGCCACGGCGGACCCGCAGAGGGGATCATTGTGGAACCCTCGGGAATGGTGCTGGTCCTGGCGGCGGACATGGTCCGAGGGGTGCTCCACGCATCCCGTGTGCGGCGGGCGTGCCCACAGTGGACCATCCAGGTGTACATCCCCCCACGGGCGTGGCCCTTCTCCACGTTGGCGGTGCTCGCCGTCATGTGGCACCTGGCACCGGAGGACGTTCCCAGAGGGACCGCGGAGGAAATCGCCCGGGACCTCCACACCTGGCCGGCCGACCTGGATTACCCCTGGCGCAGGCCCCGGGGCGGCCTCCCAGTGGCGCCCGCGGCAGAAGGGCTCAGCCTCGCGGCAACTCTCCAACGGCACCCCGACAAGAAGGCACGCCACTTCCTGCAGACAGGCACGGTCCTGGCCACCCCGCCAGACTCCGAGTGGCGATGCGACGCAGGGGAGGCGCAACCGCTGCCGGGCCCCTGGGCCCTCCCGTTGTGGTATTTGCCCGTGGGCACCCTGGCCCACGGCACTCAAGCCGTCAAGGGGGCTTTCCCGCAGCCGCTCCTCCCCGGCGTGGCCCTGCTCCGCAGCCTGCAGGCGGGGGCCGCCTGGGTACGGTGGAAGGAAGGAAAAGGGCGCTCGAGCCCCTATTTCCCCCTGGTCCAGGGCCAGGCGCTGCTCCACGCCGAGGGCATGGGGACCCTGGAATGGGGGGCGATCGTGCCCGGCACGGCGTGCAGGTGGATCACAGCGGCCGCCCCACAGCCCATGCAATCGCCGCCGGCGTGCCACCGCCTCCTACGGATGGTCCCCTCTTTGGCCCCCCAACACGCCTTTACGAGGGACGTGTGGAAGGCCATACTGAGCCACACCAGGGAGTGGCTAACGAACCCGGGTGCAAGGTACCCGCCGGGGCCGGTGCTGGAACAGCTCACGGCCCCCACACCCGGGGTCCAGGGCATCGGCTCTCACGGAGCAGCTCAACGACGAGGTGCTGGACCTGGCGCTGGAGCCGCTGCGGGTGCTTTACCCGCAGACCCACATCCCACCCGCGGGCACGTCCAACCGCCTAGGCCGCCTGGGGCTGCAGCGCCGCGTCGAGGCCGCGCACCCAGGAGGCGTGGTGGAACAGTGGCTAACGCTCCGCAACCCGCCCGCCGCGAAAGGCCACTGGTACCTACACCAACTCCTCTTCCTATCACGGGCAGCCCCGGAACACCGCCGGCAAAACCCGTACCACACGCACCCGGAGCGCCGAGGCGCGCAGGACTTCCCGCAGCCAGCCCCGCCCGCCCTCTTGCCGGGGCAGGGCCCGGAGGCGCTACAGCAGGGCCCCCCGCTCGACACCGCCACCACGGTACCACAAAGGGGACGCAAAGGCGCAGATGGTGCCGAACCGGACGTCACAAACTGCGGAGCGGTGGCCTGGATGGCAGCCTGCAGGCACCTCGCCCGAGATACCACGGGGCTTCGGCAGTACAGACCAACGGACCGCACGGCGCTGGCGTCCGCGGTTGCGGCCGTCACCATGGGTCCCGTGGCGGCGTGGCCGGCGCAACTGCTGCCCCACGTCCCCTGCCGCGACACGCAGTCCCGCCAGCCGCCCGCAACGCACGCGCCGACGGCACCCCTCACGGCGGAGCAGCTATACGTCCTCGCGGCGGCGTTGCTAGCGGACGGCGGGGAGAGCTTCGTCCACCACCACGGCCCGGCGCAGATTGCGGGAAGCATACAAGGGCCACAGCGCGATGCACCAGACCCGTGGCATGCCACACTCCGCGGGCGCACCCGCGTCTGGGATGCGGGCGATGGCACACCCCCTGCCAGGCCTCAGCAGGGGGAGGCACTGGTGCTGCAGACGGCAGGCTACCAGGCCATCCTGCAGGGCCACGCCGGAGGGTACCGGTTGCACGTCCTTGCCGGAGGCCGCTGGACTGTCTGGCACAGCACCGCCAGGCAAGGGGCATTCCCGCCCCTGCCCCACGTCGACTGGCAGCAGGGGCCCACCAAGGCCTACTATATGTCGGCGGACCCCTGGCCGCTGGCAGTCCTGCTACACACCGTCAGCGCCCCCAACAAGAGGCAGGAACCGGGGTGGGTCAACCCCCCCGCACTGGTGTGGAGCCCCGACCAGGAGGAGCATCTACGGGCCGCGTGGCAGGGAGACGCCATCAGGGCCACGGACGTCCCGGACCTTCACGCGGGGCCAATCACGCACGCCCGCCCGGCGGCTACCCTGGAGGTGGCCCAACGGGGACAGCAGAACCCAGAGTGGGTGGTCTGCATGTTCAGCCCGGCGGACGCGCACATCGTCGTCTGCGACCCCGAGCGCCTGCTGGGGCCCGAAGCTGTGGTCTGCGTGGCAGACTGCACCGGCATGATCGTCAAGGCGCTACGGGAGGGCGAGCACCACGCCCTCCAGCTCCAGGTCAGGCTGAAGGACAACGCTCGGGCGGCGAGGCCGGGGGTGTGGCCGGCAGCGGCGCACCCCGCCGACCTAGAGCTGCAGCTGGCGGTCCCGACCACAGTGTACCACTGGCTACAAGCCTTCCACGACCTATGGAGGGGCAAACCCGACCGCCAAATCGGCTCCACGCACTGGCAAACGTGGCTGCATGCCATCCGGGGTCTCGCGCCCGCGCCCGCGACACGAGCCCTCGATGCGGCGGCCCGGGGCCGCACGATGGCGCCACACACGGTGTCACTGGCCAACCTGCCCTTCGAACCAGCGGCGGAGGGCACCATCCGGAAGTCGGTGCCGCTCCCCCCGGCGTGAGGGGCCACGGAGCCTACGAAATGCCCCCTGTGTGCAGACAAGTAGTACACAAGCGGGGCAAAGCTGGAACACCTGGCGTGGCTTCGGTGCACGCTGCAGCCCCGGCGGACGACAAGGAGGCGGCCTCCAACATCCTGCAAGGGAGAGCACAGAGGTCCGCATGGCACGCCCCGTACGCCCGGCGCCCCCCGCCCCAGGCAGCCGACCACGCAGACGGCGATGAGGAGGCACCCGGGGCGGCCCCGGGGACCGGAGGTGCGGCCCAACCAGGGTCCATGTCCATCCCTGCGGGGCTGGCCCCCCTGGCCCCCCTGGCTCCCCTGCCCCCCCGGGCGCCCCTGTGGGCCCCGCTGGGAACGGGCTCAGCGGATGCGGCGCACCCGGATGCCCTGGCTGCGCCCGCGAACCCAGCGGCGAAGCCGATGCGTGATAGATGACTCCAGGAGGACACGGCGGGCGACGCCCTGTGGCTCCTCTCGTGGAACCTGCGCAACGGCCTCTTGCCGCCAGACCGGTCCCTCCGGGACACTCTCCGGCGGCACCGGGGGTCGGCAGCCTGTACCGACAAGGAGCACCTCATCACCGACATGCTACCCCAGGAGGGGGGCTTTGCCATCAAGCTCCAGGAAACAGGGATCGCCACCCGGGCGCAGAAGATGCACGTGGCCGCGGCGCTCCGGGACAAGGGGTACACCGCCTTCTTCAGCAGCCGGCTGGCGGAGACGGGAGCCACCTCCACCTGGAGAGGGGGGGGCCTCCTCACCGCGGTCAGCAGCAAGTACGTGGCGGACATCCGCACGGACGGGGGAGGCCTCACCCTCATCAACGTCCACGGGCCGCAAGCAGGCTGCTCCCCGTGGGCGGGACGGGCGGCGTTCTGGGCCGACATACAAATGTATGCCACGGCACGCTGCCTCGGTGGGAGGCACCCGGTGGTCATCGCCGGCGACACCAACATCTACATGGATGCCACCACCAACCTGGCCACGGAGCAATTCCGAGCGGGCTGGGAGGCCTACGGTTTCCGGAAGGCCGCGGCAGGCGGCGGGGAGGACATGACCCCCACGCTCCACCCGTCCCGGCACAGGGTGGACACCTTCCTGGTCAACGAGCCCCTCCTGCCGTGGTCCCTGCGGGAAAGCGTTTGGGCTCGCGGCATGGCACACCCCCAGGTGGTCGGCTGGGACCACCTCCCGGTCCGCCTGGCACTGCCGGGTCTCCTCAGCGCAGCAGGGCGCGCGGCGATGCCCACCCCCTACAGCCACACGGAGGGGCGCCTCCTCCCGTACGACGCCGAGGCCGCGCCCGTCCAACACTGCCTGTGGGCGGCGGTCACCGCCGCGCAGGATGAACCCTCCCTGGCGCCCTGGCTGGGTCCCGCAGAGCAGCACGACTACGGGTCCATGCCCGTGGCCGCGGTGGAGAAGGTGTTCGAACACCTCCACGCGACGCATGACGCCCTGGCGCGTGTGGTGGGACGCCGGCAGCCGTCCCCGGCGGGGACGGACCCGGCGGACGGGGACCTCCCGGAGAGCGGAAAGCGGCTCCAGGCGGCGGTCCTCCGCTATGACACCCTGGCAGCGCGCGCGCCGGCAGCGTACCAGGCGGACGCGGCACGGCATGGCATCCGGTCCGAGGCGGCGCTCCGGCTCACTGAGGAGCTGCGGGGTGTGTCGCCCGGGTTCCGCCCGACCACACAGGGCCAGCTACAGGAGGAGCTGGAGAGGCAAGCAGCCGCCCTCGAGGAGGACATTCGCCAGCTCCGCGCACTCCTGCCGGCGGACCGCAAGCGCGCCATCAAGGACTTCTGGCGCCGCCACACCCCCGACATCGCCCAGCGATGGAAAGCCGTGCGGGGAGCCATAGAGGTAGAGGCCCCGGGCCCGTCAGGCCTCTGGAACGTGCGGGTCCCCAACACCCAAATTCTCCTCACGGAGGCCCACGACGTGATGTTCGCAGTTCGCGCCTTCTGGCGAGAACTGTATGACAAACGCCTGGTGGACCTCCCAGGCTTCCAGGCAGTCCTCGGCCGCCATGTCCGCCGGGTCCCTGAAGGGGCCTGGACACAGGTCCAGCAGTACTCCATGCAGGACCTGAAGTCCGCCCTGGACAAGGCCGATGGCAAGGCCCCAGGTCCCAACAACGTGGAGGCCCGTTTCATCAAGGCCCTCCCGGCACCCGTCCAGTGGCTCCTGGTCCACTCCTACCGGGCCATCCTCCGCGGCGCCCCGCCGCCGATGCACTGGACGGACGCACACATCTGGCTCAGCTCCAAGGTACCGGGCTCTGCCAGACTGGACGACTACAGGCCCATAGCCCTGGGCCAGCTGGACATGAAGCTGCTCACGGGCCCCCTCACCCAGCGCATCACGGAAGTGCTCACAAGGCACGGAGTGGTCAGCGACTGGCAGCAAGGGGCCCTCGCTGGCTCCAACACAGGCCCCGCACTGTTCATGGCGCAGCGGCAGCTCCAGCGGGGAAGGCCCAACTACGTCTTCTCCTTCGACGCCCGCAACGCCTTCGACACCGCCCCGCACGGCGCCCTCCACCTCATCCTGCGCCACCTCTCCGTGCCGCCGGACGTCATTGACCTCCTGCTCTTCCTCCACACGTGCGCCAGGCTGGGCATTGTCACCGCACATGGGCTAACGCAGCCCGTCTACATGCTGTGCGGCGTCTGACAGGGCAACCCCGAGAGCCCCCTGCTGTACGCGCTCCTCCTGGAGCCCCTGCTCAGGGCGCAGGGGCACCGCCTGCGGCCGCCGGGAAGGGCCGAGCACGGCCTCATCCAGGCCTACATTGACGACCTGCTGGTGGTGTCCCACACGCTGCAGCACTTCGTCGAGGGCGTGGAAGTGGTGGCCGCGTACCTAGGGAAGATGGGCATGGAGCTCAACCCCCGCAAGTGCGCCATGGCCACCACAGAGGGGGTCCCGGGCCTGCAGCTGCGCCTCTGTCCCCACCTGAAAAACCAGCGGCGGACTCCGTCCCTCACCTGGGACTCCAGCTGTAGCCGGACGGGGAGTTCTCCCTGCAGCGCAAGCACCGGCTACGCCTGGTGGCGGTGCACCACTGGTGCCTCAACACCCTCGCGCCACCAAAAGTGGTACAGGACATCATCCTGGCGATCCTCGGGGGGCCGACGCAGTACGTTGCCCCTTTCATCGCCGACGACTCCGACACTGCACGCCACCTGGACCACATCACGGTCCAGGTCGCGAAGGACAGGGCGCGGTACGCCTTCGACGCCTCGCGGGACAGCCTGCAGGAGGACCGGACCCTGGGGCTCACACGGGTGCCAACGCGGTGCCAGCAGGCAGCAGTGGCCCTTGTGGGTACACTCGTCCACCACCGCTCAACCTCCGTGCGCGCCGAGGTCACCAAGATGTTGTGGGAAATAGCTGGCGCGCACGGAATATGTCCCGAGGTGCACCACCCCGTCCCGGAGTTCGCAACTCTAGCGGGAGGCGACTGGGTCCACCGCATACCCCGGGCCCTGGCCGCCCTGGGAGTGGGGCTGTACAACCCCATCGCGTGCCCCAGGGCGGCCCATGTCCAACTACAGTCCCCGCCGGGCAACATCGTCACGCTGCGCACCGCCAAGCTGCGGCACCGCGACACGTGCCGCCTGACGGTGCCGCATACAACGCCGTGGCATGGGCACCACGGGCCACGCCACCCCTTCCCCGACAACGACGACCCGTGGCCGACGGCGGTGCGGGAATGCCTCAACCAATGCGCCGATGAACACCTCCAGTATTGCCGCCGTGAGCAGGAGCCCACCAACCACCCCGGGTGGCGCGACGCCTTGGTCCGACTCTTCCACACCACCGGCACGCAGGACCCGCGCCTGAGACTCGTCCACCCCACGAGGGCTAAGCAGGACGCCCACATCGGCCCACGGGTGACCCCGGACGGCCTGCACCTCCACGTCGGGGGCTACTGCCGCCGGGGCGGCCTATCCCCCCCAACGCGGGGGGCGGCGTACCACCCGCCGGCAGCCCTCATGTACATCCTCTGCGACGTACTCGCGGAAAGCGAGCACCAAGAGCCTAACGCGGACGTTGCATGGCCCGAGCTCCTGCGCCCCCGGCCCCACGCGCCGACGCCGTTGTGGTTGGTGACCACGGACGACCAATGCGCCCAAGCGACCCTGCAAACACGCCACCAGCGTCGCTCTCGCCGCCGACCTCACCCGCACGTGGGAGGTGGCCATCTCGGGCACGGTGCCCGACGGGGAGGGCGTGGCCGCCTCCCTCCCCCTACAATACGGTGCCCACCGACCATGGGTCCACACGGTGGACGCCGAAGTCATCCTCCACCTCCTGCGGCACGCAGATCGCGAGCGGACCACGGGGGTCCCCGCGGGCGCAGCGAAGGTGGTCAACCAGATGCGCCTGCGGTGGCTCTGGGACAGCCTGTGCGCGCGAGGGCAACACGCCGGGCACCCGTTCTGGTACGTCCGAGCCACCTCGCACCACAGTGACGCCCTACTGCACAAGGCGGACTGGGCGGCGTCCCAGGACACCGTCCTGCAGAACACGCCCCCGGACCCTGGCCACGCCCAACTCATTGTAGCCGGCCGCTACGGCCATCTCGATCTACGGCCCCCCACGATGCGGGTGCTCGGCGAGGTCGCGCAGCGGGCGCAGACGGACCATGCGCTGACGCACCGGGGACACACACATTTGGGCGCGGTCCACGCCACAGCCTATGTCCACGCCCGGGACCTCACCGTGACGGCCACCAACCGCCGGGCGCTGCGGGCCCGAGACGGCCACACGCCGGTGCAGCGCAGGCTCCGCGTCCGTAAGGAGCGGCTCTCTGGCGTCGCTGTCGTCCCACAACCGTGCCTCCTATGCGGCAGCCCGGAGGAGACCCCGGTGCACATGCACATGGGTTGCGCCCACTCACAGCTCCTCTGGCCCCACTACCGCCAGGCGGTACACGAGGCGGCCCGCCACCTCCCGTCCGGGGACAAAGCCCTGTGGGTTGCCTCGTGGCGATCCGCAGGCGCCACATGGACGGAAGTCTTCTGCACTGGACTGGTGCCCGAGGACGCGGAGGCGCAGCTCCGCGCCATAGCCCGCTACGACCCGCCGGGAGTGACCTCTGTGGACGATTTCGTCCACCACATGCTCCGGCTGGGGGACTTCGCATGGGAGCTTTGCAACCACCGGCTGGAGCAACTCCTCCGCGAGCCCCAAAGCGCGGCGGCCCGGGCACACCGATGGCTCACTGCGGCGGAGGGCGACCAACCTCCCCCTCCCCCGCGCCCTGACGAGGACTTCGTAGCCTCCCTCCGTGTCGTGAATGGCACTCTGGAGTGCCCGCCCCAGGAGGGCCCCCACCCGTACAAGGACCTGCCAGGGGGGTTCTCGAAGAACCTACAAGACGCCCTCTTCCCACCGTGGATCATCGGGCGCGGCTCAATGACCGGGTGGGAGGCGCGCATTGTGGGTGAGGAATGGGCGCGCGAGTGGAGCTTGTCGTGCGCCGCCACGCGCGCCCCAGAGACCCCTGCGCAACGATACGCCGCCATCCCGCTCAAAGGGTGGGGGCCCAACACCCGGCCGAGACCCACCGTGATCCGCGGGGCGGGACCTGACCACCCGTGGGACGCGGTGACGGGGGAGTGGCTGCAAGCGGCCCCGGGGCCGCAAACGGGATGGACTGGGGACGTGTCCTCACTCGTCAGGACACCCGTCCCCCCCCGCATCCCCCAGAGGACGGGGCCGCCCAGCTCGCCGTGGCGCACTTCAAAGCTCGGGGGCCGGTATACGACGACGCCCTGTCCCGGCTGGGCGACACCCAAGGGGCCCTTGCTCCTCATGCTCCCCACCGACATTGCAGCCGCGCTGCGCCAGGAGCTGGACGGCTGCGAAGGGCTGCGAGTGGGATGGGAGGCAGTCGCGGACGGCACCCTGCTGGCCCTCCTCCACCGAGACACCGCGAACGGGTGCCGATGGGATGCGCTGACGCCCCACCTCACCGGGCGCCACGTGTACATGGCAACCCCCCCCCCGGGGCACCCCCGCCCGGCGTGGGACGACCTCATCGCCGCCTTCCACGACCACGGGATTCTCCCCGACGACACGTGGCGGGAGGTCCAGCGGAAGACGCTTGGCAGGGACTACTGGCGCCGCGCCCGCTCCCGCCTGCTGGAGATCCGGGACCCCCTCCGACAGAGGTGGGACGACCTCTGGCTCCGCCATCTCGACCCTTGGTCGCCGCCCTCCCACCTCCCACACACCTGCCGGCTCTGCGGGGAATGTGACACGGTGTCCTGCGCAGCGTCGACAGGCGCCGACAGGTGCGCGCGGTGCGCCCAGGTGGCCGCGTGCCCCTGGCCCGAACCTCCCGCAGGCCCGCGCAGGCGCACAGAGGAGGAGGCCCTGCAACGGCGCATCGAGGGGGCACACACCCCCTCACACGAACGCGCGGGCCCCGCGGCCGCTGCCCTTCTGTGGATCCACGTGCACCTGCGGGACCCCACATCCGTTGCGCACCTGTCGCACGTGTTCGCGCCCTGACCCCACCCGCCGCCGCCCTTTGCAGAGCCCGCAGTACCATGCCACGCCGACGGGGGGACGGGCCGGGACACACCAGGGCCCGCTGCAAAGCGCAAGAGGCGGCCGTGTGGGGCCTGGTGACGGACCCGGTGGCGGAGGAGCACGAGGCGCACGCTGCCGCACGGCGTGACCTGACGGGCAGTGCCAGGGCTTTCCTCAACGAGACTGCCCTCCCGGCCGTCCGCGCCCTGAACGGAGCGGGGGCCCCTACGCTGCTCCTGGCGATGCATCGGATCGTGAACGCCGTCCAGCCGGGGCTCATCAGCCCGGAGGCGGCCCTCTACGGGCACTGGATGGAGCTGCGCGAGTCCAACCGGTCTGGCTGGCCCCTGTCCATGGGGGATACCCTGCAGCTGACGGGAGCGGGGTCCGCCATGTCCCTCCGCAGCAGCGCCCCAGCCCTGCTGCACGCCTTCAGGACGCGCTACCCCGGGGACGCGGCCCCGTACCTGAACCAGGCGCGGGCCACGTACCCGGGGGGAGTGTCCGAGCTGGATGCGGCGCTCCACCTTCTATAGCCACCGGACCAGGACCTGGAGGTGGGCGAGATCACGGTGTTCGTGGAAGGCGCGGACGAGGCGTCCGCCCGCCCCCGGCCGACCAACCCGGTGTACGACGGCACCAGGCCTACCCCCCTGTACGCCATCGTATGCGAGGCGTTCCCCAGGGAGCCCACTTGGTGCCCCGCCCCCCCGCCGGCGACGCACGCGCTCCGCGGCTGGGCTGACTCAGATCTGTCCCCCCCCCTCTCCAGAACCAGGGGTGCCCACCACAGGGGGCAGGTCCTATGGCAAGAGTGCCCTGGCACCCCCCTGCTCCTCCTCGTCGTCGCGACCCGCGGGGACCCGGTGCGGGTCCTGGGGATCACCACCACCCACCTCTATGGGGCAGCACCCGTACCCCGCCCCCCCCTCCCGGCGCCCGCGGCGCGGGACGGAGTACACACCTTCCTGCGAACACAGGAGGTCACCGCCGTTACGGGGGTCCACCTAGTGCGGCTCCCCCCGACACCACCCGACGACCCCCTCGGGGGCCCAGGACCCTGGGCCCCGCCCCAGACTGGGAGCTGTGGCGCAACGCGTGGGCTGCGTGGCTCCCCCACCTCCCCTCCCAATGCCGATGGATGGCCGCCGGCCCCCGGCCGTGCGGGGCTGACGCCACAGCCGGCCCCCCACCCCCTCCCCCCCTCCCCCCCGCAGAGCACCGCACGTCACTGCCCACGGCACGGCACTGATGCACCAGGGGGTAGTGGGAAGGGCGCGCCTGCCACCACGCATACGTACCAGGATAACAGTGATGGCAGACTGCGATGGCTCCCCCCAGCAGGACGGCCGCCACCACCGCCGGTCCTGCTCCCGCTCCCGCGCCTCCCCGGAGTGGAGGGGGGAGACCCTCGCGGAGCGCGAGGAGCGGAGGCTGGCGGAGGCGGCGGTGCTGGTCGGGCCGCCGCCGCCCCCCTAGGAGCCTGAGCCAGCCGAGGTGACCGCCCCCGCCGCCCAAGCAGCAAGCCCCGCCGCCCCGCCCCGGGAGGGGGCCCCAGATGCGCAGGAAGCGGAGACCGCAGCCCCGACCGCGGCTCCGGGCACGCCGCCGACACGGGGGGTAGCCCCGGCGCAGGAACCGGCGGCATCGCCGAGGGCTGCCGCAGCCGCAGAGGAGAGCGAGGAGGGCGCGCGAGGGGTTGTGACCGCGGCCCCGGCGGGCCGCGCCACCGCCTCGGCCGGCCACGCCGCAACCCCCAGCACGCCGCGAAAGCAGGGGACGGACCCCGCATGGGCCACGGGCGCCTCGCTGGCGGCCGCCGCAGCAGCAGCAGTGGGCAGGGAGAGCGCGAAGTACCGCGCCCACGCCAACCCCACCCACACCCACACCAGCCCCCCCAAGCAGTTCCCCCCCAAGCCCTTCCCCCCGGGGCGGGCGCGGGACGTCCGCCCCCCGGCGCCCGAGCGCTCGCCGCCGGGCGTCACGCTGCCGCAGCTGCAAAGACAGCGGGACGCCCGGCGAGTTGTCCAGGAAGGAGGGGAGGGCGCGCAGGCAGAGCTGCGTGCCAGCCAAGGGAGCCCGGAGCGGGGGGCAGGAGGCGACAGGGGAAGTGCCCAGGAGCGCGCGCAAGGAGCAGGCCAGGGCACGCGCGGCAGGGAGCAAGGGCGCAGCAGCAGGGGGGGGCAGAGCGCAGGCAGCGGACGGCGCGACTCAGGGCAGGGGGCCGGGAAGGGACCAGGGCACGGGAAGGGCGCGCAGGGGCGCGGGCAGGGAGCCCATGTGCCGGGAGCGGGGCGAGGGGCGGCGGGCGAGCTGGCGGGCCAGGGCGTGGGGGACGGGGGGCGGGACCCGCAGCACGGGCAGAGGGCCGGAGAGGGGCCCAAGGGTAAGGGCAAAGGCGCCGCGGGCCCCAAGGGACATGCGGGACGGGGCATGGGAGCCCTGGGGGGAGGGCAGGCCGAAGGGTAGGCGGCGGGGAGCGGGGCGCCCCCGCAGCCGGACGTGCAGCCAGTGAGGTGCACCCCCCCCCCGAATCCAACAGATGCCGGCGCACCACACCCACCACCACCACCACGACCACCACCACCTCTACAACATCAACCCTGACGCAGGCGAGCTCGTCCCCCCCCCACCCCCACGACCCCAGCACCAGCCAGCCC
Source organism: Eutreptiella sp. 'Long Island Sound 2002' (assembly GCA_964036045.1). Classification (NCBI taxonomy): domain Eukaryota; phylum Euglenozoa; class Euglenophyceae; order Eutreptiales; family Eutreptiaceae; genus Eutreptiella; species Eutreptiella sp. 'Long Island Sound 2002'. The sequence continues at coordinate 117,245,461 of OZ038379.1, forward strand.
CCCCCGCGCCGAGAGCGGAGCCGGCGCGCATGGCCTCGGCGGACGGGGGGCGGGGCGCGGCATCGGCGCCGCAGGCACAGGGGCAGCGAGGGGAGCCGGCGCGAGGGGCAGAGGGGGCCCGGCATTGGGACCGGGACTGGGGCACGGTCCCGGACCCTCTGGGGGAGGAGGCCCTCCGCCTGGTGGGGGAGGTGTACGGGTGGTTGTGCTGGGCCAACCAGGGGACGACCAGGGGGTGGAGGAACCGGCCCTTTGATGCCGTGCTCCTCTGGAGAGACGGAGGAAACCGAGAGGTACCCCCGGGGGGGTGGGCAGCCCCGGAGGACCATGAGAGGGTCCTCAGGTCAGTGATCTGGGCGGCGTGGCTCGACAGGGATCCGACGTGGCCGGCCTTCCTGGAAGGGGGAGCGGTGCTCCGCATCACGGATGCGGACGCCAACAACTGGCTCCCCCGGGCCTTGCGCAGCGCCCTCGCCCACTGGCGCTACCGCCGGCGCAACCCGCCGCCGCCACAGCCCCAGCTCCCGCACAAGCGGCAGCGCAGGTGACGGCCCAGACGGCGGACGCGCGAAAGTGGGGGGGAGAGCTGGGCCCCCCGACCCACGCCCCCCCCACGTTACGGCGTGACGCAGGAGCGCGCGCCACCTCCCGCGGGAGGGAGGGCGGAGACAACGAGCGCGGGGGGGAACCTGCTGCCCCGCAGCCTGCTAACCGCTGACCGCTAACCCTCACGGCCGCCCCCGGCCGGCCAGCGCCGCGCGACGACAGCCGGGGGGATGAGGGGCCCCAGCGAGGGCCTGCACGAGGGTCCGGCTCTAGGTAGAGGGGGGCGGGGGAAGGGTGCGACCCCCCAGCCGATGGCTGGCCCCCGGGGCCGGGACCGCCATGCCGCCCCCCCCCCCGGCCGTCAGGAGGCGGCGCCAGGGGACCAGAAGGCCCCCGACACTCCCCCCCCCCTCCCACTCAGGCCCAAGAGCAGACGAAGGCAGACCAAAGAAACGGCGGCGCCGCATCCCCCCCGAGGAGGCCGCTGCACCCGGGTTGCGGGGGCACCACGACCGAGGCAGGCGCCCACACGCCCTGCCTGCTGCCGGCCGACAGCAGACCGGCGGCGCCCAGGACGGCGCAAACGGAGCGGCCTTATCAGAGGCCGGCCCGGGGAAGACGGGGGCGCGAACCAGGGCGAGGGGGTTCCCCCCCCCTCCCCCCCCCCCCTCAGCCGCACTGACCCGTCGGCGGCCGACCGGACCGCGCCCGACCCCCGCGGCCGCCCGGCAACCCCCACGGCGCGAGTATACCCCGGTGGGGCACGCCGGGGACAGCGGAAGGCAGGCCGACGCCCGACGGGGCGGGGGAGCGGGGGGGCGGCCCCCCCACCCCCCCCCCCGCACCCCCCCCCAGCTTGGGAGCCACAGGAGCGGCCCTCCGCCCCCCCGGAGCTGAGGGGACGCCCCCCCCCCCCAAGAAGGGACCGCGACGCGGGGGGGGGGGATGCGGCTGGACCTGCTCTCGCGGGGGTCGCGGCCGCGGGGCGAGCCCACACTAGCGTGCCGGAGCAACGCACGCACCAGAACAGTATAGGGGCCGCACCCCACATGACCCTCCCGTGACCACAGCCCCCTCAGGGAGGGCAGAGGGGGGGTACAGGTCTGCAGGGGCCCCCGGGGGAGCGGTCCATGGGCCGCCCCTCACCCCTCCCCACCCCGGGGCGGCACCGCGACCCCGACCGCACGCGCACGCCGGAGGGGAGTGCGCCGACGACGCGAGAGGGGCCAGGATGGAGTACCGCAGGCCGCCACCCAGTAGGGGGGGCAGGGAGGCTGCGGCGCGACCCCCCCCCCCCCACCCCCCCCGGCGGCCCGCAAGCCGCGGGGGCCCCGGCCCCGACCCCCCGGGGCAGGGGGGGTTGGTCCCCCCCCCCCGCCCGAGAAAGGAGCCGGAGCGCGACCCGCCCCCCCGCCCCAGCCGCCAGCTCCCACAGGGGCCGCGGAGAACAAGCGAGCCCGCGCCAACGCGCCAGGACGCCGCACAGATCGCGCCTAGAGAAGGCGGACGAGCACGAACCGGAGTGGTATGGGGGGCCACGCCCCCCATGGACAGAACGACACCAGTGACACCCGCATTGTTGCCTGCCCAGGGAAGGCAGAGGGACAGAACGAGGCAGAGCGACCCCCCGCCCTACAGGCCCCTCCCTGGCCGCACAAACGGGGGGTCTGGCGCACGCCCCCCCCCCCCCCCAACCCGCCCCCCGGCACACGAACGCCACGGACCCGCCCCGCGGCGCGCAGCCCCCAAAGGGCGTGCAGGCTGAGGGGACAGAGAAGGGCCCCCACACGCGCACGCCCGCGCCCACAACACGTGGAGAGCGGACCCCAACAGCCCGCCCAGTGGACCGGCAGTCGGGGGAGGGGGAGCGCCTGACCCCAGACGCTGCTCGCAACAGTAGAAGGCTACCCCCCCGGGGGGCGCCCTACCGCCACCACCACAACCCCAAGCCAAGTAGGGGGGAACCGGGACCAGACCGCCCCCCCCCAAGCACGCCAGACAGAGCAAGGGACGGGGGCAGGACACGCGGAGGGGCACGGACCACGTGGGACGGCCCTACCAGCGCCCAGTGCCGGGACAGCGCGAGGTGCACACGCCACACCACCCAGGAGGGGGGGGAGCGGACGCCGCAGGAGCGCGAGCGCACACACACGTAACGGGCACGCGAGGACTACCAGAAGGGCAACCGGACCGAGCGCGCAGAACACACAGACCGCGTGGAATGGCGTACCAGCGAGCGAGGGTAAGGGACACCCGGACGGGACGGCCCGCCACACGCAGCGCGGAACACGCGGGGCGGGAAGGGGGAAACGCACCAGAACAGTATAGGGGCCGCACCCCACATGACCCTCCCGTGACCACAGCCCCCTCAGGGAGGGCAGAGGGGGGGTACAGGTCTGCAGGGGCCCCCGGGGGAGCGGTCCACGGGCCGCCCCTCACCCCTCCCCACCCCGGGGCGGCACCGCGACCCCGACCGCACGCGCACGCCGGAGGGGAGTGCGCCGACGACGCGAGAGGTGCCAGGATGGAGTACCGCAGGCCGCCACCCAGTAGGGGGGGCAGGGAGGCTGCGGCGCGACCCCCCCCCCCCACCCCCCCCGGCGGCCCGCAAGCCGCGGGGGCCCCGGCCCCGACCCCCCGGGGCAGGGGGGGTTGGTCCCCCCCCCCCGCCCGAGAAAGGAGCCGGAGCGCGACCCGCCCCCCCGCCCCAGCCGCCGGCTCCCACAGGGGCCGCGGAGAACAAGCGAGCCCGCGCCAACGCGCCAGGACGCCGCACAGATCGCGCCCAGAGAAGGCGGGCGAGCACGAACTGGAGTGGTATGGGGGGCCACGCCCCCCATGGACAGAACGACGCCAGTGACACCCGCATTGTTGCCTGCCCAGGGAAGGCAGAGGGACAGAACGAGGCAGAGCGACCCCCCGCCCTACAGGCCCCTCCCTGGCCGCACAAACGGGGGGTCTGGCGCACGCCCCCCCCCCCCCAACCCGCCCCCCGGCACACGAACGCCACGGACCCGCCCCGCGGCGCGCAGCCCCCAAAGGGCGTGCAGGCTGAGGGGACAGAGAAGGGCCCCCACACCCGCACGCCCGCGCCCACAACACGTGGAGAGCGGACCCCAACAGCCCGCCCAGTGGACCGGCAGTCGGGGGAGGGGGAGCGCCTGACCCCAGACGCTGCTCGCAACAGTAGAAGGCTACCCCCCCGGGGGGCGCCCTACCGCCACCACCACAACCCCAAGCCAAGTAGGGGGGAACCGAGACCAGACCGCCCCCCCCCAAGCACGCCAGACAGAGCAAGGGACGGGGGCAGGACACGCGGAGGGGCACGGACCACGTGGAACGGCCCTACCAGCGCCCAGTGCCGGGACAGCGCGAGGTGCACACGCCACACCACCCAGGAGGGGGGGGAGCGGACGCCGCAGGAGCGCGAGCGCACACACACGTAACGGGCACGCGAGGACTACCAGAAGGGCAACCGGACCGAGCGCGCAGAACACACAGACCGCGTGGAATGGCGTACCAGCGAGCGAGGGTAAGGGACACCCGGACGGGACGGCCCGCCACACGCAGCGCGGAACACGCGGGGCGGGAAGGGGGAAACGAGAGAGACACACCACCAGGTACCGGCCCGAACCCTCCGAACCGGCCGCGAGCGCCGCGCACACACAGACGGGGCACTGCACCCGCCAAGGCAGTAGTGGCGCACAGCGCCATGCCCCAACCCCTGGGCTAGGTAGCCTCCGCGCCAGCCCAAGGGGGTCCCACTGGCGACAAGCCAGTAGCACGGGCCCGGCGGCGCCGGCGCTCCGGGCGACCACGCTTTAGGGGGGCGACGCAGTGGGTAAGCGCCCGCAGCCATGGCTGCAAATTGATGCACTGACCGGGGAGTGGCGAAACGGGGAAGCCGGGGAAGGACGGGGCTCCGAGCCCTGTGCACCTGGGGGACTCCGCCACCAGGCAGGAGGTGCGTCTTGGAGGGCCCTCAACTAGGACCCGGTGGGGAGGATATCACCTGGCCCGACCAGGTGGCCCCCCGGGGCCGAAAGGCGTCTAGTACCCGCAAAATCAAACCTCAAACCTCAAACCTGTAAATTCCACATATTTGTTGGATCTTACTTTGGGCGAAGGTAGCACGGCAAAAGCACACAATAGCACCGGAATTCGAGCAAAACACAGCAGTTAAAATTTCCCTTGGCTCTTTTCAATAGCAAACAATGCAGTGGATTCCAGGAATGATCTCTCACTTGAGTGGTGACAATTCAATGTGTCAACAAAACACCAACCTAAAAGGTTGCAAGAAAGATTGGTACAAAAGCCTTGTTGAACCTTACAAATTGATATAAAAACATTTGTCAATCATGCAAAAGCTCATTTTATATCAAAGTCATAGTGACGCGTTCCCGTGGGGGGCCTGGCCACGGGACGCTGCGGCGGACGCGCACAAGCAAGCAGGCAGGCGAAGCACTGCGCTCACAAGGGCATCCTCATGCTCGTGTCATGTGACAAAGCGTTTCAGGATCCTTGCTACTCTGAAACAAGGGAACAAAAGTATGTACAGAAACACATCATAATATGTTCGCATGGGGTGAAGACTGGACTGAGGTAAGGGCATCACAGGACAATTGACACTCAGTCCTAACTCATATCCCAATCCCAGGTCCCACCCTCACAGTGGCTGGCAGGGGCGGGGGCTCAAACACAACCCATGCCCTGCCCAATCCGGACCCTGAAACCCTGCCAATAGGGGAGGGTGTCCCGCCCAGCCACAGGCGAGTTCCTGGGAACCAAGGAGCGGCAAGGCCAACAGACGATTGCTCCCCATGCTCCCCTAGCGACAGGTCCCAACTGCCCTTTGAGCCAGAGATAAGGCCCCGCCATTATCACCTAGGAGTTGGTAGCTGAAAATGGGCTGTTTCAGCCCAGACTGATATTAGCTCCGACAACTCCAAAATTGAATCCTCGTCTGGACCATCCATAGGTAGGGACGAGACAACTGACTCTATGCCCTTCGAGCATGATATCCCTGCAGCCCTCACCCAACCTGGTTCCCTCTGATTTCCCGGCATCAGGGCGCCACGGGTTCGCCAAGTGGGGTCATGATGCCAAAATCACTAAATTGGCGTCATTCCCACGCGCGACTCGCCCGGCCAGGGCAAGGCCAATGGCTCACAGAATAGGAGGCAGGACCTAAGACCTATATCTGAGTGCACAACCTGGAATTAGGTTCGGACTCCCCCTGGGCAGAGATTTGGGGCCGCCAATTGACCACACGGGGGGCTGAAATTGGGGTCCCAAAAGGGGGTCATTTTGGCTGCTCAAAATGAGCCAAAATCGGGGGTATCCCCAATGGTATATCTCCACGCCGGCTGGGAGATCGGATCCGCCATTCCATAGGCGGTTTGAGGTTTGAGGTTTGATTTTGCGGGTACTAGACGCCTTTCGGCCCCGGGGGGCCACCTGGTCGGGCCAGGTGATATCCTCCCCACCGGGTCCTAGTGGGGGGCCCTCCAAGACGCACCTCCTGCCTGGTGGCGGAGTCCCCCGGGTTCACAGAGCTCGGAGCCCCGTCCTTCCCCGGCTTCCCCGTTTCGCCACTCCCCGGTCAGTGCATCAATTTGCAGCCGTGGCTGCGGGCGCTTACCCATTGCGTTGCCCCCCTAATGCGTGGTCGCCCGGGGCGCCGGCGCCGCCGGGCCCGTGCTACTGGCTTGTCGCCAGTGGGACCCCCTTGGGCTGGCGCGGAGGCTGCCTAGCCTAGGGGTTGGGGCGTCGTGCTGTGCGCCACTACTGCCTTGGCGGGTGCAGTGCCCCGTCTGTGTGTGCGCGGCGCTCGCGGCCGGTTCGGGGGGTTCGGGCCGGTACCTGGTGTTGTGTCTCTCTCGTTTCCCCCTCCCCGCCCCGCGTGTTCTGCGCTGCGTGTGGCGGGCCGTCCTGTCCGGGTGTCCCTTATCCTCGCTCGCTGGTACGCCATTCCACGCGGTCTGTGCGTTCCGCGCGCTCGCTCCGGTTGCCCTTCTGGTAGTCCCCGCGTGTCCCTTTCGTGTGTGTGCGCTCCCGCCCCCGCGGCGTCCGCTCCCCCCCTGGGTGGTGTGGCGTGCGCACCTCGCGCGGTCCCGGCGCTGGGCGCTGGTAGGGCCGTTCCACGCGGTCCGTGCCGCTCCGCGTGTCCTGCCCCGGTCCCTTGCTCCGTCTGGCGTGCTTGGGGGGGGGCGGTCCGGTCCCGGTTCCCCCCTACTTGGCTTTGGGGCTGTGGGGGTGGCGGTAGGGCGTCCCCGGGGGGGGTGCCTTCTACTGTTGCGAGGGGCGTCTGGGGTCAGGCGCTCCCCCTCCCCCGACTGCCCGCCCACTGGGCGGGCTGTCGGGGTCCGCGATCCACGTGTTGTGGGTGCGGGCGTGCGGGTGTGGGGGCCCTTCTCTGTCCCCTCGGCCGGCACGCCCTGTGGGGGCTGCGCGCCGCGGGGCGGGTCCGTGGCGTTCGTGTGCCGGGGGGCGGGCTGGGGGGGGGGGGGGGGCGTGCGCCGGACCCCCCATTTGTGCGGCCGGGGGGGGGCCTGTAGGGCGGGGGGTCACTCTGCCTCATTCCGTCCCTCTGCCTTCCCTGGGCAGGCAACAAAGCGGGTGTCACTGGCGTTGTGCTGTCTATGGGGGGCGTGGCCCCCCATATCACTCCGGTTCCTGCTCACCAGGCTTCTCTGGGTGCGATCTGTGCGGCGTCCTGGCGCGTTGGCGCGGGCTCGCTTGTTCTTCGCGGCCCCCGTGGGAGCCGGCGGCTGGGGCGGGGGGGCGGGTCGCGCTCCGGCTCCTTTCTCGGGCGGGGGGGGGACCTTCTCCCCTGCCTGGGGGGGTGGGGGCCGGGGCCCCCGCGGCTTGCGGGCCGGTGGGGGGGCGGGGGGGGGGGTGTTGCGCCGCGGCCTCCCTGCTCCCCTTCTGGGCGGTGGCCTGCGGTACTCAATCCTGGCCCCCCTCGTGTCGTCGGCGCGCTCCCTTCCGGCGTGCGCGTGCGGTCGGGGTCGAAGTGCCGCACCGGGGTGGGGGGGGATGAGGGACGGCCCGTGGATCGCTCCCCCGGGGGCCGTTGCAGACCTGAAACCCCCCTCTGCCCTCTCTGAGTGGGCTGTGGTCACGGGAGGGTCATGTGGGGCGCGGCCTCCGTACTGTTCTGCTGTGCGCGTTGCTCCGGCACGCTAGTGTGGGCTCGCGGGAGCAGGTCCAGCCGCCGCTCCCCCTTCCGCGTCGCCGTCCCTTCTGGGCGCGGGGCGTCCCCTCGGCTCCGGGGGGGCGGAGGGCCGCGCCTGTGGCTCCCCAGCCGGGGGGGGTGCGGGGGCCGCCCCCCCGCCCGCTCTCGGGCCTGTGTGGGAGGGGGGGGGGAGTGCGGGGGGCCCTCTGGTCCCCTGGCAACGCCTCCTGACGGCCGGGGGGGGGGGGTATGGCAGTCCCGGCCCCGGGGGCCAGCCATCAGCTGGGGGTTCGCGCCCTTCCCCCGCCTCCCTCTACCTAGAGCCGGACCCTCGTGCAGGCCCTCGCTGGGGCCCCTCATCCCCCCGGCCGTCGTCGCGCGGCGCTGGCCGGCCGGGGGCGGCCGTGAGGGTTAGCGGCCAGCGGTTAACGGGCTGCGGGGCAGCAGGTTCCCCCCCGCGCTCGTTGTCTCCGCCCTCCCTCCCGCGGGAGGTGGCACGCTCTCTTGCGTCGTGCCGTACCGTGGGGGGGGAGTGGGTCGGGGGGCCCAGCTCCCCCCCCCACTCTCTCGCATCCGCCGTCTGGGTCATCACCTGCGCCGCCGCTTGTGTGGGGGCTGGGGCTGTGGCGGCGGCGGGTTGCGCCGGCGGTAGCGCCAGTGGGCGAGGGCGCTGTGCAAGGCCCGGGGGAGCCAGTTGTTGGCGTCCGCATCCGTGATGCGGAGCACCGCTCCCCCTTCCAGGAAGGCCGGCCACGTCGGCTGCCTGTCGGGCCACACCGCCCGGATCACTGACCTGAGGACCCTCTCATGGTCCTCTGGGGCTGCCCACCCCCCCGGGGGTACCTCTCGGTTTCCTCCGTCTCTCCGGAGGAGCACGGCATCGAAGGGCCGGTTCCTCAACCTCCTGGAGGTCCCCTGGTCAGCCCAGCAGAACCACCCGTACACCTCCCCCACCAGGGGGAGGGCCTCTTACCCTAGAGGGTCCGGGACCGTGCCCCAGTCCCGGTCCCAGGGCCGGGCCCCCTCTGCCCCTCGCGCCGGCTCCCCTCGCTGCCCCTGTGCCTGCGGCGCAAATGCCGCGCCGCGCCCCCCCTCCGCCGAGGCCATCCGCGCCGGCGCGGCCCTTGGCGCAGGGGGGGCTGGCTGGTGCCGGGGTCGTGGGGGTTGGGGGGGGACGAGCTCGCCGGCGTCAGGGTTGATGTTGTAGAGGTGGTGGTGGTGGTGGTGGTGGTGGTGGTGGGTGTGGTGCGCCGGCATCTGTTGGATGCCGGGGGGGATGCACCTCACCGGTTGCACGTCCGGCTGCGGGGGCGCCCCGCTCCCCGCCCCCCTCCCTTCGTTCGCCCTCCTCCCTGGGCTCCCAGGCCCCGTCCCGCCTGTCCCTTGGGGCCCGCGGCGCCCTTGCCCTTGCCCTTGGGCCCCTTTCCAGCCCCCTGCCCGTGCTGCGGGTCCCGCCCCCCGTCCTGCACGCCCTGGCCCGCCCGCTCACCCACCGCCCCTCGCCCTGCCCCCTGCACCTGGGCTCCCTGCCCGTGCCCCTGCGCGCTCTTCCCGTGCCCTGGTCCCTTCCCGGCCCCCTGCCCTGAGCTGCGCCGTCCGCTGCCTGCGCTCTGCTCCCCCCCGCTGCTGCGCCCTTGCTCCCTGCCGCGCGTGCCCTGGCCTGCTCCTTGCGCGCGCTCCTGGGCACATCCCCTGTCGCCTCCTGCCCCCCGCTCCGCGCTCCCGTGGCTGGCACCCAGCTCTGCCTATGCGCCCCCCGCTCCTTCCTGGATCACGCGCCGGGCGTCCCGCTGTCTTTGCAGCTGCGGCCGCGTGACGCCCGGCGGCGAGCGCTCGGGCGCCTGGGGGCGGACGTGCCGCGCCCGCCCCGGGGGGAAGGGCTTGGGGGGGAACTGCTTGGGGGGGCTGGTGTGGGTGTGGGTGGGGTTGGCGTGGGCGCGGTACTTCGCGCTCTCCCTGCCCACTGCTGCTGCTGCGGCGGCCGCCGGCGAGGCGCCCGTGGCCTGTGCGGGGTTCTTCCCTCGCTTGCGCGGCGTGCTGGGGGTCGCGGCGTGGCCCGCCGAGGCGGTGGCGCGGACCGCCAGGGGCCGCGGTCGCAACTCCTCGCGCGCCCTCCTCGCTCTCCTCTGCTGCTGTAGCGGCCGCCGGCGAGGCGCCCGTGGCCCGTGCGGGGTCTGTCCCCCGCTTTCGCGGCATGCTGGGGGCCGCGGCGTGGCCGGCTGAGGCGGTGGCGCGGCCCGCCGGGGTCGCGGCCGCAACCTCTCGCGCGCCCTCCTCTCTCTCTCTCGCTGCTGTGGCGGCCGCCGGCGAGGCGCCCGTGGCCCGTGCGGGGTCCGTCTTCCGCTTTTGCGGCGTGCTGGGGGTCGCGGCGTGGTCGGCCGAGGCGCTGGCGCGGCCCGCCGGGGCCGCGGTCGCAACCCCTCGCGCGCCCTTCTCGCTCTCCTCTGCGGCTGCGGCAGCCCTCGGCGATGCGCCCGGTTCCTGCGCCGGGGCTACCCCCCGTGTCGGCAGCGTGCCGGGGGCCGCGGCGTGGCTCGCTCAGGCTGCGGTCTCCGCTTCCTGCGCGTCTGCCCCCCCGCCCCCGCCCGGGGCGGGGCGGCGGGGCTTGCTGCTTGGGCGGCGGGGGCGCACACCTCGGCTGGCTCAGGCTCCCGGGCCGGCGGCGGCGGCCCGACCAGCACCGCCGCCTCCGCCAGTCTCCGCTCCTCGCGCTTCGCGAGGGTCTCCCCCGTCCACTCTGGAGAGGCAGGGGAGCGGGAGCGGGACCGGCGGTGGTGGCGGTCGTCCCGCTGGGGGGAGCCATCGCAGTCTGCCATCACTGTTATCCTGGTAGGCATGCGTGGTGGCAGGCGCGCCCTTCCCACTACCTCCTGGTGCATCAGTGCCGTGCCGTGGGCAGTGCGGTGTGGTGCTCTGCGGGGGGGAGGGGGGGAGGGTGTGGGGGGCCGGCTGTGGCGTCAGCCCCGCACGGCCGGGGGCCGGCGGCCATCCACCGGCATTGGGAGGGGAGGCGGGGGAGCCACGCGGCCGACGCGTCGCGCCATATCTCCCAGTCTGGGGCGGGGCCCAGGGCCCTGGGCCCCCGGGGGTCGTCGAGTGGTGTCGGGGGGAGCCGCACCAGGTGGACCCCCGTAACGGCGGTGACCCCCTGTGTTCGCAGGAAGGTGTGTACTCCGTCCCGCGCCGCGGCCGCCGGGAGGGGGGGGCGGGGTACGGGTGCTGCCCCATAGAGGTGGGTCGGGGTGATCCCCAGGACCCGCCGCGGGTCCCCGCGGGTCGCGACGACGAGGAGGAGTAGGGGGGTGCCAGGGCACTCTTGCCAGAGGACCTGCCCCCTGTGGTGGGCACCCCTGGTTCTGGAGAGGGGGGGGGGGGCAGGTCTGGGTCAGCCCAGCCGCGGGGCGCGTGCGTCGCCTGCGGGAGGGCGGGGCACGAAGTGGGCTCCCTGGGGAACGCCTCCCATACGATGGCGTAAGGGGGGGTAGGCCTGGTGCCGTCATACACCGGGTTGGTCGGCCGGGGGCGGGCGGACGCCTCATCCGCGCCCTCCACGAACACCGTGATCTCGCCCACCTCCAGGTCCTTGTCCGGTCGGTGTAGAAGGTGGAGCGCCGCAACCACCTCGGACACTCCCCCCGGGTACGTGGCCCGCGCCTGGTTCAGGTACGGGGCCGCGTCCCCGGGGTAGCGCGTCCTGAGGGCGGGCAGCAGGGCTGGGGCGCGGCTGCGGAGGGACATGGCAGACCCTGCTCCCGTCAGCCGCAGGGTGTCCCCCATTGACAGGGGCCGGCCTGACCGGTTGGACTCGCGCCACTCCATCCAGTGCCCGTAGAGGGCCGCCTCCGGGCTGATGAGCCCCGACTGGACGGCGTTCACGATCCGGTGCATTGCCGGGAGCAGCGTAGGGGCCCCCGCTCCGTTCAGGGCGCGGACGGCCGGGAGGGCGGTCTCGTTGAGGAAAGCCCCCGCACTGCCCGTCAGGTCACACAGTGCGGCAGCGTGCGCCTCGTGTGCCTCCGCCACCGCGTCCGCCACCAGGCCCTGGACGGCCGCCTCCTGCGCTTTGCGGCGGGCCCTGGTGTGTCCCGGCCCATCCCCCTGTCGGCGTGGCATGGTGCTGCGGGCTCTGCAAAGGGCGGCAGGTGCGCAACGGATTTGGGGTCCCGCAGGTGCACGTGGATCCCCAGAAGGGCAGCGCCCGCGGGGCCTGCTCGTTCGTGTGAGGGGGTGTGTGCCCCCTCGATGCGCCGGTGCAGGGCCTCCTCCTCTGTGCGCCTGCGCGGGCCTGCGGGAGGTTCGGGCCAGGGGCACGCGGCCACCTGGGCGCACCGCGCGCACCTGTTGGCGCCTGTCGACGCTGCGGAGGACACCGTGTCACATTCCCCGCACAGTCGGCAGGTGTGTGGGAGGTGGGAGGGCGGCGACCAAAGGTCGAGATGGCAGAGCCAGAGGTGGTCCCACCTCTGTCGGAGGGGGTCCCAGATCTCCAGCAGGCGGGAGCGGACGCGGCGCCGGTAGTCCTTGCCAAGCGTCTTCCGCTGGACCTCCTACCACGTCTCGTCGGGGAGGATCCCGTGGTCGTGGAAGGCGGCGATGAGGTTGTTTCACGCCGGGCGGGGGTGCCCCTTGGGGGGGGTTGCCATGTACACGTGGCGCCCGGTGAGGTGGGGCGTCAGCGCAACCCATCGGCACCCGTTCGCGGTGTCTCGGTGTAGGAGGGCCAGCAGGGTGCCGTCCGCGACTGCCTCCCACCTCACTCGCAGCCCTTCGCAGCCGTCCAGCTCCTGGCGCAGCGCGGCTGCAATGTCGGTGGGGAGCATGAGGAGCAAGGGTCCCTGGGTGTCGCCCAGCCGGGACAGGGCGTCGTCGTATACCGGCCCCCCAGCTTTGAAGTGCGCCACGGCGAGCTGGGCGGCCCCGCCCTCCGGGGGGTGCCACCGGACGGTGGCCGCGGCGTGTCCCCACGTGCGTATCTCCGTAGCCCGGAGTACGTTGGCGGCGTGAAGGACGATGCGGGGTGGGACGGGTGTCTGGACGAGTGAGGACACGTCCCCAGTCCATCCTGCTTGCGGCCCCGGGGCCGCCTGCAGCCATTCCCCTGTCGCCGCGTCCCACGGGTGGTCAGGTCCCGCCCCGCGGATCACGGTGGGTCTCGGCCGGGTGTTCGGCCCCCATCTCTTGAGCGGGATGGCGGCGTATCGTTGCGCAGGGGTCTCCGGGGCGCGCGTGGCGGCGCACCACCGGCCCCACTCGCGCGCCCATTCCTCACCCACGATGCGCGCCTCCCACGCGGTCATGGAGCCGCGCCCGATGATCCACGGTGGGAAGATGGCGTCTTGTAGGTGCCTCGAGAACCCCCCCGGCAGGTCCTGGTACGGGTGGGGGCCCTCTTGGGGCGGGCACTCCAGAGTGCCATTCACGACACGGAGGGAGGCTACTAAGTCCTTGTCAGGGTGCGGGGGAGGGGGAGGGTGGTCGCCCTCTGCCGCAGTGAGCCACCGGTGTGCCCGGGCCGCCGCGCTTTGGGGCTCGCGGAGGAGTTGCTCCAGCCGGTGGTTGCGAAGCTCCCATGCGAAGTCCCCCAGCCGGAGCATGTGGTGGAGGGAATTGTCCACAGAGGTCCCTCCCGGCGGGTCGTAGAGGGCTATGGCGCGGAGCTGCGCCTCCGCGTCCTCGGGCAGCAGTCCTGAGCAGAAGACTTCCGTCCACGTGGCACCTGCGGAGCGCCACGAGGCCACCCACAGGGCTTTGTCCCCGGGTGGGAGGTGGCGGGCCGCCTCGTGTACCGCCTGGCGGTAGTGGGGCCAGAGGAGCTGTGAGTGGGCGCACCCCACGTGCATGTGCACCGGGGTCTCCTCTGGGCCGCCGCATGGGAGGCACGGTTGTGGGACGATGGCGACGCCGGAGAGTCGCTCCTTACGGACGCGGAGCCTGCGCTGCACCGGCGTGTGGCTGTCTCGGGCCCGCAGCGCCCGGCGGTTGGTGGCCGCCGCGGTGAGGTCCCGAGCGTGGACATAGGCCGTGGCGTGGGCCGCGTCCAAAGGTGTGTGTCCCCGGTGCGTCAGCGCATGGTCCGTCTGCGCCCGCTGCGCGACCTCGCCGAGCACCCGCATCGTGGGGGGCCGTAGATCGAGATGGCCGTCACGGCCGGCTACAATGAGTTGGGCGTGGCCAGGGTCCGGGGGCGTGTTCTGCAGGACGGTGTCCTGGGACGCCGCCCAGTCCGCCTTGTGCAGTAGGGCGTCACTGTGGTGCGAGGTGGCTCGGACGTACAAGAACGTGTCCAGAGACTGGGTGAGACTACTCCCCGTCATATCCTTGATGATGAACTCCCAAGAGAGTTCAGCTACTGGCTACTCGCCCCATGAGCTATTCCTAGGGCGCCCGGCATGGTTCCTACATGCCCCCTATCCAGAGGACACCCATTCTTCTGTGGGTGAATGGGTCCAAGAGCAACAAGCGAAGGTGGTCAAGGCCAAGGCTATGCTCCAGAGAGTGAGGGAGCGTCAGTGGAACAAGAAGAACAAGCACCGAGTACCGGCCACCTACCAAGAGGGGGACTGGGTGCTGGTGCACCATAATCGACTACCCGCCTGGCCACGCTCTACCAGCGATGACCCATACTTCGGGCTGTACAAGATTCTATCAGTGGATGGACACTGTATCACCGTGCGGTGTTCCCCCCGTCTAGAGGGGACCCTGGTGTGCGCTGCTCAACACCTGAAGCGCTACTATGATCCTGAAGACCTCTGTGGGGAGGAGTGGGAGCTGAACGACGAGGAAATCGCCGCCCTAGACCTACAAGGGGCTGCCAGCACTATGGAAGTTAAAGGTGAACTCCCCGACATGAACGCCGAGGAGATGGCTAAGGAGGGCTTCTACCTGTTGAAGTCTGTCCTACGCCACCGCTATCGCCAGGGTTGGCGCTTCCTCACCCTCTGGGAAGGGTTTGGAGTCGAAGAGGCCACCTGGGAGCCCTTCTCTGCATTGGTTCTACCTGAGGGACGCCTAAACTCAGTTCTGGTTGACTACTTGTCCCAGAACAACCTTGGTGAGTTGCTGAGGCTCGCTGAGACGCTTGCCTCCAAGACTAAAGCTAGGGACTGAACCTTACCCTTACGTGCCAAAGCGTATGTGTGAGTGTGCTATTCCTAAGGTCCTGAGAGCAAGCCGCAGAAGTGGTGTCCTAATTATACCCAAGTCTGCACGCTTGCTAAACCTGGAGGGTTGGCCTATTGATGCCACGGGGTACGCCCCGGGTCTCCCCTCCCCTAAGCGCCCAATTTCTGTGCTGGCGCAAAACCTTTGGGGAATACCCAGCGTACTAATCCAGGTATTGTTTTCTCTACCTATCTGTCTATTACAGGGAGGGGTGGCGAAAAGCTATGAAGGCATGAAAACGCCGTTTTGCTAAGTGGCCAAAACACTGACCTAACCACTGCCACAGCCCACCAACCCTGCTAAAATTGCAGGAAACGGGTGGGACAGTGACACACGCACTGCAAGTCCTACACACCCTACAGTGGCACCATCCTGGTGGGCGAGCACTGGTGCGACTGGCTCAAGCCCCCAATCAGGACTACCACTCCTACACGCACACTCTACTGGGTGTTGTTGAAGAATATGTCGTGGGTCTTAGCGACTCTCCTGTGAAGAAGACAAGAGAGCACAGCGCTGCTAAGCAACTGTGGCCTAACAGGGGACGCCACAACGCGTTTCCCCTGCTAGGGCTTGGAGGGAAGAGGTGCTCTTTTTCCGTGCACGGCGCTGAGTTGATGAAGTCGGACTCCCAGCTCTGCCACAGGCACAGGCGGAGTTACTTGTTTGCGTTCAGTTTTGCACCATATCCGTACATTCTCCTTCAGGACACGGATCTGTCGCTCACATAGGGTGTTGTTCGTGTGAGAGTAGGGGATCCCCGTAGACACCTGGACATTGAGGGATCTCAGGACCCTCTTGTACCAGCCAGTATCTGAGCGTACTCGTACGTCCTCATCGGAGTTGATCTCCTTGGGCGCCCCATAGACACAAAACCACTCCTCCAGGAGTGCCACCGGACGTCGGGGTGGCTGGGGGTCAGTTGGTCCACGCTCAGCGCCCTGACGTCGCCGGGGCTGATCGCCGGGTGGTGGTGTAGCCGGATCTCCGCTCCGGTGATCGTGCTCGCCCAGGACCGAAGTGCCGTCACATGTTCCTTGAGCCACGCCGGGCCCCCGCGCTGGTGCACCACCAGGTGCCCCGTGTCCTCCGGCTGGTCCTCCAACGCGTGCACCGCCATGTGTGGGTCGTGCGGCACCCCCGTAGCTACCTGCAGGGCGGTGCGACGGGGGAGCCCACGGGGTTCGGGCTGGCCCGCTCCCACCTGCACTATTACCCACTCGGCCCGGAGCTGCGCTTGCCCTGTCGCTTGGGTGCACTGGTCGTCCGTGGTCACCAACCACAAAGGCGTCGGCGCGTGGGGCCGGGGGCGCAGGGGCTCGGGCCATGCCACGTCCGCGTTAGGCTCTTGGTGCTCGCTTTCCGCGAGTACGTCGCGGAGGATGTTCATGAGGGCTGCTGGCGGGTGGTACGCCGCCCCCCGCGTGGGGGGGGATAGGCCGTCCCGGCGGCGGTAGCCCCCGACGTGGAGGTGCAGGCCGTCCGGGGTCACCCGTGGGCCGGTGTGGGCGTCCTGCTTAGCCCTCGTGGGGTGGACGAGCCTCAGGCGGGGGTCCCGCGTGCCGGTGGTGTGGAAGAGGTGGACCAAGGCGTCGCGCCACCCGGGGTGGTTGGTGGGCTCCTGCTCACGGCGGCAATAGTGGAGGTGTTCATCGGCGCATTGGTTGAGGCATTCCCGCACCGCCGTCGGCCACGGGTCGTCGTTGTCGGGGAAGGGGTGGCGTGGCCCGTGGTGCCCATGCCACGGCGTTGTGTGCGGCACCGTCAGGCGGCACGTGTCGCGGTGTCGCAGCTTGGCGGTGCGCAGCGTGACGATGTTGCCTGGCGGGGACTGTAGCTGGACATGGGCCGCCCTGGGGCACGCGATGGGGTTGTACAGCCCCACTCCCAGGGCGGCCAGGGCCCGGGGTATGCGGTGGACCCAGTCGCCCCCCGCTAGAGTTGCGAACTCCGGGACGGGGTAGTGCACCTCGGGACATATTCCGTGCGCGCCAGCTATTTCCCAGAACATCTTGGTGACCTCGGCGCGCACGGAGGTTGAGCGGTGGTGGACGAGTGTACCCACGAGGGCCACTGCTGCCTGCTGGCACCGCGTTGGCACCCGTGTGAGCCCCAGGGTCCGGTCATCCTGCAGGCTGTCCCGCGAGGCGTCAAAGACGTACCGCGCCCTGTCCTTCGCGACCTGGACCGTGATGTGGTCCAGGTGGCGTGCAGTGTCGGAGTCGTTGGCGATGAAAGGGGCGACGTACTGCGTCACCCCCCCGAGGATCGCCAGGATGACGTCCTGCACCAATTTCGGTGGCGCGAGGGTGTTAAGGCACCAGTGGTGCACCACCGCCAGGCGTAGCTGGTGCTTGCGCTGCAGGGAGGACTCCCCGTCCGGCTGCAGCTGGAGTCCCAGGTAGGGGACGGAGTCCGCCGCTGGTACCCAGTGCCACGGGTTTTCCAGGTGGGGACAGAGGCGCAGCTGCAGGCCCGGGACCCCCTCCGTGGTGGCCATGGCGCACTTGCGGGGGTTGAGCTCCATGCCCATCATCCCCAGGTACGCAGCCACCGCCTCCACGCCCTCGACGAAGTGCTGCAGCGTGTGGGCCACCACCAGCAGGTCGTCAGTGTAGGCCTGGATGAGGCCGTGCTCGGCCCCTCCCGGCGGGCGCAGGCGGTGCCCCTGCGCCTTGAGCAGGGGCTCCAGGAGGAGCGCGTACAGTAGGGGGCTCTCGGGGTTGCCCTGCCGGACGCCGCGCAGCATGTAGACGGGCTGCGTTAGCCCGTGTGCTGTGACGATGCGCAGCCTGGCGCACGTGTGGAGGAAGAGCAGGAGGTCAATGACGTCCGG
The DNA here is from genome assembly GCA_964036045.1 of Eutreptiella sp. 'Long Island Sound 2002'. Lineage (NCBI taxonomy): Eukaryota > Euglenozoa > Euglenophyceae > Eutreptiales > Eutreptiaceae > Eutreptiella > Eutreptiella sp. 'Long Island Sound 2002'. Next base: position 117,263,178 of record OZ038379.1, read on the forward strand.
CGGCACGGAGAGGTGGCGCAGGATGAGGTGGAGGGCGCCGTGTGGGGCGGTGTCGAAGGCCTTGCGGGCGTCGAAGGAGAAGACGTAGTTGGGCCCTCCCCGCTGGAGCTGCGGCTGCGCCATGAACAGCGGAGGGCCTGTGTTGGAGCCAGGGAGGGCCCCTTGCTGCCAGTCGCTGACCACTCCGTGCCGTGTGAGCACTTCCGTGATGCGCTGGGTGAGGGGGCCCGTGAGCAGCTTCATGTCCAGCTGGCCCAGGGCTATGGGCCTGTAGTCGTCCAGTCTGGCAGAGCCCGGTACCTTGGGGCTGAGCCAGATGTGTGCGTCCCTCCAGTGCATCGGCGGCGGGGCGCCGCGGAGGATGGCCCGGTAGGAGTGGACGGGGAGCCACTGGACGGGCGCCGGGAGGGCCTTGATGAAACGGGCCTCCACGTGGTTGGGACCTGGGGCCTTGCCATCGGCCTTGTCCAGGGCGGACTTCAGGTCCTGCATGGAGTACTGCTGGACCTGTCTCCAGGCCCCTTCAGGGACCAGGGGGACGTGGCGGCCGAGGACTGCCTGGAAGCCTGGGAGGTCCACCGGGCGTTTGTCATACAGTTGTCGCCAGAAGGCGCGAACTGCGAACATCACGTCGTGGGCCTCCGTGAGGAGCGTTTGGGTGTTGGGGGCCCGCACGTTCCAGAGGCCTGACGGGCCCGGGGCCTCTACCTCTATGGCTCCCCACACGGCTTTCCATCGCTGGGCGATGTCGGGGGCGTGGCGGCGCCAGAAGTCCTTGATGGCGCGCTTGCGGTCTGCCGCCAGGAGTGCGCGGAGCTGGCGAAGGTCCTCCTCGAGGGCGGCTGCTTGCCTCTCCAGCTCCTCCTGTAGCTGGCCCTGTGTGGTCGGGCGGAACCCGGGCGACACACCCTGCAGCTCCTCAGTGAGCCGGAGCGCCGCCTCGGACCGGATGCCATGCCGGGCCGCGTCCGCCTGGTACGCTGCCGGCGCGCGCGCTGCCAGGGTGTCATAGCGGAGGACCGCTGCCTGAAGCCGCTTTCTGCTCTCTGGGACGTCCCCCTCCGCCGCGTCCGTCTCCGCCGGGGACGGCTGCCGGCGTCCCACCACACGCGCCAGGGCGTCATGCGTCGCGTGGAGGTGCTCGAACACCTTGTCCACCGCGGCCGCGGGCATGGACCCGTAGTCGTGCTGCTCTGCGGGACCCAGCAAGGGCGCCAGGGAGGGTTCATCCTGCGCGGCGGTGACCGCCGCCCACAGGCAGTGTTGGACAGGCGCGGCCTCGGCGTCGTACGGGAGGAGGCGGCCCTCCGTGTGGCTGTACGGGGTGGGCATCGCCGCGCGCCCCGCTGCGCAGAGGAGACCCGGCAGGGCCAGGCGGACCGGGAGGTGGTCCGAGCCGACCACCTGGGGGTGTGCCATGCCGCGAGCCCAGACGCTTTCCCGCAGGGACCACGGCAGGAGGGGCTCGTTGACCAGGAAGGTGTCCACCCTGTGCCGGGACGGGTGGAGCGTGGGGGTCATGTCCTCTTCGCCGCCTGCCGCGGCCCTTCGGAAACCGCAGGCCTCCCAGCCCGCTCGGAAGTGCTCCGTGGCTGGGTTGGTGGGGACATCCATGTAGATGTTGGTGTCGCCGGCGATGACCACCGGGTGCCTCCCACCAAGGCTGCCTGCCGTGGCATACATTTGTATGTCGGCCCAGAACGCCGCCCGTCTCACCCACGGGGAGCAGCCTGCTTGCGGCCCGTGGACGTTGATGAGGGTGAGGCCTCCCCCGTCCGTGCGGATCTCCAGGGCCGCGGCCTTCCCGGGGACAATTTCCGTGAAACTGAGCACCTCGTGCTCCGCCACGTACTTGCTGCTGACCGCGGTGAGGAGGCCCCCCCCTCTCGAGGTGGAGGTGGCTCCCGTCTCCGCCAGCCGGCTGCCCAAGAAGGCGGTGTAACCCTTGTCCCGGAGCGCCGCGGCACCTGCATCTCCTGCGCCCGGGTGGCGATCCCTGTTTCCTGGAGCATGATGGCAAAGCCCCCCTCCTGGGGTAGCATGCCGGTGATGAGGTGCTCCTTGTCGGTACAGGCCGCCGGCCCCCGGCGCCGCCGGAGAGTGTCCCGGAGGGACCGGTCTGGCGGCACGAGGCCGTTGCGCAGGTTCCACGAGAGGAGCCACAGGGCCTCGCCCGCCATGTCCTCCTGGAGTCAGCTATCCCGCATCAGCATCGCCGCCAGGTTCGCTGGCGCCGCCGCCATTCCATATGCGATCCACAGGGAGTCCAACAAAGACTCACATGTACTTGGCTCTCAAGGATGTCTATGCCACTCGGCGTGGTAACAATCCAAACCGGGTCCACAAATGCCAAAATGGCAAAATCGGTCGTCTCGGTCGACCGTCCATGGTAGGAAACCTTGGCGATATTGACACGCCAAGCCTTGAATCAGAATCCTTAATATCCCCTCTGGTCCCATGCCCTCGGTTATGGCTTGCTGTCACACTGGCTGCTTGCTGTTCATCGAGGGGCTGAACACGCGGATGGGGCAGAAAGCAGCATGCGGTGCAAAGGGGGACATCATGGATCGCACCAAAAGTTGAATAACTCCGGATGAGCCAGATGAGCAAATACGAAACTCAATGGTGTTCAACCCTCGGTCATATGCTACAATATTCCTCCTTCCCTCCTGGCTAGATCGCGTGCCCCATGGAGATATGGTAGTTCCAATATGGTACACAATGGCAAAAACAGGGAAATTTGGCCAAAGAGGCCCGCACTCATGATTCCATATCTCCATGGCCACGGCGAAGATTCTTCCAACCAAACGTGCTATAGACACATGGGACTTAGGTCCAAATATATGCTGCTTGCCAACCCTCATGGTCGCCTCTAGCATTTTTCTTCATTGGGGAGAAAGTGACACACAAATGGGGCAGAATGGCAACATACCCCAAATTGGGTGACTCACAACTCTCCCTTCAAGAGGAGAGGCCATATGGGGAAACACCCCATTCAATGCGGGTCTACGTGCCCTCTCCGAATTGCCCTTACCCTTGGTCAAGTGGCGCAGGCAACCTCGGGCCGAACATTAAGGGGGAGACGGGGTTTGTGGCCATTCTTGGCAAAACGGCCAAAATTCACCCAAAAGTGGTCACACAAAAAATTGTATCTCCGTATCACAAGAGAAAGGAACCTCGGGCTTTTGCATGGATGCAAACAGAAGCTTTGTTTCCCTTTTGCAACAAGGGTTGCGGTTCAAAGCATAATGGAAACATTTTTAACACCTCAATCCTTGAAGCACACTATTTATGGGAAAAAGTGCATATATCGGCGATATTGATATGTACATATCTTTGGGTCATTGAGGAACAAAACTATGAGCAAACATTTTTGGAGTAGGCCCAAAGTAGGTGCCTTCAAATATGCACACTATGGTTAGATTGTCTCCGCCCACTCATGTCATTAGCGCTTGCATATGAGCGCGTGTGCAAAGAGGCAGTATCGCACGCGTGCTCACAAGGCGACGTTATTTGAAATAAAAAACAAGGTTGTAAAAAAAAACCAAGCAATCCACGATGTTCTTCGTGGTCTCTACTTTACATATTGCCTTAGTTCAGGGCTCAATTCCCCATAGGCTTCGAGAACGAGCCTCCGGGGTTTGGCCATTTTGGCCTAGTTTTCGACCAAAATTTGCCCTTTTTCAAAAAATGAGTTTTGGTACGCATTGAATTGCGTGGAGCCATCGTTGAGTTGGCTCGAAAAACGAAAATGACCTAGGGCCCTTGGTCTTGTGAGCATTGTGTTCGGTTATTAACGTTCATGCTCACGAGGCCACAAAGTTAGCGTTTGCGCACGCAAACGACTTGGGTTTGCGAAACCCGTAGGCTTCCTAAAACACCCCTATTGCCCTCTTCCCTATTCAAGTGATATGCCCATGTGAAAGGGGCATGGATGAAAGGCATAGGGGGGGAATGTAGGGTTTTGTCCGAACTTATGGTACTGGAGAACCATGAGTTCGAGCGATCGACGGAAGAGCTTGCGCGCTGATTTTCTCTCAGACGCAACGGCGAAAAATTCTGGTGAACACACCAGATGAAAGTACAAGTAGAACCCTCTAGATCCAGCCCTTAAGTTCTCTTAGAACCTCAAGGGTACTCGAGAAAAGTCCATCACAAAACTCGCCACGGAGAACCGACGAAAGCGCGCGAACAGGCGATAACAGGCGGCGATTTCAGGACAATTAGAAATCGCGGTAGAAATCGGGTATTTCACCGATTTCTAACTGAAAATCGACCAAGACAGTAAAATTATGGTAATTCTACATCGATTTAATGGTTAGAAATCGGATTCCAGATTTCGCGGATTACAGAACAGGAATCTCCCGCTGACAGCCGGTGTCAACGGCTTCCGCAGGGGTGTGCCGGCTCGCAGGCCTCCGGGCCATGGGCCATAGGTTCTGAGTACCGCTTCACCCCCCTCCTTAGAGCAAACCCTGGGGGGGGCTCGATAACACCAGAGCATGGCAGCAGGTACCCAGGACCATCCCCTGAAGGGAGGGGGGGGTGTCACATCCTCACTTCAGGCCGATTGGCGGGATAGGTTGCCCATTACAATCCCACAGCAAGACAGGTACGGTGCTGTAGTTGTTAGTAACCGCAAGTATAGTATCGAGTATCAAGTCCCGGGTCCTGGCGGCGATTGTTCGGCATCCAAAGGACCCGTTAACCCACACCAGGCGCACAGGATGCCGGCTGCGACGGTCACTACCACAGTGGCAGTGGCATACACAGCCAACATAGGTGCCACACGACGACCGAGGTGGTCCCACAGGTCGGAAGCGACCACAAAGATCCATCAGGCTACCCCAGGCTTCCCAAAGCCGCAGTCTGGGGGAGAGTCCCCACGGGTCCTTCCTTGGGCGCACCATGTCCATATCCACGACGCGAGTCCAGAGTGGTACAGCCGAACGAGCTCCTCCATAAGGCATCCGGCATCAGGGCCGTCTTTTCCCTCGCCCCATTACCACGAAGGTCATGCATGGGGGAGTCCCCATGCAGTCTGGGCGGAGGCGTCGACTCCTCAAACCACCAGTTTCCCAGGCAGACTGACCGAGGTCAGGACACCGGAGGTCGCCACCCGACTGCAAGTGCGTCTGCGAGTCGGTAGGCTCACACTGGGACTGACAGTGGCGGACCGCTGGGAGTGTAGTCAGGCAACTGGGCTTCCCGCCTGGCGCCATCAGGACCTCAGCACATCACAGCCACTAGGGCACAGGGTATCGCGGGCACTCAAACAGAAGAATCTGTACTTAGGTACTGGTCCAGGCTGGACCTTATGTAAGAGCATGTACACGGCGACTCAGGGCGCCTTCGTAACCCTTATTTGTGTTCGTTCTGGGGAAAAACTGTCCATACTTCAGTGATGGGCCATTAACACTCAACATAAAGATGCACATATCCTGGAGAACAGAAAAATAAGCAATAAACGGGGTAATAGGCGTGTAAACACACTCTGGACAGAGCGCCAAACCACGCCCCAGCCAGGATAAGGAATATGAAGGAGGGTGGACAGAAAGACGCCTGAGTTCAGGCCATATATAGTCTGCAGACACACGTAGACTGGTCTGGATCCCGCAAGTGCCATGGGACCAGACCACACACCCAAAAATCGCAATGCCGATGACAGCGGCATCCGTTGCGCAACATCGTATGGGCTTCAAGGCCCTAAGAGCTCAGGAAGTGTCGAGGTCAGTCGCCCTGCCTGGTTTCCCAAGGATTCAGCAGGCGGGGAGTGACGAATAGGAGTGGAAGAGAGCGGCCATCCTCCCCTGGATTCAGCAGGGGGGGGTATATGGCCACTCAGATGGCATGTCACCGGAAGATGGAAGAGAGCAAGCAAGTGAGGGGCGAACCGTCGACCAAACAAGTGCTCAAACTGCATCAGGAAGGAGCTCAGGGCGGTGGTCAGGCGCCCCTGGCTGCAATCGCCCAGGTGAGTGCCTCCAAGTCCGAGACGTGGAGCTTGGTCTTGTGCTTGCGGATGTAGTCCATGGAGAGGGTGTTCATCCGCGGCACGAACGAGGAGACAGGTTCCCAGGTGTCGTGGGACATCCCATAGCCTCGCCAACGAACCTTGAACTCCAGGCCTCCGGGTGCCGAGGCGTTCGGACGCTGGGCCAGGATCTTCTCGACAGTATAGTCGTCCTGCTCAGCATAGTCGTCGTCCGAATCAGCCTCATGTGCGGCATATTCCAGGGACACATGTTGGCCACGGAGGTCGGGTTCCCGCACACGGAGCTGACTCTCGTGGCGCTTCCAGAACTGTCCGTGACCCACCTTGATGCGGTAGGTGTCCTCACCAATCCTGCGGACCACCCCTCCGGGTGTGAACCAGGTTTTGGTGCGGTGGGTGCCCATAGGGCAGGGTCTGATCACCCACACCGGGTCTCCCACCCTGAACGTTTGCGCTGTCGAGCTCGGAACGGACTTCTGACGCTCAGCATCCTCCTTCTCGAGCTGCTGGTGGATGTCCCGCGCCGTTGCCTCTTGCCGCGCGAAGAATTCCTTGGCGTCCATAGCCATACCATCACCAGACAAGGGAAGTCCCGGACCAAGGGGGTCCCTGCCGAACAGAATCTGGTGAGGGGACAAACCACCCGGAGTGGTGGTGTCATGATGGGCCTTCAGAGCGGGCCACATCTCCTCAAACCAATTCCGACGTGGATTGGTGATGTGAATCTTGCGTAGCTTCTCGAACAGCTGCCTTCCAGCCACTTCAGCCCGGCCATTGGACCGGCTGAGATAGGCGACGCTCTTGGCATGACGTATTCCCATGAGGGAACACATGGCCTTGAACCAGCCACCAGTAAACTGGGGCCCTCGGTCACTGCAAATGGTGCGGGGGAAGTCAAAGACGGTCAGCCAATGACGAATCATCATGACTGCCACTTCCTTGGCAATCAACCCCCTTTTGCGTGCCGGAAGGGCTACTACGTAGCCGCTGTGGCGGTCCACACAAAGGACCACACAGTAAAAGGTCTCCTTGCCTCTGTGAACTTCGTGCATGGAGAAGACGTCCATGGCCACGCTCTCCATGGGCTGGTCAGGCACCGGAGTCCATTGGGGTTCCCCCTTGACGTTCCGGTTGTCGGGATTGCAGGCCCGACAGACCGAGCAACCGTTTCTGACCTTCTTGATAGCGTTGTAGAGACTGATCTGGTCGATCTCGAACCGGTGCTGCATATCCAGGGCTTGCTTCTTGACCCCTGGGTGCATCATGTGGTGGTGCCAAGCCTCACATAGCTCGAGCACTCGGGACTCTGGGACCAGCAGCTTACCATTCCGGTAGAGCTTGCCATCCTCCTGAGTCAGCCCCTTTGGCCACTTCTGCCCGTCATCAGGGTCGGTCACAGCCCCATATTCGGCCTCAAAGGCTTCAGACTTAGCGTAGTCGCCGGTCCAGTCGTCCTGGAGGCAAGATTCAGGGAAGAGGTGCTTGTCAGACTCAGCTCCCTCAGGGGCGAGTACTCTGACCGCTCTGCCCATCGTCGTTCCAAGGGGGGCATCCGCAGCCATGACGACGAAGCATTTAACACCCTCCTCCTCCATCAGGCGCTCCATTTCTATGATCCTCTTGGCCTCAGCGGTCTCAGCCTCATCGCCATGGGCGGAGACATCCGTCATGCCCTTGCTGGCTGGGTAGACCCACCTACTGAGACAGTCCGCAACGGTGTTGTCCTTGCCAGGAACATACACAACCGTGAGGTCGAACTTGGCCGTCGTCTCATGCCATCTTGCGCGCCGGGAGGCGGGACCAGAGGGGGTGTCCACGTGCTCTTTGTGCCACGACTGCAGACTCTGATGGTCGGTGCAGACGGCGACAGGATGGAGGGCTATGTACCCAGCCCATTTCCGAAAGGCCATGACGATGGCATACGCCTCCTTTTCTCGGGGCGTCCACGTCCGTCTCTGGCCTTCCGCCAGGACTCCGCTCCAGAAGGCCACTGGCACGTGCCTCCCATCGTCAAGCACTTGTTCCAACACAGCGTCAACGGCGTAGTTGGAAGCATCGGTGCGCAGGACGAACCCTCGGTCAGGATCCACGAGGTGCAGACCCACTGCGGATAGCAGCGCCTGCTTCATCCCCTCAAAGGCACGGTCGGACTCTTCATTCCAGACCAGAGCCTTCTTGGACCCCTTCTTGGTCTCCTCTCGGTTGCTCCTGAGCATGGTCGTTAGGGGGGCTGCATACTCGGCATACATCTTGATATACCCCGAGTAGTAGTTGCAGAATCCCAAGTAGGCCCGTAGCTCAGAGACTGTTTTGGGCTCTTCCCAGTGCTCAATCGCAGCCACCTTGCCAGGTATGGGCTTCCGCTGCCCGTTCCCAACTACGTGGCCAGCGAGAACCACCTCGCTTACCGCAATGGTGGCCTTGTAACTGCTGCCCGTGAGTTTGTGCCGAACCAGAAGGTCCAGCACTCTGGTGACGTCCCTCTCATGTGCCTCCAGGAGCTCCTCATAGCTCATACTGGGGTCCCCGGACGCGATGATCACGTCGTCCACGAAGGGGTCCGCACAGTCACGCACCGGCTCAAGCAGGTTCTCCAGCATCCGCTGAAAAGCCGCGGTGTGGGTGGTAACGCCCATGGGCATCAACTTCCACTGGAGGGGTCCAAGTGGTGTGCTTATTGCTGTGCAAGCACGGGACTCCTCGGCGAGAGGCATCTGATGATAACCATGTTTCAGGTCAATCACCGTGAAGATCCTCCGCCGGTGTTGTTTTTGCAGCATGTCCTCAATGAGGGGCAGTGTATAGCTGTCACGCTGCGTTTGGGCGTTTAGGCCGCGGTAGTCGACCACGAGCCGCCACTCTCCGGCCACCTTCTTGGGGACAACGAAGCACGGGGAGGCCCACTCGGAGTCGCACGGCTCAAGCCAGCCTCTCTCGATGAATTCAGGGAGGATCTTCTCCATGGCCTCCTTCCTCTCGCCCCCCAGGGCGAACTCCCGGTGTCGATACACACGGGGGTCCGGCTTCAGTCGTATCTTGGCCTCACCATACGGTCCACGCACTGCTGGGGGAAACACAGGTTTTCCGCTGAAGAAGGTATCTCCATACTCCTGCTCCAGCCTGGCCCTCAATGCCTGGATCTTGGGGCAATCATCAGACTCCGCCTTGGCCTTTCCGGGCACCTGAACCACTGAGCTTACTTGCGGGGTACCTCCACAAGATTGCTCAGGTGGTCTTCCCAGGTGGCCCAAAGGGCCATCTCTGGTCTTGCCCCGGAACAGGTCGCCGTAGGTGGGTGGGTTACCGCCGATTGGCTCGGCCTGGCTGGACATGTGGTCCAGCACCCTCTTTACGAAGGTATTCCCATCATAGGATCCGGAGACGAAGGAATCCACTTCCCACCAGGCTTTGTCCTAGCCCTTGCCCTCACGCTGGCCTCCCCAGTCGTGAAAGGGCTGATCCATATACCCCTGAACCAGATCCAACTCCTCTTCAGTGAGGAGGTCCTCCGATTCTCCGATGTCAACAGGGGAAACCGCAAATAATTGCCGCCATGGCTCCACTATGATGCGGTTGACACACACGAAGTCCGTGGTGTCGGCCTGCTCAAGGCCCCCATCCACATAGTGGAATTCCGTTGGCCATCTCTGGGGTGGCATGGGCTGTCCCTTACCGTCCTGATAGACACTCTCTCCAGCCGGTAGGGTAACCTTGTTTAAGGTCATGTTGGTCAGTGAGACCACCCAATCTCGGGTGCTTTCCTCCTCGGTGCATCCCATAGGAACAACCAGCACTGCCTTGGAGCGGTCCTCGCGAATCTTCGCTACCGCCCTTGGAATGTCCCATCGGGGGCAATGGATCCACATCAAACCCTGATGCGGACCCCAGTGCCCCTTCCACGCGGAGTCCTGGGTGCTCCAGTACTTCTCACAATCCCGAAGATGGGCGGAGGTTCCTGAAGAGAACGTGTCCAGGGCCAGATCCGAAGCTCCCAGGTCCGCAACCACTCGGCTCGCCACTTCCGGCATTACGCCGTACTCCTGGTTTGCTAACCCAGCCGGCTCAGTCCCCAGCGCGGCTACTTCGAGCTGATTGCGTTCCGGGTGGATCCATTGGCACTCCACATAGTGCTCAGGTGACGAAAGCCACGAGAGATGGTCGTCCTGGTACAGGGTCATTGAGGCCTGGGCCAGGAGAACGCCGGAGTCCGTCTCCATAATGAAGTCGTACCCAACGATCATGTCCCAGTCCATCTCGGCCTGGTAGAAGCGACCTTGCAGGATGTTTTCGTTGCCGAGGTCCGGGCGGCTCAGCTCACGGTGGTTTCCGAACTGCTGCCCAATGGCTGCTTCCCTCGTGCCTCCCACCATGTACTGGCCGTTCGCCACCTTCAGCCTGACAGGCTTCCGACTGTCGGTCAAGCACTCTGGCGGAAGTAAGCCAGCCTTGACCAAGCTGACCTGAGCTCCCGTGTCGACCAACACGTCGAAGACCTTCTCCGCTTCCCCGCATAAAGCACGGATCTTAAGGTGCAACTGCCGCTCACGCCCCACACGGCGCACGGCGTGCAAGCTCAGGATCTCTGGCCGTTCCAGAATCTCAATAAGCGACTGGTGCAGGTCGTGGACAATGGGCTCAGGCTGCCCATCCGCAGCATCCAGCTGCGGTCCGGGTGATCATCCGATACTCTCGGATAGATCTTGAAGCACATCAAATACATTCTTGGTCGCGAAGGATGGACGGGTGCAAGGGTTCGTGCCATCACTTGCCCTCACCCTGCGACTGCAACTGTCTTTCGTTTTGGGTGCCGGACCGGGCCTTCCGCCCGCGGCGATCCCTTTGTGCTCATTGCCTCCCGACTGGGATGGTGTGGCGCTTCCCACGACACCATCCTGCGACGGCCCTAGCTGGGGCCCTTGGCTGCAGGGGCTCGGCTAAGGGGCGTCGAATCTGGTAGTAGGGGTACTCTCCTCCGCATCAACCTCGTTGACACCCTTCTTCTTTCCCCCTCCCTTACCCTTCTTGTCCTTGTCCTTCTCTTTGTTCTCCTTGTTCTTGTCGTCCGACTTGGGGACCCAGGACTTCTTGATCTCCTTGATCTCCTTGGCCAACTCGGTCCCCACCGACATCAGCTTGGAGAGCTCGTCCTTGGTGACCTCCACCTTGGTCTCCCGGATACCCGCGGGTGCACGCTTCTCTGACCTGTGCACCTTCTTGTAGGCCTCCGTGTCGGCCTTGTGGATGGGGCATGTCCGGTGGTCATGGTTGAACCCTTTGTTCCTCCCATAACACACGAAACAGCCCCGAGGGTGAGTACGTATGAACTCCCCAAAGGACAGCGGAGGGTCGCCAATGCGGCGGGGCTCCTTCTTCTCCTTCTTCTTCCAACCCTTCTGCAGGGGCTTTCAGCTTCCCCGGTTGCTCCCCGTGTTCACGTTGTTGGCCACGAAGGCACAAACAGCCATCTCGGCGGGCTAATGGTCGTCGTCATCGTCGTCGAGAGCCTGATCGCCATCGGCTCCCGCTGGGTCCATGGCAGCTTCCCCGCCAGACCCCTCGCCAACGTAGTTGACGTCACGGTCGCCGGGCCTCAACCCGCGGGTGTGGTGGAGGTTCCGGTACTCCTTGAGTACCTCCTCTGCAACCCACTCAAAGATCTCGTGGCAACTCATCCGTGCCGGAATGGCCTGCAGACGGATGGTCTGGCCGCCCACCTCACAATCATCAAGGCGCCACATCGCGGTCTTCTCGCGATCACCCGTGACGGTGATGAGGAGGGCGTTCCGCAGGGAGTGCCGTTGGACATCCCGGGTCACGTTCTTCCTTGTCCAAGCCACCACGTTCATATGATACTTCTTGGGGAGCATCATCTTCACCGTGTGGTTGGACCTGGCGCTCTTGGCTTCCTTCTTGGTGACACTTCTCATCCATGCTTCCGGCAGCATGGAAAGCAGGCGGGCCTGCTCGTCACCCTCATTCCAGTCCTCCACGTTGCGGCGGAAGAGGGTGTATTGCCCCCGGAAGTCCCGCCGATCTCGTAGGTGGATCTCCCGACCATCATGCTGAAGCTTGATGGCCTTCCACCGCTTGGCAGCCACCTGCGGAGCGACCACCCCCTCCTGCTCATTGAGCCACTTCTTGGCTTCCTTGAGGGTCTTGAGTTTCCCCTCCTTGGTCGCCACAAAGTATAGCTCTTGGAGCACTTCCGGCAGGCGCCACCTGAACCGTTTGAAGACATATTTCTCCGCATCTGCGGGATCCATGTCTTCAGTGACGGTCATCCCTCAATCGTCCAGCTTCTAGAGGAAGCGGTCGAGGTTGAGGGGGTTGCCATCGTACGTGGGGGGCTTGATGTCCTTCAGGTCTTTCCACACGGCGGCATCCGCGGCCTTAGAGACCATGAACGCCGGCCGCAAAGTGGACCGAGGTTCCCATCGGCGTCTCCCACGGACTCCCAGGGCCGCCACTTCCATCTCCTCCACGGTATCCATGTGGCTACGCCGTGGTTCCTCCATGTACGCTGAACCTAGATGTTCACGCCGTACTCCTTCCATGTATGCCTTCTCATCACGGCGCCGGCGGCTGCGTTCAGCGGCCTCCCGTCGTACTCCACGCGGCGGGGTAATGCCTAACTCCTCCAGGTCTTCCTCGCCTCCGCCGACATCCCACTCCACGTCCCCTCCGGGGACCTCATCTCTGAGTCCACCATAACGCCCGCCAGCCATTGCGATTGGCTCCTGGGCTGGTGCGGGGTGTCGGGGGCGTACCGGTGTCCGCGGTGGAGCACGGCAGTTGTGGTACTCCGCACTGAGCCACTCATCACGCCACTCCTCACTGCCACTGCCGGGCGGCACGCGCTCGTTACGGCGGCCCGCGCTGTGATGAGAGAGGGCGCTGAGAGAGGGGGCGCTGGCGCTGGGGCGACTCCTGGGGCCTCCCCTGGGGGCGTGGGCTCTGCCTGGACCTGGTCCAGGTCCCCAGCCGTCGTACGACGACCCGGGCTCCAGGCGTGGGTGGTCGCTGCCGACGCTCCCACGGCCTTCCAGCTCGTCCAACCTCTGCTGCAGGCCGTTGATGACCTTGTTCAGCAGCCTGGTCTCGCCCCTGGCGATGTCCAGCTCCCTCTGGGCGGCAATGGCGAACTTGGCGATCTTGACCATCTCCGTCTTGGTGACGTCTAGCTCCTTCTGTGCGCCCGCGGCGACCCTGGCGATGCGAATGATCCCGCCTTTGCCCGTATCTACCTCTCGCTCGAGAGACTTGACCCTCCTGCGGAAGTGGACAATCCACCGCCAGGTGGCATCCGGGTCACTGTTCCCTGGTCGGTCGTCGGGGTCCCGAGGGGGGTCCTTCAGGAGGGCCTCCGCCGGGTCCGCCCGGTCCAGGGGGTCTCCCCCCTCCCGGAAGTCCGCCTCGGGGGGGTCTACTTGGTGGGCGTCCTCCAGGGGGTCGTGACGGGCCTCCGCCAGGGGGTCCCGGTGGGTCTCCGCCGGGTTGCCTCGGTGGGTCCGAGGATGGGGGCTTCTCCGTGTAGCCGAAGTCCATGTCATCATCCTCGTCCATGTTGCCCCACCTAGGCGTCTCGGTCTCGCACTCGGTGCATTCCGAGCTCCGGTAGGGAGGAGGGAGATCCTCAGTCTCACCCTCCGGCTCCATGAGGACATCTCAGCCTCCTCCGCCAGCCATTCCTCGGCGATGTCGGCGGTCTCGTCCGTCCCCATCGCTGAAGGTGAAGAAGGGGCTGGACTCGTGGGGGTGTCCGCCCGCTGGCCTCCGTGACCTCTTGGGGGTCTTCCCCTTACCCCTCCTTTGTCGGTAGGCGGTGGGGCCACTGTCCCAACTGCTGCACGTGTCGACCTCCTCCAGATCCAGCGTGATCTTGGAGGAGGCGTCCCCTTCGAAGAGCTTTCGAAGGGTCTCCACTCGGGATCCTCCCGGGGGAGTCTTGCGCTGGAGCTTGGCCTCCGCTTCCTCCATTGCGGCGGCCGTCGCTGCGGCAGCTCGCCTCTCGGCCTCCTCCCGGGCACGGGCAGCCTCGGCTTTCCGAGCCCGCCGCAGCCGAGCCTTCTCAGCTTCCAACGCTGCCAGCTCCGCCTCCGTCTTGGCCCTCTCCTCAGCGACCTTCCGTCACGCGGCCTCGATGGCGTCCTTCCTGGCGGCGTCCGCTTGGGCCTTGGCCGTTGGCTCGGCGTGTGGGCTTTCCTCCGCCTCCTTCTTTGCCCCCTCTTGGGCAAGCGCCTCTTCCAGCGCTCCCACCTCGGCCTCCTTACGGACGATGGCCTCCTGGGCCAGGCGGGCTTCCTGGGCGGCTGCCGCCACCTCACCCCTGACCCTAGCCGTCGCTGCCTCCTGGGCGGCTGCGGCCGTGAGTCCGGCCGCAATGGCTGCCACGGTCGAGGCATGGAAGGCCATGCCTCTGCCCCGATCTGCAGCCTCCTCCTGGGCGATGCCTAGGGCGCCCTCCACAGCAGCATTCTGCTGCGTGGCCCGTTGCCGGGCAACCCGAAGGTTGCAGGGCACCCCACAGATGCGCTCGCAGGCACGGGCCACGTCCCTTTGGTCGGGAGCAACGCGGCTGCTGGAACTGGCCTGGTCGACCGGCATCCCCCTCCGGTGGGCCGACTCCACGTCGCTGCTGGCGCCTGACTTCCTCAGGTGCAGCTGACGTGGCTTGGCCTTGGCCTTCTTGGCGACTTCGAGGAAGTCGCCAAGGGTGGTGTGGTCGGGGTGGTGACCGCCACTGGCCCGTTGGGGGCTGGGGGCTGGGGTTCCGCCCTTGGTCTCGTTCTCCGCGGCTTGGGCGGCTTCCACGGCCAGGGACTTCTGGTACTCCCGCCATTTCTTGTCCCGCTTCTTGTCCCCGGCGGATCGCTTCTCCTTCCCTGGGGACGCGCTGCTGTTGCTGGCCTGCAGCGTGCGCTCGTTCCCCGGGTCCGGGAACTTCTTTTCGATCATGTCCCATATAGAGACGTTGATCGTGGCGCCCGACGGGTACTCGTTGGGGTTCTCGTCCTCATCAATCCCGTCGGGGCGCAGCCCTACGCCGGGCCTGTCCGGGCGGGTCCAGACCCTCCAACGCTTCTGGCGGAAGCGGTAGGCGTATCCTTCCACCCGCAGCCAGTCTTCCACTGCCTGCAGGCGGTCGGCGCGCATGTCCTCGCGGAGCTCGAAGCTCCCGGGCAATGCGCCTTCGCACTGGGGGTTGCTGTGGCGGTAGTGCTGCCCCCACACCAACCCACGCAGTAGGCGCACCGCATGTGGGTGGGGCAGCGGCCACGTCTTGCCCGCCTCCTGCCAGTTCACCACTGGCGCTCGTTCCCCTCGATGGACCGGTCTTGGGGGTGGTTGTTGACGCGGTTGCTGTGGTCCACTCTATCTACAGGGCTAGGGGCAAGACGCCCGATGGTGGTTGTGGAGGTGAGTGATGTAGCTCGGAGTGCGGCCGGTACTGGTCGGCTGAAGGAACTCACTGATGTCGGAGTTCCGGTCGCTACACCCTCTTCACGGACTCGGTGCTGTAGCTGACGCTCGGGGCGATGCTCGGGGCGGCGCTGCGAAGCCCATGGTGCTCGGGGTTCAGGCGGCCCCGAGTGGCACGCGAGGGATGGGTAACCCCGCGGCGTGAAACGCTTTTGACGTGTTTCTGTGGGGGGCCTGGCCACGGCACGCTGCGGCGGACACGCACAAGCAAGCAGCCAGGCAAAGCACTGCGCTCCCAAGGGCATCCTCATGCTCGTGTCATGTGACAAAGCGTTTCAGGATCCTTGCCACTCTGAAACAAGGGAACAAACATATGTACAGAAACACATCAGAATATGTACACAAGGGGTTAAGACTGGACTGAGGTAAGAGCATCACAGGACAATAGACACTCAGTCCCAACTCATATCCCAATCCCAGGTCCGACCCTCTCAGTGGCTGGCAAGGGGGGGGGCTCAAACACAACCCATGCCCTGCCCAGTCCGGACCCTGTAACCCTGCCAATAGGGGAGGGTGTCCCGCCCAGCCACAGGCGAGTTCCTGGGAACCAAGGACCTCGGAGGTCAACTGACGATGGCCCTGCATGCTCCCTCAACGACAGGTCCCAACTCCACTTTGAGCCAGAGATGAGGCCCCGCCATTTTCCCCTAGGAGTTGGTAGCTGAAAATGGGCTGTTTCAGCCAAGACTGATATTAGCCCCAAAAACTCCAAAATTGACCCCTTGTCCGGACCATCCAGAGGTAGGGACGAGGCAACAGACTCTTTGCCCTTCGAGTACAAAATCTCTGGAGCCCTCACCCCACCTGGTTCCGTCTGAGGTCCCGGCATCAGGGCGCCACGGGTTCGCCAAGTGGGGTCATGAAGAACGTTTTATAGTGATTTCAACACTGTGTTTGTGCCTCTCCTGCTGCTTGCTGCTGGTGTAGGGTTTCCTGCTGCTTGTTTTCGAAGAGGAAAATGTTTCGGTTGCTCAAATACGATCAATCCAGGATAGCCCAAGCCAGAGATAAGCAAGTAGAAGAGAATCAGGATCAGAGCATGAAGGGCTGCAGTGTAAACAGTGAAAGATGAAAGAATATTCGCAGAAACTGCAACTCAAGGCACTTTGGATTGCATATTCACAAGAATAGCTGAAGTGTTTTGGAAAAAGAGTTGGAAAACTGCCCCATGGTCACTCAATCTCCATAGTGCCATCTCAGGAGATGTGCACTCTTTGTTTTGGGTCCCATATGTGCTGAGGTGGCAGGGCATGTGGCGATGAGGTCACTGCCATGTCACATGCGATCTTCCTACTTAGCTAGGCTGACCGGGAATTGAACCCAGGACCTCTCAAAAAGAGGTGCCCAGCCCCCTAGGGTGCATACCACTAGGATAGCTAAGAATTCATGAGAAAACATAGATAAGTTATTAGCCTCTGCCCTGGATATGTCAGTTCTCAGTTGACTCAGAAAAAGATGAATAGCCTCACAATGATAGGGGATTAAGGGGTCCACTCCATATCCTGATTTAGTGTTTGGTTCCATAGGTCAAAATGTGTTATCACCACTTTTGGTTCGGCCAATACTAAGATAGAAATGCCTGTGTGCTTAGAGCATCTCTAATACAACTAAAGTATACCCTAAAGCATTGGAAAAGCACTTTTTCTTACTTCCTCCTCTGTGCTGTGGTGTCGCATTTTCAGGAAGAAGGGTTTTTTTCTTGGCCTTTCCTTGGTTTCCACATCTACTTTAAGATACCTATAGTTTCCCTCACACAGAAAAATGGGCGCTCACCATGGCTGGCGCCTTTTTGCTGCTGTGTTTGTGACATTTCCTACAGAAGGCTCAGCGCTCATGGCGCTGCTGGGGTTCCTGTCGCTTGGTTGGGTTAAGTTGGGAGCATGCCAAAACCATGTGCATGTGCATCCCCCCCTCCAGGACGCAGCGCGACACTAACCCAACGCCAGACTCTGTACAGACATCCGCTCCGGTTGTTAAAACCTGCTGGCGACCTGCTGTCCTCATCTTAGGGCGAAGGGAGTCGTCAGGAAATTGAATTGCCCCTTGGTGGGGTCTTGGGTTCTGCTCAGTCTCCTGGCTGCTGCCTTTTGGCCCAGAAAGCGGCCTACTCAGCGACGCTTTCGCGAGGATATCTGCAGAGGCAGGAATGGGAGAATTATGGACGAATCCACGCAAACGCAAAGCGACAACATTAAAATCCGTCAAATGATGGCCTAGAATTTTTCTGAGACAACACACCTGAGCAGAACCCAATTGTGCATCTAAAGCACATTTTTATAAAAATTGTAGTCATCTCTCGATTTTTCAAATCAAGAAATTCCTACGCATAAAAAGGCGGCGCGCAGGAGCGGCTCCTAGCGAAGCTACGGAAAATGCAGAAATAATGAGATTATAAACGTATGTCTCACGTAGACTGGAAAATGACGAGACACCCATTAATCAATAAACATACAGATTCCACCCACACTGACAGTAAGAATCAAAAATCCGAGAATTCCAAAACTAAGGAAAAGACTTCAATGAATCAGGTATAAACCACAGGTTTGCTTGTCTCGTATGCAGCATGCACATTCATCGTCTCGTGTCTCCGTGAACGAGTCTTGTAGCAGCGCTAACAAACGATAGAGGGCTAGATTAGAAAGATTGCAGATGATTAGAGGTGAGATTAGGCAAAAAAAAGATGGCCTTCGGCCAGGGAGTGGTTTTCACGGGGGGCTACCGGTCCTGCCCTACGGTGCAATGCGGGGCAACTGTGAGAACTGCTCTTACAGCACCATCGTTTTTCTCCTTATCTTGCTTCAATCTCCAGCGGTAGGTAAGGTAGGTAAGCCCAGGTTGGGCCACCCCCTGTTGGAGTTCGTGATTGTGGGTCAGATTGGCAGGTTTGCCAAAGCCAGATCGTCCACTCGTGCATGCTCGTGCATTAGCACACACATTAAAGGGTAGGCCACGCGAAATGCGCACGGTAAACCTTGTTTAGGTTACCCAGGGGCTCCTCGGTACGTTCTGTAAGAGAACCTGAGGAGTCTCCTAACGCTTGCTTGCTTGACAGGGCGTGTTTGAGGACAGTGTATTATAGGTCACACTGAGAAGCGTATAATACGTGGAGTGTGGCTTGGTTCCTCAGCCGCAAACACCCTTTCATTGGCCTTTGCTTTACAGGTGGGCAGGTAGGGTGATTGGTGCAGCAGCGTCCCATTTTTTTCTCGCCCTGCTAAACAAGGGCGCTGATCACACAAACAATTGACTGCACCTCAGCCAGGAGTGGCGAGGGCAGTTCGACTCTATCGACATCCACGCTGTGCACGCAATAAGAGCACCTCTTCCCTCCAAGCCCTAGCAGGGAAACGCGTTGTGGTGTCCCTGTTAGGCCACAGTTGCTCAGCAGCGCTGTGTTCTCTTATCTTCTTCACAGGAGGGTCATTAGGACTCACAACTTGACCTCCAACAACACCTAGTAGAGCGTGAGTGTAGGAGTGGTAATCCTGAGTGGGGGCTTGAGCCAGTTGAAGAAGTGCTCGCCCACCAGGATGGTGCCACTGTAGGCAGGGTGTGTAGAGTAGTGGTGTCTCCTGTCCCGCGGGCTTTTCCTCGTGGGCAGGGGAGTGCGTTAGCTTTTGGCCTTTTTCAAAAATGGGCCTTTTGTATGCCCTTAGCACACTTGGCCACCCCTCCCCTCTAGTAGGTAGGGCTTTTGCCGTCTTCCCCCAAGGATAGGCGCCAGCACAGAAATTGGGTGCCATAGGAGTGGTACCAGTACCTGACTAGGACCTTCGGTCCGACATCAGGGATGCCCGTTGATTTGGGAGCCAGCCCCAGGAGAGAAGTGAGACACACACAGACATACGTAGCACACTTAGGGGTAAGGTTCGGTCCCTAGCTTTAGTCTTGGAGGCAAGAGTCTCAGCGAGCCTCAGCAACTCACCAAGGTTGTTCTGGGACAAGTAGTCAACCAGAACTGAGTTTAGGCGTCCCTCAGGTAGAAGAAACGTAGAGAACGGCTCCCAGGTGGCCTCTTCGACTCCAAACCCTTCCCAGAGGGTGAGGAAGCGCCAACCCTGGCGATAGCGGTGGCGTAGAACAGACTTCACCAGGTAGAAGCCCTCCTTAGCCATCTCCTCGGCGTTCATGTCGGGGAGTTCCCCTTCAACTTCCATAGGGCTGGCAGCCCCTTGTAGGTCTAGGGCGGCGATTTCCTCGTTGTTCAGCTCCCACTCCTCCCCACAGAGGTCTTCAGAATCATAGTAGCGCTTCAGGTGTTGAGCAGCGCACACCAGGGTCCCCCCTAGACGGGGAGAACACGGCACGGTGATACGGTGTCCATCCACTGATAGAATCTTGTACAGCCCGAAGTATGGGTCATCGCTGGTAGAGCGTGGCCAGGCGGGTAGTCGACTGTGGTGCACCAGCACCCAATCCCCCTCTTGGTAGGTGGCCGGTACTCGGTTCTTGTTCTTCTTGTTCCACTGACTCACTCTCTGGAGCATAGCCTTGGCCTTGTCCACCTTCGCTTGTTGCCCTTGGACCCATTCACCCACAGAAGAATGGGTGCCCTCTAGATAGGGGGCATGTAGGAACCATGCCGGGCGCCCTAGGAATAGCTCATGGGGCGAGTAGCCAGTAGCTGAACTCTCTACGGAGTTCATCATCAAGGATATGACGGGGAGTAGTCTCACCCAGTCTCTGGTGCGTTCAGTTTTGCACCATATCCTTACATTTTCCTTGAGGACACAGATCTGTCGCTCACATAGGGGGTTGCTTGTGTGCGAGTAGGGGATCCCAGTAGACACCTGGACATTGAGGGACCTCAGGACCCTCTTGTACGGACCGGTATCTGAGCGTACTCGTACGTTCTCATCAGAGTCGATCTCCTTGGGCGCCCCATAGACACAAAACCACTCCTCCAGGAGTATCTTGATAGTCTCCTCCCCGGTAATGTGCTTGGTACCTGGGAACACCCTTGTAAACCTGGTCAACCCACAGGTTACCACGAGGGCGAAGTCATAGCCCCCAAACTTCGGCATCTCCGTGTAGTCCACGTAGGGAACACTGTTAGCACAGTGAGGGATGGGCAGGGTCGAGTAGAGACCTCTGTCCCTGATATCCCCTGGTTGCAGGACCTGCACGGGCACTTGTTCCTGATAGGCTGGAGGGCTTTTCGCAGTTGGTCGTCAGTCCACGTAGTAAGGAACCACTGCTTGAACAGCCTCAGGGTATGATCAGCACCCACATGACCGCTGGACTCATGGGTCCACTTCAGTAGCGCTGCAACTCTGTCACTAGGAACCACGATGCGGTCCTCGTGCCAGAGGTAGCTCTTGTCCCTCTTCCACTGATCTTGGCGCTTGGAGATATCCCTAAACTCCCCCAGGTACTCCGATTGTTGGTGTCCATCCAGGGGGCCTATCATTGTCATGTTGAGGTCCAAGTGGATGTCCATACGGCTGAACGCCTCCTTAGCCAGCGCTTCAGACCGGGCATCAATCAGGGCGTCAAATTTGTTGCGGCTGATGTAGTCTGCACACTCGTTCTTCACTCCCTGGATATGGTGTACCGTCAGCAGTAGTTGACTGAGGTAGGTCCACCAGCGCCGTAGCTTGGCCTTCTCAGGTGGGGGGCCCTTCTGGAAACTGCGGACCGGTTCTTGGTCGCACAGCCAGACCACGAGGTTACTCCCCAACAGTCGTGCTTGTGAGGATAGCACTAGCATACCCGCGAGCAATTCCTGCTCATAAGTGGAGTAGTTCCCCCTGGCCTGGTTTCATTTCCAGTTCCAGTGGCCCAGAGGTACTAGGACCCACTTGTCGTCAGGGTAGCTGTGCTTGAGGGTTCCATCTCGGTTAAGACCTTCCGTCCCCCATTGGGAAATGGCCGAGTCGAACTCCTCCTTCTCTAGTGCTTGCCATTGGAACAACGTTCCACCATCACCCACATTGCTGGCGTCGGTCACAAGGATAATCTCCCCTTGTGCCCTAGGCACGCCCAAGCACTTAGCGTTGGCCACCTTGTCTTTGAGCTCGTCAAAGGCTTGTTGCTCTTGTGGGCCCCAGCGCCAAGTAGTACTCTTCTTGATCAAGTCCGTCAGAATGGCGCTGGTGTAGGTGAAGCTTTTGATATGGCGGCGATAGAAGTTGCACGCCCTAATGAAACTGCGTACATCATGAAGTCCTTTCTTGGGGTCTTCGTGTGGTACCTTAGCATCCACCAGGGGTTTGGCCTTAGAGGCCGCTGGGGTCCACCACCCATAGCCAATGTCCAACCCCAGGTACTGCATGGTCTCCTGCATGAACTCACACTTCTCCAGCTTGAGTTGTGTGTGGTTCTCCTGGCAGACCGCAAAGAACTCACCCAAGAGGATTAGGTGGTCCTCCTGGGTATTGGTCCCGAGGCATACATCGTCGATGTGAGCTTCCATCTGGGCCCCACAGGATATAAGCTCCTGCACCTTAGGTCTCCTTCGTAGGATGAACAAGATCTTGTTCATCAGCTCTTGGCATAGAGCGGGTGCGTTGGCCACGCCAAATGGCATGACCTTCCACTTGAACACCCTCCTCTGAGGGGTGATGAAGGCCAGTAGCTCCTGAGCGTAGGGTGTCAGGTCCACTTGCCAGAATCCGCTCCTCTTGTCCATCTTGGTCTTGTAGCGACAGGAGGCTATCTTCTCCAGGGTAGACTCCATATTGGGAATGGACCCTGAGTGGTTCAACGTTTTCCCGTTCAGCTCTCTGTAGTCCACTACCAGCTGTTTGGCTGTAGACCCAGGTTTAGCCACCAGGAAACAGGGGCTGCAGTGTAGGGGGTAGTCCCCGTCCTTGTACTCCAGGACTAGGCCAGCGTCGATACATTCTTGTATCTGCCGCTCAATCTCGTCGGCCTGCTCTTTAGGAGCTGGATAGGGTCTCCTCCGGATCTTGTGACCCACGAACTCGGGTTTCAGCTTGAGGTCCATCTGTACCAGCTTGTCACATGAGGCTAGAGGGAGTAGTTCTCGGAACACCTCCAGATAGGTCCTTATAAGCTTCTGCACCCGCGGGTCCAATAGCTTGAATTTGTCCTCCATGTCCTTGTCAGAGTGTAAGTTGCTTGCCCCCTGAGTAATAGACGTCGGAAGGTGATCCTCCACCGACTCTTCGCCCTTGGTAGTGTCCTTCAACCCTTGGTAGGCATATAGGAGGTCTTGTTCAACCATCTCCGATGGACGATGGCAACATAGGCACGCTCGAGGGGGTTCTCACACATATTCCTCCGAGAGGTCGTCCTCCTCTGCGGGCCTCACATGGGTGCCCCACACGCTCTTCATGAGCTTAAGATCTACCTCCCTTTGCCAGGTGGTGATGTTCTGTTCGAGGTCCTCCTTCAATTGGGATAGATCTCCCATACATCCTTGCTTCAGTGGCTATGAGCTGCGGGTAGGCTTAGCGTAGCATGATTTTTTCGCCACCAACTTCCTCTTGGAGTCCACATACTCCCTTAGCCTGGATCGAGGGTCCAGCTCTTCGCCCACGGGGTCTTCCACCCTCATGGAGGGTAGGGGCTTCAGTGGGGCGACGTACTCGGCGTTCTCCACTTCCTCCACACAGGTCTGCACGAAAAAGGTGTCGTGCTCAGTTTCGTCATCTGAGTGGATAGAGCTAGGTAGCTCGGATAGTCCACACTTAGAGACTTCATCAGGAACAGGTACATGGCAGGGAGAGTTGGGGGCGTTGGTGTCAGTCATGACGTACTCATCTCCTCCGGGTATAGTCTCAATAGCATCTTGAGGTCGTAGTCGATCCTTCAAGTCACCAAAGGCGAGTCCATCGCTTTCTCGTTGTATAGCCTGGACCAGAGTCCGGTCCAGATCCTCCCAGGGGATGGAGGTAAGACCTCCGTCCACCACGCTGAGCATACTCCCCCATCCGGGTTTCCCAATAGGCGTCTTACGCCCCAGAGGCACGTAGATGGCCTCATCAGGTAACCGAACGGAGCTGATAGTCAGCCTGTCCAGTTGGTTTCGCCAGTACTCGTTGCCCCCATGGGCTCCCCAATCGGGGGAACACAGGACCATACAGGAACTTTCCAAGGCCACCTTGGTCAGGACCTTCCCCAGTTCACTGAACCTGGGGTTCCCGTAGGCCATCCCGAAAGAGGGCCAGTAAAATTTGTAGCTGCAGTTCTTCCCCTTGCTGCAGTAAAGGTCCAGTACATGCTGCTTGTCGCTGGCGAACAACTCCACACTCAGGTCTTCTCTAGAGTAACCCAACTCCTTCAGACCTTGGTCTAGAACTTCCCCCAATAGTTGATAGTCCTCAGTTTTGGAGGCCGCCATCATGTTCGAGGGCTCCTCCTTCGATAGCCTCAGGTAACTCGAGGTATGTTCCGCCTGCTCCAGTGGCACCGACTCTCTGCCATCGCCGTGGTCCACGTAGAGGAGGTAGGGCGCTTGCAGCGTCAGGGATTGTATCTGGGTGTGCTGCACAAAGAAGTCAGTCCCCAATACAAAGTCGAAGGCCTCAGTGTAGAACCGATGGGCGATAGTCCGGGAGCCCATAGGTACCTCCACTTCACAGTCCCCGCAGCTGTGCACCACATGTCCATCCCCCATTCGTATAGCCGCGGTGGTCATGGTGTTCCTCAGGCTCCCACAAGGTAAAATTTTCTTGGCCATTATAGATATGGTGGCGCCAGTATCCAATACCCCCAGGTATTCACGTCCCCCTAGTCGGATACGCACCCAAAACACCAGGTCCTGGGTGCCACCGGAGCGTCCCCGTCAGAACTCCGCGGGACAGGTCACCTCGAACCCCGTGTTCCGCAATTTGCGGGCCATCCTCATGAAACGGCTCCTCTTCTTAGCGTTGCCGTCATCACCACCTTCATGCACGCGCTTGGCTCCTTGTCCTTGCTGGGCCTGCGTTTGTGAGCGTGTGGTAGGACCAGACTGCCCTCCAGAGGGCTCGGAGTTCCCCCCTGGATTAGGGTTGGGGTTGCCTGCGTTCTTGTCGGTGTTCTTGTTGTCCTTGTCTGGCTGGCGGTTAGCGCCTCCTCCTCGTCCACCTTGACTCTTGTCCTGCCCTTGTCCACGTCCTTTCGACTTGCCCTTGCCGGAGTCGTTGCCTTTGTCTTTGCCTCCACCTTTGCCAGAGCCTTTGCCAGGATCCTCACCTTTTAGCTTCGCCGACAGGCGCTGCCTGTGATAGCACTCGTCCTCGTAGTGCTTCCTCTTTTCGCAAAAGGCAAAGGTGATTGTACACCTGTAGTGATCCGGCAGCTTCGCCTTGGCGCCGGTGTTCTTCTCCTGCTGCTTCCCCTGGACTACGAAGCAGTCTCGCTGCTCGCAGTCAGGGGCGTGCTGCAGGTGGCCCTGCTCGTCTCTGGCATCACACCAGAAGAGCTCCTTGACGTTTTCCATCATACCGGCGTGGGTGTGTTTGGGGGTAGTCCCCTGCCCAGGTCTGGATCCTTGGTACCCTTTGCCATGGCCTCCAGAGCCTCCAGAGCCTCCACCTCCAGGGTAGTTGTTCAGGTGCTGGTCGCTTTCTTTCTCCAGCGCCAGCTCCAGGAGTAGTACACATAGATCCTCGTAGCGGTGGGATCTAGCCTTGCGCTCTGCCGTTGAACCGCACTCGTCCCACAGCTCTCGAGGGAGCTTGGCCACCAACCAGAAGAGCAGGTCGTCGCTGCTGTAGGAACCGGGCGTCAATCGTCCAGCCCAGTGCTCCAGGTCAGCCAACAGCTCAGAGACCCTGCCAGGTTTGGGGTTGTTGGGCAGCACGGCCAGGTTCTGGATCCCGGCCCTGATGGAGAGGTCAGTTTCATAGGTTGGGTACTGCCTCTCCAAGGCAACCAACACATCGGCAAAGGTGGCGGAATTAGTCACGATCTGTCTGACCTGCTTCTGCAGGTACTTGGTCTTGCAGCACTGCAGGAGCAGATCGCACTTCACCCGTCCACTAGTGTGGGTTTGGCCGGTCAATCGGAGAAACCGGCCAAAGTTCTCAGCGAACTCGCTGAGGTCCTTGCCTGTGAACTCAGGCAGGTTTACCACAATCTTTGAGGTGGCAATAGCCTTAGCCTCCTGAGACCTGCGTCCCCCAGGGCGTCGGGTCTTCCTCTTCTTCTTCTTCTTCTTCCCACTCGGGTTCTCGGGGTCCTCCGGGTCGTTGTCCTCCGAGGGCGAAGCAGAAGTCATCGGAGGCGGCTCATCATCGGAGGGGTCTCCGCCTAGATCAGTAGAGCCATAGGGCTCCACGTCAACCATTGCCCTCAAGGCTGTCAGCCCCAGCCGGTGCAGCTCGGCTCTCGTAGAATTCGTCACTTGGCTGTAGGGCGGCTGCGCTGTTCTCGGTACGAAAGGGCTTCTCGGTATCGCTGCAGGGGTCGGCATCGGTCGGCCTCTCAGGCTCCCCAGGGTGTTTATCAGCCCTGCCACCAGGTTGTTGGCCTGTACTCGATGGAGTGACACTCCCACCGTGGTAGGTGACGCTTGGGCCGCTATCATCAGGGGCTCCAGTTTCGCTCAAATCTCTTGACTGAGGTCGCCAACAATTTTAGAGGGGGCTCCTCGGAGCACCTCGTTGATCTCAGACCGCGTCAGGGACCTGTTGGAAGAAAGTTTTATAGTGATTTCAACACTGTGTTTGTGCCTCTCCTGCTGCTTGCTGCTGGTATAGGGTTTCCTGCTGCTTGCTTTTGATGAGTAAAATGTTTTATTTGCTGAAATACAACCAATCCAGGATAGCCCAAGCCAGAGATAAGCAAGTAGAAGAGAATCAGGATCAAAGCATGAAGGGCTGCAGTGTAAACAGTGAAAGATGTTAGAATATTCACAGAAACTGCAACTCAGGGCAAATCGGATTGCATATTCACAGAGATAGCTGAAGTGTTTTGGAAAAAGAGTTGGAAAACTGCCCCATGGTCACTCAATCTCCATAGTGCCATCTCAGGAGATGTGCACTCTTTGTTTTGGGTCCCATATGTGCTGAGGTGGCAGGGCATGTGGCGATGAGGTCACTGCCATGTCACATGGGATCTTCCTACTTAGCTAGGCTGACCAGGAATTTAACCCAGAACCTCTCAAAAAGAGGTGCCCAGCCCCCTAGGGTGCATACCACTAGGATAGCTAACAATTCATGAGAAAACATAGATAAATTCATAGGCTCTGCCCTGGATATGTCAGTTCTCAGTCGACTCAGGAAAAGATGCATTGCCTCACATTGATAGGGGATTAAGGGGTCCACTCCATATTCTGGTTTAGTGCTTGGTTCCATAGGTCAAAATGTGTTATCACCACTTTTGGTTGGGCCAATACTAAGATAGAAATGCCTGTGTGCTCAGTGCATCTCTAATACAACTACAGTATGCCTCAAATCATTGGAAAAGCACTTTTTCTTACTCCCCCCTTGTGCTGTGGTGGCCACCACTGTCGCACTTTCAGGAAAAAGGGATTTTTTCTTGGCCTTTCCTTGGTTTCCACATCTACTTTAAAATACCTATAGTTTCCCTCACACAGAAAAATGAGCCCTCACCATGGCTGGCGCCTTTTTGGTGCTTAGTTCGTGACATTTCCTACGGAAAGCTCAGCACTCATGGCGCTTGCTGGGGTTTCTGTGGCTTGGTTGGGTGAGTTTGGGAGCATGCCAAAAACATATGCATGTGCATCCCTCCCTCCAAGACGCAGCGCGACACTAACCCAACGCCAGACTCTGTATGGACATCCGCTCCGGTTGTTAAAACCTGCTGGCGACCTGCTGTCCTGATCTTAGGGCGAAGGGAGTCGTCAAGAAATCAAATTGCCCCTTGGTGGGGTCTTGGGTTCTGCTCAGTCTCCTGGCTGCTGCTTTTCAGCCCAGAAAGGGGCCTACTCAGGGACGCTCTCGGGAGGATATCTGCAGAGGCAGGAATGGGAGAATTATGGACGAATCCACGCAAGCGCGAAGCGACAACATTTAAATCCGTCAAATGACGGCCTAGAATTTTTCTAAGACAACACACCTGAGCAGAATCCAATTGTGCATCAGAGGCACATTTTTATAAAAATTGTAGGCATCTCTCGATGTTTTAAATCAAGACATTCCTACGCATAAAAAGGCGGCGCGCAGGAACGGCTCCTAGCGAAGCGCCGGAAAATACAGAAATAATGAGATTAGAAACGTATGTCTCACGTAGACTGGAAAATGACGAGACACACATTAATAAAGAAACATACAGATTCCACCCACACTGACAGTAAGAGTCAGAAATCCAAGAATTCCAAAATCAACGAAAAGACTTCAATGAATCAGGTACAAACCTCAGGTGTGCTCGTCTCGTACGCAGCATGCACATTGCTCGTCTCGTGTCTCCGTGAACGAGTAATGTAGCAGCGCTAACAAACGATAGAGGGCTAGATTAGAAAGATTGCAGATGAATAGAGGTAGGATCAGGGTGATTAGACATACACACAAGTGCAAAGCGACATTTTTCGCTTGCGCCTGGTTTTTCTCCTCACCTTGCTTCACTCTCCAGCGGTAGGTAAGGTAGGTAAGCCCAGGTGGGGCCACCCCCTGGTGGAGTTCGTGATTGTGGGTCAGATTGGCAGGTTTGCAAAAGCCAGATCGTCCACTCGTGCATGCTCGTGCATTCACACACGCATTAAAGGGTAGGCCACGCGAAATGCGCACAGTAAACCTTGTTTAGGTTACCCAGGGGCTCCTCGGTACGTTCTTTAATGGAACCTGAGAAGTCACCTAACGCTTGCTTGCTTGACAGGGCGTGTTTGAGGACAGTGTATTATAGGTCACACTGAGAAGCGTATAATACGTGGAGTGTGGCTTGGTTCCTCAGCCGCAAACACCCCTTCATTGGCCTTTGCTTTACAGGTGGGCAGGTAGGGTGGTTGGTGCAGCAGCGTCCCATTTTTTTCTTGCCCTGCTAAACAAGGGCGCTGATCACACAAAAAATTGACTGCACCTCAGCCAGGAGTGGCGAGGGCAGTTGGACTCCATCGACATCCACGCTGTGCACGCAACAGTAGCACCCCTTCCCTCCATGCCCTAGCAGGGAAACACGTTGTGGCGTCCCTGTTAGGCCACAGTTGCTTAGCAGCGCTGTGTTCTCTTGTCTTCTTCCCAGGAGGGTCATTAGGACTCACGACTTGATCTCCATCACCACCCAGAAGAGCCTGAGTCTAGGAGTGGTAATCCTGAGTGGGGGCTTGAGCCAGTTGCAGAAGTGCTCGCCCACCAGGATGGTGCCACTGTAGGTAGGGTGTGTAGAGTAGTGGTGTCTCCTGTCCCACGTACCTTTCCTCGTGGGCAGGGGAGTGCGTTAGCTTTTGGCCTTTAGCAAAAATGAGCGTTTTATATGCCCTTAGCACACTTGGCCACCCCTTCCCTCTAGTAGGTAGGGCTTTTGCTGTCTTCCCCCAAGGATAGGCGCCAGCACAGAAATTGGGCGCCATAGGAGTGGTACCAGTACCTGACTAGGACCTTCGGTCCGTCATCAGCGAAGCCCGGTCTCCAGGAGCCACGCCCGGGAGAGAAGTGAGACACACACAGACATACGTAGCACACTTAGGGGTAGGGTTCAGTGCCTAGCTTTAGTCTTGGAGACAAGCGTCTCAGCGAGCCTCAGCAACTCACCAAGGTTGTTCTGGGACAAGTAGTCAACCAGAACTGAGTTTAGGCGTCCCTCAGGTAGAACAAACGCAGAGAAGGGCTCCCAGGTGGCCTCTTCGACTCCAAACCCTTCCCAGAGGGTGAGGAAGCGCCAACCCTGGCGATAGCGGTGGCGTAGAACAGACGTCACCAGGTAGAAGCCCTCCTTAGCCATCTCCTCGGCGTTCATGTCGCGGAGTTCCCCTTCCATTTCCATAGGGCTGGCAGCCCCTTGCAGGTCTAGGGCGGCGATTTCCTCGTCGTTCAGCTCCCACTCCTCCCCACAGAGGTCTTCAGGATCATAGTAGCGCTTCAGGTGTTGAGCAGCGCACACCAGGGTCCCCCCTAGACGGGGTGAACACCGCACGGTGATACGGTGTCCATCCACTGATAGAATCTTGTACGGCCCGAAGTATGGGTCATCGCTGGTAGAGCGTGGCCAGGCGGGTAGTCGACTGTGGTGCACCAGCAGCCAGTCCCCCTCTTGGTAGGTGGCCGGTACTCGGTGCTTGTTCTTCTTGTTCCACTGACTTTGCCACCAGCACAGCACCGCACAGGCAGAGCACAGAAACAGAAACGACCCGGAACCGGCCCGGAGCCCAGAACCAACGGAAAACAACGGGAAACCAGCGCCAACAGCAGGGAGAAAAAAAAAAAAAAGAAGACAGGGCACCACAGCACAGCACCACAGGGCAGCACAGCGCCACAGGACACAGCACAAGGGAACGGGACACCACAGGGAGGACGCCCAGCGACGGCCAGACCAGACACGGGCACCAGAGCCGACACACACCACCAAACGACAGCGCCGGGCAACCAGAGCCACCAGCGAAGCCCCATCAAAAGGCAGCGACACCAAGAACCAACAACACCAGCCACCAGAAACAGCACAAACGACGCGCACAGCACAACGAACGGGCAGGACAGGGAACACACAGCACGACACCCCAGAACACATACAGCAGACACGCAGCAGGAAAAAAGTCAGGGGGACAAGACAAAAAAGAAAGGGGGGGGGGCGCAGAAGCCAAAGGCAACCGGAAAGCAAGAAACACCAGAGACAACAGGGAGGGGGGGGGGGCAAAAAGAACAAAAAAAATCGGGGGGGGGGGTAACAAGATACCAAGGCCCAGGGCTCCCCAGGCCGGAAAACACGCAAAGCAGGAGACAACGGGGCGCACAGAGGGGGGGGAGGGAAAAAAAAAAGGGGGGGGGTGGGTGGACAAGACACCAAGGCCCAAGGGAAACGGGGCCGGAAAACACGCAAAGCAGGCCACAACGGGGGCGCAGCGAGGGACCGAAGGGGAAAAGCAACAAAAAAAAAACAAAAAAACCCAACAACAACAAACAGGGCAACCCCAGCCCGGAGGGGGCCAAACAAGCAAAGAGCGAAGCAAAAAAGGCCAAAGGAAAGGTGAGGTGCGCCAAAACGCGCCCGGGAGGCCGGCCCGCCCAACCCGGCCAAGCAGGGCACGCACACGCACAGCAGCCCGGCAGCCCGCCCAAAGTGCGGGCAGTCGGGGGTGGGAGAGCGCCCGACCTCGGACGCCCCACACCAAGGCAAGAGGCGCCCCCGGCGGGAACCCTCATGCCGCCCCCACAGCGCGCAAAGCCAGCTCGCAAGAGCGCGCGCTGTGGGGTTGGTGACGGGTCCCCACGCCCGCGCCCCCCCGCACCCACAGCCAGTGGGTATTGGGCTCGGGCAGCCCGCCCAGAGGGCGGGCAGTCGGGGGTGGGAGAGCGCCCGACAACGGACGCCCCACACCCAGGCAAGAGGCGCCCCCCCCGGGCACCCTCAAGCTGCCCCCACAGCGCGCAAAGCCAGCTCGCAAGAGCGCGCGCTGTGGGGTTGGTGACCGGTCTCCATGCCCGCACCCCCCCCGCACCCACAGCCAGTGGATAGTGGGCCCCGGCAGCCCGCCCAGAGGGCGGGCAGCCGGGGGTGGGAGAGCGCCTGACCCCGGACGCCCGGCACCAAGGCAGAAGGCGCCCCCCCCGAGGCGCCCTCGTGCCCCCCCCAGCGCGTGCAAAGCCAGCTCAAAAGAGCGTGCGCTGTGGGGGTGGTGACGGGTCCCCAGCCCGCACCCCCCCGCACCCACAGCCAGTGGGTAGTGGGCCCCGGCAGCCCGCCCAGACGGCGGGCAGTCGGGGGTGGGAGAGCGCCCGACCTGGGACGCCCCACACCCAGGCAAGACCCGCCCCCCCGGACACCCTCATGCCGCCCCCACAGCGCGCAAAGCCAGCTCGCAAGAGCGCGCGCTGTGGGGTTGGTGACGGGTCCCCACGCCCGCACCCCCCCGCACCCACAGCCAGTGGGTAGTGGGCCCCGGCAGCCCGCCCAGAGGGCGGGGAGTCGGGGGTGGGAGAGCGCCCGACCCCGGACGCCCCACACCCATGCAGGAGGTGCCCCCCCCCGGGCGCCCTCGTGCCGCCCCCACAGCGCGCAAAGCCAGCTCGCAAGAGCGCGCGCTGTGGGGTTGTGACGGGTCCCCACGCCCGCAGACCCCCGCACTCACAGCCAGTGGGTAGTGGGCCCCGGCAGCCCGCCCAGAGGGCGGGCAGTCGGGGCCGGGAAAGCGCCCGACCCCGGACGCCCCACACCCAGGCATGAGGCCCCCCACCGGGGAAATCCTCATGCCTCCTCCATAGCGCGCAAAGCCAGCTCACAAGAGCGCGCGCTGTGGGGTTTGTGACGGGTCCCCACGCCCGCACCCCCCCACACCCACAGCCAGTGGGTAGTGGGCCCCGGCAGCCCGCCCAGAGGCCGGGCAGTCGGGGGTGGGAGAGCGCCCGACCCCGGACGCCCCCCACCCAGGCAGGAGGCGCCCCCCCCAGGGCGCCCTCGTGCCGCCCCACAGCGCGCAAAGCCAGCTCGAAAGAGCGCGCACTGTGGGGTTGGTGACGGGTCCCCACGCCTGCACCCCCTCGCACCCACAGCCCGTGGGTAGTGGGCCCGGGCAACTCGCCCAGAGGGCGGGCAGTCGGGGGTGGGAGAGCGCCCGACCCCGGACGCCCCACACCCAGGCAAGAGGCGCCCCCCCAGGCACCCTCATGCCGCCCCCACAGCGCGCCAAACCACGCTCGCAAGAGCGCGCGCTGTGGGGTTGGTGACGGGTCCCCACGCCCGCGCCCCCCCGCACCCATAGCCAGTGGGTAGTGGGCTCCAGCAGCCCGCCCAGAGGGAGGGCAGTCGGGGGCAGGAGAGCGCCCGCCACCGGACGCCCCACACCCAGGCAGGAGGCGCCCCCCCCGGGCACCCTCATGCCACCCCCACGGTGCGCAAAGCCAGCTCGAAAGAGCGCGCGCTGTGGGGTTGGTGACGAGTCCCCACGCCGGCACCCCGCCGCACCCACAGCCAGTGGGTAGTGGGCCCCGGCAGCCCGCCCAGAGGGCGGGCAGTCGGGGGTGGGAGAGCGCCCGACCCCGTACGCCCCACACCCAGGCAGGAGGCGCGCCCCCCCCCCGGGTGCCCTCGTGCCGCCCCCACAGCGTGCAAAGCCAGCTCGAAAGAGCGCGCGCTTTGGGGTTGGTGACGGGTCCCCACGCCCGCACCCCCCCGCACTCAAAGCCAGTGGGTACCGGGCCCCGGCAGCCCGCCCAGAGGGCGGGGAGTCGGGGCTGGGAGAGCGCCCGATCCGGGACGCCCCACACCCAGGCAAGAGGAGCCCCCCCGGGCACCCTCATGCCGCCCCCACAGCGCGCAAAGCCAGCTCGCAAGAGCGCGCGCTGTGGGGTTTGTGACGGGTCCCCACGCCCGCACCCCCCCGCACCCACAGCCAGTGGGTAGTGGGCCCCGGCAGCCCGCCCAGAGGGCGGGCAGTAGGGGGTGGGAGAGCGCCCCACCCCGGACGCCCCACACCCAGGCAGGAGGGGCCCCCCACCGGGCGCCCTCGTGCCGCCCCCACAGCGCGCAAAGCCAGCTCGAAAGAGCGCACGCTGTGGGGTTGGTGACGGGTCCCCACGCCCGCACCCCCCCGCAACCACAGCCAGTGGGTAGTGGGCGGGCAGTCGGGGGTGGGAGAGCGCCCGACCCCGGACGCCACACACCCAGGCAAGAGGCGCCCCCCCGGGCACCCTCTTGCGGCCCCCACAGCGCGCAAAGCCAGCTCGCAAAAGCGCGCGCTGTGGGGTTTGTGACGGGTCCCCACGCCCCCACCCCCCCGCTCCCACAGCCAGTGGGTAGTGGGCCCCGGCAGCCCGCCCAGAGGGCGGGCAGTCGGGAGTGGGAGAGCGCCCGACCCCGTACGCCCCACACCCAGGCAAGAGGCGCCCCCCCGGGCACCCTCATGCGGCCCCCACAGAGCAGAAAGCCAGCTCGCAAGAGCGCGCGCTGTGGGGTTGGTGACGGGTCCCCACGCCCGCACCCCCCCGCACCCACAGCCAGCGGGTAGTGGGCCCCGGCAGCCCACCAAGAGGCCGGGCAGTCGGGGCCGGGAGAGCGCCCGACCCCGGACGCCACACACCCAGGCAGGAGGCGCCCTCCCCCGGGCGCCCTCGTGCCGCCCCCATAGCGCGCAAAGCGAGCTCGAAAGAGCGCGCGCTGTGGGGTTGGTGACGGGTCCCCACGCCTGCACCCCCTCGCACCCACAGCCAGTGGGTAGTGGGCCCCGGCAGCCTGCCCAGAGGGCGGGGAGTCGAGGGTGGGAGAGCGCCCGACACCGGACGCCCCACACCCAGGCAAGGGGCGCCCCCCCCGGTACCTTTATGCCGCCCCCAAAGCGCGCAAAGCCAGCTCGCAAGATCGCGTGCTGTGGGGCTGGTGACGCGTCCCCACGCCCGCACCCCCCCGCACCCACAGCCAGTGGGTAGTGGGCCCCGGCATCCCGCCCAGAGGGCGGGCAGTCGGGGGTGGGAGAGCGCCCGACCCCGGACGCCCCACACCCAGGCAAGAGGCGCCCCCCCGGGCACCCTCATGCCGCCTCCACAGCGCGCAAAGCCAGCCCGCAAGAGCGCGCGCTGTGAAGCTGGCGACGGGTCCCCACGCCCGCACCCCCCCGCACCCACAGCCAGTGGGTAGTGGGCCCCGGCAGCCCGCCCAGAGGGCGGGCAGTCGGGGGTGGGGAAGCGCCCGACCCCGGACGCCCCACACCCAGGCAGGAGGCGCCCCCCCCGGGCGCCCTCGTGCCGCCCCCAGGAGCGCGCAAGGCCAGCTCGCAGGAGCGCGCGCTGTGGGGTCGGTGACGGGTCCCCACTCCCGCACCCCCCGGCACCCACAGCCAGTGGGTAGTGGGCCCCAGCAGCCCACCCAGAGGGCGGGCAGTCGGGGGATGGGAGAGCGCCCGACCCCGGACGCCCCATACCCAGGCAAGAGGCGCCCCCCCCGGGCACCCTCATGCCGCCCGCACAGCACGCAAGAGCGCGCGCTGTGAGGTTGGTGACGGGTCCCCACGCCCGCACCCCCCCGCACCCACAGCCAGTGGGTAGTGGGCCCCGGCAGCCCGCCCAGAGGGCGGGCACTCGGGGATGGGAGAGCGCCCGACCCCGGACGCCCCACTCCCAGGCAGGAGGCGCCCCCCCACGGGCGCCCTCGTGCCGCCCCCACAGCGCGCAAAGCCAGCTCGCAAGAGCGCGCTCTGTGGGGTTGGTGATGGGTCCCCACGCCCGCACCCCCCCGCACCCACAGCCACTGCGTAGTGGGCCCCGGCAGCCCGCCCAGAGGACGGGCGGTCGGGGGAGGGACAACGCCTGACACCAGACGCCCCTCACAACAGTCGCAGGCCAGCCCCACCCGGGGACGCCCCCCCACCACACCACCCCCGTGGCACGCAGCCCCCGCAGGGCATGCAGGCCAAGGGGACAGTGTTGGGCCCCCACACCCACACACCCCCGCCCACAGCACGTGGGTAACGCACCCCAACAGCTCACCCAGTGGGCGGGCAGTCGGGGGAGGGGGAGCGCCTTACCTCAGACGCCCCTCGCAACAACAGCCAGGTAGGGGGGAAACGGGACCGGACCGCCCCCCCCCAAGCACGCCAGATGGAGCAAGGGACCGGGGCAGGACATGCGGAGGGGCACGGACCACGTGGAACGGCCCTACCAGCGCCCAGTGCCGGGACCGCGCGAGGTGCGCACGCCACACCACCGAGGGGGGGGGGGGAGCGGACGCCGCGGGAGCGCGAGCGCACACACACGCAAAGGGCACGCGGGGACAACCAGAAGGGCAACCGGACCGAGCACGCGGAACGCACAGACCGCATGGAATGGCGTACCAGCGAGCGAGGCTAAGGGACACCCGGACGGGACGGCCCGCCACAAGCAGCGCGGGACACGCGGGGCGGGATGGGGGAAACGGGAGAGACACAACACCAGGTACCGGCCCGAGCCCCCCGAACCGGCCGCAAGCGCCGCGCACACACGGATGGGGCACTGCACCCGCCAAGGCAGTAGTGGCGCACTGCGCCACGCCCCAACCCCTAGGCTAGGCAGCCTCCGCGCCAGCCCAAGGGGGTCCCACTGGCGACGAGCCAGTAGCACGGGCCCGGCGGCGCCGGCGCCCCGGGGGACCACGCATCAGGGGGGCGACGCTGTGGGTAAGCGCCCGCAGCCATGGCTGCGAATTGATGCACTGACCGGGGAGTGGCGAAACGGGGAAGCCGGGGAACGACGGGGCTCCGAGCCCTGTGAACCCGGGGGACTCCGCCACCAGGCAGGTGGTGCGTCTTGGAGGGCCCCCCACTAGGACCCGGTGGGGAGGATATCACCTGGCCCGACCAGGTGGCCCCCCGGGGCCGAAAGGCGTCTAGTACCCGCAAAATCAAACCTCAAACCTCAAACCTCTTGTTCCACTGACGCTCCCTCACTCTCTGGAGCATAGCCTTGGCCTTGTCCACCTTCGTTTGTTGCTCTTGGACCCATTCACCCACAGAAGAATGGGTGTCCTCTGGATAGGGGGCATGTAGGAACCACGCCGGGCGCCCTAGAAAAAGCTCATGGGACGAGTAGCCAGTAGCTGAACTCTCTTTGGAGTTCATCATCAAGGATATGACGGGGAGTAGTCTCACCCAGTCTCTGGTGCGTTCAGTTTTGCACCATATCCTGACATTCTCCTTGAGGACAGGGATCTGTCGCTCACATAGGGCGTTGCTTGTGTGCGAGTAGGGGATCCCCGTAGACACCTGGACATTGAGGGATCTCAGGACCCTCTTGTACCAACCGGTATCTGAGCGTACTCGTACGTCCTCATCGGAGTTGATCTCCTTGGGCGCCCCATAGACACAAAACCACTCCTCCAGGAGTATCTTGATAGTCTCCTCCCCGGTAATGTGCTTGGTACATGGGAACACCCTGGTAAACCTGGTCAACCCACAGGTTACCACAAGGGCAAAGTCATAGCCCCCGAACTTCGGCATCTGCGTGTAGTCCACGTATAGAACACTGTTAGCACAGTGAGGGATGGGCAGGGTCGAGTAGAGACCTCTGTCCCTGATATCCCCTGGTTTGCAGGACCTGCACGGGTACCTGTCCATGATAGGCTGGACGGTTTTCCGCAGTTGGTCGTCAGTCCACGTAGTGTGGAACCACTGCTTGAACAGCCTCAGGGTACGGTAAGCACCCACATGACCGCTGGACTCATGGGTCCACTTCAGCAGCGCTGGGACTCTGTCACTAGGCACCACGATGCGGTCCTCGTGCCAGAGGTAGCTCTTGTCCCTCTTCCACTGATCTTGGTTGACCAGGAGGGGTTCAAGGCATTTCTCCAGGCACTTGTAGATATCCCCAAACTCCTTCAGGTACTCCGATTGTTGGAGTCCATCCAGGGGGCCTATCATCGTCATGTTGAGGTCCAAGTGGACGTCCATACGGCTGAACGCCTCCTTAGCCAGCGCTTCAGACAGGGCACCAATCAGGGCGTCGAAGTTGTTGCGGCTGATGTAGTCTGCACACTCGTTCTTCACTCCCTGGATATGGTGTACCGTCAGCCGTAGTTGACTGAGGTAGGTCCACCAGCGCCGTAGCTTGGCCTTCTCAAGTGGGGGACCCTTCTGGAAATTCCGGACCGGTTTTTGGTCGCACAGCCAGACCACGAGGTTATTCCCCAACAGTCGTGCTTGTGAGGATAGCTCTAGCATACCCGCGAGCAATTCCTGCTCATAACCGGAGTAGTTCCCCCTGGCCTGGTTCCAATTCCAGTTCCAGTGGCCCAGAGGTACCAGGACCCACTTGTCGTCAGGGCAGCTGTGCTTGAGGGTTCCATGTCGGTTGAGACCTTCCGTCCCCGATTGGGAAATGGCCGAGTCGAACTCCTCCTACTCTAGTGCTTGCCATTGGAACAACGTTCCACCACCTCCCACATTGCTGGCGTCGGTCACCAGGAAAATCTCCCCTTGTGCCCGAGGCACGCCCAAGCACTTAGCGTTGGCCACCTTGTCTTTGAGCTCGTCAAACGCTTGTTGCTCCTGTGGGCCCCAGCGCCAAGTAGTACTCTTCTTGATCACTTCCGTCAGAATGGCGCTGGTGTAGGTGCAGTTTTGGATACGGCGGCGATAGAAGCCGCACGCCCTAATGAAACTGCGTACATCATGAAGTCCTTTTTTGGGGTCTTCTTGTCGTACCTTAGCATCCATCAGGGGTTTGGCCTTAGAGGCCGCTGGGGTCCACCACGCATAGCCAGCGTCAAAACCCAGGTACTGCATGCTCCCCTGCATGAACTCACACTTCTCCAGCTTGAGTCGTGTTTGGTTCTCCTGGCAGACCGCAAAGAACTCACCCAAGAGGATTAGGTGGTCCTCCTGGGTATTGGTCCCGAGGCATACATCGTCCATGTGAGCTTCCATCTGGGCCCCACGGGATATAAGCTCCTGCACCTCAGGTCCTCTTCGTAGGATGGACAAGATCTTGTTCATCAGCTCTTGGAATAGAGCGGGTGCGTTGGCCACGCCAAATGGCATGACCTTCCACTTGAACACCCTCCTCTGAGGGGTGATGAAGGCCAGTAGCTCCTGAGCGTTGGGCGTCAGGTCCACTTGCCAGAATCTGCTCCTCTTGTCCATCTTGGTTTTGTAGCGACAGGAGGCTACCTTCTGAAGGGTAGACTCCATATTGGCAATGGACCCTGAGTGGTTCAACGTTTTCTTGTTCAGCTCTCCGTAGTCCACTACCAGCCGTTTGGCTGTAGACCCAGGTTCAGCCACCAGGAAACAGGGGCTGCAGTGTAGGGGGTAGTCCCCGTCCTTGTACTCCAGGACTAGGCCAGCGTCGATACATTCTTGTATCTGTCGCTCAATCTCGTCGGCCTGCTCTTTGGGAGCTGGATAGGGTCTCCTCCAGATCTTGTGACCCACGAACTCGGGTTTCAGCTTGAGGTCCATCTTTACCAGCTTGTCACATGAAGCTGGAGGGCGTAGTTCTCCGAACACCTCCAGATAGGTCCTTATAAGCTTCTGCACCCGCGGGTCCAATAGCTTGATCTTGTCCTCCATGTCCTCGTCAGAGTGTAAGTTGCTTGCCCCCTGAGTAATAGACGTCGGGAGGTGATCCTCCACCGACTCTTCGCCCTTGGTAGTGTCCTTCAACCCTTGGTAGGCATATGGGAGGTCTTGTTCAACCATCTCCGATGGACGATGGCAACATAGGCACGCTCGAGGGGGTTCACATACACATTCCTCCGAGAGGTCGTCCTCCTCTGCGGGCCTCACATGGGCGCCCCATACGCTCTTCATGAGCTTAAGATCTACCTCCCTTTGCCGGGTGGTGATCTTCTGTTCGAGGTCCTCCTTCAATTGGGATAGATCTCCCATACGTCCTTGCTTAAGTGGCCATGAGCTGCGGGTAGACTTAGCGTAGCATAGCTTTTTTGCCACCAACTTCATCTTGGAGTCCACATACTCCCTTAGCCTGGATCGAGGGTCCAGCTCTTCGTCCACGGGGTCTTCCACCCTCATGGAGAGTAGGGGTTTCAGTGGGGCGACGTACTCGGCGTTCTCCACTTCCTCCACACTGGTCTGCACGAAGAAGGCGTCGTGCTCAGTTTCGTCATCTGAGTGGATAGAGCTAGGTAGCTCGGAAAGTCCACATTCAGAGACTCCATCAGGAACAGGTACATGGCAGGGAGAGTTGGGGGCGTTGGTGTCAGTCATGACGTACTCATCCCCTCCGGGTATAGTCTCAATAGCATCTTGAGGTCGTAGTCGATCCTTCAAGTCACCCAAGGCGAGTCCATCGCTTTCTCGTTGTATGGCCTGGACCAGAGTCGGGTCCAGATCCTCCCGGGGGATGGAGGTAAGACCTCCGTCCACCACGCTGAGCATACTCCCCCATCCGGGTTTCCCAATAGGCGTCTTACGCCCCAGAGGCACGTAGATGGCCTCATCAGGTAACCGAACAGAGCTGATAGTCAGCCTGTCCAGTTGGTTTCGCCAGTACTCGTTGCCCCCATGGGCTCCCCAATCGGGGGAACAAAGGACCATACAAGAACGTTCCAAGGCCACCCTGGTCAGGACCCTCCCCAGTTAACTGAACCTGGGGTTCCCGTAGGCCATCCTGAAAGAGGGCCAGTAAAATCTGTAGCTGCAGTTCTTCCCCTTGCTGCAGTAAAGGTCCAGTACATGCTGCTTGTCGCTGGCGAACAACTCCACATTCAGGTCTTCTCTAGAGTAACCCAACTCCTTCAGACCTTGGTCTAGGACTTCCCCCAATAGTTGATACTCCTCAGTTTTGGAGGCCGCCTTCATGTTCAAAGGCTCCCCCTTCGATAGCCTCGGGTAGCTCGAGGTATGTTCCGACTGCTCCAGTGGCACAGACTCTCTGCCACTGCCGTGGTCCACGTAGAGGAGGTAGGGCGCTTGCAGCGTCAGGGATTGTATCTGAGAGTGCTGAACGAAGAAGTCAGTCCCCAATACAAAGTCGAAGGCTTCAGTGTCCATCACATAGAACCGATGGGCGATAGTCCGGGAGCCCATAGGTACCTCCACTTCACAGTCCCCGCAGCTGTGCACCACATGTCAATCCCCCGTTCGTATAGCCGCGGTGGTCATGGTGTTCCTCGGGCTCCCACAAGGTAAAATTTTCTTGGCCACTATAGATATGGTGGCGCCAGTATCCAATACCCCCAGGTATTCGCGTCCCCCTAGTCGGATACGTACCCAAAACACCAGGTCTTGGGTGCCACCGGAGCGTCCCCGTCAGAACTCCGCAGGACAGGTCACCTCGAACCCCTTGTTCCGCAATTTGCGGGCCATCCTCATGAAACGGCTTCTCTTCTTAGCGTTGCTGTCATCACCACCTTCGTGCTCCCGCCTGGCCCCTTGTTCTTTCTGGGCCTGCGTCTGTGAGCGTGTGGTAGAACCAGACTGCCCTCCAGAGGGCTCGGAGTTCCCCCCTGGATTAGGGTGGGGGTTGCCTCCGTTCTTGTCGGTGTTCTTGTTGTCCTTGTCTGGCTGGCGGTCAGCGCCTCCTCCTCGTCCACCTTGACTCTTGTCTTGCCCTTGTCCACGTCCTTTCGACTTGCCCTTGCCGGAGTCGTTGCCTTTGCCTTTGCCTCCACCTT
The DNA here is from genome assembly GCA_964036045.1 of Eutreptiella sp. 'Long Island Sound 2002'. Taxonomy (NCBI): domain Eukaryota; phylum Euglenozoa; class Euglenophyceae; order Eutreptiales; family Eutreptiaceae; genus Eutreptiella; species Eutreptiella sp. 'Long Island Sound 2002'. Next base: position 117,303,754 of record OZ038379.1, read on the forward strand.
TGCCAGAGCCTTTGCCAGGATCCTCACCCTTAGGCTTCAACGACAGGCGCTGCTTGTGGTAGCACTCATCCTCGCAGTGCTTTCTCTTCCCACAGAAGGCACAGGTGGTTGTGCACCTGTAATAATCCGGCAGCTTCGCCTTGGCGCCGGTGTTCTGCTCCTGCTGCTTCCCCTGGACTACGAAGCAGTCTCGCTGCTCGCAGTCAGGGGCGTGCTGCAGGTGGCCCTGCTCGTCTCTGGTATCACACCAGAAGAGCTCCTTGACGTTTTCCATGATACGGGCGTGGGCGTGTTTGGGGGTAGTCCCCCGCCCCGGTCTGGATCCCTGGTACCCTTTGCCATGACTTCCAGAGCCTCCCCCTCCAGGACGGTAGTTGTTCAGGTGCTGGTCCCTTTCTTTCTCCAGCGTCAGCTCCAGGAGTAGCACACATAGATCTTCGTAGCGGAGGGATCTAGCCTTGCGCTCTGCCGTTGAACGGCACTCGTCCCACAGCTCTCGAGGGAGCTTAGCCACCAACCAGAAAAGCAGGTCGTCGCTGCTGTAGGAACCAGGCGTCAATCGTCCAGCCCGGTGGTCCAGGTCAGCCAACAGCTCAGAGACCCTGCCAGGTTTGGGGTTGTTGGGGAGCACTCCAGGTTCTGGATCTCGGCCCTGATAGAGAGGTTGGTTTCGTAGGTCAGGTACTGCCTCTCCAAGGCAACCAACACATCAGCAAAGGTGGCGGAATTAGTCACGATCTGTCTGACCTGCTTCTCCAGGTACTTGGTCTTGCAGCACTGCAGGAGCAGATTGCACTTGACCCGTCCACTAGCGTGGGTTTGGCCGGTCAATCGGAGACACCAGCCAAAATTCTCAGCGAACTCGCTGAGGTCCTTGCCTGTGAACTCAGGCAGGTTCACCACGATCTTGGAGGTGGCAATAGCCTTAGCCTCCTGAGACCTGCATCCCTCAGGGCGTCGGGTCTTCCTCTTCTTCTTCTTCTTCTTCCAACTTGGGTCCTCGGGGTCCTCCGGGTCGTTGTCCTCCGAGGGCGAAGCAGAAGTCATCGACGGCGGCTCATCATTGGAGGGGTCTCCGCCTAGATCACTAGAGCCATAAGGCTCCACGTCAACCATTGCCCTCAAGGCTGTCAGCCCCAGCCGGTGCAGCTCGGCTCTCGTAGAATTCGTCACGTTGCTGTAGGGCGGCTGGGCCGTTCTCAGTACGAAAGGGCTTCTCGGTATCGCTGCAGGGGTCGGCATCGGTCGGCTCCTCAGGCTCTCCAGGGTGTTTGTCAGCCCTGCCACCAGGTGGTTGGCCTGTACTCGATTGGGTGACACTCCCACGATGGTAGGTGACGCTTGGGGCGGTATCATCAGGGGCTCAAGTTTCTCTCGAATCTTTTGAGTGAGGTCGCCAACAATTTTAGAGGTGGCTCCTCGGAGCAGGTCGTTGATCTCCGACCGCGTCAAAGACCTGTTGGAGGATCACCCTGATCCTCTACTCCTGCCTCCAAGAGACTCAGGTCCTCTCCTCAACCCACTCAAGGTTGCATACCCAGGAACATCCACATAGGCTCCCGTAGCGGGTAGAGGATGGTGATAGTCAGCCGCATACCATCGCGGCGCAGAACTGGAGGTTACCGGCTCACTGGCAGTAGTTGCCTCAGGAGACGCAGTGGTAGGTGGGCCCAAACCATAGGCAGGGTAGGTAGGCATACCAGTAAAGCCTGTGCCCTCAGCCATAGGCGGGTTGGTGATGGGTGTGGATGTTGCAGCGGCTGGGTCTGGAATTGGGAGTGTGGTGGTTATAGGAGAGGGTGATGCGTGGAGGCCAGAAGCGCTTGGTGCGCCTTCGAAGGTAGGATCATTCGTCCGGTCGTGCCCTTGGTCTACTGCTTCGTCTACTTCGTCTCCAGCATCCTTCTCTCTCTCTCTCTTTCTCTTTACAGGTTGGGTTTCCATCTCCTCCACTGAGAGGGCCCGGAAGGCCGACTGAAGTCCTTCCAACGAGACCTCCGCAACGTCCACTGGCCCATGTAAGGGCTCCGAAGATACAGCGCTAGGTCCAGGTCCAGGTTCACCAGGTGCTGGCATTGCTGGTGCCTCAGGCGCTGTCTTCACGTAGGTGTCCTCTTTCTTTGTGTCCATCTTCGTTAGCCCTTCTGCTTATATATGACTGACCTCGGCGCACTGGATGTACGGCACGGGGTTGCTGCCCGTACACAGAGACAGTCTGCCTCTTGCTACCAGAAGGTTTTATAGTGATTTCAACACTGTGTTTGTGCCTCTCCTGCTGCTTGCTGCTGGTATAGGGTTTCGTGCTGCTTGTTTTTGATGAGTAAAATGTTTTATTTGCTGAAAAACAACCATTCCAGGATAGCCCAAGCCAGAGATAAGCAAGTAGAAAAGAATCAGGATCAAAGCATGAAGGGCTGCAGTGTACAGAGTGAGAGATGTTAGAATATTCACAGAAACTGCAACTCAGGGCAAATCGGATTGCATATTCACAAAGATAGGTGAAATGTTTTGGAAAAAGAGTTGGAAAACTGCCCCATGGTCACTCTATCTCCATAGTGCCATCTCAGGAGATGTGCACTCTTTGTTTTGGGTCCCATATGTGCTGAGGTGGCAGGGCATGTGGCGATGAGGTCACTGCCATGTCACATTGGATCTTCCTACTTAGCTAGGCTGACCGGGAATTGAACCCAGGACCTCTCAAAAAGAGGTGCCCAGCCCCCTAGGGTGCATACCACTAGGATAGCTAAGAATTCATGAGAAAACATAGATAAATTCATAGGCTCTGCCCTGGATATGTCAGTTCTCAGTCGACTCAGAAAAAGATGAATTGCCTCACATTGATAGGGGATTAAGGGGTCCACTCCATATCCTGGTTTAGTGTTTGGTTCCATAGGTCAAAATGTGTTATCACCACTTTTGGTTGGGCCAATACTAAGATAGAAATGCCTGTGTGCTCAGTGCATCTCTAATACAACTAGAGTATGCCTCAAAGCATTGGAAAAGCACTTTTTCTTACTTTGGAGGATCTCCCCCATCCTCTACCCCTGCCTCCAAGAGACTCAGGTCCTCTCCTCAACCCACTCAAGGTTGCATACCCAGGAACATCCACATAGGCTCCCATAGCCGGTAGAGGATGGTGATAGTCAGCCGCATACCATCGCGGCGCAGAACTGGAGGTTACCGGCTCACTGGCAGTAGTTGCCCCAGGAAGCGCAGTGGTAGGTGGGCCCAAACCATAGGCAGGGTAGGTAGGCATACCAGTAAAGCCTGTGCCCTCAGCCATAGGCGGGTTGGTTATGGGTGTGGATGTTGCAGCGGCTGGGTCTGGAATTGGGAGTGTGGTGGTTATAGGAGAGGGTGATGCGTGGAGGCCAGAAGCGCTTGGTGCGCCTTCGAAGGTAGGATCATTCGTCGGGTCGTGCCCTTGGTCTACTCCGTCGTCTGCTTCGTCTCCAGCATCCTTCTCTCTCTCTCTCTTTCTCTTTACAGGTTGGGTGTCCACCTCCTCGACTGAGAGGGCCCGGAAGGCTGACTGAAGTCCTTCCAACGAATCCTCCGCCACGTCCACTGGCCCATGTAAGGGCTCCGAAGGTACAGCGCTAGGTCCAGGTCCAGGTTCACCAGGTGCTGGCATTGCTGGTGCCTCAGGCGCTGTCTTCACGTCGGTGTCCTCTTTCTTTGTGTCCATCTTCGTTAGCCCTTCTGCTTATATATGACTGACCTCGGCGCACTGGATGTACGGCACGGGGTTGCTGCCCGTACGCAGAGACAGTTTGCCTCTTGCTACCAGAAGGTTTTATAGTGATTTCAACACTGTGTTTGTGCCTCTCCTGCTGCTTGCTGCTGGTGTAGGGTTTCCTGCTGCTTGTTTTTGATGAGTAAAATGTTTTATTTGCTGAAATACAACCAATCCAGGATAGCCCAAGCCAGACATAAGCAAGTAGAAGAGAATCAGGATCAAAGCATGAAGGGCTGCAGTGTAAACAGTGAAAGATGTTAGAATATTCACAGAAACTGCAACTCAGGGCAAATCGGATTGCATATTCACAAAGATAGCTGAAATGTTTTGGAAAAAGAGTTGGAAAACTGCCCCATGGTCACTCAATCTCCATAGTGCCATCTCAGGAGATGTGCACTCTTTGTTTTGGATCCCATATGTGCTGAGGTGGCAGGGCATGCGGCGATGAGGTCACTGCCATGTCACATGGGATCTTCCTACTTAGCTAGGCTGACCAGGAATTTAACCCAGGACCTCTCAAAAAGGGGTGCCCAGCCCCCTAGGGTGCATACCACTAGGATAGCTAAGAATTCATGAGAAAACATAGATAAATTCATAGGCTCTGCCCTGGATATGTCACTTGTCAGTCGACTCAGGGAACGATGAATAGCCTCACAATGATAGGGGATTAAGGGGTCCACTCCATATCCTGATTTAGTGTTTGGTTCCATAGGTCAAAATGTGTTATCACCACTTTTGGTTGGGCCAATACTAAGAAAGGAATGCCTGTGTGCTTAGAGCATCTCTAATACAACTAAAGTATACCCTAGAGCATTGGAAAAGCACTTTTTCTTACTCATGATGCCAAAATCACCAAGGTGGGCGTCATTCCCACGTGTGACTCGCCCGGCAAGGGCAAGGCCAATAGCTCACAGGATAGGAAGCAGGACCTAGGACCTATATCTGAGTGCACAACTTGAAATTAGGTCCTGACTCCTCCTGGGCAGAGATATGCGGCCGCCAATTGACCACACGGGGGGCTGAAATTGGGGTCCCAAAAGGGGGTCATTTTGGCTGCTCAAAATGAGCCAAAATTGGGGGTATCCCCAATGGTACATCTCCTGGCCAGCTTGGAGATCAAGTTCGCCATTCCATGTGCGATTCACTGGGAGTCCAACAAGGACTCACATGTATTTGGCTCCCAAAGATCTCCATGCCACGTGGCGTGGTGACAATCCAAACCGGGTCCACAAATGCCAAAATGGCAAAATCGGTCGTCTCGGTCGACCGTCCAGGGTAGAAAACCTTGGCAATATTGACGCGCCAAGCCTTGATTCACAACCCTTAATATCCCCTCTGGTCCCATGCCCTGGGTTATGGCCTGCTGTCACACTGGCTGCTTGCTGTTCATCGAGGGGATGAACACGCGGATGGGGCAGAAAGCAGCATGCGGTGCAAAGGGGGAGATCATGGATCGCGCCAAAAGTTGAATAACTCCGGATGAGCCAGAGGAACAAATACGAAGCTCAATGGTGTTCAACCCTTGGTCATATGCTACAATATTCGTCCTTCCCTCCTGGCTAGATTCCGTGCCCCATGGAGATATGGTAGTTCCAATATGGTACACAGTGGCAAAAACAGGGAAATTTGGCGAAAATGGCCCGCACTCATGATTCCATATCTCCATGGCCACGGTGAAGATCTTTCCAACCAACAGTGCCATAGACACATGGGACTTAGGTCCCAATATATGCCGCTTGCCTACCCTCATGGTCGCCTCTAGCCTTTTTCCCCATTGGGGAGAAAGTGACACACAAATGGGGCAGAATGGCAACATACCCCAAATTGGGTGACTCACAACTCTCCCTTCAAGAGGAGAGGCCACATGGGGAAACACCCCATTCGATGCGGGTTTATGTGCCCTCTCCGAATTGCCCTTACCCTTGGTCAAGTGGCGCACGCAACCTCGGGCCGAACATTAAGGGGGAGACGGGGTTTGTGGCCATTCTGGGCAAAACGGCCAAAATTCACGCAAAGGTGGTCACACAAAAAATCGTATCTCCGTATCACAAGAGAAAGGAACCTCGGGCTTTTGCATGGATGCAAACCGAATGTTTGCTTCCCTTGTGCAACAAGGGTTGAGGTTCAAAGCATAATGGAAAAATTTTTAACACCTCAATTCTTGAAGCACACTATTTATGGGACAAAGTGCATATATCGGCGATATTGATATGTACATATCTTTGGGTCATTGAGGAACAAAACTATGAGCAAACATTTTTGGAGTAGGTCCATAGTAGGTGCCTCCAAATATGCACACTATGGTTAGATTGTCTCCGCCCACTCATGTCACTAGTGCTTGCGTATGAGCGCGTGTGCAAAGAGGCAGTATGGCACGCATGCTCACAAGGCGACATTATATAAAATGGAAGATAAGGTTGGAAAAATCAACCAGGCCATCCACGATGTTCTTCGTGGTCTCTACTTTACATATTGTCTTGGTTCAGGGCTCAACTCCGCAGAGGCTTCGAGAACGAGCCTCCGGGGTTTGGCCACTTCGGCCTACTTTTTGACCAAAATTTGCCCTTTTTCAAAAAATGAGTTTTGGTACGCATTGAATTGCGTGGAGCCATCGTTGAGTTGGCTCGAAAAACGAAAATGCCCTAGGGCCTTTGGTCTTGTGAGCATTGTGTTCGGTTATTAACGTTCATGCTCACAAGGCCACAAAGTTAGCGTTTGCGCACGCAAAGGACTTGGGTTTGCGAAACCCATAGGCTGCCTAAAACATCCTCATTGCCCTCTCCCCTATTTCAAGTGATATGCCCATGTGAAAGGGGCATGGATTAAAGGCATAGGGGGGGAATGTAGGGTTCCGTCGGAACTCATGGTCCTTGAGAACCATGAGTTTGAGCGATTGACGGAAAAGCTTGCGCGCTGATTTTGTCTCAGATGCAACGGCGAAAAATTCTGGTGAACACACCAGATGAAAGTACAACATAAACCCTCTGGATCCAGCCCCTAAGTTCTCTTAGAATCTCAGAGGTACTCGAGAAAAGTCTATCACAAAACTCGCCACCAAGAAGCAACAAAAGCGCGCAAACAGGCGACAACAGGCGGCGGTTTCACGACAATTAGAAGTCACGGTAGAAATCGGGTATTTCACCGATTTCTAACTGAAAATCGACCAAGACAGTAAAATTATGGTAATTCTACATCGATTTAGTCATTGGAAATCGGATTCCGGATTTCGCGAATCAGAGAGCAGGGATATCCCGCTGACAGCCGGTGTCAACGGGTTCCGCACGCATGTGCCGGCCCGCAGGCCTCGAGGCCATGGGCCATAGGTTCTGGGTACCGCTTCAATAGATTAGGAACATCCCATGCTGAAATGAATTTATAGCTTTCAGGAAAATTGCATGGATGGCACCCGGGAATCAAACCTAGGATTTTCCAATGCAAATCCCATGTTCCGCCAATTATGATAACACATCTGGCTGATAAATTTTCATCTCAATTAATTATAGATCAACAGACAAGATCGTCTGAACTCAGAAAACATCCGTCTTTTCTTTTTCTGCACCAGCAGAACAATGTCCAGATCCACAGCGATCATGCATGACTGATCGATCAGCGATTACGACAAAGTCCTTACCAAGTCTGAACCAAGAAGACGATAAACAGGTACTCTCATGCTCATGGTAGAACTGCGTTGTTGAGGGAGTTAAAGAATATAGAACTGTAGCCAGATTTCGTCAGTGCATCTGCGAGTTGATCTTGCGTAGCCACGCAATCCAGATTGGTAACTTCTCCAGACGTTACAGCATCACGAATCACCGCAAGCTCAATGAGAAGTCTTTTCTCAGACACAGCCTTGTGCAGATGGACGTGGTCGAATAGTGAAGCACAGTCAGTGCGTAGCGTAACAGGGACTCGCATCTTCGTAATCTCGGTAACGACATTGAGCGTCAAGAACAGGTCATCCAAGCAGGCTGAACAAGCAAGGGTTTCCCCAGCAAAGGTGGACTTTACGACTCTGCGCAGGGTACAGCCTTTTCAGTTGATCAGACAGAAGCGCTCCTTCTTGTCTTCACCGACACTTGCGATAGTTAACAGCCAGCCACCAACAGTTTTCCCTTCTTCTCCATTGCCCCATGACGAGTCATGGTATCCAATAAGACGAACAGGTCCACTCAGCTTGGGAAATCTGATGAATAGAGATGTCTTTCTCATGTGCTACAAGGTCTTGTCCGCTTGAAGCGCATCTGAGACTGTAGGTTTGCTTGATCGTTGTGGGGGACGGCACACGCTATAAGAGACGTCAGGTCTCGTTTGCCCGGTACACCAGGACAAAGCTCCAATCAAACCGCGGTACAAAGTCATCTCTTTCGCGTTTAATACTCTTCCACGATCTGTAGACTTCTCCAGAGATATCTCCGCGATCTCATCAATGTACTTCTGTTGGTCCAACGTTATCTCGATCAGATTGCCGTTATCGTCACGTTTGCATTCCAAATGCACTCCACAAGACCCATACTCCTCTTTTTTTTCAGACCCAACAGAGAAGACACCGTGCGACGCCTCCAGAACGGATGAGATGAGAGAGTCAGTCGCAGCGATGGAGATATCGTCATCTTGAACGGCTGCCCATCCACAAAGATTCTCATGGTCCCGAAAAAGGTATATTGCGCGGTCAAACGGCACCACAATCGCAACAATAGACAGCATAGCCTTGTGCAGCGCCTGGTACCAGTGCAGTGGAGTGTCAACGAGCCTGTACACCGCGTTCCGCAGCTTTAACAACTGCCCCGGTGCATGCAACTCCTGTGGAGGCCGTACATACACCTCACGCTGTAGGGCGCCTCCTTGTAAAAAGGCAGTGGAAATGTCCACAGCGATCAGAGCCCATCCTCGATAAGAAGCCACCGTGAGCAGCACACGCCAGGACGACTTGGAACACGTGGGAGAAAAGGTATCCAGGTCCCGCAGACCCGCCTCCTGGAAGCCCCGCACAACCAACCCCGCCTTCAGCTTCAATGAACCATCGTCCTGCACCTTGTCAACAAGAACCCACCAACACGACACCGCCTTCTGCCCATTGTCTGGTACCAGGTCATACACATGACAAGCAACCCAAGATGCCAACTCCTTCTGCTTCGCCACGACATAATCCAGCAGTCGTGCCCTTTCAGGTGTCACCTCTCTCATGCCACGACGCGCAGAGCGATGCGCCACATAGCAATATGAAGAGAACACCTCACGCGAGATAGCAGGAGGTATCAGAGATGTGTAACGTTGCCAGACCAACTCAGGAAGACCTGGTCCCAACCTCTTAAGCACGAACATCGCAGCCCTGGCCCGCGAACGTGTCACCACAGGTTCCCTGTCGTCTCTCACCTGTCTCAGCTCAGAAACCTCCACCGCGCTCAGCTCATTCCCCGCCTCGTCAACGAGCAACTCTTCCAATTCCTGTTGCGCTTCATCAGGCACTGCCAAGGGCGCAACCTCGGGATCAACATCAGGAGAGCCAAGCACGGCCGAAGCAGGTTTGCAGTGTAACAGAGGTACGCGCCTCACACTCCCGCCGTGCCGTAACACGACAAAGTCCCCGTCAGCACCAATGACCACAGTCCGCCCATGCCAAGAATCCTTGCCCTTCTCAAGTGATTCAAAGTAAAAAACCGTATCGCCAGTCACAAGCTCCACCTTACGGTTAGTAGACGGCCGGCTGCGCTTCGCCAGCGAAGCCTTCGCACGAACATCCGCTGCATGAAATCTTTCCCGTGCACGATACATAGCATCCAAGAAGTTCACCATTTAGTGGCTCACATGATCAGAAGGCATGCATGTTTCCGCCAGAGCAGGTAACTTCGCAGCCACAAAATCAGGCCAGCGTGAAGACACTTCATACACCAATTGCTGAGGCGAAAAACATTGATCCGGCATAAAATGATAGTTCAACGACATGCATGCCACATCACACGCATCTTGCAATGACAGAGTGTCATCCGCCCCCAGAAGTAACACCACGGTATGTCTCAGTTGATAACGGTGCCTCTCCACACCTCCCGGAGACCAATGTGAACCACCCGGCGCACAGTGCAGATTAATGCCATAACGCTCAGCGAACATTCTGATGAGCTCATTGTCAAACTCCCTCCCTAAATCAGTGTACAACAGCACCGGAAGATCTTAGTACTTGACCCACAGATGTAACAAGGAATGACACAGGTGTGTGGCGGACTTGTCACGAAGAACAGAACAATGTTGGAGGCGAGTGAACAAACAGATGACGTGCAAAACAGGCTGTCCCCTAAGATACCAGAGATCCGCACCCATCTCGTAATTGAAATGCGGTTCCTTGGGCATGGCCACCAAAGGACGCCTTGGTGCCTTCTTCCGCTTTTCACAGGATTCACATACCAATCCCCGTGCTACAGACCGAAGAAGAGAAGCATCTCGATCCGGATACGCCAGAGCCAACTGTTCAACCAGATGAGGAAACACTGCATGCCCGAGCTTGGTATGTAAGGCCAGCAATACCTTGCGCGCCAGCCATTCGTTGCCCCAAGACTCAGCAGCGAACATCGAATACGAGTGTCCAACCGGCAGAGAAGCTAGTTACAACAACGCACGATGCGATGAATCCCAAAGAGATAACACCAGATGTCCGGACGAAGAAACATCACAACGAATTGTGAAATCGCCAGCACCGAAGGGTACAGTAACCGTGTTGTTCGCCGCGTCAATCCTCATGCGCATTCTCGCCATAGATCACCGGCCAATCAACAGAGGTGTTTCCCCAGAGACCACGTGAGTACGTAAGAACTGCACGCGACCACCAATCTGTACTGGTAAGTCGACTCTGTATAGCGCTGACTTCGTGCCACCGTCCCCAAGCACAAACCACGCATTGGTGTCACTCCGACGAACATCAGAGCTATATGGTCCGAGCTTGCGCAGATAGTGATCGAGCCAAAATTTCTCACACATCGTGTCGGTACACCCAAGATCACCGGTCCCAAGACCCAAAGATTCGGAGCAAAGCTTGTGAAGTGGAGAAGACAGTGGACCAGACTGCGGCATCAAACACTCACCAGGGTGATGAAACAAATCAGCAGTGGTGTCATGACCGACCACCGAGGAAACCTCACGCATGCCAGCCCCACCAGACTTGTTCTCAGCGGTTGGCACTGCACGTGAAGACCCTTTCTCTTCCGTCCAGGCTTCTTGTGCCACCAGAGTCGAAGCTGACGTCGTCTTCTCAGGACAATCACGTTGAACATGCCCATGCTTCCCGCACTTCCAGCAGGTAACCAGGGACCCACTCTGCGCGCTAACCTTATTTCCAGTCCGTGTTTTACTGTTCCCCCGTCGCTGCGCCTCAGCCCCAAACATGCAATCGATTGGTCTCGACGTCGACGCGCCTGGAAAAAGCTGTCTAATAGCAGCCATCACTTGCGAGAAAACCAACGACCGACTTGTGCTCGCGACAACCATCACCTATTGATCCGCAGTCAGGTTGGAGTTCAGCAACGCCAGCGTCCCCGAACATCGCTCATCCAAGACAATGCCAAAATTCGCAAGACGATAGACCAGCATATCCAGCCGATTTATCCAGGTAAGCATGTCCTTGTCACCTCGCTTATAGCAATATGAAGAGGACACCTCACGCGAGATAGCAGGAGGTATCAGAGATGTGTAACGTTGCCAGACCAACTCAGGAAGACCAGGTCCCAACCTCTTAAGCACGAACATCGCAGCCCTGGCCCGCGAACGTGTCACCACAGGTTCCCTGTCGTCTCTCACCTGTCTCAGCTCAGCAACCTCCACCGCGCTCAGCTCATTCCCCGCCTCGTCAACGAGCAACTCTTCCAATTCCTGTTGCGCTTCATCAGGCACTGCCAAGGGCGCAACCTCGGGATCAAAATCAGGAGAGCCAAGCACGGCCGAAGCAGGTTTGCAGTGTAACAGAGGTACGCGCCTCACACTCCCGCCGTGCCGTAACACGACAAAGTCCCCGTCAGCACCAATGACCACAGTCCGCCCATGCCAAGAATCCTTGCCCTTCTCAAGTGATTCAAAGTAAAAAACCGTATCGCCAGTCACAAGCTCAACCTTACGGTTAGTAGACGGCCGGCTGCGCTTCGCCAGCGAAGCCTTCGCACGAACATCCGCTGCATGAAATTTTTCCCGTGCACGATACATAGCATCCAAGAAGTTCACCATGTAGTGGCTCACATGATCAGAGGGCACAGGTGTTTCGGCCAGAGCAGGTAACTTCGCAGCCACAAAATCAGGCCAGCGTGAAGACACTTCATACACCAATTGCTGAGGCGAAAAACATTGATCCGGCATAAAATGATAGTTCAACGACATGCATGCCACATCACACGCATCTTGCAATGACAGAGTGTCATCCGCCCCCAGAAGTAACACCACGGTATGTCTCAGTTGATAACGGTGCCTCTCCACACCTCCCAGAGACCAATGTGAACCACCCGGCGCACAGTGCAGATTAATGCCATAACGCTCAGCGAACATTCTGATGAGCTCATTGTCAAACTCCCTCCCTAAATCAGTGTACAACAGCACCGGAAGATCTTAGTACTTGACCCACAGATGTAACAAGGAATGACACAGGTGTGTGGCGGACTTGTCACGAAGAACAGAACAATGTTGGAGGCGAGTGAACAAACAGATGACGTGCAAAACAGGCTGTCCCCTAAGATACCAGAGATCCGCACCCATCTCGTAATTGAAATGCGGTTCCTTGGGCATGGCCACCAAAGGACGCCTTGGTGCCTTCTTCCGCTTTTCACAGGATTCACATACCAATCCCCGTGCTACAGACCGAAGAAGAGAAGCATCTCGATCCGGATACGCCAGAGCCAACTGTTCAACCAGATGAGGAAACACTGCATGCCCGAGCTTGGTATGTAAGGCCAGCAATACCTTGCGCGCCAGCCATTCGTTGCCAAAAGACTCAGCAGCGAACATCGAATACGAGTGTCCAACCGGCAGAGAAGCTAGTTACAACAACGCACGATGCGATGAATCCCAAAGAGATAACACCAGATGTCCGGACGAAGAAACATCACAACGAATTCTGACATCGCCAGCACCGAAGGGTACTGTAACCGTGTTGTTCGCCGCGTCAATCCTCATGCGCATTCTCGCCATAGATCACCGGCCAATCAACAGAGGTGTTTCCCCAGAGACCACGTGAGTACGTAAGAACTGCACGCGACCACCAATCTGTACTGGTAAGTCGACTCTGTATAGCGCTGACTTCGTGCCACCGTCCCCAAGCACAAACCACGCATTGGTGTCACTCCGACGAACATCAGAGCCATATGGTCCGAGCTTGCGCAGATAGTGATCGAGCCAAAATTTCTCACACATCGTGTCGGTACACCCAAGATCACCGGTCCCAAGACCCAAAGATTCGGAGCAAAGCTTGTGAACTGGAGAAGACAGTGGACCAGACTGCGGCATCAAACACTCACCAGGGTGATGAAACAAATCAGCAGTGGTGTCATGACCGACCACCGAGGAAACCTCACGCATGCCAGCTTCACCAGACTTGTTCTCAGCGGTTGGCACTGCACGTGAAGACCCTTTCTCTTCCGTCCAGGCTTCTTGTGCCACCAGGGTCGAAGCTGACGTCGTCTTCTCAGGACAATCACGTTGAACATGCCCATGCTTCCCGCACTTCCAGCAGGTAACCAGGGACCCACTCTGCGCGCTAACCTTATTTCCAGTTGGTGTTTTACTGTTCCCCCGTCGCTGCGCCTCAGCCCCAAACATGCAATCGATTGGTCTCGACGTCGACGCGCCTGGAAAAAGCTGTCTAATAGCAACCATCACTTGCGAGAAAACCAACGACCGACTTGTGCTCGCGACAACCATCACCTGCTGATCCGCAGTCAGGTTGGAGTTCAGCAACGCCAGCGTCCCCGAACATCGCTCATCCAAGACAATGCCAAAATTCGCAAGACGATAGACCAGCATATCCAGCCGATTAATCCAGGTAAGCATGTCACTGTCACCTCGCTTACACTTTAACAGTCCAACAACTGCCTGAAGTATATTGTCCGCAGTATCTCCACTGTACGCCCACTCTGGTCTCCCAAGCAATCCTTGAAAGCCTTGATCAGTACGAAGCGCGTCGGGTGGCATCTTCGCAGCGACAACGCGGGCCGCACGCCCTTGTAGCTTCGTGAAAACCTGAAGGTTGCGTGTCGACACTGCAAGCGTACTCTCTGCATGCCACGCGACGACCTGTACGCACAACGGATGAAACTCGTGTAAACCAAGCTTGCTGTCCACTGCCTCGTCTTCAGAACCAAACGTCGAACAGTCGAGTCGCGAAAGAGATCCAGAAGACATCAGAGTGGGTAACGTATTCAAGCGATGCAGTAAGTGGACGCTGTCTTGTTGAACTTGTTGCTGCTCAGCCTGCAGAGAAGGCACCTGTGCGTCGAATGCTCGCTTCATGTCATGTAGAACTTGATTCTGCTGGAACAACCGTCTTTGCAACGTGCCAATAGACGTGTTCAAATCAACCGGCGCAATGCCAGTCACACCATCAGAAGGATACAACAGAGTGTGGCCAGAAGGTCCTGCCCCAGGAGTATAAGTAGGGTCCAGATCATCCAAGGTAAGTCCAGCCATGGAATAGTGATGCTACCAGTGTTAAAAGTTCCCTTGGCTCTTTTCAATGGCAAACAATGCAGTGAATTCCAGGAATGATCTCTCACTTGAGTAGTGACAATTCAATGTGTCAACAAAACACCAACCTAAGAGGTGGCAAGAAGAATGGTACAAAAGCCTTTTTGAACCTTACAAATTGATATAAAAACATTTCTAAATCATGCAAAAGCTCATTTTATATCAATGTCATAGATTACGACTCTCCAATGCTGAAAGGGGTTCATCGCTTTTAGGAAAATTGCATGGATGGCATCCGGGAATCGAACCTACGATTTTGCAATGCAAATTCCATGTTCCGCCAATTATGATAACACATCCGGCTGAAAAACTTTCATCTCAATTAATTATAGATCAACAGACAAGATCGTCTGAACTCAGAAAACAACAGCAAAATTGGGTGAAATTCATGGTACCGTGAATCACGAAAGGTACATTGACACCCTCAAAAATAGTAGCGGTGTTGCTCCTTGTGCCCCTCCAATGAGTTCGAAAATTCTAGCGAGGCCGAATGTGTATTGGAGAGGATGCACACACAATACCATTGGTCCATAGAGGTAAGATGCCGGAGTGCCATGGGGGGCGTTGTAGTTCAATTCCAGACACCAACGCCCGCGGCGTGGGCGAGGGGAGGGGTCAAAAGTTTCCCACATTTTTAGGGGCCTTTTTGAGCTTCCTGTCCCATTTTGAACATTTGGAATATACACAAGTCGGGTGAATTTTGGTTTCACCAGTCACAACCAGTGAAAAATAGTGCCCTTTTCCAGTAGTGGTACACCCCAAGCAAAGGCATCCCGGCTAGCAGAAGACGAGTGGCAACATCAAACAACTGCAACTGGGTCAATGCGTTCAAATGTAGCGTCTTCATTCCATGCCTACGAAAACAGCCAAACATATATATCTACATGGGGCCACGCAACAAAGCGTGAGAAAGAGAAAAGGGAAAGAAAGAAAGAACGTGGTAAGGTGTTCGCCCCTGAAAGAATTTGGCGGGGCACTTGGGCCAGGGTTTTGCAACGAATGCGGGACCTTTACTTCGCAATAAACGATATTCATATAGCGGCCCAACTTGCTAACCTTCTGCTGGAAAGCACTTTGCAACAAACGAGATTTGTATAGCGCCTTGTCCTACTAATTTGGCCGCAAAGGCACTACTCGGTTGATGAAAAAGAAGCATGCACTAAAAAAACAGGGGCACCATTGGCACAATGTTACATAACAGGGCGCCGTTGGCGCCATGCCCCCGAGCCCACAAGAAATGACTCATGTGGGCCAGGTGGAAATTTGATTGCCTTCCCCAAGGCACCTTCAAGAGGAAAGAGGGATGAAATTTCCAAGCTGCTGAGGCTAGAAAACTGCATAATAGCAGGTTGTGCCCAAATTCCTTGGGAGCCCCCCCCCCCCAAAACACCCAAATAGGGTGTTACCACCTAAATAGGGGCTAAAACACGCTTTACATAGGATACCTCATCATTTTGGGTGGTCAGAATATCAAAGAAATCATTTTTGGAAATTTGCATTTTTGAGCTGCCGAGGCCAGAAACCTGCATAAGCATGTTGTACCCTCGCCCCCTTGAGAGCTCCCTATCACCAGTCCACATCCCAAAAGGCTGAGAAACACATACAAGGATGCTGAAATATGGTCTACATAGGATTTTTTGACATTTTTCGATGGTCAAAATATCAAAAAAATTAGTGTTGAAAATTTCCACTTTTGAGCTGCCGGGGGTGGAAACTGCATAAGCAGGTTATGGCCGAGCCCCCCCCCCCCCACAACCAAATTTGGTGAAAAACACAAAAAAAAGGGCTAAACCATTCTTTACATGGAATGTTTGCTCATTTTGCATGGTCAAAGTATCAAAAAAATCAGTTTTGGAAAATTTCATTTTTGAGCTGCCAAGTCGAAAACTGCGGAAGCAGGTTGTGCCCCAGCCTCCACTCCTCCCCCTGGGGGCCCCCCACCACCCAAATTGGTGGAAAAACAGACAAGGAGGGGATAAACGTGCTTTACATAGGATATTTGATAATTTTGGATGGTCAAAGTATGACAGAAATTAGTTTCGGAAATTTCCATTTTTGTCCTGCCGAGGCTCGAAAACTGCACAAGCAGGCTGTGCGCCAGACCCCTTGGGAGCCCCCCTCCGCCCCTCCCCCCCCCAACACCCAAGGGGTGTCAAAAACACACATAGAAGGTCTGAAAAGTGCTTTACATAGCATATTTCATCGTTGTGAGTGGCCACAGTATCAAAAAAAATTTGCAACAACTTTCCATTTTTGACCCGTGGAGGGTGGAACATTGCCTGTGCAGGTTTCCACACCAAATCGTGCACACACCAAATGGCATTGATCCACCTACAAACAGCGAATTTGGAAGTTTTGTGGGAGGCAATGGATCAGGCTAGATCGGCCCAGTGGCCACTACGTAGGCCTTCATGGGCCCTCAAGTACCCGCATTGTCACCAAATGATCACCCAAAGCCATTCTAGAGGCAACAGAAGGGTTTCAGAAAAATTTGAAATTTGAAAAATCTGTAAGTGTCACTAAACAGTCTACGCAACACCAATTTTGGGGCTTTCGGAGGGCCCATGGCACAGGCCAGAAGGGCCTAGCGGCAACTACGCGCGTCCCCAGACGTGCTCAAGTACCCGCACTGTCAGCACTGGCGCCATTGACCACCACCCACCCCTCACCCCCTACACGTGGAACAGGTGACCCAGGTGTACCAGGTAGGGGAACGAAGGCCATCGCCACGGCAAACCTTCAAAATCCCAAAAACTCGCCCGAGTGGGCTGGGGAGTTCTCTGAATTTTTACTCCTCACAGGTCAGCAACATGCTGACGTCAGAACTAGGTGCACACTCATCAAGAAGTCGTGCAAAAAGAAATTTCTCTAGCGGCAAGTGAAGACCGCAATCAGGGAGAGCTCCAACTGGGGGGATCTCCTGAAGAGACTGGAACAAATGCACCCAGTCTACGAGATGGACGTGAGTGTCCGTACTGAGATCGAAGAGTTGCCTTCACTCTCCAAATTCCCTGCATTTGTGGCGCAGCTGAAAGAGCTCATGGGACGCATGATGAAGCCGGTTCAGATCCCAATTGGCTGCACTGTTCTATGTTTGACCGATTTCTGTGATTTTCAGCGATTTCGTGTATAAATTCAGGAGAATTCCGAATTTCCACTATTTATAAACCACAGGATGGAGGCTTTAACATTTCTGGTTCAGACCAGGCCTGCTGTGTGTGTGCGCGCCCTTCTCGTGTTCCTGTTGGCGTGCGTGTGCTCTCTGATTCCTCAATGCGGCCCGATCGTTTGATAATTCCTCCCAATGGGTGCTAATAGTATTAATTTCTATCCCGTTGCGGAAATGCATACGAATTAGAGGCTAGGGCAACTCCAGTGGATGATAGAAGGCCCGGAACTGCGATCTGCATAAACCCTGGTGTGGTGCCTCCGCCCACACCGGCTGTCGCCCTTGAGGGGACTGTTACATGTTATTGGGCGCATCTGTTCCTGCAGTGCCACGCCTACGTGTATGGGGGAAAACAAGTCCCTTGAAGCTGGAGGAGCCCTAGTGGAAGAGGAGTTGAAGTGGAAGTGGCTGAGGTAGGGCGCACCGGGCCGGCAGAAAGTAACTCGGTCATTGCTCCGCCATGAATGTCTTCTCTTTCTCTTCTTTATCCATTGTTTGCTTTGCGTGTGAATCATGATTATCAATCTTTGGATCGAGATGGTGTGTGCGGAACATACTGTGTGCACGTTGAATGGGTGGAAATGCAATTAGGCAATATTGGTTTCCCATGGCCATGTGTGGATGGGTTCTGATGCACATGATAATTCTTTTTTGCCCATGCTTTTGGTTCCCAAGCAATGAGGCACCAGGTGATGGGCCTGAGTGTCGTGTCCAAGCATGTGAGGGCACGAGGCATATGTCGTGTGTTGGCTTTATATTTTTGTTCGTGCTAGTAAGAAAAAGTGCTTTTCCAATGCTTTGAGGCATACTCCAGTTGTATTAGGGATGCACTGAGCATCCAGGCATTTCTATCTTAGTATTGGCCCCACCAAAAGTGGTGATAACACATTTTGACCTATGGAACCAAACACCCAATCAGGATATGGAGTGGACCCCTTAATCCCCTTTCAATGTGAGGCAAATCATCTTTTCCTGAGTTGACTGAGAACTGACATATCCAAGGCAGAGCCTATGAATTTATCTATGCTTTTCCATGAATACTTAGCTGTCCTAGTGGTATGCACCCTAGGGAGCTGGGCACCTCTTTTTGAGAGGTCCTGGGGTCAATTCCTGGTCAGCCTAGCTAAGTAGGAAGATCCCATGTGACATGGCAGTGACCTCATCGCCACATGCCCTGCCACCTCAGCACATGTGGGACCCGAAACAAAGAGTGCACATCTCCTGAGATGGCACTATGGAGATAGAGTGACCATGGGGCAGTTTTCCAACTCTTTTCCAAAACATTTCACCTATCTTTGTGACTATGCAATCCGATTTGACCTGAGTTGCAGTTTCTGTGAATATTCTAACATCTTTCACTGTTTACACTGCGGCCCTTCATGCTTTGATCCTGATTCTCTTCTACTTGCACACCTCTGGCTTGGGCTATCCTGGATTGACTGTATTTCAGCAAACAAAAGCTTTTCATCTTCCAAAACAAGCAGCAGGAAACCCTACACCAGCAGCAGACAGCAGCAGGAGAGACAAAAACACAGTGTTGAAACCACTATAAACTTTTCTGGTAGCAAGAGGCAGACTGTCTCTGCGCACCGGCAGCAACCCCGCGCCGTACATCCAGTGCGCCGATTACAGTCACATATAAGCAGAAGGGCGAACAAAGATGGACACAAGGAAGGAGGACGCCGACGTGAAGACAGCGCCAGCGCCTGAGGCACCGGCAAGGCCAGCACCCGGAGAATCTGGACCTGGACCTAGCGGCGCTGTACCTTCGGAGCCCTTACATGGGCCAGTGGAAATGGCTGAGGACTCGTTGGATGGACTCCAGACGGCCTTCAGGGCCTTCCCTGTCGAAGAGGTGGGCACTCAGCCTGTGAAGAGGAAGGGAGAGAGCGAGAAGGATGCTGGAGACGAAGCAGACGAAGGAGAGGAACAAGGGCAAGACCTGACGAATGACCCTACCTTCGAAGGCGCACCAAGCGCTTCTGGCCTCCACGCATCACCCTCTCCTATAACGGCCACACTCCCAGCCGCTGCAACATCCACTCCCATAACCAACCCGCCTATGGCAGAGGGCACAGGCTTTACTGGCATGCCTCCCTACCCCGCCTATGGTATGGGCCCACCTACCACTGCGCTCCCTGAGGCAACTACTGCCAGTGAGCCGGTGGCTTCCAGCCCTTCGCCGCGATGGTATGCGGCTGAATATCCCGATCCACTACCCGCTACTGGAACCTACGTGGATGTTCCTGGGTATGCACCTGGGTATGCAACCTTGAGTGGGTTGAGGAGAGGACCTGAGTCTCTTGGAGGCAGGAGTAGAGGATCGTGGAGATCCTCGAACAGGTCCCTGACGCGGTCGGAGATCAACGAGGTGCTCCGAGGAGCCACTTCAAAAATCGTGGGCGACCTCACTCAAGAGATCCAAGAGAAACTGGAGCCCCTGATGATACCGCCCCAAGCGTCGCCTACCACGGTGGGAATGTCACCCCACCGAGTACAGGCCAACCACCTGGCGGCAGGGCTGACAAACACCCTGGGGAGCCTGAGGAGCCGACCGATGCCGACTCCTGCAGCTATACCGAGAAGTCCTTTCGTACCGAGAACGGCCCAGCCGCCCTACAGCCACGTGACGAACTCTACGAGGGCAGAGCTGGACCGGCTGGGGCTGACAGCCTTAAGGGCAATGGTGGACGTGGAGCCTTATGGCTCTAGTGATCTAGCCGGAGACCCCTCCGATGATGAGCCGCCGTCGATGACTTCTACTTCGCCCTCGGAGGACGATGACCCGGAGGACCCCGAGGACCCAGAGGGGAAGAAGAAGAAGAAGAAGAAGAAGAAGACCCGAAGCCCTGAGGGACGCAGGTCTCAGGAGGCGAAGGCTATTGCCACCTCCAAGATCGCGGTGAACCTGCCTGAGTTCACAGGCAAGGACCTCAGCGAGTTCGCTGAGAATTTTGGCCGGTTTCTCCGATTGACCGGCCAAACCCACGCTAGTGGGCGAGTCAAGTGCGATCTGCTCCTGCAGTGCAGCAAGACCAAATACCTGGAGAAGCAGGTCAGACAGATCGTGACTGATTCCGCCACCTTTGCCGATGTGTTGGTTGCCCTGGAGAGGCAGTACCCGACCTACGAAACCGACCTCTCCATCAGGGCCGAGATCCAGAACCTGCCCGTGCTGCCCAACAACCCCAAACCTGGCAGGGTCTCTGAGCTGTTGGCTGACCTGGATCACTGGGCTGGACGACTGACGCCCGGTTCCTACAGCAGCGACGACCTGCTGTTCTGGTTGGTGGCCAAGCTCCCTCGAGAGCTATGGGACGAGTGGCGTTCGACGGCGGAGGGCAAGGCTAGATCCCTCCGCTACGAGGATCTATGCGTGCTACTCCTGGAGCTGGCGCTGGAGAAGGAGAGCGACCAGCACTTGAACAATTACCGTCCTGGAGGAGGAGGTTCTGGAGGTCATGGCAAAGGGTACCAAGGGTCCCGACCTGGGCAGGGGACTACCCCCAAACACGCCCACGCCCGTATCATGGAGAACGTGAAGGAGCTATTCTGGTGTGATGCCAGGGACGAGCAGGGCCACCTGCAGCACACCCCTGACTGCGAGCAGCGAGACTGCTTCGTAGTCCAGGGGAAGCAGCAGGAAAAGAACACCGGCGCCAAAGCAAAGCTGCCGGATCATTACAGGTGCACCATCACGTCTGCATTCTGCGGGAAGCGGAAGCACTACGAGGATGAGTGCTACCATAAGCAACGCCTATCGGCGAAGCTTAAGGGTGAAGATCCTGGCAAATGCTCAGGCAAAAGTGGAGGCAAAGGCAAAGGCAACGACTCCGGCAAGGGCAAGTCGAAAGGACGTGGCCAAGGGCAAGACAAGGGTCAAGGTGGACGAGGAGGAGGCGCTAACCGCCAGCCCGACAACAAGAACAAGGACAAGAACGGAGGCAACCCCAACCCTAATCCAGGGGGGAACTCAGAGCCCTCTGGAGGGTAGTCTGGTCCTACCACACGCTCACAAACGCAGGCCCAGCAAGAACAAGGAGCCAAGCGTGAGCATGAAGGTGGTGATGACGGCAACGCTAAGAAGAGGAGCCGTTTCATGAGGATGGCCCGCGAATTGCGGAACAAGGGGTTCGAGGTGACCTGTCCTGCGGAGTTCTGACAGGGACGCTCTGGTGGCACCCAAGACCTGGTGTTTTGGGTACATATCCGACTAGGGGGACGCGAATACCTGGGGGTATTGGACACTGGCGCCACCATATCTATAGTGGCCAAGAAAACTTTACCTTGTGGGAGCCTGAAGAACACCATGACCACCGCTGCTATACGCATGGGGGATGGACATGTGGTGCACAGCTGCGGGGACTGTGAAGTGGAGGTACCTATGGGCCCCCGGACTATCGCCCATTGGTTCTATGTGATGGACACTGAGGCCTTCGACTTTGTACTGGGGACTGACTTCTTCGTACAGCACTCCCAGATACAATCCCTGACGCTGCAAGCGCCCTACCTCCTCTACGTGGACCACGGCAGTGGCAGAGAGTCTGTGCCACTGGAGCAGTCGGAACATACCTCCAGTTACCTGAGGCTATCGAAGGAGGAGCCCTCGAACATGATGGCGGCCTCCAAAACTGAGGACTATCAACTATTGGGGGAAGTCCTAGACCAAGGTCTGAAGGAGTTGGGTTACTCGCGAGAAGACCTGAGTGTGGAGTTGTTCGCCAGCGACAAGCAGCATGTACTGGACCTTTACTGCAGCAAGGGGAAGAACTGCAGCTACAAATTTTACTGGCCCTCTTTCAGGATGGCCTACGGGAACCCCAGGTTCAGTGAACTGGGGAAGGTGCTGACCAAGGTTGCCTTGGAACGTTCCCGTATGGTCCTGTGTTCCCCCAATTGGGGAGCCCATGGGGGCAACAAATACTGGCGAAACCTCCTGGACAGGCTGACTATCAGCTCTGTTCGGTTACCTGATGAGGCCATCTACGTGCCTCTGGGTCGTAAGACGCCCATTGGGAAACCCGGATGGGGGAGTATGCTGAGCGTGGTGGACGGAGGTCTTACCTCCATCCCCTGGGAGGATCTGGACCCGACTCTGGTCCAGGCCATACAACGAGAAAGCGATGGACTCGCCTTGGTTGACTTGAAGGATCGCCTACGACCTCAAGATGCTGTTGAGACTACACCCTGAGGAGATGAGTACGTCGTGACTGACACCAACACCCCCAACCCTCCCTGTCATGTACCTGTTCCTGATGGAGTCTCTGAGTGTGGACTATCTGAGCTACCTAGCTCTATCCACTCAGATGACGAAACTGAGCACGACGCCTTCTTCGTGCAGACCTGTGTGGAGGAAGTGGAGAACGCCGAGTACGTCGCCCCACTCAAACCCCT
Organism: Eutreptiella sp. 'Long Island Sound 2002'; assembly: GCA_964036045.1. NCBI lineage: Eukaryota > Euglenozoa > Euglenophyceae > Eutreptiales > Eutreptiaceae > Eutreptiella > Eutreptiella sp. 'Long Island Sound 2002'. Next base: position 117,326,766 of record OZ038379.1, read on the forward strand.
ACTCTCCATGAGGGTGGAAGACCCCGTGGACAAGGAGCTGGACCCTCGATCCAGGCTAAGGGAGTATGTGGATTCCAAGAGGAAGTTGGTGCCGAAAAAATTTTTGTTACCGGCAGCTCATGGCCACTGAAGCAAGGACGTATGGGAGACCTATCCCAATTGAAGGAGGACCTCGAACAGAAGATCACCACCTGGCAAAGGGACGTAGATCTTAAGCTCATCAGGAGCGTGTGGGGCGCCCATGTGAGGACCCCAGAGGAGGACGACCTCTCGGAGGAATGTGTATGTGAACCCCCTCGAGCGTGCCTATGTTGCCATCGTCCACCGGAGATGGTTGAACAAGACCTTCTATATGCCTACCAAGGGCTGAAGGACACTACCACGGGCGAAGAGTCGGTGGAGGACCACCTCCCGACGTCTATTACTCAGGGGGCAAGCAACTTACACTCTGACGAGGACATGGAGGACAAGATCAAGGTATTGGACCCGCGGGTACAGAAGCTTATAAGGACCTATCTGGAGGTGTTCGGAGAACTAGTCCCTCCAGCCTCATGTGACAAGCTGGTACAGATGGACCTCAAGCTGAAACCCGAGTTTGTGGGTCACAAGATCCGGAGGAGACCCTACCCAGCTCCTAAAGAGCAGGCCGACGAGATTGAGCGACAGATACAAGAATGTATCGACGCTGGCCTAGTCCTGGAGTACAAGGACGGGGACTATCCCCTACACTGCAGCCCCTGTTTCCTGGTGGCTAAACCTCGGTCTACAGCCAAACGGCTGGTAGTGGACTACGGAGAGCTGAACAAGAAAACGCTGAACCACTCAGGGTCCATTCCCAATATGGAGTCTACCCTGGAGAAGATAGCCTCCTGTCGCCACAAGACCAAAATGGACAAGAGGAGCGGATTCTGGCAAGTGGACCTGACGCCCAACGCACAGGAACTACTGGCCTTCATCAGCCCTCAGGGGAGGGTGTTCAAGTGGAAGGTCATGCCGTTTGGCGTGGCTAACGCACCCGCTCTATTCCAAGAGCTGATGAACAAGATCTTGTCCATCCTACGAAGGAGACCTAAGGTGCAGGAGCTCATATCCCGTGGTGCCCAGATGGAGGCTCACATCGACGATGTATGCCTCGGAACCAATACCAAGGAGGATCACCTAATCCTTTTGGCTGAGTTCTTTGCGGTCTGCCAGGAGAACCACACACGACTCAAGCTGGAGAAGTGTGAGTTCATGCAGGAGACCATGCAGTACCTGGGGTTTGACGTTGCCTATGGGTGGTGGACCCCAGCGGCCTCTAAGGCCAAACCCCTGATGGACGCCAAGGTACGACACGAAGACCCCAAGAAAGGACTTCATGATGTACGCAGTTTCATTGGGGCGTGCAACTTCTATCGCCGCCACATCAAAAACTTCACCTACACCAGCGCCGTTCTGACGGACTTGATCAAGAAGAGTACCACTTGGCGCTGGGGCCCACAAGAGGTTTGAGGTTTGAGGTTTGATTTTGCGGGTACTAGACGCTTTTCGGCCCCGGGGGGCCACCTGGTCGGGCCAGGTGATATCCTCCCCACCGGGTCCTAGTGGGGGGCCCTCCAAGACGCACCTCCTGCCTGGTGGCGGAGTCCCCCGGGTTCACAGAGCTCGGAGCCCCGTCCTTCCCCGGCGTCCCTGTTTCGCCACTCCCCGGTCAGTGCATCAATTCGCAGCCGTGGCCGCGGGCGCTTACCCACTGCGTCGCCCCCCTAATGCGTGGTCGCCCGGGGCTTCGGCGCCGCCGGGCCCGTGCTACTGGCTTGTCGCCAGTGGGACCCCCTTGGGCTGGCGCGGAGACTGCCTAGCCTAGGGGTTGGGGCGTGGCGCTGTGCGCCACTACTGCCTTGGCGGGTGCAGTGTCCCGTCTGTGTGTGCGCGGCGCTCGCGGCCGGTTCGGGGGGGTTCGGGCTGGTACCTGGTGTTGTGTCTCCCCTTCTTCCCCCTTCCCGCCCCGAGTATCCCGCGTTGCGTGTGGCGGGCCGTCCCGTCCGGGTGTCCCTTATCCTCGCTCGCTGGTACGCCATTCCATGTGGTCTGTGCGTTCTGCGCGCTCGGTCCGGTTGCCCTTCTGGTGGTCCCCGCGTGTCCTTTTCGTGTGTGTGCGCTCGCGCTCTCGCGGTGTCCGCTCCCCGCTGGGTGGTGTGGCGCGCGCATCTCGCGTGGTCCCGGCACTGGGCGCTGGTAGGGCCGTTCCATGTGGTCCGTGCCCCTCCGCGTGTCCTGCCCCGGTCCCGTGCTCCGTCTGGCGCGCTTGGGGGGGGGGGCGGTCCGGTCCCGGTTCCCCCCTACTTGGCTTCGGGTTGCGGGGGCGGCGGCTGGGCGTCCCTGGGTGGGTGCCTTCGTCCGTTGCGTGGGGCGTTCTGGGTCTTGCGTTCCTCTTCCCTCATCTGCCCGTCCACTAGGTGGGCTGTCGGGGTCTGCGTTGCGGGCGTGCGGTTGTGGGGGCCCCGCTCTGTTCTTGCGGGGGGGGAGAGAGGTGTCGACTTGGTGTCCAGGCGCCGGCCCGCCGGATTCCCATGACGAGCCTGATGCGCGCGGAGCTTCGCCCTGCGGGATGCGTGGGGGGGTTGGGGTGACCGTGGCTGGAGTGGTGCTCCATTGTCCCGGTTCATGGCCCAGCAGAGCAGCCCTACCGCGGGCTTACTCTTAGCACAGGGGGAGGGGGTTGCGGGTGCGTTTGTTCTGTGACCCGGGTGCCGGTGTATCTCTGAAGGCAGCCGCCCCGGAGGTAGCGCACCAGGCGCGCGCCGCGAAGCAGCTGGTTCGAACCCCTGGGATCGGTGGTCTCCCACCGATCCCTTCGAATACCGGGCGAGGCCTCCCATCGACCTGTTTGAGTACAGGTGACGGTGCACACTGCTGCAGGGGTGGGTGGCTCCCATGTCTTTTGTTTTTCTTGGGTGGGGGGTAAAACAAACGAGACCTCCACCCGATCCACCGGTATCGGTGGTGGCGCGAGTTGCTGGAGGGGGGGGTGGTTCCCACGTCGCCAACTAGAGAGCTCTACGTGCAGGGATCCCAGGAGCACCAACGCCCGGGATCGAACCCCCGCACTGGACGATTGAAGACCGACGCTCTCACTACTGGGCCGCGGGAGTCTCTTACGCCACTGAGGGGTGTCGTCGGCTATGAATCCCGTCCTGAGGGTGGGGCTGTGCGCTGTGAAGCGTGTTGCGCGTGCCGGGAGGCCCCAGTCCACGCGCACGGGGTCGGGACAGGGGGGGAGGGGGCTGGGTGGGGTGCGTTGGATCGCCGACTGACGTGCACAGGGGTAAGAGGCGGGCAGTAGCACCACCGGGTCGCCGACTGACTGTAGGGCGGGGGGTCGCTCTGCCTCTTTCCGTCCCTCTGCCTTCCCTGGGCAGGCAACAAAGCGGGCGTCACTGGCGTTGCGCTGTCCATGGGGGGCGTGGCCCCCCATACCACTCCGGTTCGTGTTCACCCAGCCTCTCCGGGTACGATCTGTGCGGCGTCCCGGTGCGCAGGCGTGGGCCCGCTTGTTCTTCGCGGCCCCCTTGTGGGCCGGCGGCCGGAGCGGGGGGGCGGGTCACACTCCGGCTCCCCTCTCGGGTGGGGGGGGCCCATCCCCCTTGCCTCGGGGGGGGTGTCGCGCTGCTGCCTCCCCGCTCTCGTTCCGGGCGGCGGCCTGCGGTACCCCTTTCTGGCCTTCCCCTCCGGCGCGCGCGTGCGGTCGGGGCTGAAGTGCCGCCCCGGGGCGGGGGGGGGTGAGGGGCGGCCCGTGGACCGCTCCCCTGGGGGCCCCGGCTGACCTGCAAGCCCCCCCTCTGTCCCCTCGGAGTGGGCTGTGGTCACGGGAGGGTCATGCGGGGCGCGGCCTCCTTCGTGTTCCGTTGTGCGCGTTGCTCCGGCACGCCGGTGTGGGTTCGTGGGGGCAGGTCCAGCCGCCGTTGCCCTTACCGTGTCGCCGTTCCCCCTGTGGGTGGGGGCGCCCCCCCGGCCCAGGGGGGGCGGAGGGCCGCGCCTGTGGCTCCCCAGCTGGGGTGGGTGCGGGGGGGGGGGGGGGGCCACCCCGCTCGCTCTCGGGCCTGTGTGGGAGGGGGGGGGGGGGAGTGGGGGGGGTCCTTCGGTCCCCTGGCGATGCCCCCTGTCGGCCAAAAGGGGGGGGGGGGCAGCTTGGCGGTCCCGGCCCCGGGGGCCAGCCATCGGCCAGGGGGGTCGCGCCCTTCCCCCGCCCCCCTCTACCGAGAGCCGGATCCTCACGCAGTCCCTCCCTGGGGCCCCTCATCTCCCGGCCGTCGCCGCGCGGCGCTGGCCGGCTGGGGTTGGCCGTGAGGGTCAGCGGTCAGTGGTTAGCGGGTTGCGGGGCCGCTTTCCCTGGGTTGGCAACAAAGCGGGCGTCCCTTGGTGTCGTGCTGTCCATGGGGGGCGTGGCCACCCATACCATTCCGGTTCGCGCCCACCCGGCTTCTCTGGGCACGATCTGCGCGGCGTCCCGGTGCGCAGGCGTGGGCCCACTTGCTCTCCGCGGCCCCCATTGGAGCCGGCGGCTGGGGCGTGGGGGCGGGTCACACTCCGGCTCCCCTCTCGGGCGGGGGGGTCCGCCCCTTCTGCCTCGGGGGGTGGGGGCCGGGGCCCCTGCGGCTGGCGGGCCGGTGGGGGGGCGGGGGGGGGGGGGTGTCGCGCCGCGGCCTCCCTGCTCTCGTTCCAGGCGGCGGCCTGTGGTACTCCTTCCTGGCCCTCTCCGTGTCGCCGGTGCGCTCCCTTCCGGCGCGCGCTTGCGGTCGGGGCTGAGGTGCCGCCCCGGGGTGGGGGGGGGTGAGGGGCGGCCCGTGGACCGCCCCCCTGCGGGCCCCATCTGACTTGATACCCTCCCTCTGTCACCTCGGAGCGGGCTGTGGTTACGGGAGGGTCATGTGGGGCGCGGCCTCCTTCCTGCTCCGTCGTGCGCGTTGCTCCGGCACGCCGGTGTGGGTTCGCGGGAGCAGGCCCAGTCGCCGTTGCCCGCGTTGCGCCGCCGTTCCCCCTGAGGGGGGGGCGCCCCCCCGGCCCTGGGGGGGCGGAGGGCCGCGCCTGTGGCTCCCCTGCTGTGGTGGGTGCGGGGGGGGGGGGGGGGTGGGGGGGCCGCCTCCTCGCCCGCCCCCGGGTCTGTGCGGGGGGGGGGGGTGGGTTGGGGGGGGCCCTTTGGCCCCCTGGCGATGCCTCTCGTCGGCCGTGGGGGGGGGGGCGGGGGCGGCATGGCGGCCCTGGTCCCGGGGGCCAGCCATCGGCCAGGGGGTCGCGCCCTTCACCCGCCCCCCCTATCGAGAGCTGGATGCCCGCGCAGGCCCTTGCCGGGGCCCTCACCTCCCCGGCCGTTGCCGCGCGGCGCCGGCCGGCCGGGGGTGGCCGTGGGGGTTAGCGGTCAGTGGTTAGCAGGTTGCGGGGCAGCCGGTTCCTCCCCGCGCTTGTCGCCCCCGCACTCCCTCCCGCGGGAGGCGGCGCGCCCCCGCACGTCGTGCCATACCGTGGGGGGGGCGTGGGTCAGGGGGCCCATCCCCCCCCCCAACCCTCCCGTACCCGCCGTCTGGGCCTTCACTTGCGCCGCCGCTTGTGTGGGGGCTGGGGCTGCGGCGGCGGCGGGTTGTGCCGGCGGTAGCGCCAGTGGGCGAGGGCGCTACGCAAAGCCCGGGGGAGCCAGTTGTTGGCGTCCGCATCCGCGATGCGGAGCACCGCTCCCCCCTCCAGGAAGGCCGGCCACGTCGGCTCCCTGTCGGGCCACGCCGCCCGGATCACTGACCTGAGGACCCTCTCGTGGTCCTCTGGGGCCGCCCACCCCCCCGGGGGTGCCTCTCGGTTTCCTCCGTCCCTCTGGAGGAGCACGGCATCGAAGAGCCGGTTCCGCGACCTCCTGGAGGTCCCCTGGTTGGCCCAGCACAACCACCCGTACACTTCCCCCACCAGGGGGAGGGTCTCCCCCCCCAGCGGGTCCGGGACTGCGCCCCAGTCAACGTCCCACGGCCGGCTCTCCTCCGCCCCCCGTGCCGGCCCCCCTCGCTGCTCCTGCACCTGCGGCGCCGATGCCACGCCCCGTCCCCCCTCCGCCGAGGCCATCCACGCCGGCTCCGCCCTCGGCGCGGGGGGGGCTTGCTGGTGCTGGTGTCGTGGGGGTTGGGGGGGGACGAGCTCGCCGGCGTCAGGGTCGATGTTGTAGAGGTGGTGGTGGTGGTGTTGGTGGTGGTGGTAGGTGTGGTGTGCCGGCATCTGTTGGATGCCGGAGGGGATGCACCTCACCGGCTGCACGTCCGGCTGCGGGGGCGCTCCGCCCTCTGCCCCCCTCCCCTCGCCCCGCCCTCCCCCCTGGGCTCCCATGCCCCGTCCCTCCTGCCCCTTGGGGCCCTTGCCCTTGCCCTTGCCCTTGCCCTTGGGCCCCTTTCCGGTCCCGTGCCCGTGTCGCGGGTCCCGCCTCTCGTCCCCCACGCCCTGGCCCGCTCGCTCTCCCATCCCCCCTTGTCCTGCCCCCTGCGCCTGGGTACCCTTCCCGCGCCCCTGAGCACCCTTCCCGTGCCCTGGCCCCTCCCCGACCCCCTGCCCGTGTCGCGAGTCCCGCCTCTCGTCCACCACGCCCCGGCCCGCTCGCTCTCCCACCTCCCCTCGCTCCGCCCCCTGCACCTGGGCTCCCTGTCCGCGCCCCTGCGCGCCCTTCCCGTGCCCTGACCCCTCCCCTGCCCCCTGCCTGTCACGCAGTCCGCCGCTCCCCTCCCCCTCGCCGCTGCGCCCTTCCTGGACCACTCGCCGGGCGTCCCGCTGCCTTTGCAGTTGCGGCAGCGTGACGCCCGGGCTGGGGCCCACAAGAGCAACAAGCGTTTGACGAGCTCAAAGACAAGGTAGCCAACGCTAAGTGCTTGGGCGTGCCTAGGGCACAAGGGGGGATTATCCTGGTGACCGACGCCAGCAATGTGGGCGGTGGTGGAACGTTGTTCCAATGGCAAGCACTAGAGAAGGAGGAGTTCGACTCGGCCATTTCCCAATGGGGGACGGAAGGTCTCAACCGAGATGGAACCCTCAATCACAGCTACCCTAACGACAAGTGGGTCCTAGTACCTGTGGGCCACTGGAACTGGACGTGGAACCAGGCCACGGGGAACTACTCCACCTATGAGCAGGAATTGCTCGCGGGTATGCTGGTGCTATCCTCACAAGCACGACTGTTGGGGAGTAACCCTGTGGTCTGGCTGTGCGACCAAGAGCCGGTCCGCAGTTTCCAGAAGGGTCCCCCACCTGAGAAGGCCAAGCTACGGCGCTGGCGGACCTACCTCAGTCAACTACGGCTGACGGTACACCATATCCAGGGAGTGAAGAACGAGTGTGCCGACTACATCAGCCGCAACAACTTCGACGCCCTGGTTGGTCCCCGGTCTGAAGCGCTGGCTAAGGAGGCGTTCAGCCGTATGGACGTCCACTTAGACCTCAACATGACGATGATACGCCCCCTGGATGGACTCCAACAATCGGAGTACCTGAAGGAGTTTGGGGATATCTGCAAGCGCCTTGAGAAACGCCTTGAACCCCTCCTGGTCAACCAGGACCAGTGGAAGAGGGACAAGAGCTACCTCTGGCACGAGGACCGCATTGTGGGGCCTAGTGACAGAGTCCCAGCGCTGCTGAAGTGGACCCATGAGTCCAGCGATCATGTGGGTGCTGACCGTACCCTGAGGCTGTTCAAGCAGTGGTTCCACACTACGTGGATTGACGACCAACTGCGGAAAACTCTCCAGCCCATCGTGGACAAGTGCCCGTGCAGGTCCTGTAAACCAGGGGATATCAGGGACAGAGGTCTCTACCCGACCCTGCCCATCCCTCACTGTGCTAACAGTGTTCTATACGTGGACTACACGGAGATGCCGAAGTTCGGGGGCTATGACTTCGCCCTCGTGGTAACCTGTGGGTTGACCAGGTTTAACAGGGTGTTCCCATGTACCAAGCACATTACCGGGAGGAGACTATGCCCGGCGTGTTGCCATCGCGCGCACAGGCTGTCCCGGAGCCACCGCAGGGGCATCTGTTTGACCACCTTCGCTGCGCCCGCGGGGAACCCTGTGGTCCGCTCGCGATCTGCGTGCCGCAGGAGGTGGAGGATGACTTTGGCGTCCACCGTGTGGACCCATGGTCGGTGGGCACCGTATTGTATGGGGAGGGAGGCGGCCACCCCCTCCCCGTCGGGCACCGTGCCCGAGATTGCCACCGCCCACGTGCGGGTGAGGTCGGCAGCGAGAGCGACGCTGGTGGCGTGTTTGCAGGGTCCGCCCCCGGATGCGTCGGAAGAGGTGTGGCCCCAGGTCTCCGGGATCCAGTAGTATCTGGTGGGGCTGAGCCACCCCGCGTTGAGGTCGGTGGTGTGATCTGCGCCCTTGTTTAGCAGGGCATGAAAAAAATGGTATGCTGCTGCACCAATCACCCTACCTGCCCACCTGTAAAGCTAAGGCAAATGAAGGGGTGTTTGAGGCGGAGGAACCAAGCCACACTCCCCGTATTATACGGTTCTCAGTGTGACCTATAATACACTGTCCGCAAACGCGCTGAAGAATCAGGTCCCCTGTCAAGCAAGCAAGCGTTAAGGGACTTCTCAGGTTCTCTTAAAGAACGTACCGAAGAGCCCCTGGGTAGCCTAAACAAGGTTTACCGTGCGCACTTCGCGTGGCCTACCCTTTAATGCGTGTGTGAATGCGCGAGCATGCACGAGTACGTTGGGCAAACCTGCCCATCTGAACCTCAATCACGAACTCCACCAGGGGGTGGCCCCACCTGGGCTTACTCACCTTACCTACCGCTGGAGAGTGAAGCAAGGTGAGGCGGAAAACGAAGCGCAAGCGAAATCGTCGCTATGCATCTGTGTGTATGTTCTAATCAGTGCAACAAAAAGGGAGGTTGGTGCTGTAAGAGCAGTTGTCACAGTTGCCCCGCATTGCACCGCAGGACAGGACCGGTAGCCCCCCGTGACAACCACTCCCTGGTCAAAGGCCATCTGTTTTTTCCCTCATCTCACCTCTAATCATCTGCAATCTTTCTAATCTAGCCCTCTATCGTTTGTTAGCGCAGCTACAAGACTCGTTCACGGAGACACGAGACGAGCAATGTGTATGCGGCATACGAGACGGACATACCTGTAGTTTATACCTGATTCATTGAAGTCTTTTCGTTGATTTTCGAATTCTTGGATTTTTGATTCTTCTATTAGTGTGGGTGGAATCTGTATTTTTATTCATTAATGTGTGTCTCGTCATTTTCAAGACTACGTGAGACATACGTTTATAATTCCATTATTTCTGCATTTTCCGTCGCTTCGCTAGGAGCCGCTCCTGCGCGCCGCCTTTTTATGCGTAGGAATTTCTTGATTTAAAAAATCTAGCGATGACTATAATTTTTATAAAAATGTGCTTCTGATGCACAATTGGATTCTGCTCAGGTGTGTTATCTTACAAAAATTCTAGGCCGTCATTTGACGGATTTTGGTGTCGTCGCTTCGCTTTTGCGTGGATTCGTCCATAATTCTCCCATTCCTGCCTCTGCAGATACCCACGCGCAGCCTCGCTGAGTAGGCCGTGTTCGGGCCGAAACGCAGCAGCCTGGAGAGACTGAGCAGAACCCAAGACCCCTCCAAGGGGCAATTTAATTTTTTTTACGACTCCCTTCGCCCTAAGACAGGTCACAGGTCGCCAGCAGGTTTACGAGAACCCATGCGAGTGTGTATATTGTGTCTTGCGTTAGGTTTGTGTCGCGCTGCGTCTTGGAGGGAGGGATGCACATGCACATGTTTTGGCATGCTCCCAAACTAACCCAACCAAGCCACAGGAGCCCCTGCAGCGCCATGAGCGCTGAGTCTTCTGTAGGAAATGTTACAAACAGAGCAGCAAAAGAGCGCCAGCCATGGTGAGCGCCCATTTTTCTGTGTGAGGGAAACTATAGGTATTTTAAAGTAGATGTGGAAACCAACGAAAGGCCAAGAAAAAATCCCTTTTTCCTCAAAATGCGACAGTGGTGGCCTCCACAGCACAAGGGGGGAGTAAGAAGAAGTGCTTTTCCAATGCTTTGAGGCATACTCTAGTTGCATTATGGATGCACTGAGCATCCAGGCATTTCTATCTTAGTATTGGCCCCACCAAAAGTGGTGATAACACATTTTGACCTATGGAACCAAACACCCAATCAGGATATGGAGTGGACCCCTTAATCCCCTTTCAATGTGAGGCAAAACATCTTTTCCTGAGTTGACTGAGAACTGACATATCCAAGGCAGAGCCTATGAATTTATCTATGCTTTTCCATGAATACTTAGCTGTCCTAGTGGTATGCACCCTAGGGAGCTGGGCACCTCTTTTTGAGAGGTCCTGGGTTCAATTGCTGGTCAGCCTAGCTAAGTAGGAAGATCCCATGTGACATGGCAGTGACCTCATCGCCACATGCCCTGCCACCTCAGCACATATGGGACCAAAAACAAAGAGTGCACATCTCCTGAGATGGCACTATGGAGATAGAGTGACCATGGGGCAGTTCTCCAACTCTTTTCCAAAACATTTCAGCTATCTTTGTGACTATGCAATCCGATTTGACCTGAGTTGCAGTTTCTGTGAATATCCTTTCATCTTTCACTATTTACACTGCAGCCCTTCATGCTTTGATCCTGATTCTCTTCTCCTTGCACACCTCTTGCTTGGGCTATTCTGGATTGACTGTATTTCAGCAAACAAAAGCTTTTCATCTTCCAAACCAAGCAGCAGGAAACCCTACACCAGCAGCAAGCAGCAGGTTCACGATACCCTAACCGCAGGAGCCCAGCAATTGGTATGCAGCATACACTAAACAGGTGAGGGTTGGTGGGCTGGCCCTTCTTGATGCCTTGTTCGCGAGCAGCAAGTAAACCTGCCACGTTTATTCACTTGCTGGCCATTGTGTATGTTATTGCTAAGCGATAGGGACCCCCCCTTCGGTGTCAAGTACCGAGGGAAGCCAGCATGATGATATATGTGATGTGTCACACATGCTAGGTCTCAGGTTGTGCCGTGAGGTCACTGTCCCGACTCATATTTGGTGATCCTCATTGCAGGCTTTGTACATGTGATCATTGGTGATTCATGAGTGTGGACAAGTAATGTAAGTGGCCATACCAAACTTTGTGTTCATGGAGGCCATGATGTCATGCTTGATCCACGGTGGGACGTTCTTCATATTTGGGGCTCATGTTTCTCAATTCCAGTTTTTGCCGTCATGTAGGCCAGGGTGAGGATGGGCCTTGTGGCCCCCGCTTATGCTGAATTTGATGATGGCATTGTGTCGTGTACCATTTCTTTGTGTTTTGCCATGTACCATATGGACATCATTGATGTCATTTTGTCGCACATGACCCCCGTGAATCAATGTGATTTTCTTAATGTGTTGAACTGAGGTTGTGTTCGCATGGTGTTATATGTCCGTAGTTCGGTTGTGCATGGTACAGAAAATCGATTCTTGGAGTAGGGATGCAACATCGTCTTCGATAATCGCATACTCTATTCCAGGGCTTCACTTACACTTCTGTTTGTTCTTCTCCCTTCGCCCGACATTGTCTCATTTGTTCCCCTCGCCATGATCATGTCCATGTATTGATGTGGGTACACTCAATCCAATTTTATGATCGATTGTTTGGACCTCATTGGTCATTCGAATTGATTGATCAAGTGTTTGGTTCTTATCTCAAAGGTTTGCTAACGGGTGTACCTACGGGATTTGTTTGGATTTTGTGGCCAGGAGTTGCCAAGGGTACTTGCAGGAGTTTTTGACTTTGGGTGTTGTGAAACTTGGAAGCACTGGTAAGATCAAGGACAATGCGAGTCACGGGAAAGAGGGTGGAGAAATCGGGTATAGGCGGTAGAGCTCGCACAATGGCAGGGGCTGGTCCTACAGACCTTCTTTATGGTAGCAGAGGTTTACATGCCGCCTACCGCCACCGGGCAGCATGGGCCCTCATGAGCCCTGCCCAAGTGGACCCCGGGTCACCATTGACGATACCATCCGGGAATGGTTGGCTGAAGCCCGAGAAGAAAGAAAGCATTCGGAGAGAGGAGTGGGTACCGACATGGAGGACATCGTCACCTTTTGTGAAGGATCATGTGGAAAGCGATGTCATCTCGGAGTACCCGAGGAAGAATCAGACCAGGTCACGAGTTGCAGCAGCGGCTCAAAGACTAGGCGCTACCGCAAACGCCGTTCGCCAAAACCGTCCAAGGGGGATGCGGAAACGGCGATGAAAATGACGACCAGCCCCGTCCGCCGGATGTTCAGTGCTGCGTCTGCCTCCGAGGGATATCAAACTTGCTACCCTTCAGATAGTACCGGCATAGAGCCAGATTTCCCGGCGGGCCGGTCGCATAGCGCCCCAAATCCTGAACTTGCCCATGCCGCAGAACGGGAGTCATTGCTGCGAAGGGCAGCCACCACCAGAGTCCCGAGGCACACGGGCGACGGTGAGGAGGTTGAGAGGATGGACGGTGAGTGGACAGGAAACACCGTCATGGGTGCAGGAGAAGAGCATGGAGCTGCGGGAAGATTGCCACAGGATCGTGAAGGATATGACTGTCATCCTCATGAGGACACCAAGAAGGCGGTGTGCGGGAAAGCTGCAAGTGGCGATCACTGCCGTTGCCATCATGTGGACTTCCTCATCGAAAGTTATCACCGGTTGGGCAAAGATGCCCTTATTCAAAAGATCAACAAGTTGCATGACAACACCTCTAGAATCCTTGAGGACCAGACCATCTCCGACAACCATCTTAAGACAATTCGATTACATCCAGAGGATTACGAGGCAAAGTTGGAGAGCATGCTGGTACAGCAGCAACGGGTGGTGGACAACATCATGAAGTACTTGGAGACAGTGCAGAACAGGATGAGGGAGTTGGAGAAGCGTGCCGGAGATCCAACGCCCATCCTGGGACCAGGCCCCAACCTGCCACGGGATCCTGCCCCGGGGTCGTTGCTGAGATGGGTGACGAGCTTGAGGCCAGCGGGAGACGGAGTGGCGCCCATGGAGGGTCCCATGGAGTCCGCGCGTTATGGGCCGCCACGGGTCGACCCCTCGTCATTGAGGCACATCCCATTATTTTTCGCAAGTGTCATGCTGGGGCAGAAGACGCCGGAGAAAGGCCTGAGGTTTGATACGCCGAAGAGGGATACCCGTGAGGAGACCGTTGAGATCGACATGAGTAGTCCTCCACTCCCGGCGACGTTTGACGCCAGAGCGGCCTATGCGGCACGTGTGGACGAAGAACCCTCGAGGTCAGCGGCTTGCAGAGGTTGTTCAAATTGAGGAGCGGAAGATCCCTGGGCGCGCGACCCGCGGTCAGGAATATGGACTATTGGAGGTGCAAGTGTGGGAGAAGCTGAGCCCCGGCCACGTGCAGACATGGAAATCAGGGGGGTATATTCCCACTCCCCAAGCAATGCGAGTTCAGGAGGAATCTGCCTCGGGGGCGTCATCGCTTCGGATGTTGGGGATGCCGTGAGGCTCGAAGACCTTCGGGGTGTGAAAATTCTCTACTACGACGCCAATGCTGCCAACCTTGACGACTTCATCCTCAACTGGGAAGATTTAGCCGAGGAAGTCGGGGGTGAGATGCCGCAGTTTGCCCGTGACAAGTGGGCTAGTCGCACTTTCGCACATCGTTTGGCCTCTCAGCTAAAGGCGGATTTACGTGATCAAATTCAGGAGAGGAGGATCAGCAATGCCTTGATTGATTGGAGCAAGAAGAAAGATTTGATGCTCCAAACCAAAAGTTGAACGATCTTTTGTCACTACCCCTCAACTTGGAGCGTGCAGAATTGCGGTTGAAGGATCGGAGGAGGTATCTCCAAAAGTACTGCCGGCTTCTAAAGCAAGTGGAAGATTGGTCCGAAACAAGCGAGATTCGCCATCTCTTGCGAGATGTACTACCATTGTATTGCAAGAAGCGTGTGGAAGACGAAGAAAAGAGGGGAGCAAAGAAGCGCTTGGCTGTAGGCATTATGTTGCTGGAAGATCAGCATCCTGGTGTCATGGAAGATTTCCGGCGAAACCTGGGAGAGCCGGACCGGATCATCTTCATGAAGAATTCGGTCTTTGTGGAGGTGTTCGGGGACACGGCCGGAGGACGTTTGCTGCAGCTCAACAACGTCTAGTGGAGACGTGGAGAGAAGCTGAGCATGCAGATGATCCCAGCACGCATGAGCCTGGACTCAATAGTCGAATACGCGAGTATGGAATTGAAGGTTAATTCCAAAAACGAGGCTCACGTTAAGGACTGTCAGGGTCATGGGAATCGGGAGCGCCGCGACGATCGGTATTATCGTCAAATCCAAGAAGATCCAACCGTCGGCGATGATTGAAGTCAACTTCCAGGGTCTGAGGATGGAGAGACGTCGTCTGGCGGGGAGTACATGACTCGGGAAGATCATGAGGATGCACACTTCTTTGCGTTCCTGGCCCACAACACGAAAGCGTATGGTCATGACAAGGCCAAGTGGAGGAACGCCCCACCCCGTCAAGGAAAGGAGGCGCTGAGAATTTGAAATCCCCTGTTGACCTTTACCGAGTACCGGCGGGAGCATGGTGGGTGCTGGGTCTGCTATGGGAAAGGGCGATCCCATAAGCACGACGACAGAATGTGCAAGGTGTACGACGAGGATAAGCGGGCATACTTCCAAGCCCACCCCGAAAAAGTCCCCAAGGAGAAGTTGATTGACGAATGGAAAGAGAGACAAGCTGATGAAGGTCAACATGTGCGATCAAGCCGGGGTGGCAACCGGCGGATTCGGCGCATTGATGAGGTTGCCAACTCGCTAAGGAAGGCCACAGAGGACTTGAAAAACTTGCAAGAACGAATGGGAAGTCAAGGCCCAGGTTACTCGCAGCAGGATGGTGCTGCGGTAGACCGGACCTAGAGAAGCCCCCACGGGGATGGGACACCGGAGGCCTCTCCCTCCAAATCAGCAAAATCGAATTAAAGAAGGTACCCATGGTACCAAAGAGGGCTCTGGAAGAGCCAAGAAAGCTGAGCTTTGCAATTCCCAGCCAATGGAACACCCTTCCCAGGGCAGTACATATGGATTTGGGTGCCACACAATGAAATAATGGAGAGACCAGGGAGAGCCCTGTGGATGGGCATGACCAGCCCAAGATCTACAGCATCCGGAATCATACGCTCGAAGTATTGATGCACCCAAGCGTACTAGAGGTGCATGCGTGAGAGCTGTCCATACTCCACATTGAGCCGAACAGCAATTGCACTTGAAAGTGCGAGTAGGGTGTGGAAAGAAAGAGGTAATTCGGGATGTATTGGTGGATACGGGTGCCCAAGTGAGCTTGGTTCGGATGGGATTATTTTCGGAAGAATTCCTCAAGAACAGCCAGAGACCGGTGCCCTTGAAGGTCGCCAATGGCGAAATTTTGGGTGGGGGTACCCATGAATCGACTATCGGCCTGGAACTTTCGGAACATGATTGCTTGGACCGACCGGATTTGGTGAAGCGGATCGTACTTTCCGGGAATTGTTATGCCGCGGATATTTCTGATTGGGATATTATTATGGGGTATGATTTTTTGGTGAGCAATGCCATTGAAGCTCTTCCTCACCATGCAACGTTGGTTCGAGAACACAAGGAGCATCATACTTGGCTATCTACGGACCATACCCGAGGATTATCTCAGTGGAGCGGAGATAAAGAGTAAAGAATCGTGCGGGCGATAATGAGCGTGAGTATCAGGTTCAATGGGGACCGCTGAGGTCATCTCATGGAATATGGCTTGGCGCCACAAGTGTACAATCGCATGGTTCAACAACTTGGAGGCGAAAAAGGCGAGACAGATGTATTTGCTTCCCAGGATGCCCCCCAGCTAAGGAATTGTACGAGGCATTGGCACAAGCGGGACTCTGCGTGGTCAAAGCATTGGGCATTGAAGGAGTCGGGGCCCATGTACTAACATGGTGCTCAAGAAGACACCAGACGTACGGTGAACAGGATTATTGTGGATAGAGCAATGGTATCCCCGTTGTGACTGGCATAGGATCCAGCCCATGTCCGTTGGGGGATCTAAAACCAATTTTGGACTCCATCACTCCAAACGAGATGCAATTTGGACCTGAGGAGCAGTTGCTCATCGATGCCAAGGGTATACCAATGCCCGCCCCGGGACAAGCATGGAGTACCAAGGCTTTCCTGGTTGATGGTTGACAGTGCCAACCCACTGGTGATGAAGCGTTCATCAGTAGGGTAGAGGCTGTGCCAAGGAGGGTCATCTTTGATGAAAAGAGTGACCCTACAGAGAGTGTTGACGTACTTTCACACTCGGATATCGACCAGGTTGTCGCCTACATGAGGATGGGTATGCATGACCCAGTGGCTGCTGGAAAGGTGCGAGCCCAGGCAAATTCACCCCATTGGTGGGACGACCGGGAGTTGGTGACCTGGAAGTTTGAGAAGGATGTGTTCATGGCAAGAGTTATGGACCTTTGGACCGACCAATATGATGGTCCGATAGGGTCTGACCTTCCGACATGGGGTTTTCCAAGAGTGGGTGACGAATTCGACAAATTCGACCCCGTGACCCAAAACCTTCGAAGATCATCGGTGGGAACGGCAGCCCACGTCAATGAACAGGGCATATCAGACGAGGAGATGTTGGAAATGGATCAACAAGAGGCATACAATACCGTGAAGGTGGTAGTTTCAATACCCCGGCAGGCGGCGGAAGAAGCCAACGAGAACGGGAAGGTAGCCGAGCTCAAGGACAGACTTATTGAAGCCTATCCATGGCTATTTAGTGGGGTTGTCAACAAGAACCCTTCGGATCGTGGGAAGTGCGGTACGGCCAGGATCAAGCTTAAAACTCAAATCCCTTAAATCTGTCAAACACTTACTTCCAGCACACTGTCACAACGACATACACCCTTCCCAGAGCAGAGACTACTACTCTCATACTTTCTCGTTTCCCCCGTTTCCCCTTCAAATGGGTTAATGGCCTGTATAGTTGCACAAGCTACAAACCACACCACATTCTTAACAAATATCTCTGCTCTAAGTGCCTACTGGAACACCCCCTGGACCCCGTCACAGCAGTGACTGAATGCACGGCAACTGAACACCTACGACAGGCCATCATCAACGCCTGGCCTCCCCCCTTCCACAGACTTATTTCTGACTGGCGGACCACCGCAACATCGGGTGACCGGCGTAACCTTATCCGCACTCTGATTCCAAACTCTCTAGGTAACATTCTTCGTTCACCCCTACCTGCATTCGGTTACACTCAACACAGAAATCACCTTTACACAGCCATGAAAACACGGCGCCAACGCCTCAAAACAACAGTTCAAGACGTCCAGCAGTGGCTCAGAGATATCCCCAAACCCTGATCTGAGTGCATTGTCAGCAGCACTCAAGGCGAAACTGGGGCTCTCCGATTTGAAGAAGCCCCAACCTACCGCATCCCCTGTGGAACCTTTGACCAGGGATGTGAGAAAATGCTGAGGCGTCCGAAGCTCTCCTATGGACACCTGTCCGACCCTTTCCAGGCCCCTGTGAGGACTGTGCCTGTCTGTAGTGTAGGCCACACCACAGAGGCCGAGATGAAGAGGTATGGCCTGGCTGCACTAGCGCCATTGGCCATCACGCACCCCTCACCCCCTACATGTGGAACAGGTGACCTAGGTGTACCAGTAGGGGGACAAAGGCCATCGTCAGGGCAAACCTTCTAATTCCAAAAACTCGCCCGAGTGGGCTGGGGAGTTCTCTGAATTTTTACTCCTCACAGGTCAGCAACGTGCTGACATCAGGACTAAGTGCACACTCATCAAGAAGTTGTGCAAAAAGAAATTTCTCCAGCGGCAAGTGAAGACCGCAATCAGGGAGAGCTCCAACTGGGGGGATCTCCTGAAGAGACTGGAACAAATGCACCCAGTCTACGAGATGGACGTGAGTGTCCGTACTGAGATCGAAGAGTTGCCTTCACTCTCCAAATTCCATGCATTTGTGGCGCAGCTGGAAGAGCTCATGGGACGCATGACGAAGCCGGTTCGGATCCCAATTGGCTGCATTGTTCTACGTTTGAGTGATTTCCGCGATTTCAGCGATTTCGTGTATGAACTCAGGAGAATTCCGAATTTCCACTATTTATCAACCACAGGATGGAGGCTTTAACATTTCTGGCCAGGCCTGCTGTGTGTGTGCGCGCCCTTCTCGTGTTCCTGTTGGTGTGCGCGTGCTCTCTGTTTCCTCAATGCGGGCCGATCATTTGAACATTCCTCCCTATGGGTGCTAATAGTATTAATTTCTATCCTGTTGCAGAAATGCATACAAATTGGAGGCTAGGGCAACTCCAGTGGATGATAGAAGGCCCGGAACTGCGATCTGCATAGACCCTGGTGTGGTGCCTCCGCCCACACCGGCTGTCGCCCTTGAGGGGACTGGTACATGTTATTGGGCGCATCTGCTCCTGCAGTGCTACGCCTACGCGTATGGGGAAAACAAGTCCCTTGAAGCTGGGGGAGCCCTAGTGGAAGAGGAGTTGAAGTGGAAGTGGCTGAGATAGGGCGCATCGGGCCGGGAGAAAGTAACTCGGTCGTTGCTCCGCCATGAATGTCTTCTATTTCTCTTATTCATCCATTGTTTGCTTTGCGTGTGAATCATGATAATTAAACTTTCCGATCGAGATGGTGTGTGTGGAACATACTGTGTGCACGTTGAATGGGTGGAAATGCAATTAGGCAATATTGGTTTCCCATGGCCATGTGTGGATGGTTTCTGATGCACATGATAATTTGTGTTTGCCCATGCCTTTGGTTCCCAAGCAATTAGGCACCAGGTGATGGGACTGAGTGCCGTGTCCAAGCATGTGAGGGCATGAGGCATATGCCGTGTGTTGGCTTTACATTTTGTTCGTGCCTTTGGTTCACGATACCCGAACCGCAGGAGCCCAGCAATTGGTATGCAGCATACACTAAACAGGTGACGGTTGGTGGGCTGGCCCTTCTTGATGCCTTGTTCGCGAGCAGCAAGTAAACCCGCCACATTTATTCACTTGCGGGCCATTGTGTATGTTATTGCTAAGCGATAGGGACCCACCCTTCGGTGTCAAGTACCGAGGGAAGCCAGCATGATGGTATATGTGATATGTCACACATGCTTTTTTTGAAATGAAGATTGCGTCAAATTGAAACTCAATTTGTGCTTCTATTCCCTCAGCACACGATAGCAAAGCAAGAAGCCTCAGCCAATAATGTACTGGTCGTAATGAACTCCGAGCGTCTCAAACACTAACGGGTATGCATTTTGCTGCCATCAAGCAGCCTCATCAGCCCAAACATGGACTACACAACGATATAGTAGATAGTATGCACAAAACAGAACAAATGGCGACCAATTACACAAATTGCGATGCGAGTGGCAAACAAAGGCGACAGCCACTTACAAATTTTGATGTCGGTCACGCGCGCGCCAAATCACACTGGCCCACAGCAATAAGATCTTGTACAGTCAATTCTTGGGAAACATTATCCACCCTCCCACCCTCCCCGGACTCCCTGAGTGTGCTCATAGCAAGGCGATGCCACACCGCACGCATGTTGGGCATAGGCTTGTAAGTGACAAACAAACGGACACCCGGAATGTGTGTAGTCAAGCGGCGCTGCACCCACCTCAACAACTGACTCAGCAAAAAATCCATGGAGGCATGAAAGGGCACACGCAAGACATGTATAGACCTGTCGGGTGCCGCCCGCTCCTTTCGATTCATAAAACGGGGCTTCATGCTCCATGACAAAGGCAAAGATTCAAACGCACAGCGAGGGTAGTGCAAACGAGCCAAACACAAGGAGAGGCGCTCCGACACCACATCAAAATACACCGAATGTGAATTGGTGCGAAGGTAGCGCGCTCT
Organism: Eutreptiella sp. 'Long Island Sound 2002'; assembly: GCA_964036045.1. Lineage (NCBI taxonomy): Eukaryota > Euglenozoa > Euglenophyceae > Eutreptiales > Eutreptiaceae > Eutreptiella > Eutreptiella sp. 'Long Island Sound 2002'. Next base: position 117,346,684 of record OZ038379.1, read on the forward strand.
CTCGGCCTTAATCAATGACAGCTTATGCGTACGTGGATTATTACTTCGCCATGGCATGTACACCCCATAGTTTGTCCTCTTAAAATTAGTGCAATACCTCAGCTCCCCCCGAAGGGATATCACAAATACATCCAAGAAATCAACATGTTCTTGTTTGCAAAAGTGCTGTACTTCAAAGGGCAGGTGCGGGGGGTACACTCGCTGTGGGTGAGCCACCACATGTGGCGCCCACACCACAGGATGGAGAAGGAACAAATCATCGATGAAACGATTGTGCATAAACCCACGCACGCCTGGGAGAGGACACAAAAATTCGTAATAACGATCAATCAAATTGGCGAATGGTGGCGCTGCATTTGTTCCCCCCGGGAAACCAAAGCGCTGGCGATATAGCCCTTGGCCTTGAGCGACGAACAATGTGTGACCGAAAGGAAAAGCAAGTAGAAACTCCCCCAACGTTAACGCACCACAATGTATAATATCAAGGAATGGGAGGGCCTCAGCACATTGCTCAAACAGCCCCACGGGAAGCGGTTGAAAAAGCCAGGAGGCGAATGATAGTTCTTGGGCAGTAAATTGACACACGGAGCGATGCTCCATGAACCTATCCTTCCAAAAACGCCATGCATCCCGCACATCCGACCATAGAAAATTAGAGTACATATTGGAGAAGTCAATCACCGTCACCGCTAACTCACCCGAGGAAAAAGAGTACTTATCATCAAATGCATGCAAACGTGTAACAAAGTCTAATGTATCCACCAATGGGGCGAAGAATGGGTCCATAGCACGATCCAATCAAAGAAACAATGAACCCACCACGGAAAGGACAATTGAAGAGGCCGATGTGGCCCATTGCACCATGCCAACCATAGGTCTACTTGGCCAATGGCCTTGGACATATTTTAGGCCCTTATGGGACTTGCACAACAAGTAAAAATTTGGAAAGCGTGGCATCGATCGGAGATGCAAGAAAAAGTCAATGAAATCAACCAAATCGTGTGGCAAGAGTGTAATCATAGCATCATGAACGCGATCAACCCAGTGCTTTGCCTTTTCTAACCACCAGCTTAGGTCATCCTTTGTAGAACCAAGTTTCACATAGCGGCATGTGCCGTCGGGCAATTTGCTATCTAGTTGGTGGCGTACTTCAGACTGGTACGCCGCAACCGAGATGACCGTGAACGAACAATCTTTATCACCACTCACAATCAGCCAATCCTTAAATAATGGTCTCACCATAGATAAGGACAAACCAACACCGCGGCGCGGTAGTTCCGAGGGACGGGAAGAGGAGAAGGCACATATCATGGAATCACGAACATAAGAAATGCTTGACTTGATGGCAAATGCGGCATTGCCACATTCTTCTCTCAGCTTTTCAGGAAATGGCGTTCCTTTCTTGTGGTGGAGATGCTTATATGGCAACGTTTCATAGAAGTTCGGACTTTCATTGTCCTCTTTCTTCTTTAGAAAAAATGCATTCCACAACAATACACGCTCCAAATCGTGCAACCAAGGAAGACATGGGCGTACACCTGGGGCCAAGTGTGATAGAAAATTGAATATAGGGGGGTAATGAAATGGCAACATCACCCTCTAGATACTGGGGAAGAGAAGAGACATGCAAAATGTTATGAAGCGATGCGAGTAGTCGCTTGCGACGGCGCTTGCAATCGTACAACTTCCTGCGTTCGCGCCAACGTGGCGAACGTTTCACCCCCTTGGGCTCTCGGAACGTCTCGATTCTCCTTGGTTGGGGCGCTTGCGGGTCTTGCGGTGTTTCTTTCTCTTGTTTTGTTGATATCGGGGACTCAAAGCGAAGGATACCGAGGTGTGATGGAATCCCTTCGATGAGACGCTTCGTTTGCTTCCGTGGCTTGAGCTCTGCCGGCTTGGTGTGGACCTCGCACGATTTGAGCGAGCGCTCCGAGCACTGTGAGAGCTTGAGGCGCTTGCGGAACGCGTACCACCACCGGGCTGACAGTGTTGCCCGTTTTTTGACTCGTGTGGTTGAGAGTGAGAATGAGAATGGAAAGATGAGCTCAATACTTGTTTCAAAGCAAGCCGCAAATCAGAAATTTGTTCGGTGAGGGGTTTGTCTTTTTACGCATCCTCGACAAAAGCTTCTTTGATCACCTTGGCATTTTGTACCTTTGTTTGGGTACGCACCATTTTGGCTTTTTGGCGCTCTTCCCATCGTTGAAATTGAAGTTCAAACCGACTTTGAATGATCACCGAAGCTTCTGTGACACCACGGCACCACGCGGCAGCACAGTACCACGGGGCACAGCACGGGCGAGCAGGGCACCGAGGGAGAGCGGGCCACACAGCAACACCGCACAGGGCGGAGACGACAGGAAACACACAACACAACACCCCAGAGCGCACACGGCACAAAGCACAACGGCGAACAACACCACCCAGCAACACGCCACAGCAAAACACACACAGCGCGGGGGGAGGAGACAAAACACGGCGCCAGAAGGCACACGACCCCAAGACGACGGACAGCGCACCAGGACACAACACAGCGCGCGGCAGCACCAAACGGAGCAAAACAAAACAACACAGCGCACAACAACGCAACGCCAGGCGGCACAACGCGCAGCAACACGGCGCAGCACAGCACCCAGGGACACGCCACAGCACGCCACCGAGACACGACACCAGGAGCCACCAGGACCCACCAGGAGACAACAGAGGAGAGCCAGGCCCAACAGCAAACACACAAACACAACGGGCAACAACACAAAACACCAGCCAGCCCCGCGAGGGCAAGAGAGCACCGAACAGAGAGCAACGACGCAGGCACACCAGCACAGCACCGCACGGGCAGAGCACAGAAAGAGAAACGACCCGGAACCGGCCCGGAGCCCAGAACCAACGGGGAACAACAGGAAACCAGCGCCACCAGCAAGGAAAAAAAAAGAAGAAGACAGGGCACCACAGCACAGCACCACAAGGGAAAACAGCGCCACAGACCCACCAGAAAAAGCACAGATGACACGCACAGCACAACGAAAGGGCACCAGCACAGCGCAGCACAGCACCGCAAAGGGCGGAGAGGACAGGGAACACACAGCACGACACCCCAGAACACACACAGCAGACGCGCAGCGGCGGGAAACAAACAAGAGGCGCAAGCAACGACGCAAACCAACAGCAGAGCACAGCAGCACACCACCACACGACAACACAGCGCAACAGAACACAACACAGGGCAGCGGAACACCAAGACACAACACGCCGAACGACAAGGCGGCGAGCCATGCGGCCAGACAAGGACAGCACCACAGAAGCACGACACCAAGACCCAGCAGGAGACAGCAGAGGACAGCCAGGTGCAGCAGCGAACACCACGCAACACCAGCCAGCGCACACACAGCAACGACAGGGACAGCATCACCGAGGCACACGCGGGCACACCAAACGGCCCAAGACACACAAACCCGCCCCAACCGGCAAAGAAAAAAAAACAACGGAAAAAGGAAGAACAAGAAAAAAAAGGGGGGGGGGCGCAGAGGCCCGAGGAAACCGGAAAACAGGAGACGCCAGGGACAACGTCGGGGGGGGGGGGGGAAGGAAGAGGGGGAGGACAAAGACGCCAAGGCCCAAGGCACCCGGGACCGGAAAACACGCAAAGCAGGACACAACGATGGCGTAACGAGGGGGGGGGAGGGGAAAAGGAAAAAAAAACAACCAACAACAACCACAAACAGGGCAACCCCAGCCCGGAGGGGGCCGAACAAGCAGAGAGCGAACCAAGAACGGCCAAAGGAAAGGTGAGGCGCACCAGAACGCGCCCGGGAGGCCGGCCTGCCCGACCCGGCCAAGCAGGGCACGCACACGCACACACAGGCGGGACCCGGGCGTGGCGTCCTCCGACCCGAAAGGGGCGGTGTCGGCGTCCACACGAAACAGCCCCGGTGCACCGGCCGAGTCCCCCGTCGCAAGACGGACGGTACGGGAAACCGGACGCATCAGTGAACGGGTCCACACACGCCAAACCACCGCAGCGCACGCAGCCCAAGACCAAAGCCGGAGGGACTCGCCAGGGACAAACCCATCGCGGGGCCCCGAACGGGTACGACACGGAGCGCGCCCAGCGCCCTTGTCTCGGCAGGGGCGAGCAGCAGGCACAAAGAGCCCGGTTTTCGGCCGGCCTCCACGTGCCCCGCGCAGCCACCCAGTAAAGCCGGGGGCAGCAGCCCCCGGGGTGGGGGAAAGAACCATGGCGACGGGAAATCCGACCGAAGCACCGAGAGCGACCGGACCGGACGAGGAGCGGCGCACCAATGCGGGGCCACGAGGCACGCCAGAGAGGCACGCCGCCGGCCACAACCACGGCATGAGGACAGGTGCCAAGCCACAACGGCCACCAGGTGCCGCGAACCCGGGAAGCCCGCACAACACACGACGAACCGCGGCATGGGACAAGGTGCCATGGACTGCGCAGCGGGGGAAGCAGGGGAGGAGCAGCGACGATGGGCGCGCGAAAAAAAAAAAGCACCAAAGCACCACACACACAAACGCCGGAACGCAAAAAGAGAAAGAAACATGACGCCCCGGATAGGAGCATCCGGGGCGGATTGGAGCTCGGCCTGAGCCCCCGGACTGCATCGTCCGGGCGTGAACCTGGTGCCACGGACTGGAGCGTCCGAGGCAACGGAGAGAATACGACAAAAAGACGCCCCGGATTGGAGCATCCAGGGCGGAGTGGAGCGCGGCCCAAGGCCCCGGACTGGATCGTCCGGGGGAGAACCCGGTGCCACGGACTGAAGCAACCGACGCAATGGAGAGAATACGTTAAAAAAAACGCCACGGATTGGAGCAACCGGGGCGGAATGAAGCACAGCACTAGCCCCCGCACTGGATTGTCCGGGGGTGAACCAGGTGCCACGGATTGGAGCATCCGAGGCAACTGAGAGAATACGATAAAAAGACGGGCCGGATTGGAGCAACCGGGGCGGAATGAAGCACGGCACCAGCCCCCGGACTGGATCGTCCGGGGGTGAACCCGGTGCCACGGACTGGAGCGTCCGAGGCAACGGAGAGAATATGGCAAAAAGACGCCCCGGATTGGAGCAACCGGGGCAGAGTGGAGCGCGGCCCAAGCCTCCGGACTGGATCGTCCGGGGGAGAACCCTGTGCCACGGACTGGAGCATCCGAGTCAACGGAGAGAATACGTTAAAAAGACGCCCCGGAATGGAGCCACCGGGGCGGAATGAAGCACGGCACTAGCCCCCGGACTTGATCGTCCGGGGGCGAACCCGGTGCCACGGACTGGAGCATCTAAGGCAACGGAGAGAATACGATAAAAAGACGCCCCGGATGGGAGCAACCGGGGCGGACTGAAGCACGGCACTAGCCCTCGGACTGGATCGTCCGGGGGTGAACCCGTTGCCAAGGACTGGAGTGTCCGAGGCAACGGAGAGAATACGGCACATAGACGCCCCGGATTGGAGCATCCGGGGTGCAGGGGAGCACGGCACTACGCCCCGGACTGGATCGTCCGGGGGTGAACCAAGTGCCACGGACTGGAGCATCCGAGGCAACGGAGAGAATACGTCAAAAAGACGCCCAGGAATGGAGCAACCTCGGCGGAATGAAGCACGGCACTAGCCGCCGGACTGGATGGTCTGGGGGTGAACCAAGTGCCATGGACTGGAGCATCCAAGGCAACGGAGAGAATACGATAAAAAGACGCCCCGGATTGGAGCAACCAGGGCGGAATGAAGCACGGCACTAGCCCCCGGACTGGATCATCCGGGGCTGAACCCAGAGCCACGGACTGGAGCGTCTGAGGCAACGGAGAGGATACGACAAAAAGACGCCCCGGATTGGAGCATCCGGGGCAACGGAGAGAATACAATAAAGAGAAGCCCCGGATTGGAGCAACCGGGGCAGAGTGGAGCACAGCCCAAGCCCCCGGACAGGATCGTCCGGGGGGGAACCCGGTGCCACGGACTGGAGCATCCGAGGCAACGGAGAGAATACGATAAAAAGACGCCCCGGATTGGAGCAACCGGGGCGGAATGAAGCACGGGACTAGCCCCTGGACTGTATCGTCCGGGGGCGAACCAGGTGCCACGGACTGGAGCATCCGAGGCAACGGAGAGAATACGATAAAAATACGCCCTGGATTGGAGCAACCGGGGCGGAGTGGAGCACGGCCCAAGCCCCCGGACTGGATCGTCCGGGGGAGAACCGGGTGCCACGGACTGGAGCATCCCAACAACGGAGAGAAAACGAAAAAAAAGACGACCCGGATGGGAGCAACCGGGGCGGAATGAAGCACGGCACTAGCCCCCGGACTGGATCGTCCGGGGGTGAACCAAGTGCCACGGACTGGAGCATAGAGGCAACAGAGAGAATACGAAAATGTGATGCCCCGGATTGGAGCAACCGGGGCAGAATGAAGCACGGCACTAGCCCCCGGACTGGATCGTCCGGGGATGAACCCGGTGCCACGGACTGCAGCGTCCGAGGCAACGGAGAGAATACGACAAAAAGACGCCCCGGATTGGAGCATCCGGGGCAACGGAGAGAATATGGCAAAAAGACGCCCCGGATTGGAGCAACCGGGGCGGAGTGGAGCACGGCCCAAGCCCCCAGAGTGGATTGTCCGGGGGAGAACCCGGTGCCATGGACTGGAGCATCCGAGTCAACGGAGAGAATACGATAAAAAGACGCCCCGGATTGGAGCAACCGGGGCGGAATGAAGCACGGGACTAGCCCCCGGACTGTATCGTCCGGGGGCGAACCAGGTGCCACGGACTGGAGCATCCAAGGCAACGGAGAGAATAGGATAAATAGATGCCCTGGATTGGAGCAACCGGGGCGGAGTGGAGCACGGCCGAAGCCCCCGGACGGGATCGTCCGGGGGAGAGCCCTGTGCCACGGACTGGAGCATCCCAGGCAACGGAGACAAAACGATAAAAAGACGCCTCGGATTGGAGCAACCAGGGCGGAATGAAGCACGGCACTAGCCCCCGGACTGGAGCGTCCGAGGCAAAGGAGAGAATACGACGAAAAGACGCCCCGGATTGGAGCATCCAGGGCGGAGTGGAGCGCGGCCCAAGGCCCCGGACTGGATCGTCCGGGGGAGAACCCGGTGCCACGGACTGAAGCAACCGAGGCAATGGAGAGAATACGTTAAAAAAAACGCCCCGGATTGGAGCAACCGGGGCGGAATGAAGCACAGCACTAGCCCCCGGACTGGATTGTCCGGGGTTGAAACAGGTGCCACGGATTGGAGCATCCGAGGCAACTGAGAGAATACGATAAAAAGACGGGCCGGATTGGAGCAACCGGGGCGGAATGAAGCACGGCACCAGCCCCCGGACTGGATCGTCCGGGGGTGAACCCGGTGCCACGGACTGGAGCGTCCGAGGCAACGGAGAGAATATGGCAAAAAGACGCCCCGGATTGGAGCAACCGGGGCAGAGTGGAGCGCGGCCCAAGCCTCCGGACAGGATCGTCCGGGGGAGAACCCTGTGCCACGGACTGGAGCATCCGAGGCAACGGAGAGAATACGTTAAAAAGACGCCCCGGAATGGAGCCACCGGGGCGGAATGAAGCACGGCACTAGCCCCCGGACTTGATCGTCCGGGGGTGAACCCGGTGCCACGGACTGGAGCATCCGAGGCAACGGAGAGAATACGATAAAAAGACGCCCCGGATGGGAGCAACCGGGGCGGACTGAAGCACGGCACTAGCCCTCGGACTGGATCGTCCGGGGGTGAACCCGGTGCCAAGGACTGGAGTGTCTGAGGCAACGGAGAGAATACGGCACATAGACGCCCCGGATTGGAGCATCCGGGGTGGAGGGGAGCACGGCACTACGCCCCGGACTGGATCATCCGGGGGTGAACCAAGTGCCACGGACTGGAGCATCCGAGGCAACGGAGAGAATACGTCAAAAAGACGCCCAGGAATGGAGCAACCTCGGCGGAATGAAGCACGGCACTAGCCGCCGGACTGGATGGTCTGGGGGTGAACCAAGTGCCATGGACTGGAGCATCCAAGGCAACGGAGAGAATACCATAAAAAGACGCCCCGGATTGGAGCAACCAGGGCGGAATGAAGCACGGCACTAGCCCCCGGACTGGATCATCCGGGGCTGAACCCAGAGCCACGGACTGGAGCATCTGAGGCAACGGAGAGGATACGACAAAAAGACGCCCCGGATTGGAGCATCCGGGGCAACGGAGAGAATACGATAAAGAGAAGCCCCGGATTGGAGCAACCGGGGCGGAGTGGAGCACAGCCCGAGCCCCCGGACAGGATCGTCCGGGGGGGAACCCGGTGCCACGGACTGGAGCATCCGAGGCAACGGAGAGAATACGATAAAAAGACGCCCCGGATTGGAGCAACCGGGGCGGAATGAAGCACAGGTTTAGCCCCCGGACTGTATCGTCCGGGGGCGAACCAGGTGCCACGGACTGGAGCATCCGAGGCAACGGAGAGAATACGATAAAAATACACCCTGGATTGGAGCAACCGGGGCGGAGTGGAGCACGGCCCAAGCCCCGGGACTGGATCGTCCGGGGGAGAACCGGGTGCCACGGACTGGAGCATCCCAGACAACGGAGAGAAAACGAAAAAAAAGACGACCCGGATGGGAGCAACCGGGGCGGAATGAAGCACGGCACTAGCCCCCGGACTGGATCGTCCGGGGGTGAACCAAGTGCCACGGACTGGAGCATAGAGGCAACAGAGAGAATACGAAAAAATGACGCCCCGGATTGGAGCACCGGGGCAGAATGAAGCACGGCACTAGCCCCCGGACTGGATCGTCCGGGGATGAACCCGGTGCCACGGACTGCAGCGTCTGAGGCAACGGAGAGAATACGACAAAAAGACGCCCCGGATGGGAGCATTCGGGGCAACGGAGAGAATATGGCAAAGAGACGCCCCGGATTGGAGCAACCGGGGCGGAGTGGAGCACGGCCCAAGCCCCCAGAGTGGATTGTCCGGGGGAGATCCCGGTGCCATGGACTGGAGCATCCGAGGCAACGGAGAGAATACGATAAAAAGACGCCCCGGATTGGAGCAACCGGGGCGGAATGAAGCACGGGACTAGCCCCCGGACTGTATCGTCCGGGGGCGAACCAGGTGCCACGGACTGGAGCATCCAAGGCAACGGAGAGAATACGATAAAAAGATGCCCTGGATTGGAGCAACCGGGGCGGAGTGGAGCACGGCCGAAGCCCCCATACTGGATCGTCCGGGGGAGAACCCTGTGCCACGGACAGGAGCATCCCAGGCAACGGAGACAAAACGATAAAAAGACGCCTCGGATTGGAGCAACCGGGGCGGAATGAAGCACGGCACTAGCCCCCGGACTGGAGCGTCCGAGGCAAAGGAGAGAATACGACGAAAAGACGCCCCGGATTGGGGCATGCGGGGCTGAGTGGAGCACCCGGACTGGATCGTCCGGGGAGCATCCGGTGCCACGGACTGGAGCGTCCGAGGCAACAGGGAGGAAACGACAAAAAGACGCCCCGGATTGGAGCATCCGGGGCGGAGTGGAGCACGGTGCAACCAGTGTGCTTAGGGTGGCGTCAGAGGGGTGAGGGGCGGGGGCGGGAGGGGAGCGACCCGTGCCAGGCGCATAAAACGGTCCCCGGATGGATGAGGATCCAGTGGGCCCAGGCCACAGGGTTGCTGGCGGCCCGGTGGGGTATAAACACGTGATGAGGGATGTGATGGGTCCGCACAACAGCCCAGCTGATTAGACTGGGGACGCGGTACAGGGGAAAAGGGCGGGAAGGGTGCGACCCGTGCTAGGTGCACGAAACGGTCCCCGGATGGATGAGGATCCAGTGGGCCCGCGCCACAGGGTTGCTCGCGGCCCGGTGGGGTAAAAACACGGGATGAGGGATGGGATGGGGCCGCACAGCAGCCCAGGGGATTAGGCTGGGGCCGCGGCACAAGGGAAAGGGACGGGGGCGGGAAGGGAGCGACCTGTGCTAGGCGCACGATGCGGTCCCCGGATGGAAGAGGATCCAGTGGGCCCGCGCCACAGGGTTGCAGGCGAACCGGTGGGGTATAAACACGGGATGATGGGACAAGGGGACGGGACGGGGAAGGGCGTGTGGTTAGGGCCGCAGAACGGCCCGACGGGGTAGGGAGTCCAGGGGACGCAGGGACCGGGCTCGTGCCGGGAAGAGGCCAAGGGGAATGGGACATGGGATGGGGAGGCAGACCGAAAGCGCCAAGCAACAGCCCCGTGGGATTGGGAAACCAGTCGCCATGGAGTGGTGAACCATGGGCTAACCATGGGGAACCTGACCACGGGAAGTTAGGAAAACGCCCTGAACTCCGGGACAGCCGTGAGGTGTCCGCAGGGGTGAGGGTTGACCTTGAGATCCCCGGGTCAATGGCCTGAGTACACGTAGGTTCACGCGTGAGCGGGACCAGGGGGAACGTCGACACCCAAGTGCATCCGGGAGCCGAGTGGGTACTCCAACCCGTGAGGGATGGGGAGTGGTGGAATGTGGTTGGAAGAGAGAAATGCTCCGCTGTCGGCGAGGGCTATCCACAGGAAACCCGCCTGCAGGCGCCCAATAGGCTTTGCTAGGGGGGGAAGGCCGGGGGATCCTTCAGAGGGTGACCGGAAGGAGCTGAAACAGTGAGGGTAGCGACTAAAGGGAGCCTACCGCCAGTCATGCCCCAAGGGAACCTGGTGGAAGTTCTCGGCCGTGAGGTGAGACAGGGGTCGCCAGGGGAACTGATGGTGGAGAGCTCTCCTTCTCGCCAGAGGCGGCCACCATGTAAAACAAACAAGGAGATGTCAGATGAGGCTGCGGACGCGGCCGCCCTTACTTACTTACTTAGTACTTACTGTAGGCTTTAACATTTCTGGTTCAGACCAGGCCTGCTGTGTGTGTGCGCGCCCTTCTCGTGTTCCTGTTGGTGTGCGCGTGCTCTCTGTTTCCTCAATGCGCGCCGATCGTTTGAACATTCCTCCCAATGGGTGCTAAAAGTGTTAATTTCTATCATGTTGCAGAAATGCATACAAATTGGAGGCTAGGGCAAATCCAGTGGATGATAGAAGGCCCGGAACTGCGATCTGCATAGACCCTGGTGTGGTGCCCCCGCCCACACCGGCTGTCGCCCTTGAGGGGACTGGTACATGTCATTGGGCGCATCTGCTCCTGCAGTGCCACGCCTACGCGTATGGGGGATCACAAGTCCCTTGAAGCTGGAGGAGCCCTAGTGGAAGAGGAGTTGAAGTGGAAGTGGCTGAGGTAGGGCGCACCGGGCCGAGAGAAAGTAACTCGGTCGTTGCTCCGCCATGAATGTCTTCTATTTCTCCTCTTTATCCATTGTTTGCTTTGCGTGTGAAGCATGATAATCAATCTTGGGATCGAGATGGTGTGTGCGGAACATACTGTGTGCACGTTGAATGGTTGGAAATGCAATTAGGCAATATTGGTTTCCCATGGCCATGTGTGGATGGTTTCTGATGCACATGATAATTTGTGTTTGCCCATGCCTTCGGTTCCCAAGCAATTAGGCCCCAGGTGATGGGACTGAGTGCCGTGTCCAAGCATGTGAGGGCATGAGGCATATGTCGTGTATTGGCTTTACATTTTGTTCGTGCCTTTGGTGCACGATACCCGAACCGCAGGAGCCCAGCAATTGGTATGCAGCATACGCTAAACAGGTGAGGGTTGGTGGGCTGGCCCTTCTTGATGCCTTGTTCGCGAGCAGCAAGTAAACCCGCCACGTTTATTCACTTGCTGGCCATTGTGTATGTCTTTGCTAAGCGATAGGGCCCCGCCCTTCGGTGTTAAGTACCGAGGGAAGCCAGCATGATGATTTATGTGATGTGTCACACATGCTACGTCTCAGGTTTTGCCGTGAGGTCACTGTCCCGACTCATATTTGGTGATCCTCATTGCAGGCTTTGTACAGGCGATCATTGGTGATTCATGAGTGTGGACAAGTAATGTAAGTGGCCATACCAAACTTTGTGTTCATGGAGGCCATGATGTCATGCTTGATCAACGGTGGGACGTTCTTCATATTTGGGGCTCATGTTTCTCAATTCCAGGTTTTGCTGTCATGTAGGCCAGGGTGAGGATGGGCCATGTGGCCCCCGCTTATGTTGAATTTGATGATGCCATTGTGTCGTGTATCATTTCTTTGTGTTTTGCCATGTACCATATGGACATCATTGATGTCATTTTGTCACACATGACCCCCGTGAATCAATGTGATTTTCTTAATGTGTTGAACTGAGGTTGTGTTCGCATGGTGTTATATGTCCGTAGTTCGGTTGTGCATGGTACATAAAATCGATTCTTGGAGTAGGGATGCAACATCGTCTTCGATAATCGCATACTCTATTCCAGGGCTTCATTTACACTTCTGTTTCTTCTTCCCCCTTTGCCCGACATTGTCTTATTTGTTCCCCTCGCCATGACCATGTCCATGTATTGATGTGGGTACACTCAATCCAATTTTATGATCGATTGTTTGGACCTCATTGGTCATTTGAATTCATTGATCAAGTGTTTGGTTCATATCTCAAGGGTTGCCAACGGGTGTACCTACGGGATTTGTTTGGACTTTGTGGCCAGGAGTTGCCAAGGGTACCTGCAGGACCTTTGGACTTTGGGTGTTGTGAAAAATGGAAGCACTGGTAAGATCAAGGACGATGCGAGTCACGGGAAAGAGGGTGGAGAAATCGGGTATAGGCGGTAGAGCTCGCACAATGGCAGGGGCTGGTTAATGAAGGTCCCTACCAGGACCGGCCCCCGCTGTGCCCCTCCCGCCTGTAACCCCTGCTGATTTACTCCGGATCAACGATTGCATTCCTCAATTTCCAGGGTCCAAATCCAAAAATATAGAAAATAAAATCCTCCTTCAACCCTGAATGGCAACCAGATCCCACAAGTACAGCAATGACCCAATTCACAATCCAAATCAGGCTGCGGGCTTTCGTTCAGCACACCGGTATTCCCACGGTGGCGGGCATGTACAAGAATTGCACCAAGGAAGAAAGCCCTGAAATTGGCATATGAACACAAATAAAGCAAAGTTGGGGAAAGAGGTAAACATACACATTCACAGCCATAAACCCCTCATTCCCTGGACTCAAGACCTTCCCTTGACTCACCAACATATTGCCCTGAACCAGGTCAAATGAGATGGCTGAATGCCATGTGTCACAAGTCACTACACAAACCCCAAAAATGTGTTCACTCCCAAGCCTATAAATCCTAGCCCAATAGGGAAGGTGGCGTGTCATGGCCTAGAGTGGCACTCAGGACCATGCCCTACCCTGACATTAATTTGGTTGGACTTGGAGTCGAATGGGCTTGGAGAAATGACCTATGAGTTTGAACTCATAACATGCCAAAAAACTGCCAATTCACACCATATTGGCCATATATCACATATATGCTCAAAATTGAAGTTACCACTTATCCGAAGGCTCCAAGCATGCATGGAATCGAAGTCTATCATTCATGGAGGATAGAGACCAAAGGCCAATGCCCATGTACATCCCCTTTTTACCCTCGAAACCCCTTCGGATATGGGCGCCACGCATTGCCCAAGTCAGCCCATGATCTTGAGACCAATTCTTGTGATCCTTCGTGCGCCAAGCCAAATGGAGTACGCGATCCGGCATATGGTGATGTCCAACTCCAAAGCATATGCCAACATATGAACAACATACCATGGTTCGACTCTCCATAGGCTTCTTGCTGTTTGCTGACCAGGTAAGTACACAAAACGCAAAAATGAGCAAAAATTGAGGTCAAAAACATGAAAATATGACCAAATACAAAGTTGTCATGATGGTATATCTCTATGCTCACCCATGATATCCGCTCATGGTTCAATACACAAATGATTGGGACCATTTGCGAACAATTCCCCCACTTGGATCCCCAATCAGGCGCATGGAGATACCTTCGCCACTAATATCTACATGCCCCATGAAAATGGGAGTGCACCCATGGATCTCTTTGTTAAACATACCATGAGCAATACATATGCGGTAGACTTGGTCTAGCGCTTTGAATTCCACAATTGGGACATGGGCAAAGCCCTTGTCACGTATGGCTCCCCATCTCCCCGGCCACACGAAGATATATAACATGGGCGTGAGCATATCACACATATACCATGCATACAACACATACCCTCAAAATATGGCTCCCACCATGATATGCCACGTCCCTCCATTGACATAACTTCACGTTAAAAATACGTAGGAACCCAAAGAGAATTTGCCATGCAACCCCAACACTCATGCGGCACACTCGAAAGTCGCATTAAAACATTCGGTTGCACGATCCAAGAGTTATATACCACTTTATACCCTCTTGACCCTTTCCCCTTGCTACACCGGGCATGTGTGCGCACCAAAGGCGTTTGATGCTTCACAAATTAAGTTGAGACCAAGGCAGCTCCAACCCAACCTTCCTTATTCTCTTTCCTCACACTCGCTCGTAGATATGGCTCTTCAAAGTGGTCCCACGATTCGCTTTTGTTTCCCCTATATCTCCAAGTCAAATGGGTGGCAAGTATAAGGGAAACCTGATTCGGGCATAGGGAAAGGAGTATGACCATTCGAAGAAGTCCAAATCAAGTGCGGCGATGTCGAAGTCGAAAATCCGATTTCGACATCACGAAAAATTCTGATTAAAATTTCGAGTGCTTATTTAGAAAATTGCGGAAGCAACGAACCCTTTACAGATGAAATCTGACCCTTCAGAAACGTTTCCGCCAAAATATCTGGAAATAACAGTTAACCAATCGGTTAACGCAAAATCGCGAGCCAACTGACAGTCGCCGATACATTGACCATCAGAACGAAAGGCTGAAAAATTACGGAAACATTATGATAATAAAACCCTGTTGATTCCTGATATTCCGATATATAAATCTCCGCTGGCGGTGCCTCGGTTCTGAATATGGCCGCTCATAGCCGGATTGACCAAACCTATCACACTATCACATCGGGTTAGGTCAGGTGGATGGGAGAGTATGATATCAGCCAATGGCGGCTTGCCGGCACACCCCAAGTGATAGAGACACACCCCAAGTGACCCTAAGATGGCCACGGGGGTCCGAACCGGCTACACCCCCCTTCTCAGAGCGTTGTATCCGCTCGGAAACCAATGAAGAGAGGACGGGAGGACCCCAATGGGCTCCAACCCCCCCCTCCATGTCCCAAGGACACATGGAGGCCCCATACACGTCGTAGGCGTCCCCCATGCCCCAGAGGAGGGGTGAGGACACTGATAATCAGCGCCCTACGCCATATCCGGTCTCCTCTTGATCTACAACATGGACGAAGGGGATCAAAGATAGAAAAACGTCGTCGGTCGACCTAAATAAGTATACCACAATGCAATATATATGTGGAGATCGAGTGAAGGGGGTATATGGCCAATCAAGGCCGAAAAATCCCCAGATGAACGCCCTCACTTGTCTCCCCATTCACAGAAACAAACAAAATGCCAAGGGGGATCCATTACGGTGCTACAGCAGCAACCAAATGGACCAATACGTCCTTGACATCCAAAGAAATACCCTTTTTCTTTAGGTAGTCCATCCAGACCGTGGTGTACCTCGGCACAAAACTGCTCGGAGGTTCCCACGAGTCCCTGGATGCAGCGAATCCCTTCCATCGGACTTTATATAGCCTTCCCCCAGGCGTCCCCGGGTCCGGCTTGTCCGCCAGGATCTTCTCAGCGGTGAAGTCGTCGTCCTCACCCTCATCGTCCGAGTCCACATCGCCGGCCGTGAACTCGAAGGTGACCGGACGTCCGCTGGGGTCTGGTGCTCGGGGACGAAGCTGGGTATGGTCGCGGTCCAGGATCTTGTTATCCCCCACACGAACCGCATACACATCCTGCCCGACCTTCCGCACGATTACCCCCGGCACATACCAAGATGCCTGCCGATGCCTGGACAGGACATCCTTGTGGTGCCGCTCCACCCACACAGTGTCTTGGAGAGCATACTTCTGGACTTTTCCCTGCTTGAAGTACTTGGCCCTCTTGTCATGCTCGTCCTTAAGTGCCTTGCACACTTTGGCCGCCGTGTCGTCCGCCTCAGACATCATGGCGTTCGCATCCCGGGCCACTTTGCCATGGTTCATCCACGGGAGAGTGCGTGACACTCGATCCCGTAGGAACAGGATGCGATGGGGCGACAGTCCAGTAGGTCCCGGAAGGTCATGGTACGCTTGGAGCACTCTCCACAGCGAATTGTACCAGTTCCGGCCCGGTTCGTCGATGTGCAGCTGGCGGAACTTCTCGAACATCTGCCGCCCGGCCACCTCAGCCCAGCCATTCGACCGGCTGTGGTATGCCACGGTCTTGGCGTGCCGAATCCCCATGTGCTTACACATCGTCTTGAACCACGTCCCCACGAATTGACTGCCCCGATCGCTGCAGATGACAGCAGGGACATCGAAAATCGTCAGCCAATGCCTGATCATGGCATTAGCGACGGTCTTGGCCTGCAGCCGCACTCCATGCTTGTCCTTCTTGTCCTTCTTCTTTGACTTCTTGCCAGGGACCGCCACGATATACCCACTGTGCCTATCCACCGCCAGGATGACACAGTCGTAGGTCTCTCCTTCCACGGTGACCTCAGGCATGGCGAATACATCCATGGCCACGGACCGCATAGGGGCCTCCGGTATAGCCGTGTACACCGGGTTGCCCGCTGTGGCGTGGTTGGGGCTCTTCGTGGCCCGACACACGGCACAGTCGCTGCAGTACCTATCCAGGATGGCGTAGTACCCCAGTGGGAACTTGAAACGCCACTCCAGGTCCTGCTGCATTTTGTCTCGGCCAGGGTGCATGAGCTGGGCGTTGTGCCAATGGTCAATGAGCTCCTACACTCGGTTCTCGGGCACCAGCAGCTTGTCCTTGAGGAACAACTTGTCGCCATCCTCGGTCAAGCCCTCGGGCCATTCGTCGTCCGACGGGGCGCTCACGGCATTCCAGTACTTGCTCCAGTGCTCGGATGCCGCGTAGTCATCCGACCAGTCCTCTGTGAGCACCGACCTGACTAGCTCTACAGGGGCCACCATCCATTGCTCGAGGGTTTCCTCTCGAATAGCTTGGACGCGGGCACCCCGGAACTTGGCCAGGTCCGTACGGTTCGCCATCACCACAAAGCACTTGACCCCCTCTTGCTCCATGATCTTCTCCATCCCGATGATGCGCTTGGCCTCCTCGGTGTCCTCGGCGTCGCCATGGCTGGATATGTCCATCCATGCCTTGCCCGCGGGGTAGGCCCAGCGACTGAGACAATCTGCCACAGTGTTGTCCTTCTCCGGGACGTACACGACGCTGAGGTCGAACTTGGCGAACGTCTCGTGCCATCGGGCCCTCCTCTCTTGCTGCTGGTCCTGAGGGGGTGTCGACATGCTCCTTGTGCCAGCTCTGTAGGGACTGGTGGTCCGTGCCAACCACCACCGGCTGCACTCCGATGTGGCCAGACCACTTCCTGAGCGCACATACAATGGCGTATGTCTCCTTCTCCCTCGCGGTCCATGTTCGGCGTTGGCCCTCGGCCAGGATCCTGCTGCAAAACGCCACGGGAAGATGAGTCCCGTCGTCGCGGACTTGCTCGAGGACTGCCCCCACGGCATAGTCCGAGGCGTCTGTCCGTAGCACGAATCCCTTGTCGGGGTCCACCAGGAACAGCCCCAACTGCCCCAGGAGTCGCTCCTTCAGGCTGTTGAACGCATCCTCAGCTTCAGGGGTCCGGGCAAGCTTCTTCTTGCTCCCCTTCCGGCCATCGAACTTGCCCACTTGCAGCATCTTGTGCAGCAGCCCCGACAGTTCTGCATACATCCGGACGTAGCCCGAATAGTGGTTGCAGAACCCCATGAAGGACCGGAGTTCGCTGATGGTTTGGGGCTTCTCCCAGTGGTTCAGGGACGCCAGCTTCCCAGGCATGGGACGGCGTTGCCCGTGACCAACCACGTGACCCGCGAACTCCACTTCCTTCACGAATAGTGAGGCTTTGGTGGGCTTGCACACCATGTTGTGCTTGTCCAACTCGCTGAGCACTCGGCGCAGATCCTTCTCATGCGCGTCGATGAGCTCGTCCTCAGTCATGTTCTCCGTGCCGGACCCGATGATGATGTCATCCACGAAGGGATCGGCACAGTCCCGGACAGGACCGAGTAGGTCCTCCATCATGCGCTGGAAAGCGGCATTGCCATTCTTGGCGCCCATAGGCACCACTTTCCACTGCATGGGCCCCAGCGGCGTCGACATCGCTGTGCAGGGCCTGGAGTCCGGGTGTAGCGGCATCTGGTGGTAACCGTGTTTCAGGTCCAACACCGTGAAAATCCGCTTTTTTTGTTGCTTTTGAAGGATGGAGTCGATCAGGGGGAGCGAGTACGAGTCGTGCTCGGTCTGCTCGTTCAAACCTCTGTAATCAACCACCAACCTCCACTCGCCCTTCTCCTTCTTGGGCACGATGAAGGCTGGGCTGGCCCACCCACTGTCGGAGGGTTCGGTCCATCCCCGCTCAATGAACTCGGCCAACAGCTTCTTCATGGCCTTGGCCCAATCGCCCTGAAGTTGGTACTCCCGATGACGATAGATCTTCGCGTTCGGCTTCAGCTTGATCTTCGCTGTACCAAACCTCCCACGATCTGGAGGGTTCTTGTTGGCGACGCCACTGAATAGCCGCGGATAGGCCTTGATCAGCCTCTCCTTCAGCTCGGCGACCTTCGGGTTCTCCTGGGCCTCTTCAGCCGCTTGCTTCGGTATCGATACAACCGACCGCATTGCGGTATAGGCCTCTTCTGGGTCCGAGTCCGACTTCTCCTCGTCCGATATGCCGTCTTCATCGTCGTGGGTCTCGACTCCCCCCGATAATCTTCGAAAGTTTGCGGCCTCGGGCTGGTGCTCGTCGCTACCGGTTCCCACTCTTGGAAAACCCCACGTTGGTGGGTCCGACCCAACCGGACCATCGTATTGGTCCGCGATGTGATCCATGACCCTCGCCACGAACTCATCCTTCTCGTACTTGCCGGTGACCAACATCTTGTCATCCGGCCAATGCGGAGATGTGACCATGGCCCGCCTCTTCTTGGCTGCCACACGGTCGTGCATCCCCATCCGCATGTAGTTGACGACGTCGTCGATCTCGGCGTGGGACAGGACGTCAATGCCATCGATTGGCTGATCCGTCCCCTCCTTGGGCTCAAACATGACCTTCATGGGCACCGCCTCCACCCTACGGATGAATGCTTCATCACCCGTGGGCTGGGCTTGCGCCCCATCCACCAGGAAAGCCTTGGTGCCCCACGCTTGACCCGGGAAGGGCATTGATACACCCTTGGCGTCGATGAACAGCTCCTCTTCTGGCCCGAAGGACATCTCGTTCAGGGTGATGGAGTCCAGCGTCGACTTGAGACCCTCCAGCGGACATGGGGTGGATCCTATGCCGGTTATGACCAGAATCCCCTTCGCCCTATCCGCGATGATCTTCTCCACCGTACGTCTGGTATTGTCCAGGGAGCCATGCCAATACATGGGTCCCCACTCCTTCAAACCCCAATGCCTATGCCAGGCTGAGTCTCCTCGATGCCAATGCCTCCTGCACTTCCGCAGAAGTGGGGCATCCCGGGAAGCGAAGACGTCCGTCTCGGGCGCTTCGGCTCCCAGCGTCTGGATCATCCTGTCGTACACCTGCGGCGCCATTCCATACTCCGTGAGCTGAACTCCGCGGTCTCCTCTGGACTTGGCACCCACAGCTTGCACCGCTCGGACGATCCGATCCTCTTCCTCAGCATTCCATTGGGATGATCCGCATGCATAGTCCGTGGACAGCCATGTGAGGCATTCATCATCCTCCCGGACCAGCGTTGCACGATGGGGAAGGGCTCCAATGGCGTTTGCCACCATGAAGTCATACCCCATGATCATATCCCAATCGGTAATGTCGGCCACATAGAAGTTCCCGGATAGAGTGCTTCTCTTCGCCTGATCAGGGCGGTTCAAGCGCTCATGCTCCCAGAATTCCATACTGATAGTAGCCTCATGGGTGCCACCACCCATAATCTCTCCGTTGGCGACCTTCAGGCGGACCGGTCTCCGGCTGGGCTGCAGGAATTCCTCCTTGAACAACCCTCTCCGGAACAGGCTCACCTGGGCACCCGTATCCACCAACACATCCACCACCTTCTCCTCTCGTCCGCACCGTACTCGCACTTTCAAGTGCAACTGCCGCTCGTCGCCATGAGGTGTATGGACGACTCTCACGGCATGCAACTCTAGCACGTCCGGGTGCATCAGGACTTCAAGGGTATGGTCACGGATGGTGTAGATCTTGGGTTGGTCTTGCTCGTCCACGGGGCTCTCTGTGGTCGCTCCTTCCTTCTTGCCATGTCCCGTACCCACATGTACTTCCCTTGGCAGGGCGCTCCAGGGGTTGGGAGTGGCGAAACTCAGTGGTTTTGGCTCTTCCGGAGCCTTTTTCGGCACCCGATGTGCCTCGGCTTTCTCAGGGATTCCACTGATTTTCGGAGGAGAGACCTCCGAGGTCCCACTCCCGTGGGGGCTCCTCTAGACTTGGCTTCCCGCAGCCCCTTCCGGCTGCGATCCGCCAGGACTTTGTCCACCACGTTGCTGGGCTTTGAGTTCCTCCAATGTCCTCAACATGTCCTCAGCAACCTCCTCGATCGACCTCACTCGTCGGTCTTGGCCAGGTCCACCACCATAGCCTCTTCCTCCGCCTTTTCCTTGGCCTTTGCCTTGGCCTTTTCCCCCGTCCCCGCCCTTCGCCTTCCAGTCCGAAATCCGCTGCTCCTTGGGCTTCTTCTCGGGGTGGGCTGCGAAGTAGGCCTTCTTGTCCGCCTCGTACACCTTGCACTGACGGTGGTCGTGTGCATGGTTGTTTCCCTTGCCATAACAGACCCAGCACCCGTCGTGCTGAGACCTGTACTCTCGGAACGAGAGCGGTGGGTTCCCGATCCTCCTTGGCTCCTCGCCCTTACTGGGTCCCACCTGGTACCATCTGGACCGATCCTGCCCATTGTTCTTCACGTTGTGCGCCACAAACGCGAAAAAATGGGCCTCCTCGTGATCCTCCCGGGACCAGTGGTCTTGGCCACTTCCACTACCATCCTCCGCGGAGTTGGCCGTGTCCTCCTGGATCTCCCGATGATGGCGGTCTTCTCGGTGTCCTCGTTGTCCATGACCATGCCGATCCTGCACGTGGGCCTCGTTCTTCGCATTGAGCTTCAACTCCACCGTGATGTACTTCACGATCTCGTCCAGGCTCATGCAAGCGAAGATGACTTGCATCTTCAGCAGCTCCCCGCGCCTCCACTCCACGTTGTTGAGGCGCAGCAACCTTTGCCCCATGGAGTCCCCGAATACCTCCACGTACACGGCATTCTTCAGGCCCAACATCCGGTCGGGTTCGCCCAGGTTCCTCCTGAAGAACTCCATGATACCCGCATGGGTATCCTCCGCCGCCATGATCCTCACCGCCACCCGTCTCTTGGCGCGCTTCTTCTCCTCGTCCTCCACTTTCCTCTTCCAGCTGCCGGGGAGGACGTCCTTCAGGAGGTGGCGGATCTCGCTGGCCTCGTTCCAATCCTCCACCAGCTTGAGGCATCTGCGGTACTTCCGCAGATACCTGTTCCACTCCCGGACCCGCAACTCACCGCGGTCCAGCGGCAGTGGAATGGACCACAGGTCCTCCAGGTTCTGGTTCGGAGCGTCCACCCGCTCCTCGTCCTCCAGCCAGTGCAGGCAGGCCTGCTCTGTCCGGATCAATCCTTCCCGGATCTGATCCCGCAGCTCCTCCTTCAGGTCCTGCGCCAGCCGGTCTGGGAATGTCCGACAAACCCACTTGTCCCGCGGCGCTCCCCGCATCTCGCCGACGACCTCCTCGGCGAAGTCCTCCCAGTCCAGGATGAAGTCATCCAGGTTGGACGGGTTCCCGTCGTAATAGGGGATTTTGATTCCCCTGAGGTCGTCAATCCTGATGGCGTCTCCGACGTCTCCAGCCACCACTCCACCGAGACAGATACCACCTGTGGCCGGGGGGTTTGAGTACACTCCCCGTACATCCCTCTCCTCCATGGAGTGCGGTCCAGTTGGGCCTGAACCCATGGGGTTTGGAATGCGGGAGGGACCTGCCCCATCGGCCGTCCATATCCCCGTATTGGGGTCCTTCGCCCACAGGTTTCCGCTTGGATGGCCTCGACCATGTCCGTCGGCGCTTCCCATGGTTCGCCCCTGCATGGTCTGGTTCTGGATCTGGATCTCCTCTTCCGCATAGACTGCATAGGTAGTCGTAGCGGGCGGTGGATCATGGGCGGCATGGGACATCTGCACCGTCAGGCTCCTCGGGTCCGTGGTTACGTGCCATTCCCGCATGGACCCAGCCGGTGCCGTGTGTTCCCCGAGCATTGTGGACTCGCTGAACAGGGGAACAAACGGCAGCGCACCCGGGTCAACACGCGGAGGCGCGTAGGGTGCCTCTGCAGTCCCGCCCATGGGTTTCTCCATGGCGCTCCTGAGGGTCTTAACCCGCTCCACCAGCTCTACCGCGGCCGGCTTTGCCGGGAGCTCCGGACCCGAGGCGAGGGGCTGTCGCTCCTCTAGCCTTCTCAGGCGTCCCGACATGTCCTCCACTAAGTGGAGGAGGCTGTCCACCACTTGCTGCTGCTTCTGCAGGGCCAGCTCCAGATTCTCCCGGTACCGGGCCTGATCCGCTCGCAGCTCCTCCATGTGGTTCTCCGCAGCCGACTGGTCGTCCAGGATCCCCGCGACGTCCTCCTCTAGAGCGTCCTTGGCGTTGTCCAGGCGGTCAAGGTGACGCACGATGGCGTCCATCCCCGTCTTCGGGTACTTGCGCATGAGGAAGGACACGTGCTCGCAGTGGCACGTAGCGTGCTTTCCGCCGGATTCAGCGCATCCCGCGGGCCCCGGCACCTCAGACTCATCCTCCATAGGCGTATCGCCTATGGCGTCCGTCTCTGGTCCAGTGTGCCGGGGCACAGGTGCCGTCCGGGCCCTGGCTGGCCTCTCCAAGCCCTCGGCGTCGTGCTGCAGGGCGGGCTCGGGGGCCGTATGCGCCCTGGCGATTGGCGCGGACATCTCCGGCTCCGAAGGTGGCTCGTGGGCTGTCCGATAGCCCTCGGAGTGCCCCTCGGATTCCCACAGCCTGACCGGGCTGGGGTCCGTGTCCATAGCCCCGGCGTCCCTTGCCGCGGACTTGGGTGAGCCGCGCTTCCGGTAGCGCCGGGCCCGTCCTCCACTGCTGCCTGAATGGCAGGCCTCATCAGAGTCCTCCGCGGCGGAGCGGAGGTTGCATGCCTTTCGGCAGCGACGCTCACACATGGAGACCAGGTCTTCCATGTCACGTCCTCCTCTTTCCGAGTGTCGTTCTTCTCTTCGGGCTTCAACTTCCGGAGTTCGCCATGCTCTTGAACGTCTCGGTCCTTCTATGGCTCCAATCTCCAGCGTGGTCTCCACCGAGTCCACAATACGCACCCGGGGCGTACTTGGGCAGGGCTCATAAGGGCCCAAGTCCCCGGGTCGGCGGTTGGTAGGGGCAGCAGGTAAGCCTCTGCTACCATAATGAAGGTCCCTACCAGGACCGGCCCCCGCTGTGCCCTCTCCGCCTGTAACCCCTGCTGATTTACTCCGGATCAACGATTGCATTCCTCAATTTCCAGGGTCCAAATCCAAAAATATAGAAAATAAAATCCTCCTTCAACCCAGAATGGCAACCAGATCCCACAAGTACAGCAATGACCCGATTCACAATCCAAATCAGGCTGCGGGCTTTCGTTCAGCACACCGGTATTCCCACGGTGGCGGGCATGTACAAGAATTGCACCAAGGAAGAAAGCCCTGAAATTGGCATATGAACACAAATAAAGCAAAGTTGGGGAAAGAGGTAAACATACACATTCACAGCCATAAACCCCTCATTCCCTGGACTCAAGACCTTCCCTTGACTCACCAACATATTGCCCTGAACCAGGTCAAATGAGATGGCTGAATGCCATGTGTCACAAGTCACTACACAAACCCCAAAAATGTGTTCACTCCCAAGCCTATAAATCCTAGCCCAATAGGGAAGGTGGCGTGTCATGGCCTAGAGTGGCACTCAGGACCATGCCCTACCCTGACATTAATTTGGTTGGACTTGGAGTCGAATGGGCTTGGAGAAATGACCTATGAGTTTGAACTCATAACATGCCAAAAAACTGCCAATTCACACCATATTGGCCATATATCACATATATGCTCAAAATTCAAGTTACCACTTATCCGAAGGCTCCAAGCATGCATGGAATCGAAGTCTTCATGGAGGATAGAGACCAAAGGCCAATGCCCATGTACATCCCCATTTTACCCTCGAAACCCCTTCAGATATGGGCGCCACGCATTGCCCAAGTCAGCCCATGATCTTGAGACCAATTCTTGTGATCCTTCGTGCGCCAAGCCAAATGGAGTACGCGATCCGGCATATGGTGATGTCCAACTCCAAAGCATATGCCAACATATGAACAACATACCATGGTTCGACTCTCCATAGGCTTCTTGCTGTAGGCTGACCAGGTAAGTACACAAAACGCAAAAATGAGCAAAAATTGAGGTCAAAAACATGAAAATATGACCAAATACAAAGTTGTCATGATAGTATATCTCTATGCTCACCCATGATATCCGCTCATGGTTCAATACACAAATGATTGGGACCATTTGCGAACAATTCCCCCACTTGGATCCCCAATCGGGCGCATGGAGATACCTTCGCCACTAATATCTACATGCCCCATGAAAATGGGAGTGCACCCATGGATCTCTTTGTTAAACATACCATGAGCAATACATATGCGGTAGACTTGGTCTAGCGCTTTGAATTCCACAATTGGGACATGGGCAACGCCCTTGTCACGTATGGCTCCCCATCTCTTCGGCCACACGAAGATATATAACATGGGCGTGAGCATATCACACATATACCATGCATACAACACATACCCTCAAAATATGGCTCCCACCATGATATGCCACGTCCCTCCATTGACATAACTTCACGTTAAAAATACGTAGGAACCCAAAGAAAAGTTGCCATGCAACCCCAACACTCATGCGGCACACTCGAAAGTCGCATTAAAATATTCGGTTGCACGATCCAAGAGTTATATACCACTTTATACCCTCTTGACCCTTTCCCCTTGCTACACCGGGCATGTGTGCGCACCAAAGGCGTTTCATGCTTCCTAAATTAAGTTGAGACCAAGGCAGTTCCAACCCAACCTTTTTTATTCTCTTTCCTCACACTCGCTCGTAGATATGGCTCTTCAAAGTGGTCCCACGATTCGCTTTTGTTTCCCCTATATCTCCAAGTCAAATGGGTGGCAAGTATAAGGGAAACCTGATTCGGGCATAGGGAAAGGAGTATGACCATTCGAAGAAGTCCAAATCAAGTGCGGCGATGTCGGAGTCGAAAATCCGCCTTCGACATCACGAAAAATTCTCATTAAAATTTCGAGTGCTTATTTAGAAAATTGCGGAAGCAACGAACCCTTTACAGATGAAATCTGACCCTTCAGAAACGTTTCCGCCAAAATATCTGGAAATAACAGTTAACCAATCGGTTAACGCAAAATCGCGAGCCAACTGACAGTCGCCGATACATTGACCATCAGAACGAAAGGCTGAAAAATTACGGAAACATTATGATAATAAAACCCTGTTGATTCCTGATATTCCGATATATAAATCTCCGCTGGCGGTGCCTCGGTTCTGAATATGGCCGCTCATAGCCGGATTGACCAAACCTATCACACTATCACATCGGGTTAGGTCAGGTGGATGGGAGAGTATGATATCAGCCAATGGCGGCTTGCCGGCACACCCCAAGTGATAGATACACACCCCAAGTGACCCTAAGATGGCCACGGGGGTCCGAACCGGCTTCATGGTCCTACAGACCTTCTTTATGGTAGCAGAGGTTTACCTGCTGCCTACCGCCGACCGGGAAGTATGGGCCCTCATGAGCCCTGCCCAAGTGGACCCCGGGTCACCATTGGCGATACCATGCGATAATCGTCGGCTGAAGCCTGAGAAGAGAGAAAGCATTCAGAGAGAGGATTGGGTACCGACATGGAGGACATCGTCACCTTTTGTGAAGGATCATGTGGAAAGCGTTGTCATCTCGGAGTACCCGAGGAAGATACAGACCAGGTCACGAGTTGCAGCAGCGGCTCAAAGACTAGGTGCTACCGCAAACGCCGTTCGTCGAAACCGTCCAAGGGGGATACGGAAGCGGCGATTGAAATGACACCGAGGCCCGTCCGCCGGATGTTCAGTGCTGCGTCTGACTCCCAGTGATATCAAACTTGCTACCCTTCAGATAGTACCGGCATAGATCCAGATTTCCCGGCGGGCCGGTCGCATAGCGCCCCAAATCCTGAACTTGCCCATGCCGCAGAACGGGAGTCATTGCTGCGAAGGGCAGCCACCACCAGAGTCCCGAGGCACACGGGCGACGGTGAAGAGGTTGGGAGGATGGACGGTTAGTGGACAGGCAACATCGTCATGGGTGCAGGAGAAGAGCGTGGAGCTGCGGGAAGATTGCCACAGGATCGTGAAGGAGATGACCGTCACCCTCATGAGGACACCAAGAAGGCGGTGTGCGGGAAAGCTGCAAGTGGCGATCACTGCCGTCCCCATCATGTGGACTTCCTCATCGGAAGTTATCACCGGTTGGGCAAAGATGCCCTTATTCAAAAGATCGACAAGTTGGATGACACCACCTTTAGAATCCTTGAGGACCAGACCATCCTCCACAACGATCTTAAGACAATTCAATTACATGGAGAGGACTACAAGGCAAAGTTGGAGAGCATGCTGGTACAGCAGCAACGGGGGGTGGACAACATGATCAAGTACTTGGAGACAGTGCAGAACAGGATGAGTGAGTTGGAGAAGCGTGGAGGAATTCCAACGCCCATTCTGGGACCAGGCCCCAACCTGCCACGGGATCCTGCCCCGGGGTCGTTGCTGAGATGGGTGACGAGCTTGAGGCCAGCGAGTGAAGGAGTGGCGCCCATGGAGGGTCCCATGGAGTCCGCGCCTTATGGGCCGCCACGGGTTGACCCCTCGTCATTGAGGCACATCCCACTATTTTTGGCAAGTGTCATGCTGGGGCAGAAGACGCCGGAAAAAGGCCTGGGGTTTGGTACGCCCAAGCGGAATACCCATGAGGAGACTGTTGAGATCGACATGAGGAGTCCTCCACTCGCGCCGACGTTCGACGCCAGAGCGGCCTATGCGGCAACTGTGGAAGAAGAAGCCTCGAGATCAGCGGCTTGCCGAGATTGTTCAATTGGAGGAGCGGAAGATCCCTGGGCGCGCGACCCGCGGTCAGGAATATGGACTATTGGAGGTGCAAGTGCCGGAGAAGCTGAGCCCCGGCCGCATGCAGTCATGGAAATCAGGGGTGTATATTCCCACTCCCCAGGCAATGCGAGTTCGGGAGGAATCTGCCTCGGGGGCGTCATCGCTTCGGATGTTGGGGATGCCATGAGGCTCGAAGACCTTCGGGGTGTGAAAATTCTCTACTACGACGCCAATGCGGCCAACCTTGACGTCTTCATACTCGACTGGGAAGATTTAGCCGAGGAAGTCAGGGGTGAGATGCCGCAGTTTGCCCGTGACAAGTGGGCATGTCGCACTTTCGCACATCGTTTGGCCTCGCAGCTAAAGGCGGATTTACGTGATCAAATTCAGGAGAGGAGGATCAGTACAGAGGGGCAATCCCTCGATTGGTTGGAGCAAGAAGAAAGAATTGATGCTCCAAACCAAACGTTGGACGATCCTTGGTCACTACCCCTCAACTTGGAGCTTGGAGAATTGCGGTTGAGGGATCGGAGGAGGTATCTCCAAAAGTACCGCCGGCTTCTGAAGCAAGTGGAGGATTGGTCTTACTCAAGCGGAAATCGCCATTCCTTGCGAGATGTACTACCATCGTATTGGAAGAAGCGTGTGGAAGGCAGAGAAAAGAAGCGGGCAACAGAGTGCTTGGCTGTAGGCATTATGTTGCCGGAAGATCAGCATCCTGGTATCATGGAATCCTTCCGGCGAATTGGTCTGCGTGGAGGTGTTCGGGGACACGGCCGGAGGGCGTTTGCCGTGGCTCAACAATGTTGAGTGGAGACGTGGAGAGAAGCTGACGATGCAGATGATCCCAGCATGCATGAGCCTGGACTCAATAGTCCAATCCGTGACCGTGGAATTGAAGCTTGATTCCAAAAACGAGGCTCGCGTTAAGGACCGTCACGGTCATGGGAATCACGAGCGCCGCGACGATCGGTAATATCGTCGACTCAAAGAAAATCCAACCGTAGGCGAAGATCACAGTCAACTTCCAGGGTCTGAGGATGGAGAGACGTCGTCCGGCAGGGAGTACATGACCCGGGAAGATCATGAGTATGCACACTTCCTTGCGACCCTGGCCCACAACACGAAAGCGTATGGTCTTGACAAGGCCAAGTGGAGGAACGCACCACCTCGTCAAGGAAAGGAGCCGCTGAGAATTGGAAATCCCCTTTTGAGCTTTACCGAGTACCGGCGGGAGCATGGTGGGTGCTGGGTCTGCTATGGGAAAGGGGGATCCCATAAGCATGAGGACAGAATGTGCAATGTGTACGACGAGGATAAGCGGGCATACTTCCAAGCCCACCCCAAAAAAGTCCCCAGGGACAAGCTGATTGACGAATGGAAAGAGATACAAGCTGATGAAGGTCAACATGTGGGATCAAGCCGGCGTGGCGATCAGGGGATTCCGCGCATTGATGAGGTTACCAAGTTGCTAAGGAAGGCCACAGAGGACTTGAAAAACTTGCAAGAACGAATGGGAAGTCAAGGCCCAGGTTATTCGCAGCAGGATTGTCCTGCGGTAGACCGGACTAGAGAAACCCCCACGGGGATGGGACACCGGATGTCTCTCCCTCCAAATCAGCACAGTCGAAAGAAAGAAGGTACCCATGGTACCAAAGAGGGCTCCAGAAGAGCCAGGAAAGCTGAGCTTTGCAATTCCCAGCCAACGGAACACCCTTCCCAGGGAAGTACATATGAACTTGGGTCCCAGACAATTGAATGATGGAGAGACCAGGGAGAGCCCTGTGGATGGGGATGACCAGCCCAAGATCTACAGCATCCGGAATCATACGCTCGAAGTATTGATGCACCCAAGCGTACTGGAGTTGCATGCCGTGAGAGTTGTCCATACTCCACATGGAGACGAACAGCAACTGCACTTAAAAGTGCGAGTAGGGTGTGGAAAGAAAGAGGTGATTGCAGATGTATTGGTGGATACGGGCGCCCGAGTGAGCTTGGTTCGGAAGGGATTTATTTCGGAAGAATTTCTGAACAACAGCCAAAGACCAGTGCGCTTGAAGGTTGCCAATGGCGAAATTATGGGTGGGGGTACCCATGAAGCGACTATAGGCCTAGAACGTTGGGAACATGATTGCTTGAACGCACCAGATTTGGCGAAGCAGATCGTACTTTCCGGGAATTGTTGTGCCGCGGATATTTCTGATTGGGATAATATTATGGGGTATGATGTTTTCGTGAGCAATGCCAGTGAAGCTCTTCCTCACCGTGCAACGTTGGTTCGAGAGGACAAGGAGCGTCTTACTTGGCTATCTACGGACCACACCCTAGGATTATCTCAGTGGAGCAGAGATCAAAAGGAAAGAAGTCGTGCGGGCGGTAATGACCGTGAGTATCAGATTCAATGGGGACTGCGGAGGTCATATCATGGAATATGGCTTGGCGCCACAAGTGTACAATCGCATGGTTCAACACCTTGGAGGCGAAAAAGGCGGGACGGATGTATTTGCTTCCCAGGATGCCCCGCAGCTAAGGAAATGTACGAGGCATTGGCAAAAGCGGGACTCTGCGTGGTCAAAGCATTGAGCATTGAAGGAGTGGGGGCCCATGTACTGACATGGTGCTCAAGAAGACACCAGACGTACGGTGAACAAGATTATTGTGGATAGAGCAATGGGTATCCTGGTTGTGACCGGCATAGGATCCAGCCCATGTCCGTTGGAGGATCTAAAACCAATTTTGGACTCCATTGACCCCAATGAGATGCAATTTGGACCTGAGGGGCAGTTGCTCATCGACGCCAAGGGTATACGGGTGCCCGCCCCGGGAGGAGCATGGAGTGCCAAGGCTTTCTTGGTTGATGGTTCACAGTGCCAACCCATTGGTGATGAAGCGTTCATCAGGAGGGTAGAGGCCGTGCCGATGAGGGTTATGTTTGATGAAAAGAGTGACCCTATGGAGACTGGTGACGTACTCTCTCACTCCGATATAAACCTGGTTGTCGCCTACATGCAGATGGGCATGCATGACCGAGTGGCTGCTCGAGAGGGGCGAGCCCAGGCCAAGTCACCCCATTGGTGGGACGACCGGGAGTTGGTGACCTGGAAGTTTGAGAAGGATGTGTTCATGGCAAGAGTTATGCACCTTTTCGCCAACCAATACGATGGTTCCATGGGGTCCGACCTTCCGACATGGGGTTTTCCAAGAGTTGGTGACAAATTCGACAAATTCCACCCCGTGGCCCAAAAACGTCGAAGATTATTGGTGGGAACGGCCGCCCACGTTGATGAACAGGGCATCGCGGACGAGGAGATGTAGGACGTGGATCCACAAGAGGCATACACCACTGTGAAGTCGATAGTCTCAATACCCCGGCAGGCGGCGGAAGAAGCCAAGGAGAACCCAAAGGTAGCCTAGCTGAAGGACAGGCTTATTGAAGCCTATCCGCGGCTATTTAGTGGGGTTGCCAACAAGAACCCTTCGGATCGTGGGAAGTTCGGTACGGCCTAGATCAAGCTGAAACGGAAGCCGAAAATTGATCGTCACTGGGAATATCAACTCCATGGAGAACGAGCGGAAGCGATGAAGAAGCTCTTGATGGAATTTCTTGAGGGTGGTTAGATTGAAGCTTCTGTAGTGAGTGGGCCAGCCCGGCCTTTATATTTTTGAAGAAGGAGAAGGTTGAATGGAGATAAATAGATAGATTTGTCGATTACAGGGGATCGAACGAACAAACCAAGCATGACTCGTACTCATTACCGCTGATCGACTTCATCCTACAAAAGCAGCAGAAGAAGCGCATCTTCACGTTGTTGGACCTAAAGCAGGGGTATCACCAGATGCCGCTGCATGAGGACTCCCGGCCATGCGCAGCGATGTCCACTCTGCTGGGGACCAGACAATGGAAGGTAGTTCCAATGGGGGTGAAGAATGGGAATGCTGCCTTTCAACGCATGATGGACGATCTCCGACAACCCGTTCGAGATTGTGCCGACCCATTTGTTGATGATATCATTATCGGGTCAGCTGCCGAGGACATGACCGATGACGAGCTCATCAAGGCGCATGAGAAGGACTTGCGCCCAGTATTAGGGGTCTTGGACAAGCACAGCATGGTGTGCAAGCCCGAAAAGGCCTCACTCTTTGTGAGAGTAGTGGAGGTTGCTGGACATGTGGTTGGGCACGGGCAACGCCGACCCATGCCCTGCAAATTGGCAGCACTACGCCACTGGCAAAAACCCCAAACCATCAGTGAACTCCGGTCCTGCATGGGATTTTGCAATTATTATTCGGAATATGTACAAATTTATGCGGATCTGTCGGGGCCTCTCCACATACTGCTACAGGTGGGCAAGTTCAATGGTCGCGAGGGAAGCAGGAAAAAATTTGCATGGACAACCGCAGCCGAAGAAGCGTTCGACAAGTTGACGGAACGACTATTGGGTCAATTGGGTCTTTTCTTGGTGGAACCGAACAAGGGGATTTGTGCTGCGCACGGACGCCTCAGACTATGCCGTGGTGATCATCAATCACTTCAGAGTTGGCACAAGGAGCATGTGGATACTCCCTCGGGTCCAGCGGCAAGGCGAGCCTGATGGCAGGAGACGGTTGCGAAGTTCAACTTGAGCGTAGTCTATGTCCCCGGGAAGGACAACACTGTAGCCGATTGCCTGTCGTTGGGCCTATCCCGCAGGCAAGGCTTGGATGGACATAACCAGCAATGGAGACGCCGAGGAGACTAAGGAGGCCAAACGCATCATTGAGCTCCAGAATGCCATGGAAGAGGGCGACAGCAAGTGCTTTGTGGGCATGGCATCCAGGGCGGATTTGAGTCAACGACGGGATACCTGATCTGAACGAAGTGATTTTGGAGGAATGTCTCATGGCGCCCATTGAGTACGTGGAGTTGGTGCTCATGGAGGATTGGTCCAAGGATTATGCCGCCTTGGAGCATAGGAACAAGTATTGGAACGCCGTGAGTGCCCCCCCCGGCGATAAGTGGCCCAAAGGCTTGATGGAGGACGGGGACAATATCTTCCTCAACGACAAGCTATTGGTGCCAGAAAACCGGGTCGAGGCGCACATTGACCACTGGCCCAAAGCCCAACTTATGCATCCGGGCCGCGACAAGATGCAACGAGATCTTTTATTGAGGTTTGAGTTCCCTCGGGGATACTACGCAATATTGAATTGGTATTGCAACGATTGTCCCGTGTGTAGGGCCACCAAAAGCCCGAACCACTCCACAGCGGGGAACCCGGTTTATACGGTGATCTCTGATACACCGATGCGCTCCATTGCCATGGACCTGATTGCCATGCCCGAGGTCACGGTAGAGGGAGAAACATATGATTGTATTATTTGTGCCGTGGACCGACATAGCAGGTATATTGTGGGGGTTCCGGGTAAGAAGTCGAAGAAGAAGGACAAGAAAGACAGGCATGGAGTGGGCCTCCAAGCCAAGACCGTCGCCAAAGCAATGATAATGATTAGGCATTGGTTGACAATCGTTCACGTCCAGGCCATCATATGCAGCGACCGGGGGAGTCTTTTTGTGGGCTCCTGGTTCAAACGTATGTGCAAGCATATGGGGCTTTCGACATGCCAAGACCGTGGCATATCACAGCCGGTCAAACGGCCGCGCGGAGGTCGCCGGGAGGCAAATGTTCGTGAAGTTCCGCCAATTCCACATGGAGAAGCCGGGGAGGAATTGGTTTCACTCTCTTTGAAGGGTTTTACGAGCCTTCGGTGACTTACCGGGGCCTACGGGATTGTCTCCGCACCGCATTTTCTTCTCACGGGATCGAGTGTCTGCAACTCTCTCGTGGATGAACCATGGCAAGGGTGGTCGGGATGCGGACGCGATGATGAGCGAAGCGGATGCCATCGCGGCCAACGTTTGCAGGTCTATGCACGATAGGCATGAAAGGAGGGCCAAGTACTTCAAGGAAGGCCAGATCCACAAGTACTCCGTCAAAAAGGCCGTTTGGGTGCAGCCCCATCACAAGGACGTGCTAACCCGGCATCGCCAACAATCATGGTATATCCCTGGGGTCATGTTGCGCAAGATTGGGGAAGACGTGTATGCCGTCCAGGTGAAAGACAACAAAATCCTTGATCGGGACCATACACAACTTTGACCACGGGCGCTGGATCCCAGTGGGCGAGCGGTGATGTTTGAGTCCCCTCCGGGAGACTTGGACTCTGACGATGACGGTGAGGAGGATGACTATACCGCTGAGCGACTGCTAACGGACAGGCCGGACCCCGCCACGCCGGGGGAAGGCTATAAAAGGTTCGTTGGAAAGGATTTGCCGCTTTGGGAGACACGCGGGAGCCTCCGAGCAGTTTTCTGCCGAGGTATACCATGGTGTCGCTGGACTATCTCAAGAAAAAGGATATTAGTCTAGATGTCAAGGATGTCTTGGTGGATTTGATCATGCACGAACGCGAATGAGTGACTCCCCCTTTACCCTTAACAGGATTGTTTGTTTTTGCTTAATTTGCCACAGGGATGCACATACAATGGCTTAGTACCTCCTAAGTACCCACCTACCCAATTTCTTTGACGTGCGACGGGCATATGGAGGAAAAATCAGTTCTGGACTGCGTTCATGTTTTTTTTGTGTGCACGGTCGGTCGCCGCTCGCTCAGGAAATTTCGGGGGATCAATCCTTGTCAAGACCCACTCATTGTTTCTTTTTTTTCTGGTGGAGCCTTTGGTAAGTGCATCAGCAGGAACGACACCCCAGCTCTATGGGATCGTTCGCGGGTTTCTGGGTTGGAATTTCAGAGTTTGCGGGGGATATGACGTTGATATTTGTTTGCTTTCCTCTCCTTATCCACGTTGTTTTGTTGCTCTGTTTTCGCCACGTTTTGGTGCAATTTGACCTGTTGGGAAGTTGCCGGACACAATGGGGACCACCGAATGTGCTAAACGCCTCTTCAAGTGCCATTTCTATTCTTAGCACATCACGCTCTTTTTTTAGAACATTTGTTCTATTTTTAGTAACAAAATTTCTATTTCTAGAACTCAGTCCTACCGGCCCTTTTTCGCGCTC
The DNA here is from genome assembly GCA_964036045.1 of Eutreptiella sp. 'Long Island Sound 2002'. Classification (NCBI taxonomy): domain Eukaryota; phylum Euglenozoa; class Euglenophyceae; order Eutreptiales; family Eutreptiaceae; genus Eutreptiella; species Eutreptiella sp. 'Long Island Sound 2002'. The sequence goes on from OZ038379.1 coordinate 117,381,132, forward strand.
TGTCTGAATCTGCAGCCACCCAAAAAGAGTCGGAGTCCCATTGGTGAGGTCAGTTTCCCTTCAGGGTCCCCCAGTTTGGAGATTTCAATTTTCGCCTGCGGTATTTTTAGTAACAAATGTTACTAATTTTAGTAGAAAATTGTTTTGTCATTTCTCCGCATTCTGGGCACCTGGAAACCCTCCGACCGGATCCACAACCATTTCTTTGCGACCTGGACGCAATGGCAACGTCTGTGCGAGCTCATCTTGCGCCTGGAGTCCGATGATTTGGAACATTTTGAGAAAAAAATTTCCGAAAATGTTTTTTTCGCGAATGTTCTTGTCTGCGCTTGTCATGACACATGAAAATCCTCCTCGAATGCCAATATCTCCTGGAGGTGATCCATTATTTTCATCATGTCTCTTGGTTGGAGTGCAGGTCATGTGAGTTGTTCATGCGGTGCATGTCAAGCTTCATATATCTGCTCGTGGTCTTTTTATGTAGACCGGTTGACGACGTTGCTCTTGTCTATCTTTGATCCACCGAGCCTATGCCTTTAGGTTTGGTGGGGACAGGAGGGAGTTCATTCTCTTGAGTTCTTTCCCCCCCGACTACTTCGGCGGGTTGCCACGGTGTATGTGGTACCCTCCCACAATGAGGAAGGCCAACAGAACAACTGGGATCCTCACGTCCTCTTTCGGTCTTTCCGAGCAGGTGACAATGCTCTCGGAAGGGGGGTGAAGCCAGTTTGGATCCTAATTGGCTGCACTGTTCTGTGTTTGAGCGATTTCCGAGATTTCAGCAATGTCGTGTATGAATTCCGGAGAATTCCGAAATTACACTATTTATAAACCACAGGATGGAGGCCTTAACATTTCTGGTTCAGACCAGGCCTGCTGTGTGTGCGCGCGCCCTTCTCGTGTTCTTGTTGGTGTGCGCGTGCTCTCTGTTCCTAAATGTGGGCCGATCGTTCGAAAATTAGTCCCAATGGGTGCTGATAGTGTTAGTTTCTATCCTGTTGCGGAAATGGATACGAATTGGCAGCTAGGCCAATCCAGTGGTTGATAGCAGGCCCGGAACTGCGATCTGGCTAAACCCTGATGTAGGGTTCGGAACCGGTTTTACCAATTGATCGGAAAAACCGGTTATCGGCAATAATCGGAAGTTATTTTCAAAACAGTTGGCACAACCGGCTACTTTCAAATTTGATTGAAACCAATCAATCGGAATGGTTCCACATTTTTCGGGTTCTTTTGGGCGGTACATTTTGTACAATTTTGGCAAGAAGCAGAGGCATTTGGTGGTAACAACCGATGGCTGATGCCAAATTACAACTTTGGACGTAGGTTTGATGAATGTGTGTTATGGCTTCGAACAGCAGCAGCGCAGCAGCGCGCAAATCAGAAGTCGCAGTCGCAATCGCGCTGACAGTCTGTGAATAATAAAGAAGCATCGAATGCCAACTGTGAATGAGCGCTGTAAGATACTTCGATCTTTGAACAGGGTTTATGTCTTCGAGATTGTGTTATTATTGGTGCCCCGTTTGAAGATCCTGCGAGGTTTGTCGATTGGGATTTTGGATTTCGGATTTTGAGAAACAGAGAGGCACAGGAGTGCAGTCGAGTTCCCAAGAAACAAACCACAACAAGTGGTAGCCAGCTAGGTGGCGCGGAGGATCAATCTTCGAGATCAATCTTCGACGCCGCAACGCCGTCAACTTGATTTGGACTTCGATCTACAATGGAGCTATGCTGCATTTCATCAGAGACAGTTCGTTTCGAAGTGATTCACCCTTGCATCACGAATTTTCGACCTCGTTAGAGAAGTTCATCGCAGAGCGCATCGCTAGTCGAGAAAGCGAGTGGTTTCCATGTCTCTCTCTTGATCTTCACAGCTGTTCGCAGAAGCTTGCAGATACTCAAGCCAAAGTTATCGAATTGGAACAACGCATCGATGTATTGCAGGCAACAGCAGCAAGTGCTACAGCAGCAACTGGCCAGCGCATCGATACCTTGCAGTCCTCGACGGAGAATGCAACTCAAGCTGCTGCAAATGAACTTCGACGCGTAGAACATGAGTTGACGCAATGTTACGCTCTTCTCAACGAATTTATACGAACTTCGAATCCACCACCTCCGAACAACATCCAGTTTCCACAACCACAACCGCCGTCTTCTCCGAATTCGAACCAACCTCACCCTCCACAACAACCACTCCCACAGCAGCCTACCTTCGAACCACCACCCCAGTTCGTAGTTCAACGTGCTCCTTCGCAGGAGATTTTGGGACGCCGCGTCGAGCGCCTGAACAAACTGGTCAAGAGGTTCACGGGTAAACCTGGATGTGGAGAATTTCGAAAATGGAAAGAAGATTTACTACGAGCCTTCACTTTGTCGGACATCACCTGACCCCGTCGATCAGGCAGCAACGATGTCATTCCTCCTCGATGGTGATGCCGCTGAGTACTATCATAGCCTGACGAAAGTTGTACAAGATGACTGATTCGAGCTCATGCGTGTGTTAGGCCAGCGTTTCGACTGCATATCCCATGAGCCAGTGTATTTGTCGAGAATGTTGAGCTTGAAAGAGAGCGAGTTTCCCCGACATGCAGATTACGTTCGAGAATTTCGTACATGCGTTATCAAATCGAAGGTCAACACGAGTGAACTCCAGATGGGTTTCCTCGCCAGCTCTCGATTTGTTGAAGGGTTGTCGAATGACGCTGTGCGTCGGCAGTGCATCGTTGAAGTCCGTTCGAGATGGCGTTCTAATAATCCATTTGGATTCGATACCTTGGTAGAGACCATCGCGGAAGCCTACATTGCGGCTGGGTATCAACTGGAAGAAGTACAGAACGCATCGAGAACGACATCAGATCACACCCTGGGTCCTGCAGTGTCGAGGCCCCTGCCTATGATGGTCCCACCTACTTCGACTTCCACGTTTCCATCCAACCCTATGCCGCCGATGCCGACCCCGATGCCGACCCCACCTGCGGCGCCCACGGCTTCGACCGTGGCAGAGCCGATGATTCTCGATGCAATTGCCAAGCTTCGAGAAGAGTTACATGCCTACATTGGTGAACGGTTCGGACATCAACATGGCGGACGCCAAGATGGTCGAGAAAGCAGACGGTGCTACAATTGTGGCGAACAAGGACACTTGGTCCGTGACTGTCCAAAAGGTCGACCGCCATCCCGAGGACGAGAACGTCCGGAATCAAGGTCGAACACACCAAAACGAGATCAAAGTCGAGACAGCAAGAGACGGTTTCGATCCCGCTCCAAGAGCAGAGAAAGGCCTACAACGGCCTAGAAAACAATTCCGAAGACCTGGTGGCGGACGTCCTCGAGAAGAGCTGAACACCACCACCAGCACCAATAAACCCGAAAAGAATTCGACGCTTGGAAGTGTCACTGTCGAAGGAACCGAACCTGAGCATGCGTCTCTGTTCACGGTTCGAGGGCGCATTCTCGCATGTCGTGAAGACTCCTTTGACTCGAGCGTGGAACTGTTGGTCGACTGTGGAGCGACCAGTGACTTTATGTCGATGCAAACAGCAAAGAGGGCGCGACTTCCCATCTATAAACTGAGAAACCCTGGACATGTCTTGACAGCAGGAGGTGTCCAAGTCGAAGTACGGTACTACACGCGAGCTTATGTTCGAGTTGGAGAGCTTGTATTTCGTCATCACTTCAAGGTCTTGGAGATTTTGCCGGATGTAGTGCTTGGACTACCATGGCTTCGAAGCTACAATCCAACTGTCAACTGGAAGGAGCGATACGCCGACATCCAACATGGTTCGATTTCGTACCGGTTGTTTTTTGGCAAATCAAGACATTCCACCCAGCTGCAGTTTCAAGCGGCTTCGAAGCTGGACCTTCTTTCGATACTTTCATCCAGTTCCTCGAAAGCGAGTCCGGTTGGGAATCCTACCCCACATCCAAGAAGAAGGTTCTCGAACCGACACGCTTGACATCGTCGACCGATATGCCCTCGGCCCTGAGAAGGACGACATCAGCGCCGTCATTGTCGTACGACGACTTTCGATTGCCGACACGCCGTGGTGGCGAGTCGATACGCGAACTGGTCAGTTCTACCACAGCATGGCCGCTGGTACTGGATCGAAGGAAACCTATCGATGGACTACTGGTCGACATGACGGATGCTCCTTGGAGGCCACCAATCGGGTCGATCTGTGGAGTGAGGACGTTTGGAAACCGTCGAGCCTCTGGGACTTCTATTCGACCAGGGCACAAACACTGGGACCTGGACAATTTCGAGCGCTTGCCCGTGAACATGTCTTCGTATTCCAGTACAAGTGCCCCGTCGACGACCGACCTGGTGATCCGGACCTTTGATTGCTGAATCATCGATCTGGTATCCTGATTCAGAAGCGTGCCCTCGACAGTGATATCTGTCGACACTACACGGGTCATGACACCTTCAAGTTCATGGCTGGCGTCGAGACACTGAAGAAAGTGCATGAAGTTTGTCGACTCCCGGTGGATCGTTCGTACACGTTCACGTGGGGCACGGACTGCTGATTCGACATGTCTATGCTGATTCGACATGTCTGTGCTGATTCGACATGTCTGGATGCCAAGTAATGGCTTATTCGACAGTCTGGATGCCAAGTAATGGCTTATTCGACAGTCTGGATGCCATTAATGGTATCGACTGCCTTCATATGTCCTGTCGAGCTGACAGATGTGTAGGCCTGTTGGTCTGCTGAGCATCCAGCTTCGATGTTATGGTATGTTATGGTTCGACGTGCCCACAGCCTTGCTGCGGGTACAGCGCCCGTGCAGTGTGCCTGGCGAGGTTGTCTTCTGCAGCTTCCGCCGAGAGCCGCAGCCGTGGCAGAGTGGAACTCGGCGTGTGAATGAGGCGCTGACGACGGGTGTACCATGACTGCACCTCAGTGTGTGAGTTTCGACCAGGATTGGTCCACTGTTTCGACCAGGATTGGTCGACTGTTATGCTTCTGTAGCCAACACATGTCGAGGCCCAATATTTGTTTTCTGGGCCTGTCTGTATTCGACATTGTGACGCCCGCCCAGGTGAGTGAGACCTCTTCGAGGTCTCAACGGGGGGGTAGTGTTATGGCTTCCAACAGCAGCAGCGCAGCAGCGCGCAAATCGCAAGTCGCAGTCGCAATCGCGCTGACAGTCTGTGAATAATAAAGAAGCATCGAATGCCAACTGTGAATGAGCGCTGTAAGATACTTCGATCCTTGAACAGGGTTTATGTCTTCGAGATTGTGTTATTATTGGTGCCCCGTCTAAAGATCCTGCGAGGTTTGTCGATTGGGATTTTGGATTTCGGATTTTGAGAAACAAAGAGGCACAGGAGTGCAGTCGAGTTCCCAAGAAACAAACCACAACATGTGCTCCGACTTGTATGGGCTCTTTTCCGCCGATGGCAAGATCTGGGTGAGTGAAGGGCAATCGATCGGAAAGGCCGGTTATTTTGTAAACAATTAATCGGCAAAACCGGTTATTTTTGTAAAAATAATCGTTTAAAACCGGTTATTTTCAAAACTAACAGGTTCCAAACCTTACCCCGGTGTGGTGCCTCCGCCCACACCGGCTGTCGCCCTTGAGGGGACTGGTACATGTTAATGGGCGCATCTGCTTCGGCAGTGCCACACCTACGTGTATGGGGGATCACAAGTCCCTTGAAGCTGGGGGAGCCCCACTGGAAGAGGAGTTGAAGTGGAAGTGGCTGAGGTAGGGCGCACCGGGCCGGAAGAAAGTATCTCGGTCGTTGCTCCGCCATGAATGTCTTCTATCTCTCTTCTTTATCCATTGTTTGCTTTGCGTGTGAATCATGATAATCAATCTTTGGATCGAGATGGTGTGTGTGGAACATACTGTGTGCACGTTGAATGGGTGGAAATGCAATTAGGCAATATTGGTTTCCCATGGCCATGTGTGGATGGTTTCTAATGCACATGAAAATTTGTGTATGTCAATGCCTTCTGTTCCCAAGTGATTAGGCACCAGGTGATGGGACTGAGTGGCGTGTCCAAGCATGTGACGGCATGAGGCATATGTCGTGTGTTGGCTTTACATTTTGGTCGTGCCTTTGGTTCACGATACTTTGACCGCAGAAGCCCAGCAATCTGTATGCAGCATACACTAAACAGGTGAAGTTTGGTGGACTGGCCGTTCTTGATGCCTTGTTCACGAGCAGCAAGTAAACCTGCCAAGTCTATTCACTTGCTGGCCATTGTGTATGTTATTGCTAAGCAATAGGCACCCGGTCTTCTGTGTCAAGTACCAAGGCAAGCCAGCATGATGATATATGGGATGTGTCACACATGCCAGGTCTCAGGTATTGCCGTGAGGGGTCACTGTCCCGACTCATATTTGGTGATTCTCATTGCAGGCTGTGTACATGTGATCATTGGTGATTCATGAGTGTGGACGAGTCATGTAAGTGGCCATGCCGTGCTTGGTGTTCATGGAGGCCATGCTGTCATGCTTGATGCACGGTGGGACATTCTTCATATTTGGAGCTCATGTTTCTCAATTCCAGTTTATTCCGCCATGTAAGCAAGGGTGAGAATGGGCTGTGTGGCCCCCGCTTATGTTGAATTTGATGATGCCATTGTGTCGTGTATCATTTCCTTGTGTTTTGCCATGTACCATATGGACGTCATCGATGTCATTTTGCTGCGCATGACCCCCGTGAATCAATGTCATTTTCTTAATCTGTTGAACCGAGGTTGTGTTCGCATGGTGTCATATGTCGTCAGTTCGACTGTGCATTATTCATAAAACTGACTCTTGGAGTAGGGATGCAACATCATCTTCGATAATTGCATACTCTATTCCAGGGCTTCAGCTATACTTCTGTTTCTACCTCTCCCTTTGCCCGACATTGTTTTATTTGTTCCCCTCTCCATGATCATGTCCATGTATTGATGTCGGTACACTCAATCTAATTTGATGATCGATTCTTTGGACTTCATTGGTCATTCGAATTCATTGATCAAGTGTTTGGTTCTTATCTCAAGGGTTGCCAACGGGTGTACCTACGGGATTTGTTTGGATGTTGTGGCCAGAGGTTGCCAAGGGTACTTGCAGAAATTTTGGACTTTGGGTTTCGTGAAACATGGGAGCACTGGTGAGATCACAGGAAAGAGAGTGGAAAAATCGGGGATAGCCGGCAGAGCTAGCACAATGGCAGGGGCTGGTCCTACAGACCTTCTTTGAGGAACGCTGCGTTCTATGGTCCTACAGAGCTTCACCTTTGGCTCGTAGGGAAGATTCCTCCCAAGACTTGGGATGTTTGTAGGGGGACGTCCCGGAGGAAACCTCGGACGCACTCCTACGATGACCTGGTTGTTCTTTTAGTGTGCATTGTGCAACCCAGACGAACCTGAAATAAAAAGATTAGAGAAGCACGACTCAAAAACTTTCTAAATGGCTGAAAATACAGCTAATTAGCATAAAAAACGCTTTGGCTAAAAAGCGCGCTGGGGAACGCGTAAAAACGCGATGGAATTGTCTTTGACCTTAAAAAGCCAAATAGTTAACGCTGTAAGCACGGTAATGCTCGTAGGAGCATAACGCCTTTTCCCTCCTCGTCTAACTAGCCATAAGCACAAACAAAAGCCGACGTCCGCAGCGCGTAAACCTCGAAACATTTTTTCACCTAACGCGCCGCGTCCCTGCACCTGGTTCCTCCTTATTCTTCCTTCTCCATGTACCTCCCTCTCCTCCTCCATTGCTCCCCTCTCCTTGTTGCGTCAGCTTAGGCGAGCGGCCCTGGGGAAAAAGCGGTTAACCCCTTGCAATGACAAGTACTTCAACGTACGCGTCCCCTTCACCATCTACCGCCGGCAACGCGTAAGTTGGCAGCCATGGTCTTGCTGCATGCGCGGGTGGTGCGTGAGGGGTTGTGTCCAATTCACCTATTTCTAAAAAACATTTTCAATGTTTTTATTATTTTTCAAACCACGAAGCAATGGTCGAAACAAACAGCACAGGTGTTTAAAGGAAAAAAGGAAAAAAACCACAAATAGTAAAGAAAAAGCACAGCAGACCCAGGCAGCACAGCGGCGCGAAGCAGCAGAGCACCACAGCGCACAGCACCGGGCACCAGGGCACCAAGACACACCACACCACACAGCAGGGCATCACAACCTAACCACAGAACACGCAAAGCAACAGCACAGCACACAACAATGCACCACAGCACCAGGCAACGGCAACAGCACAGACCAAAAAGAACCGCAAGAAAGAGAGCACCAGCGCAGATAAGCACAGCACCACACGCACAGCAGGACACGGGGAAACACGACAGGACGCAGGGCACATCCAGACAACAAGGGCACCAGCAAGGGGGGGGGGGGGGGGGCTGGATAGGACGGCAAAACCAGCACAACGCAGCAGGGCACAGCGACACACCAGATGACACAGCGCACCAGGGCACCACACAGCCACAAAGAAAATGCCACAGCGCGCAACAACACACGACGGCGTGACACGCACCCAAACACGCTCCACACAGCACGGCACAGCAGGACACCACAAGACACCAGCAGAAACGGAGCAGCCAAAGACAGCGCATCACAGCAGCACACCAAACAGCAAGGCACCACAACACCAGCACAGGACAGAAAAACACCGCGAACGACCCCAGGGCACCAAGACGCACCACACCACACAGCAGGGCAACAACACCACGGAACGCCAAAAGAAACAGCACAGCACACAACAACACACCACGGCACCAGGCAAAGGCAACAGCACAGAGCAAAACGGGCACCAAGAAGCGAGAGCACCGGCGCAGCGCAGCACTGCACCCCACGCGTAGCAGGACACGGCAAAACACGACAGGACGCAGAGCACAGACAACCAACAAGGGCAGCAGCAAGGGGGGAGGGTGGGGGGGCAGGGCCGAAGAGCACAGCAAAACTAGCACGGCGGAACACCGCACAGCGGCACACCAGACGACACAACGCACCACGACACCACACAACCCAAGAGAACACGCCACAGCGCGCAACAACACACCACGGCACCACACACAACACAGCACTGCACCAAACAACACGGCGCAACAGAACCCCGCACGACACCAGCAGAAACGGTGCGACCCACGACCACACAGCATGGCAGCACACCGAACAGCACGGCACGAGTAAGCCCTGCACAGCACTGCGCAGCACAGAAAAGCGCTGCTGGACACACAAAACAGCCCACAAGAGACCGAGGCACAAAGGAACAAGACACAAGACACCGCACAACAACAAAAGCACCAAGGGGCGCAGCAGCACCACATGACCCAAGGACCAATCAACACGGCGCAATGCGCCGCGGCAAAGGACGGCGGCAGGGAAGTCCACACAACACGGGACAACCCAGCAACAGGAGGAAACACCAACAGCACGACACGGCGAGGCAGAGGACCCCAAACGGCACGCAAGCCGGCACACCACAACACAACAGCGCGCACACCAAGACAACGGCAGCACGCCACAGCATAAAACAAAACACTCAAAGGTGACGGTCTGGGGGGGAGGGCGCACCAGGCTAGGGCACCGCAAGACACCACGGTGCACGGCCAGAAGGGCAACACAACACGGACGCCGAGCAGCACAGAGCAGAGCCAGGGAGGAAAAAGGCAAGAGGGCGCACACACACGGCATAACAACACGAGAGCACAAAGGCGACCACACAACACCAAGAACAACGGCATTGGCGGGGCAGGGGGGGTGGTCACAGGCGAAGAGCGCACCAAGAGAAGCAGCGACGCACGGCCAAAAGACGAGGCAAACACTGGAGACCGCGCAGCAGCACAGCAGCAAGCGGGACCAAGGCGACACACCCCGGCGCCCCAACAACAGCACACGGACGACACATCAACAACACCAGAGGACACACAGCAGCGGGGGCCGCAAGCCCCGAGGGGGCGCAGAGGAGCAATGAGAGCCCCCCCAGCCCGCCGCCCCCTCCCCAAAAAACACAAACTCCCCAAAGAAAAAACAAGAACAAAAAAACACAACAAAGGAAGGGTGCAGGGGGGGGGGAGCTGGGGGGGGGAAACGAAAAAAAAAGAAGCGCTGCAACAAAGACAAAAAAAACGGCGGGGCGAGGGTGACGGGGGGGGGGGCAGAAGAAAGCAGAAGCGCCAAGGCCAAGGGCACCCCGGGCCAGAGAGCACAAAAAGCCGGAGACAGCGAGGGCGCAGGTAACGAGGAGCGAAAAAAAAACAAAGAAACAAAAAAAAGGAACGCAAAAAAACAAAAACACAACAAGGGCAATCCCAGTCCGGAGGGGGCCCAGCAAAGCAGCAGGACAAAACGGCCAAGGGAAAGGTGAGGCGCACCAAAACGCGCCCGGGAGGCCGGTCCGCCCAACCCGCCAAGAAGAGCGGGCACAGGCACACACGCACGGGACCCGGGCGTGGCGTCCTCTGATCCGAAAGGCAAGGTGTCAGCGTCCACACGAAACAGCCCCGGTGCACTGGCTGAGTCCCCCGTCGAACGACGGACGGTACGGGAAACCGGACGCGTCAGTGACCGGGTCCACAGACGCCCAATCAACGCAGCTCACATAACCCAAGACCGAAGCTGGCGGGACCCGCACAGGGACAACCTCATCGCGGGGCCCCAAACGGGAACAACGCGGAGCGAGCCCAGCGCCCCTGCTTCGACAGGGGACAGCGGCAGGCACAATGAGCCCGATTCTCGGCTGGCCTGAGCGTGCTTCGTGCACCTGCCCAGTAAAGCCGGGGCCGACGACCCCCGGGCTGGGGGAAGGCACCACGGCGACGGGAAAGCCCACTGGAGCACTGAGAGCGACTGGACTGGACCTGGCGCGACGCACCAACGCGCGGCCAAGAGGCACGCCAGAGAGGCACGCCGCCGGCGACAACAACGGCACAGGACCAGGTGCCAAGCAACAACGTCCGCTGGGTGCCGCAAACCCGGACACCGCGCGCGATACTAGCACAACCACGGCACGCAGGGCGGTGCCAAGCAACTCCCAACGAGGTGAGGGGCGCCTGTTACGAAGACCCCCCCGCCCGCCCGAGGAGCCCGAGGAATGGAGGAGAAGCAGAGAGGTAGAGACCCGCATGAGGCCGAGGAGCAGCAGCGAAGCGGTTACTAGGCCAAGGGGCGCCCATGAGACAAGACGCCCCGGACAGGATCATCCGGGGCGGACCAAGCATCAGGAGCCGCCGCCCGCCGGACTGGATCATCCAGGGACAAGTGGCGGGCAGGCACCCACGGAAGGAGCAACCGGGGCGGATCAAGCAGGAGAAGCATCGGCACCCCGGACTGGATCATCCAGGGACAAGTGGCCGCGGACGCCCCGGCCTGGAACATCCGGGGCGGAGCAAGCAGCAGGAGCCGCTGCCCCCCGGACTGGAGCATCCAGGGACGAGTGGCGGAAGACGCTTCGCATCGGATCATTCGGGGCAAAAAAACGAGGAGAGGCCACAGCCCCCCGGACACAAACAGCTGGGGAAAAGGGGCCAGACACCCAGGGCAAGATTGTCCCGAGCGAATCAAGCAGGAGGAGCCCCCGCCCCCTGGACAGGTCCGGAAGCAACGCAAAGGACCACCCAAGGGAGGAGCACTGATGCAGGGCAGACGATGAGGCCAAGGAGATGCAGAGCAGCATAGATGTGGCGGGGCCCAGGGGAAGCGGAGAACCAGACCAGAGAGAAAGGCCGCAGGGATGCTGAGAAGCGGAGATGAGGACGAGGCCAAGGAGATGCCGAGAAGCCAAGAACAGGAAAAGGCCCAAGGTGAAGCGGAGGAGCACACAAGTGGACGAGGCGGAGGGGATGCGGCGCAGTGGTCAAGAGGGCGAGGCCCAGGAGAAGCAGAGAGGCAGCCAAGATGAAGAGCCCGAGGAGAAGCAGTAAAGATGAGGCGAGGAAGAGGCCGAGGAGATGCAGCGATGTGGTGACGAGACCATGAAGTGCGCGGGACTGGATCATCCGGGGCAAAACGGGAAGGAGCGGCCAAAACAAAACGACGGGAAAAGGCGGAGGAAGGAGTCCGGACTCCCCGGACTGGAACATCCGGGGTAGAACAAGCAACAGGAGCCGCTGCCCCCCGGACTGCAACACCCGGGGCAGAACAAGCAGCAGGAGCTGCCGCCTCAAGCACTGGGTCATCCGGGGACAAGTGGCGGCAAGACGCACCGGACTGGATCATCCGGGACGGAACAAGCAGAAGGACCCTTTCCCCCCCGGAATGGATCATCCGGGGACAAGCGGCAGCCTGACGCCCCGGACTGGATCATCCGGGTTGGTTCAAGCATCAGGACCCGGCGCACCCCCGACTGGATCATCCGGGGCAGAACAACAAGGAGCGGCCACAACCCATAGGGCTGGATCATCCGGGGAAATGAGGCCTGCCGCCCCGGGCAGGACTGCCGGGGGCGGATCAAGCGGAAGGAGTCCCCAACCCCCGGGCTGAAGCGGCCAAGGGAAAGTGGCGGCCAGAGGCGAATGAAACAAGAGGTGGAGGCCAAGGTGGGGCAGCGAGAGAGTCATGTCCGGAAGCAACACAAAAGACAACGCCATGGGGATGCAGTGAATCAAAGATGAGGACAAGGCCGAGGAGACGCATTACAGCAATGATAAGAACAGGGCTGAGGTGAAGCAGAGACACAGACCAATGAATATGGCCGCAGTGATGCAGAGAAGCAGCAAAGAGGACAAGGCTGTGGTGATGCAGAGAAGCAAAGATGAGGACGAGGCCGGGGAGAGACGGGGCAAGCATGCTGAGGACAAGGCCGTGGTGATGCAGTGAGGAAATCAAGTCGACTAGGCCGCGGTGAAGGGGAACAGCAGCCATGAGGATGAGGCAGTGAAGAAGCAGTGAAACAGCCAAGACGAGAAGCCCGTGGTGATGCAGCGAAGCGGTGACGAGACCATGAAGTGCCCAGGACTGGATCATCCTGGGCAAAACAAGGAGGAGCGGCCAAAGCACGACGAGAGCGTCATCTGGTGAATTAAGACCTGACGCCCCGGGCTGGATCATCCGGGGCAGATCAAGCAGCAGGAACCGCCGCCCCCTGGACTGGATCATCCAGGGACAAGAAGCGGCCTTGGCCCCGGACTGGATCATCCGGGTCTGGCGACCTGTCGGCGCAAGGGCCCGGCCCGAAAGGCCGCGCAGAGGCGGGCCCGGTAATCCGGGTATAGCCGGCCAGACGTGAGTGCTGGTAGCTACGCCTCTCCACACGCCCACCATGCATGAGTCACTCCTACTGCAGGTGGGACACGTAGGGTGAAGTGGTGCACCCAGGGCCGCCCACCCAGCAAAGCCAAGGGTGGGGTCACTCGAACAGCAAGATGCCTGAGCCAGGAATGGCGAGAACAACAGAGTAAGGCACCCACACCAGGAATGGTGAGGGAATAACAACTGAAGTGCCATCCCCCCCGAAACAGAGGGGGGACTTCATCATGGACACAAAGTACGCAAGCGGGGCACGACGGCCACGCACACCACCCCTCCAAGCCCTAGGAGGGGTACATGTAGTGGCGTCCCTGCTAGGCCACAGCCGCGAAAAAAAGAAGAGAAAAGACCGCTGTGTTCATGTGCATAAATGCAGGTGATCAATTGGGCAGCCCACCCTGCGTAACGGAGGGGGCAGATCACACACAGGGCAACACGCCCGAGCCAGGTATGGGGGGGACAGAAGAAAGAAGGACCCTTGGCCAGGTATGGCGGGGGTCAACCATCAGAAGGGCCATTTGCCGGGGATGGCGAGGACTGAACAACCACGTCAAGGGCAACAAGACCACATACGGTGCACGCATACAGAACACACTACCCTTCCAAGCCCTGGTTGGGGTAGGTGTATTGGCGTCCCTGCTGGGCAACAGCCGCAAAGAGGCGCTGTGTGTTCGTGCCAATACACAGGTAGGCCAATAGGGCCTCGACATGGGAAATGTGGCCAGACGCCCCTGACAGGATCATCCGGGACTGGTCAAGAGAGCGCACCATGAGCGCGGGACAAGGGGATGGGAGAGGAGCGACCCGTGCAAGGAGCACGAAACGGTCCCCGGATGGATGAGGATGCTGTGGGCGCGCGCCACTGGGTTGCTGGCAGCCCGTTGGGGTATAAACACGGGATGAGGGATGTGATGAGGGGACGGGACCAGGAAAAGAGTGTGGAAAGGGGAGCACAACAGCCCCTAGAGAACAGGAAACCGTGGGACGTGGGGATTGGGCTGGTGACAGGATGAGGCAAAGGGAAACGGGATATCGCTGGGTTGCAAATGAATCAGAGCAGGCAAAGAAGGCAGAAAGTGCTAAGCAACAGCTCCGTGGGATTGGGAAACCAGTCGCCATGGAGTGGTGAACCATGGACCCACCATGGGGAGCCTGACCACGGAAGTGGAGAAAGTGCCCTGAACTCCAGGACGGCCGTGAGGTGTCTGCAGGTGTGAGGGTTGGCCCTGAGGTCCCCAGGTCAATGGCCTGAGTACAGGTAGGTTCGCAAGTGAGCAGGAGCTGGGAAACGTGGAAAAGGTCGCCCTCTGGCCTCCAGCAGGAGATGGACGACAACCAAGTGCATCCGGGAGCCGAGTGGTACTCCAACCGGTGAGGGATGGGGAGCCGTGAAATGTGGTTGAGAGCAATGCTGCGCTGTCGGCAACGGCTATCCACAGGAAACCCGCGTGCAGGCACCAAGAAGGCTGTCCTAGGGGGGGAAGGCCGGAGGATCCTTTGACGGGTGACCAGAAGGAGCTGAGATCGTGAGGTCAGCAACTGAATCAAAAACCCACCGCCGGTCATGCCCCAAGGGAACCTGGTTGAAGTTCTTGGCCGTGAGTTGAGACAGGGGTTGCCAGGGGAACTGATGGTGGAGAGCTCTCCTTCCCGCCAGAGGCGGCGGCCATGTAAAACAAACAAGGGGATGTCACATGAGGCTGCGGACACGGCCGCCCTTACTTACTACTTACTTACTGACCTGGTCGATCTGCTGATTGAGTGGGCCATGCAGAGGGAGAATGACTCCCACATGGACAAATACCTGCGCAAACATCTGCGAAGGGAGACCCCTGCTGAGAAGAATCCTGGGCGGAGGCCACCTCATCTCCACTCTAACCGTCGGAAGGGCCGTGCCGGGCAGTGGAAACATATGACTGACAACCTCCCCTCCAAGGGTAAAGGGCCCCCAAAATCTTTTCTACTGTGGTCCTACGGACGATAAGGGTGGACCCTGCCAAGCACCCGACTGTGTTGCATAGAGTGCATGCATGCTCCAACTGAAGCGCACACAGAAAACCAAAGATGGTCAGGAGGTGAAGCACCAAGACCATTTCTGCTGCACGATAACGTGCAAATATTGCGGTAAAGGTAAGCATTATGAAGATGAATGCCATGTAAGACGGTGCGAGTCTGAGAAAATTCAAGAAAGCGGAAGAGGAGCGGTGAAGGAACGCCGGAAGGGGTAACCCCGAGCGGGGAGGCCAGAACCCTGGGGGCTCCCAAGGTAAGGGTAAGGGTAACCCTGGTGGAGGATGAAGGTCCTCACGCCCCCCGAACTGGTTGAAGAGGAGCACCCAAATCGACACCTCAGGGTGACCAGCAGGGTGAAAAACAGAATGTCTCCTCCAGCCTCATCCCTGACGGCGCCGAAAAGAAGGGTAACGCCAAGAAGTGCATGCTCAACAGGCACTGCAAGTGCCAGCAGGCTGCCGGGTTGGAAGTGAAGTTCCCTGGAGAGGCATAGGGGGGCGGCTCCAAGGATGAGGATTTCATTTTCTGGATCACCGTCAAAATAGGTGATCAGGTTTACAAAGTTGTCTTGGACACGCACACTTTCCATTGTGGCCTGCAGATTGCTCAAACAAGCCAAGATCCGGCAAACCAAAACCGTGGCCATACCGGTAGGGCATGGGAGAACCATCCATTCCCGGGGGGGGGTTGATGTGACTGTATGTCTGGGCAATGAACAGGTGCCCCAGCACTGCAAAGTGCATGACACCGAAGCCTTTGACATTGTTATCGGCACAGATTTCCTGCGCCGTACCCCCCAGGTGAAAATGTTGTCTTTGCAATGTCCCTATGCCCTACATTGCGACTTTGGCAGTGACAATTTCTCTGTCCCTCTGGAGCCGTCAGGACGAAAAGAATCTGGTCTGCGCTACGTGAACGGGTCTCATTGAACTCAAAACTGGCCCAGGACACCGCACACGCAACACAACACACCGAGCGGGCACACCGGTGAACAGGAGCCAAGTGGCCCAGGACACCGCACAAGCAAAACCACGCAGCGAGCGGGCGCACCGGTGAACAGGAGTCAAGTGGCCCAGGAAACCACAGACGCATCACAACACACCGAGCGGGCACACCGGTGAACAGGAGCTAAGTGGCCCAGGACACCGCAGCAGCAAAGTAACGCACCGAGCGGGCGCACCGGTGCACAGGAACCAAGTGGCCTAGGACACCGCAACCACAACACGGCACACCGAGCGAGGACACCGGTGACCAGGAGCCAGAAGGCCGAGGACACTGTACACGCAGAGCGGCGCACCACACGAGCAAACCACAACGCAACCCACCCCCAACAACGAACCAAGCCCATGCTGCCCCGCAGGAAAGAAACACCATGTCAGGCAACCAAGACCAACCAGCCAGCCAAGGCCAACCCAGCGGGTATTGAAAGGGTGGGCAGGCAGGGCAGGGCAGCGAAAAGGTACAGGAGGGCAAGGGGGGGAAGGCGAGGGGAGAGGAGCCCACACCCCCCCCCCAGACACACACACCCCACTGCCGCGCACGGGGCCACAGCCAGGCGCCAACAGGGCCCGCCACAGAGACATACAGGACCGCCAGAGAGGAGGTGTGTCCCCGCACCTGCGCAACAGCACCCCCGGGCAAGGAGCGCGCGCCACAAGCAGACCAGGCAGGGCACACACGCAGCACCACACACCAGCGCGCACCATGGCACAAAGCACAACACCAGCACGGCAAACACCCGCCCGACGACGACCAAGCCGCCAAGAACAAGCCCAAGCCCCGCAGTCCCCACAGCGCAACAGCCGCCCTCCGGATGGACTTGTGTGCACCCGGCAGTGAACCCAGCCCCTGCCGGCTACAAAACAGCCGCCGTCCGGACGGACGTCTGTGCGCCCGGCAGTGAACCCAGCCCCTGCCGGCTACGAAACAGCTGCCGTCCGGACGGACGTGTGTGCGCCCGGCAGTGAACCCAGCCCCTGCCGGCTACTAAACAGCTGCCATCCGGATGGACGTGTGTGCGCCCGGCAGTGGACTCAGCCACTGCCGGCTACGACGCAGTCGCCGTCCGGATGGATGTGTGTGCGCCCGGCAGTGCACCCAACCCCTGCCGGCTAGGGAACAGCCGCCGTCCGGAGGGACGCGTGAGCACCCGGCGGGCACGCACTGCCTGCCGGACCAACGGGCTACCGGACCATTAAGCCCGCGCCGCCCGGAGGGGCGAGTGCCCAGTCACCACAAACAACACGCCCAACAGCACCATACCCAGCAACACCCGCAAAGGCGAACCAAGCCCGCACCATCCCGCCACCACCACCATACACGTCGACCCACCACCACAAACCCTAGGCCCACCATCAAGGCCGCTCACCGACACCGCAACCACCAAGCAGTCAAGCCACAACCACCACCAACACGCCCAGCCCACACCGACCCAGCCCCAACCGCCCGCATCGGACACCACACTACCGGCCACACCCACAACCAGCCGGCCACACATGCTGGAGAACCCACCATCACGCCTGACCACACCGTCAAACGCCTCAGACCGGTCCACTGCGCAGACGGCGCACACACATGCAGCACTCAACCCCAAAACACCCACACCGGCACCATCCGCGCCGACCAGGCCCCACACCGTCCACGCAGAGCACACACCAGCCATGCTCCACCAGACAACACAAACAGCCACACGCACGGCAACAGCACACCCACCGCCCATAAACCCCCAGCAGCCCACACCAAGTATACGTCAACACGCGCACCCACACCCAGCCGCACCCACCAGGCACCCAGCGCACCGACCCCTGCCGCCACCGCCGCGCACAACGGCACCCACCGACCCACACAGGCAGCTGCCCAACGCCAACAGCAGCTCCACGGGGCCACCCACCGCCACCAGGCGGACAAGCCACCGCCATCAGCACACCCGCGCCAGCGTGCACACCTAAGATACCCGGCACCGGCCATACACACCGAGCACCACACCACCAGCCACACCCACCTCCCGCTGACCACCCACACCGAGGAACCCACCATCACGCCCCACCGCACTAACGCTCTCTCCTCTTCACCAGCCTCATCGGCGACACTGCCACGGGAGGCATCACCAACAACACCCTCACCATCGACAGCACCCACAACGCCGTCGCCAGGTGCACCACCATTCACCCGGCACCTCACCTGCAATGCCCCAACATCCAACATCACCCACAGAACCCTCATTGTAGGCACCGCCAACATCACTGTTGCACCCGTACCACCTGCAGCACCATCACCATCAACGTCGCCAGCAACACCATCACCCATCACGTCACCTGCAGCGCTCCCAACGCCCGTTGCGGCACATACAATCACCACCGGCAACACCAGCGGCACCACCAACATTTACGGCATACAGCACCCGCAGTAACCCCACTGTAGGCAGCACTAGAGGAACCAGCCACCACCGCGCCACCTGGAACGCCACCCGTGGCATCACCTACAGATCTACAGCACCCGCGGCGTCACCAGCGACGCCAACACCCGTTGCATCACACGCAGCACCGACACTACCGACACCACCAGCAGCACCCATCACAGGTAGGTAGGTAGGTAGGTGCACTCGGTCGTGAAGAGGCGCCCCATGCTTCCCGCTTGCATTGCCGCTGTGACGAACAGGAAGAGGCTCCGCACTTGAAGAGGCGAGGCGACTTACATCCTGCTAGACCTGACTGTTGGCCCCCAGCAAAGCGGCCCCAGGCAACATGGGGAGGGCTGATCGCCGCCAGCGTGACGTGCTTGTCTCGCCTGGAGAGTGTGCCCCCGTGCTTGCGCACGTCCCCTCCTTTGGACGGAACCCTAGAGGTTCACCGGACTTCCTGGCGTATCCTGTTCCCAAGGCATGCATGCATGTTCTTGGTACTGGGGTTCCGAGGCGCTTGGGTGTCGCACGCTCCGCCTCGAGTCCCAAAGCAGCGCAGGACTTAGCATGCAGCCTTACCCCCGGTCTCCGGATCTCGTTTGGCCGGGTCACCTGCATGGCACGGGCTGCCTCAGTGCCCGGGCTATGGACACTGGGTTTCCTACTGTTGTGTGGCGTTTGTGCTTGGGTCCGGGTTGTGCTTGGGTTTGGGTTTCGGTAACCCCGCCAGCCCTGGCTGGGGTCTTGGGTGAGTGTGTTTTGGTACGGTTTGTGGTTTCGCCCTCTTTTCCCCGCTCGGGTTTGCGGTGTCTGCGGTTGGGCTTGGGTTTCGGTCGGCACCCCACCTGTCTCGGTCAGGGTTTTGGGACGTGCGTGGCTGTGTGCGCGCTCCGCCTGCACCCCGCCGTTCCCGGTTCTGGTGTGCGGTGTGGGCGTGCGTGCTGGGGTCCGGGTTCGGGCTGCGCCCCGCCTCCCCTTGGGGAGTTGTTGGTGTGTGTGTGTCCTTTTGTGCCCGTCCCGTGTGGTCTCCTGCACCTCCTGGTTGGGGGTACGGTGCAGGGGTGTTTGGTTGGGCCTGGGTTGCTGCCGCGCCCCGCGAATCCTGGCTGGGGTGTTGGGGCGTGTGTGTGTTTGTGTGCGCGCCCCGCTTGTACCCCGCCTCTCCTGGCTGGGGTGTGCTGTGTGGGCGTGTGCTGGGCTCGGGTCTCGGCTGCGGCCCGCCCCCCTTTGTTGGGTTGTTGGGGTGTGTGTGCGGTGGTGCATGTGCTTCGCTTGCCCCCGCCCTTCCCCAGGGGCCTCCTGTGGTGCGGGGGTCTGCGGGTGTTGCCGTTGGTGGGGTTTGCCCCCCCCCCCCTCCCCTTTGGGTTTGTTTTTTGGGGGGCTTTGTGGTGTCGGTCGCTGGTTGTCCCGGTCTTGGGTCCCGTGGTCTCTGTCCCCCCACCCCTTCTCTTCCGGGCTGCGTTGTTTTTTTTTAATTTTCTTTTTCCGTCCCAGCGTGGTGTGTGTCCGCGTGTGTTGGGCGTCCCTTCTCCCAGAGGGCCGCTGCGCCCGGCTTCATGTTGCTTGTTTTGGCTGGGTGGTCCCCAGGTGCCCCTTTGGGGGGTCCTGTCTTCGGTGCCATGTGGGTGGGGGGTTTGGCCGCCTGTTGTGGTGTTGGTGGGCTGTTTGGTGGCTGTGGGCCGTTGTGCCCCCCCCCCCCCTGTTTTTTCTTCCTCGGGGGGGGTCTGCCTGTTCCTCCCTCTGCCTTCCCTGGGCTGGCGCACGCACTGGTCGGCATTCAGTGTGGTATTCCGGGTTGCTGTTGGTGGTTGCCTTTTGCCAGGCCGTGCCCCGGCCCCATGGGTCGGGTGGGTCATGTACACGTTGGGCTCGGCACCCCTTCCTGCCGGGTTAGGTTCTGGCTCTGCCAGCTGGGCGGTTGCGCCCGGCGGCTTCATGTTGCCCTTGATTAGCCGTGTGCTTTCGCCTCTGCGGTGCCGGTTTTAACTTTCTGGCAGCGGCTTGTGTGGGTGGACCGCCACCGTTGTTGCCGGGCGTGCGGTGGCCCCTTGCCGGTGTGTGGCGGGCTGGTGTGGCTCCTTCTGGGGTGTGCGGCGGCTTGACTTGGTTAGACCCTCGGTTAGCGTCCCTTGCTTTGGTGTTCTGGTGTGCTGTGGTGCGCCGTGCTGCGACGTGCCGTGTTTCGCCCGTGCTGCGTCGTGGTGATCTGCGCTGTGTTGCGGTGCGCCCTGCTGGGCCGCGCCGTGTTGCGCCGTGCCGCCCAGTGGTGTGCCGCTCTGTGCCGCGTCGCGTCGCGTTGTGCTGTGGCATGTTGTGCTTTGGGGTGCTTTTTCGTGGTGCGTTGCACTGTGGTGCGCTGCGGTGCGGTTTGCCATGCTGCCTCGTGTTGTGCTGCGGTGGGTCAGTGGAGGTTAGTCTGGCCCATGTTGTTGTGCGGAGTGTGGGTCGGAGTGTGGCTGGCTGGTGGCTGGGGGGTGCGGTCAGGTGTTGGTGGCTCGCTGGGTCCGTGCTGTGGGGGTCTGCGTGTGCCGCTCGGGCTGTTGGATCGGGTAGGTGTCTGTTGGGTTGCCCTCCCTGGGGGCCTGTGCCGTGGTCCCGTGTCCTCTGGGGGTCCCGGTCCCTAGCCCTGGGTGCTGTGGCCGTGCCTTTGTCCTGTTCCGGTGCTTGTGAGGTGGCCCTTGTGGTGGCCAGGGTCGTCGCCTGGCGGTGAGGGCGTCGTGGTGGGCTGCGCGGCGGTGTTCCGAGCGGCTTCCTCTGTGGCTGTATCCCTTTCTCCCCGCGTAGGTGTGCCCCCCATCCCCTGTGTGGCTTCCGGTGGCTGGTGGGTGTGTGCCGGTGTGATCTGTACGGCGTCCGATTCGTGCTTCGGCGGCTTATACTGGGGGCGTGCGCCCCCGGGGGTCCTGCAGCGTCCGCTGGGGGTAGGGCGGCGCTGGTCCCTCCGTCGTGGTATGCCCTTCCTGCGTGTGGGTCCTGATGCCCGCCCTGGTGTCATCTTTCTCTGCGCCTCGGTCCCTGTTCCTTCCCCTTCCTGGCCCTTGAATGGTTTCCTGATCCCACGTTGTGTCGCTCCCGGTGCCCTGTCCCTATTGGCGCCTGCCTGTCACTTTCGGGCCTTCCGTGCCCCCTTGCCGGAGTGTCGCTCTCTGTCCCTTGCCCTCCCCTTGACTGTGCCCCTTCCCTTCCCAGTGTGGTGGTGGTTGGGTGCGGGGGGGGCGCCGATGGCGCAGGCCTGATGGTCAGTCGCCTGGAGCCATTGGCGGAGGGTCTGGGGGATGTAGGGGGGGCGGAGGCCCTGGACCGCGTCCCGGAGGAGAGCCATCCATGCCGCCTGCGGCATGATGGCCTCAAGGGCGGCCTCGTTGGGGTTGGCGGGTGTGCGGGTGCGGCTCTCCTCGAAGGTGTGCATCATGTGCACTCCTTCTCGCCTTCCCGCTCCCCCAGCCCACTTCACCTAGCGGCAGAGCTTCTGCAAGGTGGGAGCAGATCACCAGGCGGGGTGGGCGGGGGCTTGGGGGGGGGGGTCCGAGCTGAAGGTCCTGGAGTGGCAGGAGGAGGTTGGGGACATGCCGCGGTGGCGGGCGTGGTGGCGCCTGGGGGATCGGGAGCGGCAGTGGCGGGGGCTTGGGGTGGAGGACGGGTACGGGCAACGGGGGGAACGGAAAGCCCGGTAGGGCCTGTCGGGGGAGGGGGTGGTGGACATGGGGCGGCGGTGGCGTGCTTGGCGGCGCCTGGCGGAGCGGGAGCGGTGGTCGCGGGGGCTGGGAGTGGGGGTCGCGTACGGGCAGAGGGGGGAACGGGAAGCCCGGTGGGGCTTGTGGGGGGAGGGGCAGGTGGTCATGGGGCGGCAGTGGCGTGCGTGGTGGCACCTGGGCGAGCAAGAGCGGCGGGAGCGGGGCCCTGGGGGGTCTTGGTGGCGCCTTGGCGAGCAGGAGCGGCGCGAGTGGGTGGTTCAGGCGCGGTGGCGGTGTGGGGAGCGTCAGCGCCAGTTGTGGGTGCGCCGTGCAGGGGGGGGGGAGCGGGAGCGCCGCCGTTTGCGGGACCAGACCTCTACGCTCGAGTCGGGCCAGTCAGGAGGTGTTGGCGGGTCCTGGGGGGCCTCGCGTGGCGCCGCCTGGTACTGGGGGGGGGGGGAGTCCCACGCCCTCCATCGATCCGCCACGTAGGGGTGCGTTGGCGGCAGCGGCTGGCGGTACGGGTCGAGTGACTGTTCCTGGTGCGGTTGGGCCCTGAAGGGCCCCTTCGGCGTGGACCTGGTGGCCGGGGGGATACGGTGCCTGGTACGGGGGGAATGGCCCCTGGTGGTAGGTGGGGTATGGGGGTGGAGCGCCTGGTGGCTGCCATGCCATACGCTGGTGCTTCTCGTGCACGGGGGGTTGTGGCCCGGTGGAGTAGGGTGGTGGGCAGTGGTAGTGGTGGGGCCGGTGTTGGTGGTGGTGGTGGTGGGGCCGCTGTTGGTTGTGGCGCTGGTAGTGGTGGGGATGGGGCTGCGGGTACCGCCCTAGGACCCCTTGTGGGTATTCCAGTCCCCCTGGTGGGGGTGGGGGGTCGGGCATCGTGCTCAGTCCCTGGGGCCGTACTGTTTGGTGGGCGGCGGGGGCGGGTCGGGGGCCGGGCTTAATGGTGATTGTGGTCGAGGGGTCCCACGTCTTTGGGTTGGTCTGGCCGGCGGCGGTGGTGGTTTGTGGGGGGTGGATGACGGGGCACTCTGAGATGGGTATGTTGACGAGGGTTTGGACGGCGTCATGTTGGGTTGCCGCCTCTGTGGTGGCGTCGGCCGCTGGTGGGAGGGGGGCGTGGGTTGTTGTGGTCGGGGGGTCCTGGCTTGGGCTAGGGTTTGGGTTAGGGCGGTGTTGCTTGGGTTTGGGTCGTTGCGTTTGTGGTGTTGTGGGCTGCGTGGGGTGGTGAGGGTGGTGGTGCTGCTGCTGGTGGTGCGCTCGTTCGGGCGCCGGCTTGCGTTTTTGGTCGGGTTTTGGGTTGGGGTCCGGTTCGAGGTTGAGGAGGACCTCGGTTTGAAGGTGTGAGGGCGTGGTGCCGGGTGGGGGGGTTTCCCGGTGTGCTGCCTGGGTGTCTGGGCCGCCTGTGTGGGGTTCGGGGGGTCCCCGGTAGCCTGGCATGCGGCCGTAGCTTTGGCTTTTGCCGTGGCCTTGTGGATAAGGCCGACGGGGAGTGGGGGGGTCTAAGGATGAGGTGGACGACGTCGATGAGGCTGAGGACAAGGAGGAAGTGGTTGTTTCGGGGTACGCGGGTTTCGCTGTGATGCGGGCGGTCGCGGGTTTGTGGGCGGCGGCTTCTGCTGCAGCCACGGCGGGGAGGATGGAGGGCATGTCCTCGGGCTGTAGGTTGGGAGTGGGTGGCAGGGGGGGCCTGGCCGTGACCTGGCGGCCCGGCAGGCCGATCTGGTCGGCAGCGGTGGGGGAGGCAGGCGCGGGGCTGCGGTCTTCTCCTTCTGGGCTTGGCTTGGCCGGGGTCCTGCAATGTGTGAGGTTGTGTGGGTTGGCGCCCACGGGGGGGAACAGTTCACGTGGGCTGCATTCGGAGGCCCAGGGGGGGTGGGCCTGGGTTTTCTGGGGTGTGCCCGGGGGGCGCGTGCGGGCCACTGGGCGGGCTGGGCGTGCCGTGGGGCGTGGGGCTCCCCTCGGTGGGTGTGTGCGGGTTGTCGAGTGTTGGGGCTGGTGAGGGCTGTCCGGCGGCTAGGTCCGTGGCGGGCGTGTGCTGTTGATTGGGAGGGTGGGGGAGGCCCGTGTTGCGGGGCCTGGTGGTGCGCTCGATGGTGGGCGTGTGTGGGTCTCCGGGTGGCCAGCGAGGGGGGAGGGGCACGGGCAGGGATTGCGCGGGGGGGGGGGTGTTGTGTCGGTGTGTGTGTCCGCTCGCAGCGGCGCGCTTCTGTGGTCAGTTGTAGACCGGGCGGTTTGGAGGAGAAGCTTGCCGTCTTCTGCGGCCGCGGCAAGGATTTCGCAGACGAGCTTGCGTATTTGGTGCACCTCTTGATCAGTGTTCGGAAGAGGGTATGCTAGCTCTGGGCTAAGTCCCACGCGGCAGAGGACCCTGTGGATGGCGTGGTATCCGCAGGTGCGGGAGTGCCGTGGTCCCGGGGGGGGGGTCCTTCCGCGTGTCTGGGCCTGCCTCGATTTCTGTGTGGGCGTTGGGGATGGCCCAAATCCAAGGCACGGTCCCGGTGGATCGCCAGCGACGCTGGATCCATTGGGCCAGGCAAAGCATGGCCAGTCCCAGGTGGTAGCCCGCCTGCCCTGAGGTGATTTGGGCCAGGGCGCGGGCCTGGGGGTTTGTCCCCCGGCTAGAGGATGCCCCTGAGGACCCTGTGCGGGGTGGTGGGGTCCCTTACTGCCCCTGGTGGGGCAGTCCCTGGGGCGAGCATTGTGTCTGTCCCTTTGACGAGCCAGTGCCGGCCAGGGGACGTAGCTGTAGCGGCCACTACGTAGTAGTGCCCGCGCCCTAGGACTGTAGATCAGACCTCCGGCGGGGGATGGTCACTGTCTGTAGGTGGGGGAGGGAGATCGTCGTCCGGGGTGCGGAGGCCGGAAGCGCGGAGGGCGGTGTCGCGGGCTGGTGCGGTGGCCTCCCCATTGCTCCGGGTGGTTCGGGTCCGCTGGGTGGTCCCTCTCCGCTGGGGCTCGTATGGTCCCTCGACGTGTGACGTTGGTGTCGGTGTCGTGTGTCAGGGCCTGGCCCAACTCGAATGGGGGAATCCAGACGTGCTGGCCTTGGGCGTGTTGGCGGGCTTGCCAGAGTACGAGGTCTACGATGATCTCGTGGAGGCCGTTGCCTGGGATGGTCATGACCCGGAGGGCTTTGACGGTGAGCTTGGTCCAGCTCTCTTGTAGGCGGTACCAGCCCAGGGGAGTGCTCAGGGCCTTGCCTTGGAGGGTTGCTCGGAGCAGGTCGGGTTGCAGATGGTGGCTGGTGTGAGGGGGGGGTGCTCTGGGTCCGGGGGGGGTGGGCTGGGTGGGTTGCCAGGGTCCTGCGCGTCCTCGTCGACGTATGGGTGACCCTGGTTGCGCTTGGCCGGGCTTGGCGGTGCCGGGTGGCTTCGTGGGTTAGAGGTGGGCTCTGGGGTGCTTTGGTGGTGTCTTGGAGGCCTGCGGATGCAGATGGGCGTGTGTGCGGCGCGGAGTGGGTTAGTGGACGTCTGGGTCATGCACGGCATGGTAATGGATGAGAAGCTGCATGTGTTCCCTGGTGGTGGGGTCGGTGAGGTGTTGCCTGTGTGTCAACAAGAGGTGTTTGCGGTGTACCATTTAGGCCGCTGCTCTGTGGACTGCTTCTAGCTGGAGGTGCGCTGCTGCCTCCATTGGGCTTTCCGTGTGTTTGTCGAGGTGTCGGTGTAGGGCCTGTGTCACCGCCCCTCTCATGGTGGCTTCCTTGACCAGGGGATCCCTGGAGAGGTGTTCGGTGGCCTGGTGTGCGTGGCTGTGGGTTGGCCCGCCTCCGTGTTGTCGTACGGTTTCTGCCGGGGTCCAGCCCACTAGCCTGTCCCTGCCTGTATGGAGGGGGCATTTCTTGAAATGTTCCCAGTCCTCTGGGGTGGTGTGGTCGCACGGGCAACAGGTGTTTTGTTCCGGGACGTGGATGTGCTTGCAGGCGAGCCATCTGGCGACCCTGGTGAGATATGGTAATTGCTCGCTGAGGAGCTGGATGCGTCGTTTTTGGAGGTGGGCTGGGACGTTTGCTCGGCGCAGTGCCGTGTGGTAGAGGAGGATTTGCAGTTTCCCCTGGAGCCCCTGGATGTGTGCCCAGCTGTCTGTGTCGCCGAGCAGGCGGGCGAGATGTTGGATGGGGTTGGGATAATGGTATGCTCTGTTGTGGGAGGTATAGGGGGCGTCCTCCGGTACCCAGTCCGGAGTCTGATGGGCCTCCGGTTCGAGGGGTATGTCTTTGAAGTGAGGTGGGCCACCGGGGTTGTGGGTTGCAGGATGGGGGTGGCGTACACCCCTCTTCCTTTGGAGATGATGCGTTTCGCTTTCGGGTACATGGCTATGAGTCCCTGTTCCAGCTGTCCTTGTGTGAGGTGGGAGTAGATGTAGTGGAGGATGTAGGCTGTGTCCGGGTTTAGGTCGTGGCATGTGAGGGTTTGTGTTCGGTGCTCCGGTGTGTGGCAGAAGTGGTGGAGCGGATAGTAGGGGTGCTCGTGCTTGCCCGTTCTGCCTGGTTCGTACATGCTGTAACAGATGGTGACCCCTGCTGGGTCGGGGCGGGGCCAGGTGGGCGTTGTGGTGAAGAGCCATTGGGGTGTGTGGTCGGGGTTCCACGCTACCGTGGGGTTCGGATCGGTGCGGTGGAACCATGGGGCTACCCATGCTTAGGCTTGTGGTGGTAGGTGGGTTCCGGGGTGGGTGTGGTGGCGTGCTATGAGGTGCAATACGGGCCATGGCGTGGTGGGTGCCTCGGAGTCACAGGCCCGACATGTGTGTGGCGTGCTCTGGGAGTCAAGAGGGACCTTCGGTAGGTCTCGGCCGGTCATGTGGTGCTTCAGTAGGCGCCATTCTGCCCCGTGGTGGATGATGGTGATCTGCGTGGGTTCCGCTTCATTCGGGGCCAGCAGTAGGGTTAGCGGTGGGACTGGGCCCGCCACCGGGGGGACGGGTTCGTGTTTCGAGCCAGTGGGTGCGTAGGGTGGTGTCGCTGGGATGGGTCGGGAGTGCTGCTTTTCGAAGTCTCGGTAGGCTGCTCGCATGTCTTTGCTTCCTGGCAGACTGTGGCCCAGTGCTTTTGCCGTCTGCGTCAGGTACCGGTCGAAGAGGCGGTATTGGAGCCATTTGGGAAGTTGTAGGAAGGGGGTTTGGTGTGCTCCGCTGTGGTGAAGGACCCGCATTTGGGGGAGGGTGACGTATACTACGGTGATGGAGGTTCCGACGAGGTCTATGGTTTTGATGGTGCCCTTGGGGTGATGGTGCCCTTCCTCCGGGCACGTGTGGTTGGTGAGTATGGCATGGTGTGGGGAAAGGAGGAGAAGCTGCAGGTGGTTCCACAGGCGCGTGTTCATGTTGGTGGGCATGCCCGTCTGGTGGAGTATCCAGCGTGGGCATGTGTTGCGGGCCCGTTGTGCGGCTTGAAGGCGGATTGTGGTGACCTCGCGAACCTCCGGCGAGTGGTTCTGGGTCATGCGGTGAAGGGGGAGGGCGGTGTGTCTGGTGTAGGCCGCTTTTACCTCGTCCCATATGGCGTCCCCATAGTGGGGCCATGCCGCCCGGATGGCGCGGGTGGGTATGGAGGTTGGTCAGCCCCCTCGCTCTGCCAATGCCTTGGTGACGGCGCGTGTGGCCGGCTGGAGGGCGGTGGTGTGGTGTGTCAGGTGGAGTGCCTGGACGCCTATGGAGGCGTTCAAGACCCCGGTGATGTAGTACGCCAGGCTCTGGTGGGATAGGGTGAGGGCCTTGGTGGTCGGGGACGCATATCTGGGGAGATGGGCGAGGTGTGACTGCAACTTGGGAGGGAGGGTGGCGTCCTCAGGGCTGGTGCCCTGGATTACCCCCAGATGGGTGGTGGTTGTCACAACTTGCATGGGGGGTCCTTGTGGCCCTAGGTTGGGGGCTGTGGCAGACTCCTTGATCATGGCCATCGAGATCAGCTAGCGGCAAAAGAAAAGGCAACAGCCGAACACTGTTGCCATACTGTACGAAATTATAGGAAAGTAACTGTATACACCGAACATCTTTTCCCGACCTTTCTACTCTACTTGTATGGTCTATTTTGGCCTATTTTGCCCCTATTAAGCTGAAATGCAGCAAATTGGTTTGTTTTGGTGCGTTAATATGGATGGTTTGCGCAAGCGAAAGATGTCTACACCGAAATCTGATTATTTGTAGGTTTGCGTGCATTAACCTTCGCGCCTTCAGCCTCTTGTCAGTTATCTTTTGAGGCCCTTTTCAGATGCCTTTTGTCAAGCCAAATAGCATACAGCTAGGTGGAAGGTGCACGCGTTCGGACAAAGATTTTGACAATGTATTACTACATGCGATGCACCATCGCTACATGCATAAATAACATCAACATATTTATTTCGGTGCGCGAGCTCGTCCGCACTAAGGGTTTACGGTTAATTTTTTTTGTTTAGCATTATAGATTGCTTCACGGCTAGCTACTCGGGTAATCTACTAATACCCCCGCAACAAGATGGTTTGGCCAATAAACCAGTGCAAGAGCACCGCACTGCAGAAAAGAACTAAGATAGGGCCCAACATAAACATTTTTTTCCCAAGTGTCCAAGGACACCCCTACGATTGTTTCTATGCAGTGGTATTTGTGGACTGAACATTTCAAAAATTCGATACTGAGCACTCATGTTGCCAGGTTAGCGGCTCATTCAAGCAAGGGCACGGTGTCTGAAACATGTTAGCAGGTAAGCCTATCACGGTAACAAATAGGGCTAGGGTTGGGTCTACGTACTAGTCTCTGTTGAGCCCAATTGAACCCGGGCTCCCATGGCTCCTGAGGAGCCGTCAGGGGGGTTGGCTCCTCAGGAGCAGTAGGGGAGGGCTCCTACTTTGGCTCCTGAGGAGCCTGACCGGCTCCTACGGCTCCCGAGGAGCCGCCCAGGGGAGTTAGCTCCTCGGGAGCCGCCGGGGAGTGGCTCCTGAGGAGCCGAAGCAGGGGAGTTGGCTCCCCGGGAGCCTTAGGGGACTCGCTCCCCAGGAGCCGGAGCCGGGGAGGCTCCTGCCGGGGGTGACGATTTCCCACCACCCACTTTCTGGGCTGGACGATGAGGTTGTTGCGGGAGAGGTAGGAGATGGTCACGTCAAGTAAGTCGTTGGCCTGCTGGGTGACCGTTGGTCAGGGGTCTCGGGTGTGGGGTTCGTGTGGGATGTGTGCGACCGTGAGGTTGGTGTCGTCCGCGAAGCCCACCAAGGGGGAGAGGAGGGGTTAGGGTGCGTAGGCGGGGTAATCCTGTTCGATTGTGAGGGCCAGGGGGAGTGTCACGAGGAGGTACAGGAAGGGGCCTTCTGCTCCTCCTTGGGGGACCCCGCTGCCTGGCTCCAGGAAGGGGGTGAGGGCTGCTCCAGTGCGGACCGTGTACTTGCGGGTGCGGATGTAGCCAGAGGCGAAGTTGTAGAAGGGGAGGCCCAGGCGTTTCCACATCGCCTCCAGAAGGAGCTAGGGGGTGTTCGAGAAGGCTCATTTGACGTCGAGGGAGGCGATGATGAGTTCTACCGGGTGGGGACCGGCCTGGGATGGCCTCCCAGAGGCTGGCGGGTATGTGGGGGTCCGGGTGGGGGCGAATGCGGCGTATGAGGACGGTCCAGACGATTTTGACCTCCGTGACTGCACAGACTATGGGGCGCCAGTTGTCCAGGTTGGCCCGGTCCCCCTTTTTGTAGAGGGGGCGGACAACGTTTGCCCAGTCTGGTAGTAGGGGGTTTGCGGAGGAGGTGGGCGGGGAGGTGGTAGTATGCCTTTGGAAGGGGGGCCGTCGTAGCCTTGGGTTTTGTGTTGCTGGAGACTGTGGATTGCTCTCCGGACTTCGTGGATGGCGAAGGGGCGCTGTTCCGGTTGCCTCCTCTTGGCGTGGTTGAAGACCTGAGGTTGGCGGTCGATTTTGGCCTGGGTGTCTGTGTCCAGTGTGTCTTGGGTGGGCGTGTGTTGTTGGAGGAAGCTGTCTTGGGTGGCCTGGAGCACGGTGGCTGGGTCGCCGGTGAGGGAGCCGTCCTGCTGTCTGACCGTGGTGATGGTGAAGTGGCCGGTGTCGGTCATTGCGACGTTGAGGTGGCGGATGGCCTTGTAGGGGAGTTCATGTTGCGCATACTGTTCGTGCCCTTGGGCAATGCTCTGTTGCCTGTGGATGTGACACTGCTGCAGGTCTGCCCTGATGTAGGCTATCCGCGTCCTGCAGTGGTGGATGTGTCGGCGGGTTTGGGGGGTATCGGTGTGGAGGAGGGTCGCTAGTTGTTGCTTTGCATGCCAGAGGTCATGGAGCATGTCCCCTAGGGCCGTGGGCGGTCGGTCGTCCTCAGTGTGGGGGTGTTGCTGGAAGCCGCAGGCGACGCTGGCTGTGTGCATGGCTGTGAGTAGGTCGGTTGGGTCCGGTTGGATGCGCCGGGTGCGGTCTCTGGCCCTGTGATATTGGGACCAGGCCTCTTTGTCGTGCAGTGGGGGCATCCTCAGGAGGGGTGGTAGGCCTTGGTCCGCATCCTCTGGGGGGCTGGGGGGAAGGTTGGGGATGGTGAGGCGGATGTGCAGGGGGCTATGGCCTGTGGGTCTTAGCGGGAGGGGCCCATATCGGGCCTCCGCTCGGATGATGGTGGTGCGGTCGCCATAACATACGTCGATGCTGGAGGGGGCGGCATCGGCTTGGTGGCGGAAGTGGGATGGTTGGGCTTCGAGGTTGGCTGTCAGGTCCACGAGCCCCAGCATTTCGATGGTGTCGCAGACTGCATGGTCCTGGGGTGTAACCTGTCCTCCTCGGGCCGTTGTGGTGGGGGCGGCGTTCATGTCGCCGATGATGATTGTGGGTACCAGCATGGCCATCTGGCGGGCTTGGAGGAAGGGTTCCGTGGCGTCGCCAAAGGGGACGTGGGCGTTGATGACGTTGAGTAGCCATCCGTCCCCGACGACCTCGTAGATGCCTAGCCTCCATGGGATGCTGAGGTGGTGGACAAGGTGGACGTGGATGCCGGCTGGGGCGTACAGGGGGGTCCCCTTGTGCCAGCAGCATTTGTACGCTTTCTGGTCCGGGGTATATATGGGGGTGGTCTCTGGGGGGTGGTCACATTGTAGGTCTTGTTCCTGGAAGGTGAGGAGGTGGGGAACGCACTCCGCCCCCTGTGCCATCAGGAGCTGCTGGAGGGCGGTTTTGGCGTCCTTGGAGTATGTGACGGCCGGGAGGTTGAGGTCGAGGAGGTTGACGGTGGCCTCGGTGGGGGCGGGCCGGGGCTGTAGAGGCTTGTGTCCTCGGCCCTTGCCCCGTCATGGAGGGGGACTGGGGCCCGGGGACTTTTTGCCTGGTGGTGGGCGCTTGGGTAGGCGCGGTGGGGGGACGCCCTGGCTCCACTCAGGGGGGAGTTCCCCAGTGTATTTAGTGCCTCTGTGGGCCTTGTTCTCGTTGATGCGGAGCCGGATGGGATGGGCGCTGTTGAGCCCCAAGGTGTGGCCTTCTGGCTTGTCTGGGGCGCTGCTTCCTTGGTCTAGCTCCTTTTAACGGTGCCAAATCACCCGGATTTGCACCCCATCGTTGCAGCCCAGGTCGCGGAGGCGGTACTGGATTGTGCCCTCACACCAGATCCAGTCGCCCGTGTGGTCGTTGCAGAAGGGCTGCTGGACCTTCGCGGCCTCTTTGAATTCTGGGTACGCCTCGGGTGGGGGCGGTGCTGGTGGCGGGGGGCAGGATGATGAGGATGCCTGGTCCGGCTGGGGTGGTGGTAATGATGGGAGGGAGGATGATGAGGATGTTTTGTCGGAGTTTGCCGGGTGGGTCGGGGGAGGTGCGGGGGGTTGGGAGGTGGTTGCTCTGCCGTCTTTTCTGGCTTAGTTGGGGGCGGATGCGCCCCATTTTCCGTCTCGCTCGCTTGGGTGGGACCGGAGGTGGTAGCGCTGGGTTGGCGTGGGGTTGGAAGAAGGGGTGCGTAGCCTGCTGGCCCGGATCCCTTAGCGGGGGTTCTGCCGGCGTTTGCATGGCCGCTTTCGCGTGGTTGCGCGTGAGGTTGGCGAGCCTCGGCATGGTCTCCGGGGGGTCGGTTGGCCATGGCAGTGCGGCCCGGCTGTTGTCGAAAGGGTGGTGGAGGTGGGAGTTCCTCATGGCTTTGGCTTGCATGACCCAGGCCTCCGTGGGTTGCGGTGTGTCTGGACGGCTGGGGAATCCTTGAGCCCAGTAGAGTGCTGTGTGAGGGGCTTCCCACAGGGGGGCGTTCGCGGCCCGTGAGGGTGGGGGCTTAGAGGCGTCGCTGCCAGCCTCGTGGGGCGTCTTCTGGGTCTAATACCGGGGTGTAGGCCTGGGCCGCCATGAGGACTCCGTGTGCCCAGTGGAGGACCCACCATTGGGCGTCCGCTTTGAGGATGTGGATCGCGGGTTGTTTTGGGGGGGTGTCCACTTTGTCCCAGGACGCAATGGCTATTTCTATCCTCGAGGGGTGGAGGTGTGGGGTGGCCCTGCGGCTTAGGAGTTGATCGATGTGGAAGGGGGTGACGGGATTGTTGCAGCCTTGCGGTGGTGGGGGCATCGCTGGGATGGCTGTGGGGTCCCAGTGGTGTTCGTGGGCGGCGAGGGTGTATAGGGCGGCGGTGGTGATGTGGTGGGCTTGCCCCTCCAGGATGCTGTGGCGCTCCGCGCCGAAGTCCTTTGGTAGGTGGGCTGTGGGGTGGACGGTGATGTGGGCCAGGGCGCGTTGGTGGGCCTTTTTTCCCCCTTCTGGCGCCTGTGTCTGTTTGTCCCCCGGGATGTGCTGGTGTTGGTGTTTTTGTGGGGGTGGTCCCAGGGCGAGGGACTCTACTCCGTGCAGGGGGATGGCGTGTTCCCTGGACCTGTTTGGCAGGATGTATATGCCCGGGTCCCCCGGTACGCTGCCCAGGTACATGTTGCCCGTGATAGTGGGGGCCGGGAGCGGTTGACGCAGGGGCGAGGTGCATGGGGTGGAGCAGGGCGGGTCATGGTGCTCACACCGGGGGTGGTTGATGCCGTACGGGGTGATGTGTACCGCAAAATGTCTGACAGTGCGCTGGAGTTTGTGGGCTTGCGTGTTGTTGAGGCGCGCCACCGCCCGTGTGTGGGAGCGCCCTTCGCTGATCCACACGGCGTCTGCCCGTGACGCCGCTCGGTTCAGGCAGTCCGTGATGATGCCCCGGATCCTGCGGTTGTGGATGGCATCAGACACTCTGGCGGGGGGGGCGCTGATGCGGAGAGTAAGAAAAAGTGCTTTTCCAATGCCTTGAGGCATACTCTAGTTGTATTAGAGGTGCACCAAGCACACAGGCATTTCTATCTTAGTATTGGCCCAACCAAAAGTGGTGATAACACATTTTGACCTATGGAACCAAACACCCAATCAAGATATGGAGTGGACCCCTTAATCCCCTAACAATGTGAGGCTATTCCCCTTTTCCTGAGTTCACTGAGAACTGACATATCGAGGGCAGAGCCTATGAATTTCTCTTTGTTTTCTCATGAATTCTTAGCTGTCCTAGTGGTATGCACCCTAGGGGGCTGGGCACCTCTTTTTGAGAGGTCCTGGGTTCCATTCCCCGTCAGCCTAGCTAAGTAGGAAGATCCCATGTGGCATGGCAGTGACCTCATCGCCACATGCCCTGCCACCTCAGCACATATGGGACCCAAAACAAAGAGTGCACATCTCCTGAGATGGCACTATGGAGATTGAGTGACCATGGGGCAGTTTTCCAACTCTCTCTCCAAAACACTTCAGCTATCTTTGTGAATATGCAATCCGATTTGCCCTGAGTTGCAGTTTCTGTGAATATCCTTTCATCTTTCACTGTTTACACTGCAGCCCTTCATGCCTTGATCCTGATTCTTTTCTACTTGCTTATCTCTGGCTTGGGCTATCCTGGATTGATTGTATTACAGCAAATAAAACATTTTACTCATCAAAAATAAGCGACAGGAAACCCTACACCAGCAGCAAGCAGCAGGAGAGGCACAAACGCAGTGTTGAAATCACTATAAAACCTTCTGGTAGCAAGAGGCAGACTGTCTCTTCGTACCGGCAGCAACCCCGTGCCGTACATCCAGTGCGCCGAAATCAGTCATAAATAAGCAGGGCGAACGAAGATGGACACAAGGTAAGAGGACACCGACGTGAAGACAGCGCCTGAGGCACCAGCAATGCCAGCACCTGGTGAACCTGGACCTGCACCTAGCGCTGTACCTTCGGAGCCCTTACATGGGCCAGTGGACGTGGCAGAGGATTCGTTGGAAGGACTCCAGTCAGCCTTCCGGGGCCTCTCAGTCGAGGAGGTAAACACTCAAACTGTGAAGAGAAAGAGAGAGAGAGAGAAGGATGCTGGAGACGAAGCAGACGAAGGAGCAGAACAAGGGCAAGACCCGACGAATAATCCTACCTTCGAGGGCGCACCAAGCGCTTCTGACCTCCCTGCATCACCCTCTCCTATAACCACCACACTCCCAATTCCAGACCCAGCCGCTGCAACATCCACACCCATAACCAACCCGCCTATGGCTGAGGGCACAGGCTTTACTGGTATGCCTACCTACCCTGCCTATGGTATGGGCCCACCTACCACTGCGTTCCCTCAGGCGACTACTGCCAGTGAGCCGGTGATCTCCAGTTCTGCGCCGCGGGGGTATGCGGCTGAGTATCACCATCCTCTACCCTCTACGGGAGCCTATGTGGATGCTCCTGGGTACGCAACCTTGAGTGGGTTGAGGAGAGGACCTGAGTCTCTTGGAGGCAGGAGTAGAGGATCGGGGAGATCCTCCAACAGGTCCCTGACGCGGTCGGAGATCAACGAGGTGCTCAGAGGAGCCACCTCTAAAATTGTTGGCCACCTCACTCAAGAGATTCGAGAGAAACTGGAGCCCCTGATGATACCGCCCCAAGCTTCACCTACCACGGTGGGAGTGTCACCCTATCGAGTACAGGCCAACCACCTGGTGGCAGGGCTGAC
Organism: Eutreptiella sp. 'Long Island Sound 2002'; assembly: GCA_964036045.1. Classification (NCBI taxonomy): domain Eukaryota; phylum Euglenozoa; class Euglenophyceae; order Eutreptiales; family Eutreptiaceae; genus Eutreptiella; species Eutreptiella sp. 'Long Island Sound 2002'. The sequence goes on from OZ038379.1 coordinate 117,416,331, forward strand.
AAACACCCTGGGGAGCCTGAGGAGCCGACCGATGCCGACCCCTGCAGCAATGCCGAGAAGCCCTTTCGTACCGAGAACAGCCCAGCCGCCCTACAGCCACGTGACGAATTCTACCTGAGGGCAATGGTTGACGTGGAGCCCTATGGCTCTAGTGATCTAGGCGGAGACCCCTCCGATGATGAGCCGCCTTCAATGACTTCTGCTTCGCCCTCGGAGGACGACGACCCAGAGGACCCCGAGGACCCAAGTGGGAAGAAGAAGAAGAAGAAGAGGAAGACCCGACGCCCTGAGGGACGCAGGTCTCAGAAGGCCAAAGCTATTGCCACCTCCAAGATCGTGGTGAACCTGCCTGAGTTCACAGGCAAGGACCTCAGCGAGTTCGCTGAGAATTTTGGCCGGTTTCTCCGATTGACCGGCCAAACCCACGCTAGTGGACGGGTCAAGTGCGATCTGCTCCTGCAGTGCTGCAAGACCAAGTACCTGGAGAAGCAGGTCAGACAGATCGTGACTAATTCCACCACCTTTGCCGATGTGTTGGTTGCCTTGGAGAGGCAGTATCCGACCTACGAAACCGACCTCTCCATCAGGGCCGAGATCCAGAACCTGCCCGTGCTGCCCAACAACCCCAAACCTGGCAGGGTCTCTGAGCTGTTGGTTGACCTGGATCACTGGGCTGGATGATTGACGCCTGGTTCCTACAGCAGCGTGACCTGATTTTCGTGTTGGTGGCTAAGCTCCCTCGGGAACTGTGGGACGAGTGCCGTTCAACGGCAGAGCGCAAGGCTAGATCCCTTCGCTACGAGGATCTATGCGTGCTACTCCTGGAGCTGGCGCTGGAGAAAGAAAGCGACCAGCACCTGAACAACTACCGTCCTGGAGGTGGAGGCTCTGGAAGTCATGGTAAAGGGTACCAAGGATCCAGACCTGGGAAGGAGACTACCCCCAAACACGCCCATGCCCGTATCATGGAAAATGTCAAGGAGCTCTCCTGGTGTGATGCCAGAGACGAGAAGGGACACCTGCAGCACGCCCCTGACTGCGAGCAGCGAGACTGCTTCGTGGTCCAGGGGAAGCAGCAGGAGAAGAACACCGGCGCCAGAGCGAAGCTGCCGGATCATTACAGGTGCACCATCACTTGTGCCTTCTGTGGGAAGAGGAAGCACTACGAGGATGAGGGCTACCACAAGCAACGCCTATCGGCGAAGCTTAAGGGTGAGGATCCTGGCAAAAGCTCAGGCAAAGGTGGATGCAAAGGCAAAGGCAACGACTCCGGCAAGGGCAAGTCGAAAGGACGTGGACAAGGGCAAGACAAGAGTCAAGGTGGACGAGGAGGAGGCGCTAACCGCCAGCTCGACAACAAGAACAAGGACAAAAAGGAGGCAACCCCAACCCTAATCCAGGGGGGAACTCCGAGCCCTCTGGAGGGCAGTCTGGTCCTACCACACGCTCACAGACACAGGCCCAGAGAGAACAGGGGGCCAAGCGGGAGCGCGAAGGTGGTGATGACGGCAACGCTAAGAAGAGAAGCCGTTTCATGGGGATGGCCCGCAAGCTGCGGAACAAGGGGTTCGAGGTGACCTGTCCCGCGGAGTTCTGACAGGGACGCTCCGGTGGCACCCAGGACCTGGTGTTTTGGGTACGTATCTGACTAGGGGGACGCAAATACCTGGGGGTATTGGATACTGGCGCCACCATATCTATAGTGGCCAAGAAAACTTTACCTTGTGGGAGCCTGAAGAACACCATGACCACCGCGGCCATACGAATGGGGGATCGACATGTGGTGCACAGCTGCGGGGATTGTGAAGTGGAGGTACCTATGGGCTCCTGGACTATCGCCCATTGGTTCTATGTGATGGACACTGAGGCCTTCGACTTTGTATTGGGGACTGACTTCTTCGTGCAGCACTCCCAGATACAATCCCTGACGATGCAAGCGCCCTACCTCCTCTACGTGGACCACGGCAGTGGCAGAGAGTCTCTGCCACTGGAGCAGTCGGAACATACCTCGAGCTACCTGAGACTATCGAAGGGGGAGCCTTTGAACATGATGGCGGCCTCCAAAACTGAGGACTATCAATTATTGGGGGAAGTCCTAGACCAAGGTCTGAAGGAGTTGGGTTACTCTAGAGAGGACCTGAATGTGGAGTTGTTCGCCAGCGACAAGCAGCATGTACTGGACCTTTACTGCAGCAAGGGGAAGAACTGCAGCTACAAATTTTACTGGCCCTCTTTCGGGATGGCCTACGGGAACCCCAGGTTCAGTGAACTGGGGAGGATCCTGACCAAGGTGGCCTTGGAACGTTCCCGTATGGTCCTGTGTTCCCCCGATTGGGGAGCCCGTGGGGGCAAAGAGTACTGGCGAAGCCTCCTTGACAGGCTGACTATCAGCTTTGTTCGGTTACCTGACGAGGCCATCTACGTGCCTCTGGGGCATAAGACGCCTATTGGGAAACCCGGATGGGGGAGTATGCTCAGCGTGGTGGACGGAGGTCTTACCTCCATCCCCTGGGAGGATCTGGACCCGACTCTGGTCCAGGCTATACAACGAGAAAGCGATGGACTTGCCTTGGGTGACTTGAAGGATAGACTACGACCTCAAGATGCTATTGAGACTATACCCGGAGGAGATGAGTACGTTGTGACTGACACCAACGCCCCCAGCTCTCCCTGTCATATACCTGTTCCTGATGGGGTATCTGAGTGTGGACTATCCGAGCTACCTAGCTCTATCCACTCTGGTTGTTGGTCTTGTAGCGGCAGTCCGTCGCGCGATCGCAGCAGAAGAATAATACAAAACTAAGAAAACGACGCACCGCCAGCAACAATAAAGCGAAAAATCGTCTTTTCCGACCTCAGAAACCCCCCCAAAATTTTTACGCCGCTGTTTGGCGAGGTCGCAAAATTTAGGACACTCACAAAACAAAGACGAACAATAGAGTCGCGACGGCGAAGAACCTGAGCGTTGCATGCTCCAAAACACCTAGCAAAGTGCGTGTCCTAGGCGCTAGGGACTTGTGCGCGCTCCACCAACAAAGAAGAAGAAAAGAGGCGAACACCAAAAACAAGCGAGCCACGACGACGAAGACAAGAACAAAGCGAGCTCCGAACCACCTAGCAACGTGCGTGCCATGGGAGCTAGGCGACTTGTGCGCGTCAAAAAAAAAAAAAAAAGAGAGAGAAGGAAACGCAACAAAAGGAGAAACACCAAGCCACAAACAAAAAAGACGCGACCACGGACCACGGGAAAACGAGGTATGACAACCAAGTATGTTACGGCCCCATGCGTCCTACATATCGTATCCACCGCTACACATACGTGGATGAGAAAACCAAGTATGTTGCGAAGGAGGGCGCCCAAGGGACAACACCGCACGCAAAAAAGAACGACGAACCGCCACGCACGTCAAAAGGCATGCCCGCAAACACAAACCACAACCATATATCCCCCATATTTATTCCTCCATAGGCTCCGACCGCCGCGAGATACACGAAAAAAAAGAAAATCAACAAAAGCGCAAAAGGTATGGGGCGGCCACGGACAGAGAGGAAACAATGAAAAGGCGAACAAGCGAAGCCCACCAACCACGGGGAAACAACGGTATGGCGAGCAAGTATGTTAACAATACGAGGGAGGGCGCCAAAGGGACGGACCACGCACACACGCACACACATAAACAAGACCGCAAGGTGCGAGAAGACGGAGACAAGAGCAAGGAAAGACAAGGTATGAAACCCCACAACGCCCCGCCCGCAAACACGCACACGCTCTCGCTATAGGGAATGGCCACGTACCACGGGGAAACAATGGTATGGAGGTATGACGAACAGGTATGTTAAAAATGCGAGGGAAGGCGCCAAGGGGACGGAAACACAAACGCAAGATGCACGAAGACGGAGACAAGACAAAGGAAAAACATGGTATGCAACCCCACCTCCGCCCCACCCACAAACAAGCACACGCTTTCTCTATAGGGAACGGCAACAAGAAGCGGCACAAGGTATGACAAGTATGTTGAAAAAAAAAACACGAAACCGCCTTCCACGCCCTCTCTATAGGGGAAACGCAACGCGGAGAGGTATGTTATCGAAGACGCAACGAGAAAAGAAAAAAAAAAGGGAGGAGACACAAAACACAACACGCAAAAAAAAAAAAAAAGGACCTGCGCACGCTCTTTCTCAACAGGGGAAGAAAACATGATGGGACAAAAAAAAAGATACGTGCTTCGCATCACGCATGCCACGCATTTCTGCTACGCATCTACAGGACCTCTTCTTCTGCTTTTTGAAACATGCCGACGACCGACGACGAGAACCAGGCAAGGTATGACACACCCCACCCCACCAACCACACACCGCGATCACACACACGTGCACGCACGACAGCCACACCGCGCACGACCCCCCCCCCCCACGCCACCCACACCAACACGAAGGGCCACACAGCGCACACACACACACGAGGGCCAAGGAGAAGGGCACCCGGAAGACACACCCACCGCACCACCACACCACATGACCAAAAACACAGACACCACAAACAAGCAACACACAACACAGCACGGCCACCGCGCACACCCTAACACACCACAAACACACACAACAAAGGACACCCCCACCCGCGAAACACACCACCACAACCGGCGGGCCCGAGCCAGGAGTGGCGGGGAACCCCACACCACCACCGGCAGCGAAACCCAGCCAGGAGTGGCGGGGAGTAGCACACAGGAACCTCCGCCAGGAGTGGCGAGGGACCAACCACACCACACACCAGCCACAAACCCACCACACACGCCACCGCCGCACGCCACACGCCACACACCACACACCACACACCACACACCACACACCACCGCCGACAGCGAAACCCAGCCAGGAGTGGCGGGGAAACGCGCCCGGGACCCTCCGCCAGGAGTGGCGAGGAACGCCCACCACTGCCGGCAGCGAAACGCAGCCAGGAGTGGCGGGGAGTAGCACACAGGAACCTCCTCCGGGAGTGGCGAGGAACCAACCACACCACACACCAGCCGCAACCCCACGAGCACACCACCGCCGCACACCACACACCACACACCACACACCACACACCACACACCACACACCACACACCACACACCACCACCGCCAGCGGACCCCAGCCAGGAGAGGCGGGGGACCACACACCACCACCGGCACCGAAACCCAGCCAGAAGTGGCGGGGAGTAGCACGCAGGAACCTGCGCCAGGAGTGGCGAGGGACCGACCACGCCACACACCGCCGCCAACGGACCCCAGCCAGGAGTGGCGGGGAACCGCGCCCGGGACCCTCAGCCAGGAGTGGCGAGGACCGCCCACCACCACCGGCAGCGAAACCCAGCCAGGAGTGGCGGGGAGTAGCACACAGGAACCTCCGCCAGGAGTGGCGAGGGACCAACCACACCACACACCAGCCACAACCCCGCCAACACACCACCGCCGCACACCACACACCACACACCACACACCACACACCAGACACCAACGCCGCCAGCAGGCCCCAGCCAGGAGTGGCGGGGAACCGCACACCACCACCGGCAGCGAAACTCAGCCAGGAGTGGCGGGGAGTAGCACACAGGAACCTCCGCCAGGAGTGGCGAGGGACCAACCACACCACACACCAGCCACAACCCCACCACACACCACCGCCGCCAGCGGACCCCAGCCAGGAGTGGCGGGGAACCGCGCCCAGGGCCCTCAGCCAGGAGTGGCGAGGACCGCCAACCGCCACCGGCAGCGAAACCCAGCCAGGAGTGGCGGGGAGTAGCACACAGGAACCTCCGCCATGAGTGGCGAGGGACCAACCACAGCCACAACCCCACCAACACACCACCGACGCACACCACACACCACACACCACGCACCACCGCCGCCAGCAGGCCCCAGCCAGGAGTGGCGGGGAACTGCACACCACCACCGGCAGCGAAACCCAGCCAGGAGTGGCGGGGAGTAGCACACAGGAACCTCTGCCAGGAGTGGCGAGGGACCAACCACACCACACACCAGCCACAACCCCACCAACACACAACCGCCGCTCACCACACACCACACACCACACACCACACACCACACGCCACTGCCGGCACCGGAACCCCAGCCAGGAGTGGCGGGGAACCGCACACCACTACAGGCAGCGAAACCCAGCCAGGAGTGGCGGGGAGTAGCACACAGGAACCTCCGCCAGGAGTGGCGAGGGACCAAACACACCACACACCAGCCACAACCCCACCACACACCACCGCCGCCCGGAGACCTCAGCCAGGAGTGGCGAGGACCGCCCACCACCACCGGCAGCGAAACCCAACCAGGAGCGGCGGGGAGTAGCACAAGGGAACTCCGCCAGGAGTGGCGAGGGACCAACCACACCACACACCAGCCACAACCCCACCAACATACCACCGCCGCTCACCACACACCACACACCACACACCACACACCACACGCCACTGCCGGCAGCGGAACCCCAGCCAGGAGTGGCGGGGAACCGCACACCACCACAGGCAGCGAAACCCAGCCAGGAGTGGCGGGGAGTAGCACACAGCAACCTCCGCCAGGAGTGGCGAGGGACCAACCACACCACACACCACCGCCGCACACCACACACCACAAACCACGCACCACACACCGACACAGACACCACGCGCGCACGCACCGCGCCACAAACACACACACCGACGGCGAACCACGACCAGAGGAGGGGGCGACACGCACACAAGCAACACAGCCAGGAACAGCGCAAACCCCCCCCCCCCCCCCACCACCACCCCCCCCCTGAGAGACGGGACACCAACCACCGCAAACCGCACAGCGAAAAGGGGGGCGGGACGCAAAGGGCCCACGGGAGACGCAGGGGAGGGACCCAACCTCAGGGGTTTGGGGGCCCCCCCGGTTACCGTATCGGCCCCACCTGAGCACACGCAATAAGATGGGATACGCCCGGGACCGTTGGTCAGCGGCCCGCGGTGGCACCGGCCTGGGGGGGTGACCATTGGGCCTGACCAAGAGCACTCCCCACGGCACGTACTGCGGTTCGGGCCCAGCGAGGGGCTGCGGGTAGGGCACACCGTCCATCGGGGCAGGCAAGAGACGCGCCTATCCCGCAAGGACTCCCCAGCGACCCACAGTGTACCCGACCCCGGTGTCGGGAACGGCTGGAGTACCTGGCTACGGAGCAGGTCCGTTTGTACCGAGCGAGTACAAATGGACGGCCCGTACAACAGAGTTACACCCTGACGGGGAGTGCAAGCATCGGCCCCCCCACGGGGAAACACCAGGGGGGGGGACCCGAGCCGGCGACAAGGACCCCCCCCAACCCACCACAGCCGGGAAGGCGCGGGCACGACACCAGAGAAACACCGCCCCAAGCGACACGGAAAAGAGACAGAAGGAGGAGGACACGCAAAGGGGACAGCAAGAGGACACACCACCAACAGACCCCAGCCAAGGGGGGCGGGGAACCACACAGCCGACACAGGGGGGGGGGCAAAACACACAGCCCCCACACCAAACAGGGCCGCCAAACCATGCCCACAAAGGCGAGGACAGGCACCCCAACGCACCACCAACACACCACACACACGCCCGAGCGTGCACACAACACACACCCCGACAACCGCCACCGACACGAGCCCCACAAACGCACACCACACACCAAAGCGCAGGCGCCGCCCGCACCACACACGCAACACACACAAACCCAAACAACAGGAACCCAGCAACCCCCCCCGCCAGGGGGGCTGCAGGGCCGCCAGAAACCGCTAGGACGCAAAGGAGGACCCACCAAGCCCGCAGCCAGGAGTGGCGAACGGCCACACCCAGTAACACCCGAACGGCCACGCCCAACACCAGGACCGGGCACTACGACACCCACACCAGCACCGCCACCAACGCCCAAACCGGACGCCACAACACCCTCACCAGCAGACACACCTGAAACCAACGGAGGCACCATCGGCAACACCAGCGACCCCAGCACCGGCCAAAACACTAGGACATAGGACACCCTCACCAACAACAGACCAACACAAAAAGCCACCCAACACTGACCAACGACCGCACCCAGCCGATCCGGTCCCCCACCGACCCGCACCCAGAACCACCGCCACCGGCATCCACGCCATCGGAAACACCAACACCGCCAAAAATCAAGCCAGCACAACACCCTCACCAACACCGTCACCGCCGGCACCAACGCCTACGAAACCTACGCACGCCACCGCCGGTTCCAGCACCTACATCACCCAAGCCAACGGCATCAAGCACACCATCGCAGGCAACACCCCACCATCAGCGTCGCCACCAGCAACCTCTGCCACCGGAGGACACCAAAGCCCCCACAGCCGGTGAGCCAACAAACCACCAAGCCCCGGCCAGGGGAAGCGAGGGCACGCGCCCGGAACCATCCACAGCAACACCCTCGCCACCAAAGGGACCGCAGGGCGCCATCCACCATGCAATCCCCGGCGACACCCACACCACCGGCGCCGCCAACACCACCCTCACCCACGACACCACCCGGAGCAACGCCTGCGCCACCTACACCAACAGCAGCACCAGCAGACCACACCACCTACTGCACACCCTCCCAGACAGAGCCACAGAAACCGACCACCGCCCTGAACACAAGCCGCTGACCACCCACACACAGACCCACGCCAACCACCACCAGCATCAGCAACTTCCGAGACGCCGTGAACCATAGCGGCGCCCACAACGACCTCACCACCGACATCAGCGACACCGACACCGGCAGTGCGGCCTCAAAACCAACAAACCAGAGCGTCAACGGCAACCGCCACGGCGACACCGCCCGGTACAACACCATCGGCATCAACGACACCAAGGGAGCCAACACGCGGGCCAGCAACACCCATGGGTACCTCCACCAGGAGTAGCGAGGTCCCACCCCCGCCGTCAGAACACCACCATCCATCAGGGCAACACCTGCAGCGCCCTCGCCTTCGACATCGCCCACAGCTCCGCCGGCGGCCCCCTCGCCAGCACCGTCACCAACACCGCGACGACCAGCCACGAGTGGCACGCCCGGAACCGCCGACCACCCAAACGCAGGCCGCGCCCAGCACCAACACCAACAACACCCACGCCAACAGACCACCACGACACACGCCAACCACCAAGTAACACCTAAGGCACCCTCGCCATCGGCAACACCAACGCCACCAACACCCACGGCACTATCCACACCACCACCAACCCCACCAGCGACGGGCCGAGGTGCCGTCACCTACAGCGCCCCCAGCCCTACCACCACCACCACGGCCCCGCCACCTAGGGCAACCCCACCAACGGCGTCACCAAGGACGCCAGCACGGCTGGTGAACGAACGCCACCGAGCCCTCAGCCAGGAGAGGCGAACGCCCACACCCAGCAACACCCAAAGGGCCACGCCCAGACCCAGGGCCAGGAACTGCGACACCCACACCTGCACCGCCGCCAACACCCAAACCGAACACCACAACACCCTCACCAGCGGAGACGCCCGGAACCAACGGGGACGCCGTCGCCAACACCAGCAAGTCCGACACCCAGCAGGACGCCTGAGACACCCTCGCCAACAACAGACCAACACAAGAAACCACCCAGCGGCCAAGTTACACCTAAGGCGTTCCAACCGCGCCACCCACCGGCCCGCACCCAGAACCACCACCAGCAGCAGCAGCAGCCACTGACAACCCACACACAGACCCACACCAACCACCAGCAGCATCAACAACATCGGAGACACCGTGAACCATAGCAACGCCCGCAACGACCTCACCACCGGCATCACCGACGGCGCCACCGGCAGTGCGACTTCACCGACAGCAACCTGGAGCATTCCACACCCCGCATCCCGGTAAGACGCCATCGGCAGCAAGGACACCGAGGGGGCCAAGGCCAACCCACCAGCCAACGACGCGCATGAGAACCTCCACCAGGAGTGGCGAGGTCCCCCCTCCGCCGTCAGAACACCGCCAGGGCAACACCTACAACACCCCACAACGCCAACACTCACAGCTCCCCCGGCGGCGCCCCCACCAACACCAACACCGGCACCACCGACAGCGGCAGCACGGCGACACCACCACCCAACCGCAGCAAGGTCACCCTAAACCGCAACCGAAGCAACACCAATCACTACAGACCCACGGACAGCCGAAGGGAATATCCCAACACCAGGGACAACCGACACCACCAGGACCACAGGCCGGCCAAACACCAGCCACGAATGGCACGCCCGAAACCACCGAACACCAACACGCAGGCCACCCGGCACCAACACCAAAAACACGCACGCCACCAGACCACCACGAGACACACCACCGCCAACCCCACCAACGACGAACCGAGGTACCGTCACGCACAACACCCCTAACACCACCACCACAACCCAGGCACAGAGTAACACCTAGGGCGCCCCCATCGACGACAACACCAAGGATGCCACCACGGCTGGCGAACAAACGACACCATCGCCACCCACCAGGCCCCCAGCCAAGGGTAGAAACAGCAACGCCACACACCATCACACCCACCGCATCGAAATCACCCGGAGTATCGTCAACATCACACAGGGGTCCCCACCACCCACCCAAGCAACACAAAACACCACACCAACACCACCACACCCTCGCCAGCAGCAACACCGCCAGCACCCTCCGCCGGGAATGGCGAGGAGAAGGCCCAACAACGCGGACCCACCAAACATCCCCGGCACCCTCACCATCGGACCGCCACCACCGGCGCCGACCCCCAACACGCCACCGTCACCAACGCCACCGACCCCTGACGCAAAAACCACACAGCCCGCACAAACGGCACCAGCCAGAGCATCGCCGACACCACTCCCGGCCAACTCACAAGAACACCACCGAAAGCACCAGCATCGACCGAACGCCACGGCAACCCCAGGGTACGAGTCCCCCTACCCACCCCCCACCATCTGCACAACCAGCGACACCATCACCAGCACCAACCGGAACACCGACAACGACAGCCTCACCAACAACCGCAACCCCCTTACCGCTGCCACCCACCAGTCACGCCACCCACCGTCGAAGCCACCCACCAATGCCGCACCCCGAACCACACTTACACCCGAAACCGGCACCAGCACGCCCGGCCGAGCCGTCAATGGCACCACCGCCCATGGCACCGCCTACACTCACCACCGCCACCACCACCCCGCGCGAGGCCAGGAACCCCCGGCGTCCCCAACGGCCTCAACGAGCACCGACACCACCAACACCACCACCGCCGGACGGGGACTACCCACAATCCAGGAACATCTCCAACACCAACAACCAATACACCACCCGCGACACCCCACCATCGCCAACGCCACCACGGCACTCATCACACCTCCACCACCGGAGGCGACGTGGGCCACACCACCCGTCAACTAGAGCACCCTCGCCACCACCGCCACATCCGGCCCACAAACGTTACGCCCCAACGACCAGAAACAACACCCTCACTATCGACACCACCGACAACACCACATACGCCCATACGTCACCCACGCCATGCTCACCAACCATCACCTCGTCATCAGAGGCACCAACACCACCGGCGACGACGACAGCGACAACCGCTGACCCACCAGCTAACCACCATCGACCATAGCCCAGCACCAACTTCATCTACTCTAACGCCCATACCACCCTCGCCAACAGCGCCGCCACCGACACAATCATCCACTCCGGCGCCCACACCACCCTCACCACCAACATCACCACCACCCCCCCAGGGTCAGGGCCCGCGGGAAACAGAACGGCAGAGCGAGCACGCCACCACCCGCACGCGTCACCCGCCCTATCGTACACCGCTCCGCAACACGCCCCCCCCCCCGCTTCCCCTGACAGGGCGTGCGCTCCAGCCCACTGCTGGGAAGACGACTTCGACATCCTCCCGGCCATCTGACACCTACTGGCAGCCACGGCCCCGCGCCCACAAGCCCAGCAGCAACCCACGGAACCGCAAAAGCCCGACCACCCCATGCCACCACGCTCCATATCCCCCGCGTCCACCGCAGACCGGAACGCGGAACACCAGCGAGAGGAGCCCGACCCCGGCCGCGCCGCCACGCCCCCACCGCCCCCCCCCCCAAAGGACATCTAGGCCACGCTGGCCAGCACCCTAGCCCCCATGGACGCCGAGCAGTACTACCAGTCCGTCCAACGAGACCTCCCTGAGGACCACGCGACCCTCCAGGGGTGGAAGCAGGAGAAAAGGAACGACAACGAGTGGGGCACAGAGGAAGACCTTCTCTGGGAAGACACCTGGAAAGGCACCGCGGACGCCTTCCTGGAGGCAGCAGCCGAAACCTACCCCCGCCTGCCCGGGGACACTAGACACGGCCTCCACGCCCTCCTAGCGTTCCACAGCTGGAAACACCGCCACACCGTCACCCTCCACCCCCTCGACCACAATCCACACCGATGGACACCTGAAGACGACGCCACAGCCACCATCACCGTGCAGCAAAACCCCGAGAACCCGGAGGAATACCACATCACCTGGGACGATCCGGCACCCCACCCCCCCGCCTCCCCCACCCTCCCAGATGTCTTCGCCACCATCAGTGCAGAGCTCCAGGAGGCAAAAGCCCCACAGCAACTGGACGAAGAGATGCCCCAGGCACCATCACCATCAACCACACAAGACCAACCCCGCACAGAGCCCCTCACCCACCCCATCACCACAATGGAGCTCCCCCCACAACACCGCACCACCCCAGACCGAAACGGGTTTCGAGACCTGCCGCGGGAATGGGCGGTCCACAACGGCACACTCGGATGGGACGGAATCACACCGGGCCTCCAGGCCATCCGCCTCCACTCGATCACAGAGCCCACCACCACCTGGGCACTACCGACGGACCGCCACCACCTCCTCCTCACCGTCCAAGGCGATGCCACAATCACACCCACGGAAGGAGACCCCGTAACAGCAGCCCCCGCCCACGCCGTCCACATACCCCCGCAAGCATCGTCGGCACCTATGACGGTGCATCCAGGCCCCAGCCCTTGGCAGGCCATCGTCATCACCTACCCCGCCCCCAATGACCACACACACACCTGACAGCAACGGTGGGAGGACATCCGAGGGGACCTCCTCCAAGAACACCTAGGGCTCACACGCACCCACCACACCCTACGACAACGAGGAGTAGGCCAAGCACCACACGGCATACACGCCCCGGGAGTATGGGCGTACGCCACACCCATAAACCGACAAGCAGCGGAGGACATCAAGACCGCCCTATCCATCCAGCAAGCCCAGACCCAAACCCCGCACCGCAACACCCAACGAGGCTACACAATTTGGTGGGCATACCAAGACCATGACACCCTCACCCCCCAACCGGGGGCCCCCCCTCTAGACACCAACACCACCGCCCTCCTCCAAGCTGCAACAGCGGCAGCAACACAGGTAGGGGCCCCGGAAACCTGGGGCCCACAATACCTTGTCGAAACCAAAGTGGCGCCCCACGCGAAGGGCCAAGACAAGCCCCCAACACCGAAGCCGCTCCACCCCCCGCTCAAGCTAGACCCGACAGAACACACCCCCCCGGATGAATGGGCGACCCACCACATCATCCCCCACACCACCACCCGCAAAAAAGACGCCGCCAAGATCACCGTCACCCGCCACCTCCCCCACACCACACAGGTGTATGAGCTGACGGCCCCCAACGTCCTCGTCACCCGTCGCCGACACGACGAGCGATACACCATACAGGCTGAAGGGGCCGCCGCGACCACCCTGTACACATGGGCAACACGGGGGGACCTCCCACACCCCACCCTCCACCACGCCCCCTCCTGGCCCACCCCCTTCCACACAGCGGACCGCCCCAACAAGAAGCCCAAACACACGGGTGTGCACACCCACGCCCAGGAGGCCCAGCACCGACACGAAGCAAGGCGCAAGGCCCGCACCCTCAACGACGACCACACCATCCCCCGCGTCGGCGCCCCCCCCGCCAGGGTATCAGATACCACCCACAACCGCACGATCACAGGCATCACCACGGACTGCCTGAACCCAGCGGCGTCGCGGGCAGACACCGTGTGGATCAGCGAAGGGCGCTCCCACACACGGGCGGTGGCGCGCCTCCACAACATCCAACGCCACAAACTCCAGCGCGCCGTTGGACCCTTCGCCGTACACGTCACCCCGTACGGCATCGACCACCCCCGGTGTGAGCACCATGACCCGACCTGCTCCACCCCATGCACCTCGCCCCTGCGCAAACCGCTGCCGGCCCCCACCATCACGGGCAACATGTACCTGGGCACCGTACCGGGAGACCCGGGCATATACATCCTGCCCAACAGGTCCAGGGAACACGCCATCCCCCTCCACGGTGTAGAATCCCTCGCCCTGGGACCGCCCCCACCAAAACACCAACACCAGCACATCCCAGGGGACAAACGGACAGAGGCCCCAGACGGGGGAAAAAAGGCCCACCAACGCGCCCTGGCCCACATCACCGTCCACCCCGCAGCCCACCTACCAAACGACTTCGGCACGGAGCGCCACATCGTCCTGGAGGGGCAAGCCCACCACATCATCACCGCCGCCCTGTACACCCCCGCCGCCCACGAACGCCACTGGGACCCCACAACCATCCCAGCAATGCCCCCACCGCCCCAAGGCCCAAACGATCCCGTCACTCCCTTCCACATCGATCAACACCTAAGCCGCAAGGCCCCCCCACACCTCCACCCCTCCAGGATACCACTAGCCATCGCATCGTGGGACACCCTGGACACCCCCCCCCAACAACCCGCCATCCACATCCTCAAAGCGGACACCCAATGGTGGGTCCTCCACTGGGCACACAGAGTCCTCATGGCGGCCCAGGCCTATACCCCGGAAATGGACCCGGAAGACCCCCCACAGAGCCAGCAGCGACTCCTCCAAGCCACCACCCTCACAGGCCGCGAAGGCGCCCCCTGGGAAGCCCTCCACACAGCACTCTACTGGGCTCAAGGCTCCCCCAACGGCCCGGACACACCGGAACCCACAGAGGCCTGGGTCAGGCCGGCGAAGGCCATGAGGAACTACCACCTACACCACCCCTTCGACGACAGCCCCGCCGCACTGCCATGGCCAACAAATCCCCCGGAGACCGTGCGCAAGCTCGCCGACATCATACGCAGCCACGCGAAAGCGAAAATGCAAACACCGGCAGAACCCCCACTGAGGGATCCAGACCAGCAAGCAACGCACCCCTTCTTCAAACCCCATGCCCCCCCAGCCCCGCTACCTCCAGTCCCACCCAAGGGAACGAGACGACAAAGGGGCGCACCCGCCCCCAGCCAAGCTGGAAAAGCAGCGACCTCCCGACCCCCCGCATCCCACCCGACCCACCCGGCGAACCCAGACCAAGCATCCTCGTCATCCTCCCTCCCACCACTACCACCGCCCCACCCGGACCAGGCATCCTCATCATCCTCCCTCCCGCCACCAGCACAGCCCCCGCCCAAAGCGCACCAAGGATTCG
This sequence comes from Eutreptiella sp. 'Long Island Sound 2002', assembly GCA_964036045.1. Lineage (NCBI taxonomy): Eukaryota > Euglenozoa > Euglenophyceae > Eutreptiales > Eutreptiaceae > Eutreptiella > Eutreptiella sp. 'Long Island Sound 2002'. The sequence continues at coordinate 117,431,860 of OZ038379.1, forward strand.
CAAAAGGTGCGAAGGTCCAACAGCCCTTCCGCAACGACCACACCGGCGACTGGATCTGCTGTGAGGGCACGATCCAGTACCGCCTCAAGGAACCGGGGGACAACGGGGGGCCACAAGTCCGGGTGATCTGGCACCGCCAATAGGAGCTAGACCAAGGCAGCAGCGCCCCGGACAAACCAGCCGGCTACACCCTGGAGCTCACCAGCGCCCACCCCATCCGGCTCCGCACCGAAGAGAACAAGGCCCACACAGGCACCAAATACACTGGGGAGCTCCCCCCGGAGTGGAGCCAAGGCCTGCCCCCGCCGCGCCTACCCAAACGCCCACAAATCGGCAAAAAGTCCCCGAGCCCCGATCCCCCTCCCTGACGGGGCAAGGGCCGAGGGCACAAGCCTCCACAGCCCCGGCCCGCCCCCACCGAGGCCACCGTCAACCTCCTCGACCTCAACCACCCGGCCGTCACATACTCCAAGGACGCCACAACCGCCCTCCAAGAGCTCCCGATGGCACAGGGGCCGGGATGGGTTCCCCACCTCCTCACCTTCCAGGAACAAGGCCTACAGCGCGACGACCCCCCAGAAACCACCCCCATATATACCCCGGACCAGCAAGCGTACAAATGCTACTGGCACAAGGGGACCCCCCTATACGCCCAAACCGGCATCCACGTCCACCTCGTCCACCACCTCAGCGTCCCAGGGAGGCTAGGTGTCTATGAGGTCGTCGGGGACAGATGGCAACTCAACGTGATCAACACCCACGTCCCCTTCGGCGAAGCCACGGAACCCTTCATCCAAGCCCTGGCCGAGGCATACCGCCAGATGGCCATGCTCGCCCCCACAGTCATCATCGGCGACATGAACGCCGCCCCCACCCCAGCGGACCGAGGGGGACAGGCCACACCCCAGGACCAAGCAGTCCGCGACACCATCGAAATGCTGGGGCTCGTGGACCTAACAGCCAGCCTCGAAGGCCAACCATCCCAATTCCCCCACCAAGCGGATGCCGCCCCGTCCCGCATCGACGTATGCTATGGCGACCCCACCACCATCATCCGAGCGGAGGCCCGATATGGACCCCTCCCGCTGGGACCCACAGGCCATAGCCCCCTCCACATCCGCCTCACCATCCCCAACCTTCCCCCCAGCCCCCCAGAAGATGCGGACCAAGGCCTACCACCCCCCCTGAAGATGCCCCCGCTGCATGACAAGCATGCCTGGTCCCAATATCACAGGGCCATAGACCGCGCCCGGCGCATCCAACCAGACCCCACCGACCTACTCACGGCCATGCGCACGGCAGCCGTCGCCTGCCGCTTCCAGCAACACCCCCACACAGACGACGACCAACCACCCACGGCCCTGGGGGACATCCTCCATGACCTCTGGCATGCGAAGCAACAACTGGCGACCCTCCTCCACACCGACACCCCCCAAAGCCGCCAGATACACCACTGCAGGACACAGATAGCCCAAATCAGGGCGGACCTGCAGCGGTGGCACATCCACAGGCAACAGCGCATCGCCCAGGAACACGTATGCGCAACATGAACTCCCCTACAAGGCCATCCGCCACCTCAACGACGCCATGACCGACACCGGCCACCGCACCATCACGACGGTCCGGCAGGAGGACGGCTTCCTCACCAACGACCCAGCCACAGTGCTCCAAGCCACCCAAGACAGCTTCCTCCGGCAACACACCCCCACCCAAGACACACTGGACCCAGACACCCAGGCCAAAATCGACCGCCTCCCTCGGGTCTTCAACCACGCCCAGAGGAGGCACCTGGAAAAACGCGCCTTCACCATCCACGAAGTCCGGAAGGCCATCCACAGTCTCCGGCAACACAAAACCCCAGGCTACGACGGCCTCCCTGCAGAGGCATACTACCACCTCCCCGCCCACCTCCTCCGCGTCCTCGCTCACCGCCTCTGGGACATCGTCACGGGGCGGACCCCCCTGCCACCAGACTGGGCAAACGTTGTCCGCCCCCTCTACAAAAAAGGGGACTGGGCAAACCCGGACAACTGGTGCCCCATAGTCTGTGCGGTCACGGAGGTCAAAATCGTCTGGACCATCCTCCTGCGCCGCATCCGCCCCCACCTGGACCCCCACATACCAGCGAGCCTCTGGGGGGCCATCCCAGGCCGCTCCCCACACGAGGCCATCTTCCTCCAGGACACCATCGCGGACATGGACCCGGTGGACCTCATCATCGCCTCCCTCGACGTCAAGGGAGCCTTCCCGAACACCCCCTGGCTCCTTCTAGAAGCGATGTGGAAGCGCCTAGGCCTCCCCTTCTACAACTTCACCTCCGACTACATCCGCACCCGCATATACACGGTCCGCACAGGAGCAGGCCTCAACCCCTTTCCTGGAGCCAGGCAGCGGGGTCCCCCAAGGGGGAGCAGAGGGCCCCTTCCTGTACCTTCTAGTGACGCTCCCCCTGGCCCTCGCAATCGAGAAGGATTACCCGGCCTACGCACCCTACCCCCTCCTCTCCCCACTGGTCGGCTTCGCGGACGACACCAACCTCACCGTCGCGCACACCCCACACGACCCCCATGCCCCGGACCCCGGACCAACGGTCACCCAACAGGCCAACGACTTACTGGACGTGACCGTCTCCTACCTGTCCCACAACAACCTCATCGTCCACCCCACAAAGTCAGTGGCCATGATCAAGGGGTCTGCCACACCTCCCACCCTAGGGCCACAAGGGCCCCCCATGCACGTCGTGACGACCACCACCCACCTGGGGGTAGTCCAGGCCGCCAACCCTGAGGACGCCACCCTCCCTCCCAAGTTGCAGTCACACCTCGCCCATCTCCCCAGATATGCGTCCCGGACCACCAAGGCCCTCTCCCTGTCCCACCAGAGCCTGGCGTACTACCTCACCGGGGTCTTGAACGCCTCCATAGGCTTCCAAGCACTCCACCTGACACACCCCACCACCGCCCTCCAGCCGGCCACACGCGCCGTGACCAAGGCATGGGCAGCACACGGGGGCTGGCCCACCTCCATACCAACCCGCGCCATTCGAGCGGCATGGCCCCACTATGGTGACGCCATAGGGGACGAGGTGAAAGCGGCCTACACCAGACACACCGCCCTCCTCCTTCACCGCATGACCCACAACCACTGACCGGAGGTCCGCGAGGTCACCGCCATCCGCCTCCAAGCCGCACAACGGGCCCGCAACACATGTCCGCGCTGGGTACTCCACCAGACGGGCATGCCCACCAACATGAACACGCGCCTGTGGAACCACCTGCAGCTTCTCCTCCCATCCCCACACCACGCCATACTCACCAACCACACGTGCCCAGAGGAAGGGCCACTAGCGGTCCTCTGCGGGGACCTCCACCATCACCCCAAGGGCACCATCCACACCATAGACCTTGTCGGGGCCTCCATCACCGTAGTATACGTCACTCTCCCCCAAATGCGGGTCCTGCACCACAGCGGGGCACACCACACCCCCTTTCTACAGCTTCCCGAATGGCCACAATACCGCCTCTTCCACCAATACCTCTCGCAGACGGCACGAGCAGCGGGACACACTCTACCGGGCAGCAAAGACATGCGCACAGCCTACCGAGAATTCACAAAGCAACACCCGCGACCCATCCCAGCGACACCGCCCTACGCACCCACCGGATCGAAACACGAACCCGTCCCCCCGGTAACGGGCCCAGTCCCACCACTAACCCTACTACTCGCCCCGAATGAAGCCAAACCCACGCAGACCACCGTCATCCACCACAGGGCGAAATGGCGCATACCGAAACACCACATGACCGCCCGAGACCTACCAAAGGTCCCCCAAGATTCCCAGAGCATGCCACGCAAATGTTGGGCCTGTGACCCCGAGGCACCAACCACACCGTGGCCCGTACTACACCTCATAGCACGCCACCACACCCACCCCACAACCCACCTACCACCACAGGCCTACGCATGGATAGCCCCATGGTTCCACCGCACCGACACTAACCCCACGGTAGCATGGAACCCCGCCCACGCGCCCAAATGGCTCTTCACCACTACACCCACATGCCCCCGCCCCGACCCGGCAGGGGTCGCCATCCGTTACAGCATGTACGAGCCAGGCAGAACGAGCAAGCACGAGCACCCCTACTATCCGCTCCACCACTCCTGCCACACACCGGAGCACCGAACACAAACCCTCACATGCCACGACCTAAACCCCGACACAGCCTACATCCTCCACTACATCTACTCCTACCTCACACAAGGACAGCCGGAGCAGGGCCTCATAGCCCTGTCCCCCCAAGCGAAGCACATCATCTCCAAAGGAATAGGGGTGTACGCCACCCCCATCCTGCAGCCCACAACCCCAGTAGCCCACCTCGCCACGGGCCTTGCCATATACGCCTACCTGCCCATGAACCCATGCCGCCTCCCACAACCATCACCGGCGGACCGGCTCTTCTTCACCGACGCCTCAGGCGAATCCGCCCTCACGCCCATAACCGGGGGGGCCACCCTGCAGCTAACCCACACCGGGGGACACTACCACATGGACCACCACACGGGCCACACCACCTATGGAGCCTCTTCCCACGGGGAGCTAGGGGCCATGGCGGACGCCATCACCGAGGTCGCGGCCCACCCACCCGCCCACTCCCCGCACATCGTCCGGGTCTGGTTCGTGGTAGACGCCACCGTCGACACGCACCTGCTCCTCCGCATAGCAAGGCAACCACTTCACAAAGCAACCGCGACGAGCCTCGGCACCCAGGCACTGCTACTCTGGAAAGCCCTACGCAGCCTTCCCCCCTACGTCCAACTCTACATCGTGAAACAAGAGTCCCACAGGCACCAATACGGAAATGGTAAGGTCGACAACCAGGCAGTACACCAGCGCACAACACACCTGCCAGCCCTCCAGATCCCTGACCTCGGCCGCAACCACACACACCTCCAACACGTGCCCCCTGTACCCGAGCCCCATCAGACCCCGGACTGGGTACCAGAGGACGCCCCCTATTCCTCCCACGACAGAGCGTACCACTACCCCAACCCCATCCAACATCTCGCCCGCGTGCTCGGCGACGCAGACAGCCGGGCGCACATCCAGGAGCTCCAGGACAGACTGCAAGTCCCCCTCTACCACTCAGCGCTCCGCCCAGCAAACGTCCTAGCCCACCTCCAAAAACGACGCATCCAGCTCCTCAGGGAGCAACTGCCATTCCTCACCAGGGTCGCCAGATGGCTCGCCCGCAAGCACATCCACGGCCCCTGACGAACACACCTGTTACCCATGCGACCACACCACCCCGGGGGACTGGGAACACTTCAAGAAATGCCCCCTCCATACAGACAGGGACACCCTAGTGGGCTGGTCCCCGGCGGAAACCCTGCGACAACACGAAGGATGGCCAACCCACAGCCACGCACACCAGGCCACCGAACACCTCTTCCGGGACCCCCTGATCAAAGAAGCCACCATGAGAGGGGCAGTGACACAGGCCCTGCACCGACACCTCACCAAACACACGGAAAGCCCCATGGAGGCAGCAGCACACCTCCAGCTAGAAGCAGTCCGCAGAGCAGCGGCCCAAATGGTACACCGCAAACACCTCCTGCTAACACACGCGGAACAACTCACCGACCCCACCGCCAGGGAACACATGCAGCGTCTCATCCATTACCATGCCGTGCATGACCCAGACGTCCACTAACCCGCTCCGCGCCCCGCACGCGCCCCCCGTCTCCATCCACAGGTCTCCAAGGTACCACCACAGCGCCCCGAGACCAGTCTCGCACCAGAGAAGCCACCCGGCACCGCTCAGTCCGGCCGAGCCCAGCCAGGACCAACCATTCATCGACGTAGACGCGCAAGACCCCGGCAGCCCATCCAGCCCAAACCCCCACCGGACCCGGGGCACCCCCCCCTCACACCGGCCACCATCCGCAACCCCGACCTCCTCCGAGCGACCCTCCAAGACAGGGCCCCGACCACCCCCCTGGGCTGGTACCGCCTACAAGAGGACTGGACCAAGCTCACCGTCAAAGCCCTCCGGGACCTGACCACCCCAGGCAGCGGCCTCCACGAGACCATAGTAGACCTCGTGCTCTGGCGAGCCCGCAAACACACCCGGGGCCAGCCCATCTGGATCCCCCCCATCGAGTGGGGCCAGGCCCTGACGCAGGACACCAGCATCAACGTCACGCGTCGAGGGACCGTACGCCTACGACGGGCCCCAGCGGAGACGGACCACCCAGCGGACCCGAACTACCCGGAGCAGTGGGAACAGGCCACCGCGCCCAACCGCGACACCGCCCTCCGCGCCGCCGGCCTCCGCACCCCGGACGACGACCTCCCCCCCCCACCTACAGACAGTGACCACCCCCCGCCGGAGGTCTGGGTTACAGTCCTCGAGCGCGGCCACTACTACGTGATAGCCGCTACGGCTACGTCCCCCGGCCCGCAATGGATCATCCAGGGGACAGACACCATGTTCGCCCCGGAGACCGCCCCACCAGGGGCAGTGGGGGACCCCACCACCCAGCACAGCCAGGGGACACGCCCCCAGCCCGCGCCCTGGCCCAAATCACCTCAGGGAAGGCGGGCTACCACCTGGGATTGGCCATGCTCTGCCTAACCCACTGGATCCAACGCCGCTCACCACCCACGGGGACCGTGCCCTGGGTTTGGGCCATCCCCACCGCCCACACACAAGTCGAGGCAGGCCCGGACACACGACCAAACCCCCCCCCCAGACCGCAGCAGTCCCTCACCTGCGGGTACCACGCCATCCACAGGGTACTCAACCGCGCGGGTCTTAGCCCAAAGCTAGCATGCCCCCTTCCCACCACTGACCAAGAGGTCCACCAGATACGAAAGCTCGTCTGCGAAATCCTTGCCGCGGCAGCAGAGGACGGCAAGCTTCTCCTCCACACCACCCGGCCTACAACTGCCCACGCAAGCGCGCGGCAAGCAGACACATACACCGACACAGCACACCCCCCCGCACAATCCCCGCCCATGCCCCCCCCCTCTCGCTGCTCAACCGGAGACCCACACACGCCCACCATCGCGCGCACCCCGGGGCCCCGCGACACGGGCCTCCCCCACCCGCCCGAACACCAGCACACGCCCGCCACACACCCACCCACCGGCCACCCTTCACCGCCCCCCACACTCGACAACCCACACACACCCGCCGAGGGGAGCCCCGCGCCCCGCGGCACGCCCACCCCACCCAGTGGCCCGCCCACGCCCCCCACACACACCCCAGAGGACCCAGGCTCACCATCCCCGGCCCCTGAATGCAGCCCACGCGAACTGTTCCCCCCCGCGGACGCCAACCCACACGAACTCGCACATTGCAGGACCCGGGCCCAGCCGAGCCAAGAAAGAGAAGGCCGCAGCCCCGCGCCTCCCGACCCCGCCGCTGCCGACCAGATCGGCCCGCTGGGCCACCAGGTCACGACCGGTCCCCCCCAGCCGCCCGCCCCCAACCTACAACCCGGGGACATGCCCTCCATCCTCCCCGCCGTGGCCGCAGCAGAAGCCGCCGCCCGCAAGCCCGCCCGCATCACAGCCCCACCCGGGTCCACCACCTCCTCCTCATCCTCAGCCTCGTCCACCTCCTCCACCTCATCCTCCGACCCCCCCCTCCCCGCCAAACTCATCCTCAAGGCCACGGCGAAAGCCAAAGCCGCGGCCGCACGCACCGACCCCCCAAACCCCCACACAGGCAACTCAGGCACCCCGACACCCCATCGGGACGACCCCCGACCCGACATCGGCGCCCTCACACCTCCGGACAGAGGTACTCCTCAACCTGGAACCGGACCCCAACCCCAAACCCGACCCCAAACCCAAACCGGACCCCAACCCCAAACCCGACCCCAAACCCAAGCCGGCGCCCACGCGAGCACACACAACACCGCATACGCAACGACACAAACCCACCCGACACCACCCCCGCCCGGGCCCTCGCCCAAGCCAGGACCCCCCACCCACCGCAACCCGCGCCCCCCTCCCGCCGGCACCCACCACCACCGCAGAGACGGCCACCCAGCACGACCCCGTCCAAGCCCTCGTCCACATCCCCGTCACCAAGCGCCCCGTCATCCATCCCCGACAAACCACCACCACCGCCAGCCAAACCGACCCAGGGACGTGGGACCCCTCAACCACCGTCACCGTCAAGCCCGGCCCCCAACCCTCCCCCCATGCCCACCACATAGTGCAGCCCCGGGGACTGCCCACGATGCCCAACCCCCCACCCCCACAAGGGGGACCGGAAAACCCACAAGGAGTCCATGGGCCATACCCGCAACACCAACCCCACCACTACCCACACCACCACCACCAGCGGCCCGACCACCAACACTACCAACACCACCCCCACCACTACCACTGCCCACCGCCCTACCCCACCGGGCCACAATTCCCCGTGCATGAACAGCACCAGCGGACGGGATGGCAGCCACCGAGCGCCCCACCCGCCTACCCCACCTACCGCCAGGAGCCACCCCCCCCGTACCAGCCACCACCCCCGTACCAGAAACCGTGTCCGTACCCCCCCGGCCACCATCCGATGGCCAAAGGGGCCCCATGGACGACGGGGGACCTTTCCCCCCAGGCGGCACCGCGCGAGGCCCCCAAGGGGCCGCCGACGCTTCCGGACTGGCCCGACTCGAGCGATGAGGGCTGGTCCCTCAAACGGCGGCGCTCCCGCTCCCCCCCCGCACGGCACACTCGCCCACGGCGCCCACACTCCCACCGCGCCTCAACCACCCACTCGCGCCGCTCCCGCTCTCCCAGGTACCACCACGACCCCCCGGGACCCCGCTTCCGTCGCTCCCGCTCCCCCGGGCACCACCACGAGCGCCACCACCGCCCCATGTCCCCCTCCCCCTCCCCCCACCGGCCAAGCAAGACCCCCACCCCCAGCCCCCGCCACCACCACTCCCGCTCCCCCCGACGCAGCCAGGCACGCCACTGCCGCCCCACGTCCACCTCCCCCTCCCCCCACACGCCCCACCGGGCTCCCCGTTCCCCCCGCCACCCGTACCCATCCACCACCCCCAGCCCCCGCCACCACCAATCCCGCTCCCCCGGACGCCACCGAGCGCGCCACCGCCGCCCCATGTCCACCTCCCCCTCCCGCTCCCCCCTCCGCCCGTACCCGTCCTCCACCCCCAGCCCCCGCCGCCGCCGCTCCCGCTCCCCCAGGCACCACCACCCCCGCCACCACCGCGGGTCCACGTCCTCCCCCCGCCGCACCACGACCACAGGCACGGACCCCTCCCCCCCCCGGGCCCCCGCCTACCTCGCCTGGTGGTCTCCCCCCGCTCTGCAGGAGCTCCGCCGCTGGGTGAAGTGGGCCGGAGGAGCGGGAAGGCACGAGGGGTGCACATGGTGCATACCTTCGAGGAGGTGCGCACCCGCACCCCCGCAAACCCCAACGAGGCCACCCCGGAGGCCATCATGCCGCAAGCGGCATGGGAGGCCCTCCTCCGCGATGCAGTCCAGGGCCTCCGCCCCCCCTACACCCGCCAAGCCCTCCGCCAGTGGCTCCAGGCCACCCACCCCCAGGCCTGGGCCGCCGGCGCCCCCTCCCCACCCCGCCCCTCCCGCCACCACCACACCAGGAAGGGGCAGGACAAGGGCAAGGGAAGGGCAAGGGGCACCAAGGAGCACACAGGCAAGAGGGCACGGAAGGGCCCCAAGTGAGGGCAGGCACACGCAGGGACAGGGCGCCGGAAGCGACACCACATGGGGGCAGGAAACCACCCAAGAACCAGGAAGGGGCGGGAACGGGGACCAAGACACGGAGGAAAAGGGCACCACGGCAGGCACCACGACCCACACCAAGGAAGGGCACACCACGACGGGGAGACCAGCGCCGCCCCAGCCCGACCAGACACCCCAACACACACCACCGAAGCATCCCTACGTGCTCATTTGGATCAGGTACTTCACACAGTGGTTTTACCCGGTTTAACCCGTTTGAACTCGGAAGGGGCGCGGTTGAACCGCTGAACCGCGGTTGAACCGCGGTTGAACCACCGCCAGCGCTGGCGGTGGCGGCTGCGCCAGCGGCGCGCGCGTTTCTGAACAAAATATTTGCATAACCGCCTGAAACTGACGCGTGGCAAAGCTTTTTTAAAAAAAATTAAAAAATGTCCCACCACTGGCTGCAAGTGGTGAACGACCACTACAGCGGGTGGGGGGACCAACAGCTGGTGGACGACTTGTTCACCTTTTTTTGCACAAACGGCACGACAAAACGCCTATGGAAACAACTTGCTTACCGAATTGGTAACACACAGAGGGCTTCCAAACAGACAAAAAGGGCTACAAAAAAAGCTTTCACAGGATCCGACGCTGTGCGCCTCATTTTGGACCTTGGGATGCCGAAGCGAAGGTATGTGGCATAATGCACACATGCCTACAAGTGGTTCAACGGGGTTCAACGGGGTTCAACGGTGCGGTTGAACCCTTATCACAAATGAACAATTGTGATTGTGCTTCATGACAACGTTTGCACGGTAATATAATCGCTTAATGTTGCCCAAAGCATGAACATATGAGTTGCAACGTGTTGCCCGCGTCACAAATGTGAATTCTTTGTGGTTTGTACCATTGCACGCTTTTTGGTGCCATGACGGCAACCCATTCAACCGCCGGTTCAACCGCGCACTTTATCCCAATTTCTCGGTTCAACCGTCCCTAGGTACAAGAAGCTTATTTCGTGGGCCGATGCCAAAGAGAAGAAAACCCGTGCAAGCACCGTCCCATGGACACATTGCTTTCCGTCGTATGCAACGATGGATAAAGCTTGGTCCACGTTAAGTAAGAGACAAGTACTAAAAACGAGCATAAAGGATGGAAGAGTTGGGGTTCGTTGGGACGTGGATGATTGGATACAATATATAGGTGATCAAAGGGATGTGCTAGAAGAAATGCACTTCCCAAGATTTAGGGATGATCACCCCTATGTACTTATAGTGCGTGGTGATGGGTTTCCATGTGGAGCAAGGTCACGGTGCCAAGTTGCATGTGGTTTTGCAAACCACATGCAAAAAGCACGAACTTTGCTCTACAATTGGACCCTTGATCTTGCTGTCGTAAGTGAGCATGAAACGGATCTTGTGCGTGTCCTCTTTGGAGAGACACTAAAAAAAATACAACAAATTATTGACCGTGGCTACATGTTGCTCCGAGGGTTTTGGGTGCGAACGGTTGTCATTATTGGAGGCGATAGCCCTTGGCTTCGTCATATACTTGGTCTATCAACATTTTATGAAATTGGTTCAATTTATTCTTTTGCGACATGGTCTAGGGAGAAAGAAAGATGGGTAGGGTGTGAATGGCGACGAAGTACAAGACTTGAAGCAAAATTCCTAAAGTATAGGAAACAAGGAGTTAGTTGTGTTGGCGCAAAAGGGTGCATCGAAAGTCCATTATTGAAAGTGGATGACCGTATAGGGTGTGTCATCATGTGTGTTCTTCATCTTGTGATACGATGTGGTGAATACTTAACAACGTTTGTGCGCACACGAGCCACAATGTTGACGGTACCACAACGATCCAAGGTTCAAAGCCTCCTAAAGGACGCTAAGACCAATGTTTCTTTGAAAGGCCGGTCCTTCCCCGATGGGGAAGAGACATGGCACTTGTTTGCCAATTGGTTGCCCATTGCAAAGAGTTTGCGTCTAACACCACATGTCACCACTACCGTTGAGGACATGGGGAAATTGCTAACCGCTATCTATCGGTGGACATATGATCCATTCGTCCAAGGGTGTGCACAAATTGCAAAGAGGTTTCAAAACACTATATGTCCCCATAAACGATCCCCCTACTTGCTGTGGCTCCGCAACGAGGGGGCCATCGTATTGGGTAATTTGCAACCTTGGGGGGGGGGCATGTTTTGTGGCGACATTGTTGAGTCGCTTAACTATGTCTTTAAAGACAACTTTCTAACCACAAGTTCCCGGAGTGGTGGTCGTAAGGCTACCAAGGAGGAAAGGGATGAGGCAATGCTCCGCCATGCGCACGAGCGCACCTTCCTCTACAAGGAGATGCCTCGATGGGACGGGCGGCGGCGACGGGAGGATGAGCACGTAGTGCACGCTCAATTGGAAGTTGGCAACTAGGAGGTGTGTGTGTGGTTCAACCGTGGTTCAGGAGGTTCATCCGCGCGGTTGAACCGGCTTCCCCACGGTTTCACCCCTGCTTCTCTCAGGTGCGTTTGCACCATGGACCCCGAGTCTTTGGGGAAGGCCTTGCAGGACTACCTGCGGGCACTGGGTACGGGCCAAGGCGCCGATCCCCCTGCCGCGCCAGCGCCACAAGCAGCGGCAGCGCCTCCAGCCCCCCACCTGGCCGACAAGTTCCCGCTGAAGGAAGAAGTGGTGGTCCACAACACCTGCAACCCCGACACCACCCTGGCGCCCGAGACGCCTGGGTGGCGGTGGCTGGCTGACGTGACGCCGAAGTACTTGTTCCGCCGTGCCATGACGCTGTGGATGAAGAAGCACTGCCAAGAAGACAAGGATGGGGTACAGTCGTACCCCCCGGAGACGAAGTGCCTGAGCGCTGGGGAGTTTTCGGAGTGGAAGGTCTGCTGTTGTCTTGTTGGTTGCTAGTTGATTGTGCTGGTGTTTTTCGGTCTTTTGGTAGATGTTTTGATATGGCGCATGCTGCGTTTCGTTGCTGTGTGTTTTTCTGTTTATGAATGTTCTGATGTGCGTTTTTCTGATTGTAGGTGCTCCGTGTGGGTCTGTCGAGCGACCCCCAGGGCCACATGTCCCTGGACGAGCCAGGGCTGGATGCCCTGTTCAGGATATGGGCCACCGCGGGTTGCGGTGTTGCCAGGAGCGCGTCCTGGTTTGGCGCGGACTCCGTGGGCCGCGGCGGTGGTCACAGCGCAGGACACGGTCCGCGCTTCTTCTTCAAGGCCCTGGTGGAGTTGCCACCAGGCTGGTTCGACGAATCGGAGGTCCAGCGGTACACGGCGACTCCGAGCAGCATGCTGGCTATGGGCGCCACCATCTCAGGTGGGGGAAAGCACAAGAAGGCCAAGGCAAGCGCCGCGACGGCAGCAGCGGCGCCACCGGCAATGGCACCATCGCCATTCGTGCAGCCAAGTGTGGTTCAAGCGATCCAAGGGGTGCAACAGGTGTGCAGTAGTTCAACCGTCGATTCAGCGGGTTCAACCGTGCGGCTTAACCGCCTTCACCGTCTTCAAACGTGCACTTTTGAGCGTCACCTTCCTACACACTGAATCGCGTTCCCCAACTTCTGCGGTTCACCGGCCTCCTTGCTTTCTCTGCAGTTGACCGCCAGTGATGTGCCTGAGCACATGTTCGTGGTGGATCGGCGTGGCCCTGGCATTGTCGTCCGCGGGCGATGGCCACCCATGCCCATTGTGGAGTGGCGGGACGTGTGGTATCGGCAGATCCCTGGCGCCGCACAAGTGGTCGACCGCATGAGTCGTGGCGTGCAGCGGGGCTTGCGGGAATTGGGCAATGCCGGGCAAGGCAGTCCCGCGCCAGAACGGCAGAGGTCAACACCTCTGGAGTCCAGTCCAGCCGTCACCACCGCGCCACAACCAAGTCGTGTGGGAGAGAGCTTTGAGGAGTTCTACAAGAGTGTGTGGGACCGCCCACTTGGAGCAGGTGCAGCATCCGAGAGCAGTGGAAAGGCCCCCAAGCCTCCACGTCTTCCAGCACCACCGCCACCCGAAGAGACGAGCACCCCTGGCAGCAAAGTGGTTCCGAGGTCCCTGTTTCAGTCCGCCCGGAAGGAGCTCCAGAAGGAGAAGCGGACAAGTGCAAAGGCTGAAGCACCGCCCGCGAAGGCCCAAGTCTCTGGCGACAAGAAGCCGAAAAAGAAAGCCAAAACTGGCAGCGGTGCTTCCTCGAAAAAGCGGAAAATCGCCCCGGACAGCAGTGAGACGGACGAGTCAGACCCCCTTTTTGAAGAGCACGAATGGGTCCCAGCCGCAAAGCATATCCCAAAGAAGAAGAAGAAGAAGGTAGTTCCGGCCCCCAGTTCCGACAGTCACTACGTCAAGCTCCCCAGCGACACGGCGCAGGATGTAAAGGCCCTGGCAACAGAGTTGGCTGCGGGATCGAAGGATGGCGACGAGGAGAAAGCGATCAGGGCAGAATCGGCGCATGCGTCAGCTCTGGAGGTGTGCGCGGTTGAACCGGTGAAGTGTAGTTCAACCGCACGCTTGAACCGCCTGAACCACGGTTTCACTATTTTTTCCTTTTCGCAGAGCCTGGATCAAGCCCAACATCGACGACTGGCGGTTGAGGACACGCGCAAACAGCTGCGACAGCGGTTCGGATGGGCGGCCAACACGCCGATTTGATGGGTCATTGTGGACGGTCCTGATGGCGAGCCACGTCTGGCCGTGGGTACCCCGGGGAAAGCCACGAAGGGGACCCCCCGGCCCAAAAAGCGGGAAGAATTGGTCTTCCTTCCCCCACAGTGGGAGGAGGAGGGCGATGCAGCTGGGACAACGTGGCCAGTTATTGCAGTCAAGGACAGCACAAGCTTCAGTAACCCCCACGCTGCCGAGGAGGCGTTGAAAGAGCGCCGCGCCCAGAAACAGGAAGCGATCGATGAGGAGGGCAAGAAGATAATGAAGGACTCCGCCTCGTACAGTCCAGTCGAGGAGAAGTCCCCTTCGTACAGTCCACTCGAGGAGAAGGAGGTCACTCCCGCGCCGGAAGCTGAAGCGGAAAAGGACAGTGACAATGGGGTTCCTGTGCCGACGCCGCCCGTGATTCCAGAGCCAAAGGACACTGAGAAGCACATTCCTGTGCCTAGTCCGCCGGAGGTGCCAGAGCCAAAGGAGAGTGAAGAACAGGTGGTCAAAGAGGAAAAGGTGGTGTCTGCTGGTCCAGGGGTGCAGGAGCACCAGCACAGTGGGGAGAACTCGCCTGCAGCCCCGGTTGGGCAAGAGGAGATTGAGGAGGTTGGTGAAGCGCCGAAGGACGAGGAAATGCCTGCATGTAAGCAGGAAGATAATGAAGAGGCAGCCCCAGAGGTTGGTGCACCAGTGCCTCACGTGAAGGAAGAGCCACTCCCAAACGACTGACTTTTTACGTGCCTTGCGGGAATGAGGGGGTGGCAGTGGCGGGAAGGACATGGAGCACGGTACGGTAGGCAGTTGTGGGGGGCCGTAATGGTGCAGGGGCATCACCGTGTTCAAGTTGCAGTGCAAACGAGGAGAGATCCGGAACTGGTCCGGCGCGTGAACGCACACATCCGAAGTGTACTCCCCCAACTAACCTACACTGCGCTCGCAGTGGTCCATGGGGTGGGCGATCATCCCATGCTTGTACATACGCATCCAAAGGATGACAGTCCCCTTACGGGGGAAATAGCCCTGGGTGATTTTGTGGGGGGGGGACTGTTTACCAGTGCCCTACTTTGTGCAAAGGGGCCTTCTCGTCCTGCATGGATACGTTGGGGGCGTGATTTATCCTGGGGACAAATTGTGGATCCTCGATATGGGGTCATGTTTAACGCTCTTAGGCCCCACGTGCTTCTGGCGTGGTCTGGACAGGCATTGTGCTCGTACCGTACACAGGCATTGCATGGGGACGTCTGCCTGTGGCGATGCAGAACGAACTGGTCACGTTTGGCTTCCCAAGGTGAGGATGTGTTTTTTGTGTAGCGCTTCGTGCAACAGCGGTTGAACCGGTGAAGCCGGTGCAACCGCGCGCCTGTCCAGCGGTTGAACCACCTCGAAAGCCGGTTACATTTTAGTGCAATCTATGAGGAAACAAGCTTCTGACAATCAAGTGTAGGCTTGCATGTAATTGTTGTTCACTAGAAAGGGTCCAAAGTCCTATGGGGAATCCAAACAAGGCGCAGGGGTGTATATCACCACGCCTAACGAAAAGTTGATGGTGAAGCCGTGCGGTTTCACCAATACAGCCGCCGCCACTGGCACCTACAACACCACCGCCGTGAAATATGATCCAAGAGAAATATGTCTCCAGTGTTTTGCAGCAATGAGGTAAGAGGGTTTTCAAAAACATTCTTTTTAGGGGGTGTGGCATCTCTTGCAGGGCTGAAATATAGCGGTTTTCAGGTTGCTACTTAGCAATTTGTTGCTGTACCTCGATAGGGGTTCAACCGTGGGGAAGCCGTAATGAAAGTGCGCGGTTGAACTCGGTTGAACCACGGTTTCACTTGGGTAATTCAAGGGTACCTGATCCAAATGAGCACGTAGGGAAACATCGGACGCCATGCGGATCACACCAGCGCACGCCCACCGGCCACCGGAAACCACACGGAGAACGGAGGGCACACCTACACGGGGAGACCGGGCCACACCCACAGTGGAAGCCGCAGGGAACGCCGCCGCACGGCGCACCACCACGCCCTCACCGCCAGGCGACGACCCCGGCCACCACAAAGGCCACCTCACAGGCACCGGAAGAGGACGAAGGCACGGCCGCGGCACCCACGACTAGGGACCGAAACCCCCAGAGGACACGGGACCAAGGCACAGGCCCCCAGGGAGGGCAGCCCCACGGACCGTCACGCGACCACGCCTTGGGCTATAAGGGCCGGGCTGCGTTACCATCGCGGTTTGACGCAGAGTATTGCTATGCACTTGGATTGACGGCCAGGGGCTTGCACTCAGCTGGTCTCACGTCCGTGAGGGCGTCCGTCACCAACCTGTTGCGTCCAGTGGAGGAATGGCACTGCGGCGACACGCCGATCCCGTCCATGATGAATTTCGAGCGCCGCAAGGGGAAGTGAAAGGCTGTGATCGATCGCGAAGGCCTTGGTGCTGCTGGACGGTGCCCCCTTCAAGGCCATCTCCGAGCGCCGTGAAGACTGGAAGTGCCAAGATTACTACCGGTGCCCCGGACCCCTGCAGTTCAGCACCGGAGATATGGACCACCCCGCTGACCCTGAAGTATGAGCACATCCCTGCCGGCGGCACCGACCTGGACCCTCATGTCCCTGCCAGCGCAGCCGAGCTGCAGTGCAAGCCTTTCGCCACACAAACGGCGTTCGGAAGCCACCTCCACCGTCCGACTCCTGATTTCTGTTTGTCTGCCTTGGAGAAGGAACGCCTTTCCTACACCCCGAGTACGCATGCCTGTCTGCGAGGCCCGGTGAAGATTGAGTCCATGGGTGAGAGTCAACGTGCACGCCCCAAGGACACCGTGATCATTCAGCAGATTTTCCCGAAGACCTACCCGACCCACCAGCCCGAGCGGCACGCCCAAGCCCCCACAGCAGGGACCCAGCGAGCCACCCACACCTAACCGCACACCCCAACCACCAGCCGGCCACACTCCGGCCCGCACTCCGCACCACGACACAGGCCAGGCTGACCTCCACGGAACCACCGCGACACCACGGGAGACCCCGGCACACCGCACCACAGCGCGCCACAGTGCAACACACCACAGCACGACGCGACGCGACGCGGCACAGAGCGGCACAGCACGACACAACTGACCCTAACCTGAGGGACTAACCGAAGCCAGCCACCGCACACCCTGGAAGGCGCCGCGCCACCACGCCACACACCAGCACCGCAGGCCACACACGGGGCCACAGCGCGCCAGGCGACAACGGTGGCGGACCACCCAGAAGATTACAGCCGGCACCGCAGAGGGGAAAGGACACGAACAACCCCAGCCGCCTAACCCAAAACCACAAGCAGCCGCCTGGCGCAGCCGCCCAGCCGGCAGAGCCAGGACCTAACCCGGCAAGAAGGGGCGCCGAGCCCACCGTGTACATAGCCCACCCGACCCATGGGGCCGGAACGCGGCCACACAGAACGCAACTGAAGACAGCAGCCCGGAAGACAACACTGAATGCAGGCCAGTGCGTGCGCCAGCCCAGGGAAGGCAGAGGGAGGAACAGGCAAGCCCCCCCCCCCCCAAAAAAAAAGGAGGGGGGAGGGGGAAAAGGCACGAAAATAGCCCACAGCCGCCAAACCGCCCGCCAACACCACCACAGGCGGCCAAGCCCCCCCCCAGAAGGCACCGAAAAAAGGACCCCCACAGAGGCACAGGGGGACCACCCACCCAAAACCGGCAACACCAAGCCAGTAACAGCGGAGCACGGGAAAAAAGAAACATGGAAAAAAAAAAAAAAAAAGAGAGCCACCAGCCCAGCCCGAAAGAAAGGGGATGGAGGGACAGGGACCAGAAAGCCCGGAAAAAAAAAAAAAAAGAAAAGAAAAAACCAAAGCGCAAAAAACACACCCCGACAACCGAGCCAAGAAGGGCTGGGCACAGGCGAGACCCGGGCCCACCACACACGCCCACACCGCACGCCGGAACCGGAAACGGCAGGGGGGCAAGCGGGGCGCCCACGAAACCACACACGTCCCAAAAGCAGGCCGAAACCGAAGCCGAACCACGAACACCACAAACAGCCGACACTAGAGGGACAACACCACAAACCGTGCCCAATCACCCCCACCCAAGACCCCAGCCAGGACTGGCGGGGTTAACAAAACCCGCACCCAACCGCCAACCGGACCCAAACACAAACGCCACACAACAGTAGGAAACCCAGTGCCCACAGCCCGGGCACTGAGGCAGCCCGTGCCATGCAGGTGACCCGGCCAAACGAGATCCGGAGCCCGGGGGTAAGGCTGCATCCTAAGGCCTGCGCTGCTTTGGGACTCGAGGCGGAGCGTGCGACACCCAGGCGCCTCGGAACCCTAGTACCAAGAACGTGCATGCACGCCTTGGGAACGGGATACGCCAGGAAGTCCGGTGAACCCCCAGGGTTCCGCCCAAAGGAGGGGACGTGCGCAAGCACGGGGGCACACCCTCCCGGCGAGACAAGCATGTCACGCTGGCGGCGATCAGCCCTCCCGGCGTAGCCCGGGGCCGCTTTGTTGGGGGCCAACAGTCAGGTCTAGCGGGAAGTAAGCCGCCTCCCCTCTTCACGCGTGAAGCCTCTTCCTGTTCGTCAGGGGGAACCATGGGGCGCCTCTCCACGACCGAGTGCACCTACCTACCTACCTACCTACCTCTATCCACTCAGATGACGAAACTGAGCACGACGCCTTCTTCGTGCAGACCTGTGTGGAGGAAGTGGAGAACGCCGAGTACGTCGCCCCACTTAAACCCCTACTCTCCATGAGGGTGATAGACCCCGTGGACGAAGAGCTGGACCGTTGATCCAGGCTAAGGGAGTATGTGGACTCCAAGAGGAAGTTGGTGGCGAAAAAGCTATGCTACGCTAAGCCTACCCGCAGCTCATGGCCACTGAAGCAAGGACGTATGGGAGATCTATCCCAATTGAAGGAGGACCTCGAACAGAAGATGACCGCCTGGCAAAGGGGAGTAGCCCTTAAGCTCATGAAGAGCGTGTGGGGCGCCCATGTGAGGACCCCAGAGGAGGACGACTCCTCGGAGGAATGTGTATGTGAACCCCCTCGAGCGTATATATGTTGCCATCGTCCATCATATATGGTTGAACAAGACCTCCTATATCCCTACCAAGGGTTGAAGGACACTACCAAGGGCGAAGAGTCGGTGGAGGATCACCTCCCGACGTCTATTACTCAGGGGGCAAGCAACTTACACTCTGACGAGGACAGGGAGGACAAAATCAAGCTATTGGACCCGCGGGTGCAGAAGCTTATAAGGACCTATCTGGAGGTGTTCGGAGAACTACCCCCTCCAGCTTCATATGACAAGCTGGTACAGATGGACCTCAAGCTGAAACCCGAGTTCGTGGGTCACAGCATCCGGACGAGACCCTATCCAGCTCCTAAAGAGCAGGCGGACGAGATTGAGTGACAGATACAAGAATGTATCGACGCTGGCCTAGTCCCGGAGTACAAGGACGGGGACTACCCCCTACACTGCAGCCCCTGTTTCCTGGTGGCTAAACCTGGGTCTACAGCCAAACAGCTGGTAGTGGACTACAGAGAGCTGAACAAGAAAACGTTGAACCACTCAGGGTCCATCCCCAATATGGAGTCTACCCTGGAGAAGATAGCCTCCTGTCGCTACAAGACCAAGATGGACAAGAGGAGCGGATTCTGGCAAGTGGACCTGGAGCCAAACGATCAGGAGCTACTGGCCTTCGTCACCCCTCAGGGGAGGGTGTTCAAGTGGAAGGTCATGCCATTTGGCGTGGCCAAGGCACCCGCTCCATTCCAAGAGCTGATGAACAAGATCTTGTCCATCCTACGAAGGAGACTTAAGGTGCAGCAGCTTATATCCCGTGGGGCCCAGATGGAAGCTCACATCGACGATGTATGCCTCGGGACCAATACCCAGGAGGACCACCTAATCCTCTTGGGTGAGTTCTTTGCGGTCTGCCAGGAGGACCACACACGACTCAAGCTGGAGAAGTGTGAGTTCATGCAGGAGACCATGCAGTGCCCCGGGTTTGACGTTGGCTATGGGTGGTGGATCCCAGCGGCCTCTAAGGCCAAACCCCTGATGGATGCTAAGATACGACACGAAGACCCCAAGAAAGGACTTCATGATGTACACAGTTTCATTGGGGCGTGCAACTTCTATCGCCGCCATATCAAAAACTTCACCTACACCAGCACCATTCTGACGGACTTGATCAAGAAGAGTACTACTTGGCGCTGCGGCCCACAAGAGCAACAAGCGTTTGACGAGCTCAAAGACAAGGTGGCCAACGCTAAGTGCTTGGGCATGCTCAGGGCACATAGGGAGATTATCTTGGTGACCGACGCCAGCAATGTGAGCGGTGGTGGAACGTTGTTCCAATGGCAAGCACTAGAGAAGGAGGAGTTCGACTCAGCCGTTTCCCCATGGGGGACGGAAGGTCTCAACCGAGATGGAACCCTCAAGCACAGCTGCCCTGACGACAAGTGGGTCCTAGTACCTCTGGGCCACTGGAACTGGAAATGGAACCAGGCCAGGGGGAACTACTCCACTTATGAGCAGGAATTGCTCGCGGGTATGCTAGTGCTATCCTCACAAGCACGACTGTTGGGGAGTAACCCTGTGGTCTGGCTGTGAGACCAAGAACCTGTCCGCAATTTCCAGAAGGACCCCCCACCTGAGAAGGCCAAGCTACGGCGCTGGTGGACCTACCTCAGTCAACTACGGCTGACGGTACACCATATCCAGGGAGTGAAGAACGAGTGTGCAGACTACATCAGCCGCAACAACTTCGACGCCCTGATTGGTGCCCGGTCTGAAGCGCTGGCTAAGGAGGCGTTCAGCCGTATGGACGTCCACTTGGACCTCAACATGACAATGATAGGCCCACTGGATGGACTCCAACAATCGGAGTACCTGAAGGAGTTTGGGGATATCTACAGGCGCCTGAAGAAACGCCTTGAACCCCTCCCGGTCAACCAAGATCAGTGGAAGAGGGACAAGAGCTACCTCTGGCACGAGGACCGTATCGTGGTGCCTAGTGACAGAGTCCCAGCGCTGCTGAAGTGGACCCATGAGTCCAGCGGTCATGTGGGTGCTGACCGTACCCTGAGGCTGTTCAAGCAGTGGTTCCACACTACGTGGACGGACGATCAGCTGCGGAAAACCCTCCAGCCTATCGTGGACAAGTGCCCGTGCAGGTCCTGCAAACCAGGGGATATCAGGGACAGAGGTCTGTACTCGACCCTGCCCATCCCTCACTGTGCCAACAGTGTTCTATACGTGGACTACACGGAGATGCCGAAGTTCAGGGGCTATGACTTCGCCCTCGTGGTAACCTGTGGGTTGACCAGGTTTACCAGGGTGTTCCCATGTACCAAGCACATTACCGGGGAGAAGACTATCAAGATACTCCTGGAGGAGGGGTTTTGTGTCTAGGGGGCGCCCAAGGAGATCAACTGTGATGAGGACATACGAGTACGCTCGGATACCGGTTGGTACAAGAGGGTCCTGAGATCCCTCTGTAACGGCAGCAGTGACAGCACTCAATTATACACTGATGTGATCAGAATTCCAATGATTCTCAGATGTACATTAGTGCAGTAAATTTTCCCCTTCATTTCATGTTTTCCGTTCGCCGCCAGATGTCGCCTGTGAGCGCGTGTCGAGTCGCATTTGTCTTTCGTGATTTCCCAATCGGATTTATTGAAATTATTTCGAATGATTTCACGTTGTGTCATTAGTTGCGATGAATGCGCATTGAGATTCTATGTCTGCTCCATTTTTGTAGAGCGGGTTTTCGTACTCTTCATATTCCACCATTGAGTTCACTGGACTTACAAGTGCTTCGCATATGTCGCTCCCAGAGGCTGGATATGGGTCCGAAGAGGGTTATGTGGGTTCGGAGATATCAGGGGCAGTGTCGGGCGTTACGACCCCTGGGGCATCAAGGCTACAGGCTTCGCAGTCACAACAAAGATCAACCACTATGCAGCGGTTACATGGTAGCAGAGGAAATCATGACTCTGCTTCTGGAATCTCCACTGATACTCTGAGATCGTCGGACTTTAGCGGGGCTATTACTCGTTCTGGGTCACTGTGTGTTCCCCCTGAGGTTACATTCGTAGCATCTCCCCAGCGAACCGAAGATCAACCATCAGAGTGCCCTTACTGTGGCCATAAACATTGGCCTGGTGTTCACACTTGTGCTGAGTGTTGCATGAACGCCCCACCCAACCTTAAACCCGGTCGAGAATCTCCCTCCTCGAGTGAATCTGGTTCCTCCTCGCAAGCTTTGCCTGATCTAGAAGACAGCAGCAGCGAAGGAGAGACATCCAATACTGGAATGGATGAGATTTCTGGTGATTACTGGGAACACCAATTCCAGGATATCTGGAACCAAGAGGTTCTGCAGCGCCAGAATTGGCTTCTGGCTGAGGCGAGCTACCGTGGCCGCCTGAGGGACTGGTTCAGGGCGTCGTGCCAGTTCATCAGGGACAGCGGCCGGTTGCGATTCGACGCCCAATTGCAGGAGCAAGAGGACTGGGAGGAGCTGTTGGACCAGTTCGACCACCAGTCTGCCGTGATGGTGCAGATGGCCATCATCGCCGAGGAGAGACGCCAGAATGTGCGTCAGCACGCTGGTCCGTCGGGCGCCTGGGGTCGACACGACGAAGAGGTCGACGAAATGAGGTGTGATTCGACGCATTCTCACCTCTCCAGGGAGCAACTGTCCAAGCTTTCAAGCTCCACCTCCAGTGTTGACACTTGGGTCGACGAGGTGAGAAGCAAAGGAAAGGGGACGAGATGCCCTTCCTGTGGCGAATGCGCCAAGGACTGCTCCTGTCGAAGACAGATTTCGTCGCTGGAGAACAGGGTGAAGGAGCTGAAGAAGGCCGCCAAGGAGAAAAAGAGGGATGATGACAGCAAGTGGAAGGAGATGGAACAGAAGTTGGTGAAGCTTACAGATCTGGTACAAAATCTGAGCACTACTGGGCTCTCTGGACCAGCGCCTACAATGGCAAGCCACCCAGCACCTACCTCCTCAGCTGCACCCACATCCACGCCTTACGGCGTTCCACATTCTCCAGCACCCCCAGCTTTTACTGGCCACCATCCAGCTTTTACTGGAATTTCTGGTATCCCCCCTACTGGGATTACAAGTCCTATTGGGTTCAATCTGGGTACCGAAGAAGGAGATTCTTCGTCAGGGAAGTCTGTACTGTCCGTGGGTACTGTCGGAGATATTGATGGAGAAGCAAGGACCACTGTGAAGGAGCGATCCATGGCCTTGAAGAAGAAGGACCGGCAGCAGAAAGAAAACGAGGCAAAAATCAAAGAAAAGCAGAAGAAATTGCAGGAGATAAGGATGCATCAAGCTCAACCAACGCCGTTCGTGCAGCCTACTGTGGACCAGGCGTTGCTGGCGGCCGCAATTGCGCAGGCACAGGCAATGGGAGGCGCCGCAGTCAACCCAGTCTTCGTCAATCCGGTTGGAACAGCCACAAATTTCAACCTGAACCACCTGCTGAACTCGTTGCACATGAGGCTTCGTGGTTCAGTAATGAAGCAGCCGAAGTTCTCAGGACAGCCAAATTACTGGGCGTCCTTCGAGAGGCAGTTCATGGTGTGGCTGCAGACGGAGAAGCTGGACAAGGAGCTCTGGATCCTTGGGTTGATGGACTGCTTGACTGGCAAGCTCAGGGAAAGCACCCACAATCTTTATGTCGAAAGTCAAAATCAAGGGAAACCCCTGAGCTATGAGGAGTTGTATCGCAGTCTCAAGAAGAAAGGGTCTCGACTACCTGAAGATCATTATAGGAACCGTCTGGAGAACTTCAGGGCGATCAAGAAATTTTTTCTCGAAGAGATTCAAATTGCAAGGCACGATTGGGAGTTTTTGGTGCAAGAGGCGGAGAACTCTGGAGAAGGACCTTCTGAAGGCGAAATGAAGAAGATCCTCCTGAGCAATCTCACGCCGGAGACCAAGCAGAAGATCAGGGACTCTCATGCAGGCGGACCAAAAAGTTCTGGGCAACTGGGTTGAAGTCCGAGGATTGCCAGAAACTATGGGAAAAATGGCAGTTCGTGAGTTACTGCACTCTATCAGTGCTACTGGATCGAAGGACATCACTATTCGTGAGGGCAGATGGAGAGTTGGTTTCCACGATTCTGAACAGTCAGAGTTTTTCTGCAGCATGGTGGATGGAAAAGTGAAGTATAAGGGAACAGTTTTGAAGGTACGACCGTGGATCTTCTCGTATGGAGTTGAGCAGATCTGGGACCAACTTGAAAAGTATGCAAACTTAGAACGCCAGAAGTCCCAGGATGCACATGGCTTCGGAGGCAAGGTCAACGCCGTTGGTGAGAAGGGATGCTCTGTGTGCATTGCCCTTGGAAAAGAAGGTCGAGCGGCGACTCACACGACCGCAGATCACAGATGGACGCCCTCAGATCTCAAAACAATTCAGTCCAAAATGGATGGAAAACGAACTTCTTCCAAAAATCCCCAGCAGGATGGAGCACGAGATGCTGACCAGCATGGAAGGGGAAAGGGTAAAGGGCAGTCCAAAGGAAAGAACAGAGACTGGACACCGAAAGATTACTCTCAGCAAGGCGGAGATCCAAGCGACTCAAGATGGACCGATGCTGGTGGGAAATCTGGTGGAAAAAATGGCCAAAAAGGTGGAAATGGCAAGGGAAAGTCCGGGAATCAAGATGATTCCAAGGTGAGTGGCAACCCCCTGTACGCGGAGACGCCAGCGAACAAGACCTTCGGCAACAACAAGGATACTGGAGGTCGAGGCAAGGGCGGATCCAACGAATCCAACCCCAATTCCAACACCTCCAACAACAAAGGCCAAGGAGGTAAGAAAGGTGGTAAGGGGAAATCATTTGGAGGTCGTGGACGTGGAGAAGGAGTGAATGCCGTTGAAGCAGGAGAAGATTGGGTTGACGAAGGACAAGTACAGGACGTACAGCCGAACGAAGAAGAAGAATGGCAATAGGGAAGCCAACTTGACCCAAATCCCAACACTGGGGTTGAGTGGCAGGAATCAAAGCCCATCAGGGTAGTTGGGGCGGTGGATGGACGCTGCTGGGACCGGCTGGCACGCTCCTCCGGCCTCCTGTACCCTGCCTGGGTCCTCAGCGCTGTCCGGCGAGGCAAGCAGCGTCAGTTTGTCTGCTGGATCCAAGTCAGATCACCCCATGGTAAGGTTAAACTTGCCAGATGTCTGATTGACAATGGTTCAGAGGTCAATCTGGTGAGGAAAGGCTTTCTGCAGGAGGATGAGACGAAGATGTCCTCCACCCCTGTCCAGCTGGAGGGAGTCAGCGGACATCGCCTTGACAGTGGCGACAGAGAAGCAGAATTGGCGGTCAGATTGGTGAAACAATCTGTCTGGAGCGTGGAAGAGACGGTCACGGAGGAGTGGTTTGCTGGAAAATTCTATGAAGCCAGCATAAAGTACGATTTATTCCTGGGTCAACCCTGGCTTCACGCTCACCGTGTGTCGCCCATGGGACACAGGACGTGCTTCCTCCAGGATCCGTCGACCAGCGACCCGTCCGACCTGTATTATCTGCACCCATATACCAAGAGTATCCACCAATTCAAGGAGAGAAATAAGCTGCATTTTCAGCAAGATGGGCAGGAATGGACAAGGAATCAAGAAGATTTCGACGAAGGAAAGGTGGATGCGTTGAACAGCAGGAAGTGCAAGTCAGTTTGCTATCGAGTGGTCGACAAATGGCGGGACATTCTGGTTGATTATTTCGAAAAGAACCACAATTTTCGTCCTGAAGTTGATGCTTTTGCAAACAAAAAGAATAAAAGATTTCCGAAGTTCTACGACGATGCCTGGAGTGAGGACTGGTCTGAACCTCTTTGGATCAATCCGCCCTTCGACGTTTTTCCTCGTGTAGTGCAGAAGCTGAAGCAATCCGGCGCGAAGGCGATTTTAATTGTCCCCAATTGGCCAAGACAAGAGTGGTTCAAGGACATTATGGGCATTTCAATCGACATTGTCGAGCTACCTCACAAGGGCGTGAAGCTGTATTGCAAAGACAATGGCAAGCCTTTGCCACAGCGTTCGTGGAGCACATTGGCGTGCTTAGTTGACGGGAATCTGGGAGATTATTGGCAAGATGGCAGTGAAATGGGGACAGAAGAGGTCATCTCACAATCCTCAAGAATCGACGAAATTGGAGTGGATGAAGACAATCGAGAGCGGCATCCCGACGTATCGTCGCGGAAGGAGGGAAGGACAATCGGCGTCCCTCAAGAGAACGCCTCCATCCATTACAATTCGTCCCCATCAGACAAGAATCAAGCCAAAAAAGTCAAGATTTCAAGCAAGAATGAAGACAAATCCCCAAGAATCTCGCCTGAATTGACAGGAATGAAGCTGAATTCGTCCGACCATCCCTTCAAGACATTCGTGGACCCCTTTCATTGGTGGGATCCCACAGAGGAGCGAGCTCAGGTGAGCTTCATCCGCAAACAATGCGACGAAGAAGTTTGGAATTAAGTGGCCAAGAATATGAGACCACGACCAACAATTCGCAAATTGGTGGACATAATGTCGGTGATTAAATGTGGGAATCAGGTCGACGGAGACAAGATATCTGCAAGAAGGGACGCAGTGTTCGAAGATTATCAAGATGACGTGCAGAGTGGGAAGTTGTGGAAAAACCCCCCAATTCCATGTGAAAATGGGGAAGCCAGGATTGAGATAATCGAAGGCTCCAAGGTTCACAAACAACGTCCATTCTATCTCCACGGCACCAAAGCAGATGCCCTGCGAAAGATTATTGAGCGCAATCTCTATGAATTCGGTTGGTTGGAGGGCTGCATGAGTTCTGAGTGGTGTTCAGCACCATTTACTGTGCCAAAACCCCCACCTGCTGACCAATCCAGCATAGATGCTTGGCGTCTAGTGGTGGATTACAGAGCCCTGAATGCCGCCACAGTACCAGACGCGCATCCTCTTCCTCTAATCGAGAAGGAGATCGCCGCGAGAGCCAAAAGCAAGCTCTTTACTGTGTTGGATTTGCGCCATGGCTTTCATCAGATGCCCCTTCGAAAGGAGGATAGGCATTTGACGGCAATGTGCACGCCCTGTGGCACTGTGCAGTGGACTGTATTGCCGATGGGTCTGAAGAATGCGCCGTCGATGTTCCAGAAGATGATGGAGACTATTTTATTTCAGAAGCACAAGTCTCTGGATTTACAAGAATTCTGCAGCATCTACATTGACGACCTTCTGATTGCCACGCCGTTGGGAAACAACTTTGATGAGTGCCTGAAGTTGCACGAAGAACAAGTTCGAAAGGTTCTCGAAGTCCTTCGACAAGAGAAGCTCGTGTGTGGACCCAAGAAGGGCAAAATGTTCCTCCAATCGGTGGAATCTTGTGGCTCTGTCTTGGAAGATGGGACAAGAAGACCAGCCCCAGGAAAAATGGCTGCCCTGCAGCTCTGGGAAAGGCCTAAAACCATCACGCAGCTTCATGCCTTTTTAGGCTGCTGCAATTACTACCACGAGTTCCTTCCTCTCTACGCCAAGTTCTCTGGTCCATTGACAGAGTTACTCAAGGTTGGCAAAATAGAAGGAAAGAAGGGATCTCAAGTCAAGCTAAAGTGGACGCCAGAATGTGAAGAAGCCTTTACTGGTCTCAAGGAAGCACTGGCGAATGTGGTTACATTAAAGACTCCGTGGTTGGATGGAAGACCTTTTTATATTCGTTACGCCGTTACGTCGTTACGCCGTTACGCCATTGGTGCTACGATCGAACAAGTCGACGACGAAGGTCACCATCATCCTCTGGCTTTCTGGTCTCGCAAGCTTACAACAAGGCAGCGAAATTGGAGTCCAAGGGAACAAGAAGCCTACGCAATCCTTTGTGCCTTACGGCGTTATGAAGGTTGGATCTTGGGCCATCGCGTTGAGGTACTGACTGACCACAAGTCACTGGAGAGCTGGAGGACAGAACATGTGGATACCCCTGGTGGACCAGCTGGGAGAAGAGGCCGTTGGCATGAAACTCTCAGCAGATTTGACCTCCATGTGACTTACATTCCGGGTCGCTACAATACAGTGGCGGACGCCCTGAGTCGCTGGGCCTACCCAGCCTCAGAGGCTTACTCTGAAGTGAGTTTTCATGGGACAGCGACGGATAAAGCTGAAGTGATCGAGTTCGACAAGGAGGAACAAGCACTGATCAAGAAACATTGTCTCCGATGTTCGATTAAAAATCGGATGAAGGTGGATTTGGTCAGATGCAAGGAGATTACCAAGGCAGATCAGACTGCAGGAGTTAACTCTGACTCTGAGTCGTCGCTGCCACTCCTTAATGTATTTCCGACAACAAGATCCAAAGCGAAATCCACGCTCCCTCCACAACAAAAGGACAAGGAAACTTCCTTCCTCTATGTGGATTGGACGAAGATGTACAAGGAGGACAGGTTCTTTGGGTCTGTATACCACAAGTTGAAAGGGGACAAGCCTTACGACTCTGAAGAGACGTCTGAGTTCAAAATCCAAGGCGACAAGTTATTTTGGCAAGGACGGATTTGTGTTGCTGATTGTCTGATTGACCAATATGTCAAACATTGGCATCGGAATGAGACAGCCCACACACATTCTCGTGTGCTGGAGAAGGAACTACGCCACAGAGTGTACACACGGGACCTCAAGGGTGCCTGTGAACGAGTTGCCAAAAGATGCAAGCAATGTCAGGCGACCATCCCCAAGAATCAAAAGGCAGAAGGACTACTGAAGGGATTACCAATTACTGAGAGGTTGTTCGACAAGGTGACGGCGGATGTCTTCGAGTTGGGGCAAATCCAAGAGGAATGCCTCTACACGAGGAAGCCAATTGATGGGGTTTTGTTAATTCAGGACCGCCACAGTGGCTACATCCAAGTCCTCCCTTGCAACACGAAGCATCTCACCTCTGAAATGGCTGCCAAGTGGACTGCAAGTCAGTGGATGAGTAACTGGGATGTACCCAGTGAAATTCTGACGGACAGTGGGAAAGAGTTCATTGGGACTTGGTGGGAGAACATGTGTGCCCTATTGGGAGTTCATCACCTTCGTGCCCGAGTCTACGACCATCGAGCTCTCCCTGCTAAACGCGCTGGAAGGATTCTTATCTCCATTCTGAGAAAATTCCTGGCGACTGGAAAAGACTACAATTGGTTGGAGACAATTTACTGTATCTTGAGAAGATACCATCGCACCAAGAATTACACTGGATTAAGTCCGAATGAGGTGGTTTTTGGTCGTGAGAAGATGGGTCCAGGACCAGTGATGTATCATCCAAGGCAGTGCTACGACGCATCACCATGGTTTGAGAAGATCAAGGATCTAGAGTCCAAGTGGATCAAAGCCAAAGTGGAAAGTCAAGAAGATTGGTTGAATTTCAAGAATAAGTCAAAAACACAAGGAAAACCCTTCGAGAAAGGCCAGCAAGTTTGGCTTCGTAAGTCAGACGAGACCCTGAAGGACGACAACAAATTGTTACCTTTATGGGATGGCCCATTCCAAGTCAAAAGTCAACTAAGTGAGACTACATTCAACATTGAGATTCAGCCAGGCAGGCATCAAGAAGTACATCCCGATCGTTTGAAGGCCGAAGTACCCTGCCCCAAAGGAAGGTTCAAGCCTCTGTACTGGACTTCGAAGTACCTGAGCGACAGGAAGATGGTCACAAGCAGTTTCGAGTTGGAGAAGATTCTTGAGTACAAGAAGAATGCTCGAGGCAAGTGGTACTTTCTGTGCAGATGGAAAGGATTCGGTCCAGAAGAAGACAAATGGGAGCCAGCTTCAAGTTTCATCCATGGGTATACGGATACTTTCATCAAGTTCCTGAAGAAACACCCTGAGATTGACAAAGAGCTCTCGCTGATCAAGGATTGTGTCACCAAGGAAGACTTACAAGCACAAGAAGAAGCTCCAATTGTGGCATCATCCATCCCAGACAAGATCTGATCAGAATTTGGGTCGCCGAAACTTTTGAAAAGGTTTACGGTCGACATATACCCTTGGCATGGGGACAAAACAGTCCTGACGCATCGTCTGTGTGGTTCGATGGACAGATGATGGGACATTCAGGGGTCATCCTGGTCATTCCATCCATCATTCTCATCAGCGTCATCATGTGAATCATGTGCTTCATCTCAGATGATTCCAATCGGAAGTTCCGAGAGGCCTTTATCCTCAACCACGACGACACTATCGCCTTTTGCTGTCGGCTGGGCCCCTCTACTCGCCTTGGGAAGGACTCGTTCGAGTTCGTGCTCATTACAGAGATTCTGGCACATGACTGAGTCTGATCCATTTCATGTGTTTGACAGATCTGCTGAGCATGTCATTTCCATCAGCTCTTACATTGAGACGGTTGGTTTGTTTTCCACTAGACCACTGTCAAAGGGCTTATATAGACCAAGTGACGACGATGGTGTTCTTACTTGTGTCGACTCGCTGTTCATCTGTGGATTGTGTTGGAATCCCCCTCAGAATCAGCTCAATTTTGGCAATTTCCCAGTACCAGGCATTGGATGCTTATACATTCTGGGACTATAACGAGTCAATTACCCCTCCTGGCTCATACTGGATTAAACATGAAGCCCTGACGACGATACTGACAGTGTGGGAATACCCCACTGGGTTTTCTTGGTTATCATTACTTTAAATGATTGGATTTCCATCATGGGATTCATCATCATCATGAGGATTTGACCTGGATTGGCTATGAATGAGAACTGGATTTCCGTTCAACACAACACACAGAGTCTATCGACAATGAATTGGACCTATTTTGGCTTGCGGTGAGTTTCGCTGATTTTGGTCTCAATTTTGGCACATTTTGTACCATAATCTGGCATCTGGTCTCGTGACTGCAAATGACACCAGCCAGTTTCACACATCTTGGACTCCATGAAGGGATACCCTATTTTTTTGACGCTCTACGACATGGCGACGTTCGTTTTCTGTTTTCTGGCAGTAGGACGTCAGATCCTGATTTCATCATGAATCATGGATCATGAATCATCATGTA
This sequence comes from Eutreptiella sp. 'Long Island Sound 2002', assembly GCA_964036045.1. Taxonomy (NCBI): domain Eukaryota; phylum Euglenozoa; class Euglenophyceae; order Eutreptiales; family Eutreptiaceae; genus Eutreptiella; species Eutreptiella sp. 'Long Island Sound 2002'. Next base: position 117,463,297 of record OZ038379.1, read on the forward strand.
CATTCTTCACTCAGACTTTCAATTTTTCGAATTTTCGAGCTTGAAGGAAGCTTTTTCTGTGTGCCCTGAGGTACCTATACGTTTCATTCAAGTCGATGGCCATCGCGAAGCACAGATCTCAGCACAATTTTGCTCAATTCAGCTCATTTTCACACATTTTGCCTTAGATTGGGCAGTTTTTGGTCACTTTCGCCGTTTCGTTCACTTCACTTGACCCAGCCTGACATACTGGCGTATGTTTTCAGAGGGGGAGTGTAACGGCAGCAGTGACAGCACTCAATTATACACTGATGTGATGAGAATTCCAATGATTCTCAGATGTACATTAGTGCAGTAAATTTTCCGCTTCATTTCATGTTTTCCGTTCGCCGCCAGATGTCGCCTGTGAGCGCGTGTCGAGTCGCATTTGTCTTTCGTGATTTCCGAATCGGATTTATTTAAATTATTTCGAATGATTTCACGTTGTGTCATTAGTTGCGATGAATGCGCATTGAGATTCTATGTCTGCTCCATTTTTGTAGACCGGGTTTTCGTACTCTTCATATTCCACCATTGAGTTCACTGGACTTACAAGTGCTTCGCATATGTCGCTCCCAGAGGCTGGATATGGGTCCGAAGAGGGTTATGTGGGTTCGGAGATATCAGGGGCAGTGTCGGGCGTTACGACCCCTGGGGCATCAAGGCTACAGGCTTCGCAGTCACAACAAAGATCAACCACTATGCAGCGGTTACACCCTCATTGTTCAGGTGTCTACGGGGATCCCCTACTCGCACACGAGCAACCTCCTATGTGAGCGACAGATCCGTGTCCTGAAGGAGAATGTAAGGATATGGTGCAAAACTGAACGCACCAGAGACTGGTTGAGACTACTCCCCATCATATCCTTGATGGTGAACTCCCAAGAGAGTTCAGCTACTGGCTACTCGCCCATGAGCTATTTCTAGGGCGCCCGGCGTGGTTCCTACATGCCCCCTATCCAGAGGACACCCATTCTTCTGTGGGTGAATGGGTCCAAGAGCAACAAGCGAAGGTGGACAAGGCCAAGGCTATGCTCCAGAGAGTGAGGGAGCGTCAGTGGAACAAGAAGAACAAGCACCGAGTACCAGCCACCTACCAAGAGGGGGACTGGGTGCTGGTGCACCACAGTCGACTACCCGCCTGACCACGCTCTACCAGCGATGACCCATACTTTGGGCCGTACAAGATTCTATCAGTGGATGGACAGCGTATCACCGTGCGGTGTTCCTTGTGCGCTGCTCAACACCTGAAGCACTACTATGATCCTGAAGACCTCTGTGGGGAGGAGTTGGAGCTGAACGACGAGGAAACCGCCGCGCTAGACCTACAAGGGGCTGCCAGCCCTATGGAAGTTGAAGGGGAACTCCCAGACATGAACGCCGAGGAGATGGCTAAGGAGGGCTTCTACTTGGTGAAGTCTGTCCTACGCCACCGCTATTGCCAGGGTTGGCGCTTCCCCACCCTCTGGGAAGGGTTTGGAGTCGAAGAGGCCACCTGGGAGCCCTGCTCTGCGTTTGTTCTACCTGAGGGACGCCTAAACCCAGTTCTGGTTGACTACTTGTCCCAGAACAACCTTGGTGAGTTGCTGAGGCTCGCTGAGACCCTTGCCTCCAAGACTAAAGCTAGGGACTGAACCTTACCCCTAAGTGTACTACGTCTGTCTGTGTGTGTCTCACTTCACTCCCAGGCGTGGCTCCCGGAGACCGGGCTTCGCTGATGTCGGACCGAAGGTGCTAGTCAGATACTGGTACCATTCCTATGGCGCCCGACTTCTGTGCTGGCGCCTATCCTTGAAGGAAGACGGCAAAAGCCCTACCTAGTAGAGAGGAGGGGTGGCCAAGTGTGCTAAGGGCATACAAAACGCGCATTTTTGCTAAAGGCCAAAAGCTAACGCACTCCCCTGCCCACGAGGAAAAGCACTCGGGACAGGAGACACCACTACACTACACACCCTACCTACGGTGGCACCATCCTGGTGGGCGAGGACTTCTGCAACTGGCTCAAGCCACCACTCAGGATTACCACTCCTACACTCACGCTCTACTGGGTGTTGTTGGAGGTCAAGTCGTGAGTCCTAGTGACCCTCCTGTGAAGAAGACAAGAGAACACAGCGCTGCTAAGCAACTGTGGCCTAACAGGGGACGCCAGAACGTGTTTCCCCTGCTAGGGCTTGGAGGGAAGAGGTGCTCTTGTTGCGTGGACAGCGTGGATGTCGATGGAGTCGAACTGCCCTCGCCACTCCTGGCTGAGGTGCAGTCAATTGTTTGTGTGATCAGCGCCCTTGTTTAGTAGGGCAAGGAAAGAATGGAACGCTGCTGCACCAATCACCCTACCTGCCCACCTGTAAAGCAAAGGCCAATGAAGGGGTGTTTGCGGCTGAGGAACCAAGCCACACTCCCCGTATTATACGCTTCTCAGTGTGACCTATAATACACTGTCCTCAAACACGCCCTGTCAAGCAAGCAAGCTTTAAGACACTCTTCAGGTTCTCTTAAAGAACGTACCGAGGAGCCCCTGGGTAACCTAAACAAGGTTTACCGTGCGCATTTCGCGTGGATTACCCTTTAATGCGTGGGTGAATGCACGAGCATGCACGAGTTTGCGAACAACCTGTTTCAATCACTGTTTTTTTCTACAAATCTAACCCACGATCACGAACTCCACCAGGGGGTGGCCCCACCTGGGCTTACCTACCTTACCTACCGCTGGAGAGAGAGAGCAAGTGGGAACGTGAAACGAGGCGCAAGCGAAGAACGTCGCTATGCACTTGTGTGTATGTCTAATCACCCTGATCTGACCTCTAATCATCTGCAATCCTTCTAATCTAGCCCTCTATCGTTTGTTAGCGCTGCTACAAGACTCGTTCACGGAGACATGAGACGAGCAATGTGCATGCTGCATACGCGACGAGCACACCTGTGGTTTATACCTGATTCATTGAAGTCTTTTCGTTGATTTTGGAATTCTTGGATATTTGATTCTTACTGTCAGTGTGGGTGGAATCTGTATGTTTATTTACTAATGTGTGTCTCGTCATTTTCCAGTCTACGTGAGACATACATTTATAGTTTCATTATCTCCGTATTTTCCGGCGCTTCGCTAGGAGCCGCTCCTGCGCGCCGCCTCTTTATGCGTAGGAATTTCTTGATTTGAAGAATTGAGAGATGACTACAATTTTTATTAAAATGTGCTTCTGATGTACAATTGGATTCCGGTCAGGTGTGTTGTCTTAGAAAAATTCCAGGCCGTCATTTGACGGATTTAGGTGTTGTCGCTTCGCGCTTGCGTGGATTCGTCCATATTTCTCCCATTCCTGCCTCTGCAGATATCCTCGCGGAAGCGTCGCTGCGTAGGCCGCTTTCTGGGGCGAAAAGCAGCAGCCAGGAGACTGAGCAGGACCCAAGACCCCACCAAGGGGCAATTTAATTTATTGACGACTCCCTTCGCCCTAAGATCAGGACAGCAGGTCGCCAGCGGGTTTTGACAACCGGAGCGGATGTCCATACAGAGGGTTAGTGTCGCGCTGCGTCTTGGGGGGAGGGATGCACATGCACATGGTTTTGGCATGCTCCCAACCTAACCCAACCAAGCCACAGGAACCCCGGCAGCGCCATGAGCGCTGAGCTTTCTGTAGGAAATGTCACAAACACAGCAGCAAAAAGGCGCCAGCCATGGTAAGCGTCCATTTTTCTGTGTGAGGGAAGCTATAGGTATTTTAGAGTAGATGTGGAAACGAACGAAAGGCCAGGAGAAAATAACTTTTTCCTCAAAATGCGACAGTGGTGGCCACCACAGCACAGGGGGGAATAGGAAAAAGTGCTTTTCCAATGCCTTGAGGCATACTCTAGTTGTATTAGAGGTGCACCAAGCACACAGGCATTTCTATCTTAGTATTGGCCCAACCAAAAGTGGTGATAACACATTTTGACCTATGGAACCAAACACCAGATCACGATATGGAGTGGACCTCTTAATCCCCTAACAATGTGAGGCTATTCATCTTCTCCTGAGTCGACTGACAACTGATATATCCAGGGCAGAGCCTATGAATTTATCTATGTTGTTTCATGAATTCTTAGCTGTCCTAGTGGTATGCACCCTAGGGGGCTGGGCACCTCTTCTTGAGAGGTCCTGGGTTCCCTTCCCCGTCAGCCTAGCTAATTAAGAAAATTCCATGTGACATGCCAGTGACCTCATCGCCACATGCCCTGCCACCTCAGCACATATGGGACCCAAAACAAAGAGTGCACATCTCCTGAGATGGCACTATGGAAATTGAGTGACCATGGGGCAGTTTTCCAACTCTTTTTCCAAAACATTTCAGCTATCTTTGTGAATATGCAATCTGATTTGCCCTGAGTTGCAGTTTCTGTGAATATCCTATCATCTTTCACTGTTTACACTGCAGCCCTTCATGCTTTGATCACGATTCTCTTCTACTTGCTTATCCCTGGCTTGGGCTATCCTGGATTGATTGTATTTCAGCACATAAAACATTTTACTCATCAAAAACAAGCAGCAGAAAACCCTACACCAGCAGCAAGCAGCAGGAGAGGCACAAACACAGTGTTGAAATCACTATAAAACTTTCTCGGAGGATGGTGTTGTCGTTGGGGAGGGTGCAGGCCTTGCGCCTTGCATCATGTCGGTTCTGGGCCTCCTAGGCGGAGGTGTGTACGCCTGTGTGTTTGGGCTTCTTGTTCGGGCGGTCTGCCGTGTGGAAGGGGGTGGGCCAGGAGGGGGCGTGATGGAGGGTGGGGTGTGGGAGGTCCGCCTGCGTTGTCCAGGTGTACAGGGTGGTGGCGCGGCCCCCTCTGCCAGTATGGTGTATCGCTCGTTGTGTCTGCGATGGGTGACAAGGACGTTGGGGGCCGTCAGCTCATACACCTGTGTGGTGTGGGGGAGGTGGCGGGTGACGGTGATCCTTGCGGCGTCGTTCCTGCGGGTGGTGGTGTGGGTTGTAGTGGGTTGCCCAATTGTTGTGGGGATGTGCTCCATCGTGGCCAGCTTGAGTGGGGGATGGAATGGCTTCGGCGATGGGGGCTTTTCTTGGGCTTTCGTGTGGGGCGCCACTTTGGTTTCGACCAGTTACTGCGGGCTCCAAGTTTCTGGGGCCCCTACCTGGGTGGCTGCCGCTGCTGCGGCCTGGAGGAGGGCGGTTGTGTTGGTGTCTAGGGGGGGGGGGGGGGGCTGTTTGGGGGGTGAGGGTGTCGTGGTCTTGATATGCCCACCAAATGGTGTAGCCTCGTTGGGTGTTGCGTTGCGGGGTCTGGGTCTCTGCTTGCTGGATGGATAGTGCGGTCTTGATGTCCTCCGCTGCTTGTGGGTTTATGGGTGTGGCATACGCCCGTAACCCCGGGGTGTGTATGCCGTGTGGTGCTTGGCCTACTCCTCGTACCCAATGGAGGGTGTGGTGGGTGCGCATCAGCCCTAGGCGTTCCTGGAGGAGGTCCCCACGGATGTCCTCCCAACGTTGCTGCCAGGTGTGTGTGTGGTTGGGGTAGGTGATGACGATTGCTTGCCATGGGGTGGGGCCCGGATGTACCGTCATAGGTGCCGACGATGCTTGCGGGGGTATGTGGACGGCATGGGTGGGGGCTGCTGTTATGGGGTCTCCATCCGTTGGTGTGATGGGGGCCTCCCCTTGGACGGTGAGGAGGAGATGATGGCGGTCCGTCAGTAGTGTCCAGGTGGTGGTGGGTTCGATGATTGACTGGAGGCGGATGGCCTGGAGCCCCGGTGTGATTTCGTCCCACCGGAGTGTGCTGTTGTGGACCGCCTATTCTCGTGGCAGGTTCTGAAACCCGTTGCGGTCTGGGGTGGTGCGGTGCTGTGGGGGAGCTCCATTGTGGTGATGGGGTCGGTGAGGGGCTCTGTGCAGGGGCCTTCCTGTGTGGTTGGTGGGGCAGGTGCCTGGGGCATCTTGTCGTCCGGTTGTTGTGGGGCTTTCGCTTCCTGCAGTTCTGCGCTGATGGTGGCGAAAATGTCTGGGAGGGTGGACTAGGCGGGGGGGTGGGGTGCCGGATCGTTCCAGGTGATGTGCTACTCCTCTGGGTTCTCGGGGTCTTGCTGTATGATGATGTCGGCGGTGGCGTCGTCTTCAGGTGTCCATGGGTGCGGATTGTGGTCGAGGGGTGGAGGGTGATGTTGTGGCGGTGTTTTCAGCTATGGAATGCTAGGAGGGCGTGGAGGCCGTGCCTGGTGTCCCCGGGCGGGCGGGGGTAGGTCTCGGCTGCCGCTACCAGGAAGGCGTCCATAGTGCCTTTCCGGGTGTCTTCCCAGAGAAGGTCTTCCTCCGTGCCCCACTCGTTGTCGTTCCCTTTCTCCTGCTTCAACCCCTGGAGGGTAGCGTGGTCCGCTGGGAGGTCTCGTTGGACGGATTGGTAGTAATGCTGGGCGTCCATGGAGTGGGCCAGTGTGTCGGCCAGTGCCGCGTAGATGTCCTTTGGGGGGGGGGGGCGCTGGGGGCGTGGCGGCGTGGTCGGGCTCCTTTCGCTGGTGTTCCGCGTTCTGGTCTGCGCCGGACGCGGGGGATATGGATTGTGGTGGCATGGGGTGGTCGGGCTCCTGCGGTTCCGTGGGTTGCTGGTGGGCTTGTGGGCGCGGGGTCGTGGCTGCCAGTAGGTGTTGGATGGCCGGGAGGACATCGTAGTCGTCGTCCCAGCAGTCGGCTGCAGCGCACGTCCTGTGTGGCAAACGGGGGGACGGTCTGGCTGCGGTGTTGCGGGGCGGTGTACGATAGGGTGGGCGACGCGTGCGGGTGGTGGCGTGCTCGCTCTGCTGTTCCGTTCCCCATGAGCTCTGACCCTTGGGCTGGCGTGGCGTGTTGCGCCTGTTTGCTCGTGTTCCGTGGGAGGCGGGGTCCCGGCCACGGGGCGGTCCGGTAATGTTTAGTGGGTGTTCGGGGCTTCTCCTGTGTGGGCTGCTGGTAAGTGGCGTGGTCGGTGTCGGTGGCGTGGTGGGGGCTGGTGATGATGTTGGTGGTGAGGGTGGTGTGGGTGTTGGATTGGGTGCTTGTCCCCCTGGCGGTGCCGTAGGAGTAGGAGAAAGTCACTGCCATGTCTTTCTTGGAGGGCTTGATCCAGGTCAAGCCCCCCTTAAAGCCTTTTTGTTGATGCTAAGACTAACTTAAGTATTTTTATCTCTCTTTTGAAGCCTAAAGTACACTTTCTCAAAGTAACTAGGGTTGTAACCCTAGCCCCCCCATGAAGTTCACCCCTACCACTCAACTGAGCGGGGGTACCTTCCTTCATGGAGGATATTCCGAAATAAGAAAGGCATTTCATGCTTTAGGCCTTGGAGGTTAAGCCTAGTGGTCTCCCACCCCAAGACCCCTATACTCAATTGTTTCTACCACTTATTGTGGTTCTACTTTTTAACTGTTTCTGAATTCAGTTGCTTGGCCAAGTCATTTTCTGTGTTGGCCTGACATCTATGCCCCACATTCCTAACCAGCACCATTTCACCCAAAAGAGTGCACATGAAGTGCTTGATGCCATCTTGCAGGCTAGAGTCAGTCCAGCTTTCATATAAAATCTTTTGTATTATCCATTTGTGATTGAATCTTTGTGTTTATACCTGCATTGTCTATCTGCAGCCCTTCTGTGTTACACTGGATTTCAAACCTATTCATTGTCTCGATCCACATCCTGTTCTTGCTCTACTTGCTGCTTTGGTTTGGGGTTTCAACTTCAAAACCTGCAGGATTTCATCAAAATATCTAGCGCATTAATCGAGGACATCTTTTCGGTAGCAGAGACAGTCCCTTTCGACCTTTGGAACCGACCCTGAGAAGAAGTGTAGCACACAAAGCTCAACAAAAAGTTCATCATGTCCACGCGAAGCGAGAGGACCTGGCCCATAAGAACTGTCCAAGTACAAATGGGCAGCATGGCCCACCTTATGAGTGAACCACCTTACCGAACTCCACATCTCAGTGTCGCATCTGGGTCCCAAGGAGATCCAGATCGCAGAAGGGCGGAAGAAAATACAATCCTTACCACCGAGGCCTTAGCGGCCCACGGTGGAGACAGCCTGCATCATCTCCACAGGCGCGTAGCAGCCTCAGTCTCCCGATCCGCCTGTCCGGAATCATCCTCAACAGCGATTGGAGGCCCTGAGAAATACGAGGAACTGAGGAAGAAAATGGATGAATACATCCTACACGAGGAGTACTACAAATCCATTCATGGAGAAGATGGGGAGGAGCCATTGGCAGTACACGGATCCAGACCACGTACAGACCTAGGGTCCTACACGCACTCTGGCCCGCCATCCGACAGAGCCGACACAGCATCCCTGCCAAGACGACCGAGACCCGAGTATCCAAGAGCATGTTGTCCAACCCCGAGGGCTCCCAAAGTAGGCCCGACTCCAGTTGAGGAACAACATCATCCAAGGCCAGCCTACTGTGCCCTGGATCAAGTGGCCGAACTGCTGGCCAAACTTCTGTCTGGATCAGAAGATCCAGATGTGACGGCCCTATCGGAGGCCATTAAGGCGAAACTGGGTATTGCAGAACCCTTGCCCAAGCCAGAGTTGTCCTCCCCCTCTCCTGGACTGAGTACCCTGGCCGAAGATCTTAAGAGATCAAGGGTCTCAAGGCTGTTGCCTAAGGTCACCTGCCCCAGCCCCTCTCACCCCCGTGCCAGGACAGTGCCCATGGCTGAACTACAGGACGTGCCTGTGACAGAGACTGAGAAAAGAGGGCTGTCAGCCCTGGCACCTCTTGCCGGCGTATCACCTTCTGGCCTAACTCCAGGCGGTGGGAAGACGGGCAGACCTATTGCCCAGGCAAACATCCAGCTGGAACTGCCGGAGTTTGACCCCAAAAATCTGCCCGAATGGGCAGAAGATATTGCTGAGTTTCCTTTGATGACTGGCCAATCCCATGTGGATGTGGCCACCAAATGCTCACTGCTGAAGCGCTCATGCAAAAAGAAATTTTTGCAAAAACAGGTGAAACAGATTGTGAAAACCTGTTCCACCGGGGCAGAGGTACTGCAGAGGTTGGAGGAGACGTTCCCAGTCTTTGAGACTGACCTCAGTGTGCGCACACAGATAGAGGAGCTATCTATGCTCCCTGAGTTTCCCTCCGCTGCGCGAATCTCTGAATACGTGTGCGACTTGGAGTATCTGTTTTCGCGGATGAACGTGGGCTCCTACGGAGCCACTGAACCCCACCTGTGGCTCATGAGGAAGATCTCCCAACGTACGTGGGATGATTGCCGCTCTAGCTCTGAGAGGAAGAGTCGCACACACTCGTACGATGAACTGGTGGACCTCCTGATTGAGCTAGCTCTTGAGAGGGAGAATGACTCCCACATGGAGAAATTCCTCAAGAAGCACTTGGGTCGAGGGGGTAACCCAACCCCCGAAGTGGCAAAGGGAAAGGGGCTAAAAATCCCACTAACGCCAACCAGGGAGGTGGTAAAGGAAACGGTAATCTACCTGCCATGAATGGGGTTACACCTGAGGCAGGTACACCCCCTTTGTTCTACTGCAAACCTGTCAATGACAAGGGGGGGCCTTGTCATGCCCCTGACTGCGATCAACGCACTAGCTGTATGCTGCAGATGAAACGACAGCAGCATACCAAGGATGGGAAACCTGTGACCCATCAGGATCATTTCAGGTGTACCATCACCTGTGGCTATCGTGGCAAACGTCGTCACTACGAAGACGAATGTCACATAAAGAAACGCGAGAGTGATAAACTCAAGCGTCAGGAGGCCGAAAGCCAGAAGACCCAAACACCCACCAAAGACCCCCAGAATGGGGATAAAGGTAGTAAAGGAGGTGGCAAGGGGGGTGGCAAAAATGGACCCCCTAACCCCCAGAGGCGCTCATCAGCGCCCAGTGCTACACCCTCTCCTGCTGCTACATCCCCTCCTGCCGCAGGTGATCCCAAAACGCGCCCTCAGGGGGGATAACGCAACCCCTGAGGGGAATAACTCCGAGAAGAGGCGCTTGGCCTGGATGGCCAGGTCTTTCATAGCTGCAGGGGTGGTTGTCAAGTTCCCTGATGGGGAGTAGGGGGGCGGCTCTGAAGAGGAGGACTTGGTTTTCTGGATCGTTGTGAAAATTCGGGATCAAGTTTTTCGAGCGGTGCTTGAGGCCGATGCAACACTTTCCATAGTGGCCCGGCGCCTGCTAAAGACTTTCAAGAAAACTAAGACCGTGGCCATAAGAGTAGGGGATGGGCGTACCATCCATTCCTTGGGGGGGGTCGATGTGACTATATGCCTGGGCAACAAAACTGTGACCCAACACTGCAGAGTGCTGGACACCGACGCCTTTGACATCGTCATTGGTACAGACTTCCTACGAAGAAACCCCCAGGTAAAAATGCTGTCTCTCCAGCGCCCCTATTCTTTGCACTGCGACTTTGGCAGTGGGCTGTTCTCCGTACCTTTGGAGCTGTCAGGACAAAAAGAGTCTGGGCTGCGCTACGCATCCGAGACTAACTATCGTACTGAAAACAACCAATTGGCCCGTCACGTTCTTGAAAATGGACTGGCGGCCCTTCAGGTAAACCTGGATGAGATCCAGGTGGAATTGTTTGCGAGCCAACAACAGCACATCATGCAGTTGTACTGCTCGAAACAATTGAACAATGCTTCCGTTTCTTCTGGAAAGCAATGGGCCTATCGTATGCTAACCCTCCCTTCCCCCTACTAGCGAAGGTTCTAACCAAAATCGCTTATGAGGGAGGAAGGGTTGTCATGTGCACCCCTGACTGGGGCTGCTCTAGTGAACATGCTTACTGGCGCCGTATGCTAGATCGAATGACCGTTCGAAGAGTGCAACTCTCCGACGGCCCCATCTATGTGCCTGAGGACTCAGACACAACTATGCAGGCCCCTGAGTGGGCCAGGTTCCTGTCGATCGTCGATGGATCTCTCAATCCTGTACCCCTGTGTGACCTAGACCAGGTGCTACTGAAAGAAGTCATGGCCGAAAATCGTGGCCTGACCCTTTCTGATCTCAAAAATCGCTCTCCTGAGCACCTATCTGCCACACTTACAGGGTGTGAGTCTCCCGATGACTATCTGGAACCTGCAGCTGTAAAGGAGGATGCTGACGACCAGCTGTCTGAGATCGCCAGCACTATCCCTCCTGGTGATCCCAGCTGTATTGACGTAAAACACAGTGCCTTCCTAGCCCAGCTGTTGCTAGAGGAGGTAGATCTAGAGTCAACCTCTGAGCCCGCTTCCCCTGTTGGGAGCCAGTGCTACACATGCAGCCTATGCCCACAGGTGAACCCGTGGCCCGGGGTGCTGATGCTCTGGCGGACCTGCTTCTAACAACATGCCATTGTCTGAGCATGACGGCCAGGAACTCCGGCGGCTGTTGTACCTGAAGGCCGAAGGTATTGAGCGCCAAGAGCGGCTGCAATACCTCAGACAGACCTGGAAATTCTCCATCTGGTTTGAGGAGGACGATGATTCCTATACGCTGCCTGATCCTGAGATACCGCTAGTGTATTCTCTGCACTATGGGCAGCAATGCCCCCCTGAGTCGGACGATGGTTCTGTGCCTGCCAAAACTGCTGATCGGCAGAAAAAGACAGAACATGGAAAGAGAAACCTCCATGCTGAGGAGGATTTCCTGCAGAAACTCGAGAGTCTAAACCTTGAACCCCGACTGAAGAAACTGCTGATAACCTATGAAGAGGTGTTCAGCGCTTTGCCGCCTCCCCTCTCTTCTAAAAAACTGGTCCGGATGGACCTGAAACTGAAACCTGAATTTGAAAAGACGCGAGTGAGGCGTCGTCCCTATCCCGCTCCACAGGGACAGGTTGAAGAAATCCAGCGCCATATGCAGGAATGTATAGATGCTGGCCTCGTTGAAGAATATAAGAAGGGAGACCACCCCCATCACTGCAGTCCCTGTTTCCTGGTTGCCAAACCAGGGTCGACTGCCCTACCACTGGTTGTAGACTATGGTGAGGTCAACAAGAAAGCCCAGAAACAATCAGGGAGTATTCCTAACATGGAAAATACCCTGGAGCGTATTGCCAAATGCAGGTACAAGACCAAAATGGACAAACACTCAGGTTTCTGGCAGGTGGACCTAACTGCCGCAGCCCAGGAGCTGTTGGCTTTTATAACCCCTAAGAGCCGTGTCTTTAAGTGGAACGTTATGCCTCTTGGTGTGGCTAATGCCCCAGCGCTCTTCCGGGAGCTAAGGAACAAAATTTTGTACATACTGAGGCACAGGCCTCTAGTACAGGAGTTGATTTCTCGGGGTGCAGAAATGGAGGCTCACATGGATGACGTGAGTTTGGGTACCAATACCCAAGAGGACCATGTCCTTCTCCTCCGTGAATTTTTCATTGTCTGTCAAGAAAACCATCTCCGAATCAAACTCGAAAAATGTGAGTTTATGAAAGAGGAGATGGAATATTTGGGTTTCAACGTGGGGTATGGTTGGTGGAAACCAGCCGCGTCTAAGATGCAGCGCCTACAGGACATGCAGATTCGCGATGACCCTAAGAAGGGTCTACACGACGTGAGGAGTTTTGTGGGCGCCTGTAATTTCTATCGGTGTCACATCCACAATTTTACTTACTCCTCTGCTCCCCTCACTGACCTAATCAAGAAAACTACTCCCTGGAGGTGGACCGCCAGTGAGGAAGAGTGTTTCCAGGAGTTGAAGAAGAAGATTGCCTCCTCCAACTGCCTGGGGGTACCCCGCCCTAAGGGCGAGAGAGTCCTGATCACTGATACCAGTGATGTAGGGGGGGGTGGTACGATCTACCAATGGCAGGAGCTTAACCCCGCTGAACTAACCCACTGCCATTATCGTACTAATGGACTGAACGGTGATGGTTCGTTGAAACATGACTATCCTACCAGTAAGTGGCGACTGGTGCCACTGGGACACTGGAATTGGAAATGGAACCACGTGCGTTCCAATTACAGCACCTATGACCAGGAACTCCTGGCCGGTATGTTGGTGCTTTCGTCACAATCCCGACTCCTCGGATCTAACCCTATTGTCTGGTTGTGTGACCAGGATCCTGTGAAGTCTATTCAGAAGGGCCCACCACCAGAGAAAGCAAAGCCAAAGAGGTGGTGGACTTACCTGAGCCAGTTCAGGCTGACAGTGCATCATATCCCTGGAATAAAGAATGAACTGTCTGACTATATATCGCGCAACAACTTCGATGCGCCTATAGGTGAGAGCTCTGAGGCGCTCGCCAGAGAGGCGTTCCAGGGTATGGATGTCCAGCTTGACCTGTCCATGCGCACTGCTGGAATCCTGGAGGGTTGGAGTCTAACTGACTATCAGTCAGAGTATACAGAAATTCTCCAAACCCTCAACACTGGTCTCGAACCCCGTATCATTGACGGGCACCAGTGGTATAAGAACAATCAGTACCTCTTCTACGAGGACCCAATTGTGGTGCCTGAGGCACGACTGGATGGGTGCCTACAGTGGTCCCATCTCAGTTCTGGTCACACTGGCGCCAATTGCTCAGTGGACTTCTTCCGTGAGTGTTTCTACTGTAGTCTAACCCTGACTGAACTGAGGTCGCGTATGCACACCATTGTGGATGCTTGTGGCTGTCATGCCAGCAAGCAGAGCGACAGTAGGGATAGGGGCCTGATCTCCAGCTTACCCATAGCCTATTGTGCTAACTCTGTTCTCTACGTGGATTTCATCCACGGCCTACCACGCTTCGGCGGCTATGATAGTTGCCTAGTGGTCACCTGTGGCCCATCTCGCTTCACCCGTGTGTTCCCTTGCATTAAGAGAATCACAGGTGAGCAGACTGTGAAAATATTGGTCGAACAATGGTTCGAACCCTATGGAGCACCTAAGCAGGTGCACTCTGATGAGGATGTACGCATCAACAGTGACACTGGGTGGTACAAACGAGTGCTAAATGCCCTCAACGTGGAGGCAACCACAGGTGTGCCCTATACCCACACGTCTAACCCTCTCTGTGAGAGACAATAACCGTGTGGTGGAGCAAAATTTAAGAATCCTGATGAAACAGGAGCGTATCAAGGACTGGGTACGCCTGGTGCTCTGGGCAGTGCTCACCATGAACTCACAGCGGAGCTCCTCCACGGGTTTCACCCGCCACGAACTGTTCCATGGAGGACGACCTGCTTGGTTCTTCAAAACCCCCTTTCCTGAGGACTTCAAGAGCCCTGTGGAAGATTGGCTGGAACACAAGCAGTCTCTGGCTAACCAGGCTGGGACAAACCTGAGACACATTCGTGACCGTGAACTGAGCCAACAGAACCGCCTACGGCGACCTGCCAGCTTCAAGGTTGGTGACCTCGTTTTGGTACACCATTCACGCCTACCCTCCTGGCCACGTAACTGCCTACAGGACACCCATTTTGGACCCTATCGTATCATCAGGATAGATGGATCCAGGATCCATGTCAGGTGCAGTCCACGTCTAGGTGGTGAACTGCTGTGTGCACCTAAACAGTTGAGGCATTATCACTCCCCTGACGATTTGTCTTGGGATGAGTGGCGCGTCAGCGACAGTGAGGTCGAGCGTATAGACCTAGAGAACGCTGCCAGTCCAGAGGAGACAGACGAACTCCAAGAGATGACTGCCGATGAGATGCCAGTCGATGGTTACTACGTGGTTGCAGGTATTGCTCGCCAGGAGTATAAACAGGGCTGGAAATTCTTAACCCTGTGGGATGGCTATGGGTTATCTGAGGCGACCTGGGAACCTATGTCAGCCTTCACACAACCGGATGGGAGTATCAACCCCATCTTCCGCACCTACCTCGTTGAGAACAACGAGGGGCAGCTCCTAACCCGTGCTGAGACTATGTCCCAGCGTAAAAAGCGAAACTAATTTTCCTGTGTCAGTCTACTGACAGGTGCAGTGAGCACTCTTCTGCAGACGTGCCTGTGTATGGGTGTAAGAGCAGTTGTCACAGTTGCCCCGCATTGCATCGCAGGACAGGACCGTTAGCCCCCCATGACAACCACTCCCTGGCCGAAGGCGATTGGTTTTTCACAGACCACTGCTTACTGAGCACTGCACTGACCCTGTCGGTGCCCTGCAGACCAATGCCTATGGTTTCCAGCGTGGGCCAGGTGGCCACTTATCAGGATTGCAGCCACCCAGCGAGTGTATGCCTTGTTGACCATGTGTTGCATGGGGACTGCCCTGATGTAATGACCTTGGGGAGCCAACAAGGAACGGTGGCTTACTACACCAGGGGGAAATGACAAGCAAGGTGTTATGAGGCACGGTGTGTCTTCCCTCCTTGGGGACAAGCGAGCCCACAGTTAGGACCCCTGACTGGTCCAGACCCATGGGGTTCTACCCTTCCTTACAGGGTTTACCATACCCCTATGTGTGCTACGTATGTCTGTGTGTGTCTCACTTCTCTGCCCGGCGTGGCTCCCGGAGACCGGGTTTCGCTGACGTCGGACCGAAGGTCCTAATCAGTTACTATTACCACTTGTATGGCGCCCAATTTCTGTGCTGGCGCCTATCCTTGGGGGAAGACAGCAAAAGCCCTACCTACTAGAGGGGAGGGGTGGCCAAGTATGCTAAGGGCATACAAAACGCCTATTTTTGCTAAGGGCCAAAAACTAACGCACACCCCTGCCCACGAGGAAAAGCACGCGGGACAGGAGCACCACTACACTACACTCACTAACGCCAGCACCGGGCTTCTAAGGCAGGGTGAGGAACTCATCACCTGCACTCAAGTCCTGCCAGGCCTGCTGACGCTAACCCCTACACACGCTACCTGGTGTTGCTGCCAATGAAGTCTCGGATCCTAATGACCCTCCTGTGAAGAAGACAAGAGAACACAGCGCTGCTGAGCAACTGTGGCCTCACAGGGACGTCACAACACGATTCCCTACTAGGGCTTGGAGGGAGTGGGTGCCCTTGTTGCGTGCACAGCGCGGGTGTCGATGGAGTTGAACTGCCCTCGCCACTCCTGGCTGAGGCGCAGTCAATTGATTGTATGATCAGCGCCCCTGTTTAGCTGGGGAAGAAAAATGGGATAGCCGCCGAAGGCAGCTGCTGCTCGCACCAATCACCCTGAACCTCTCCCACCTGTACAACAAAAGCCAATGAAGGGGTGTGTGCGGCTGAGGAACCAAGCCACACTCCACGTATTATACGCTTCTCAGTGTGACCTATAATACACTGTCCTCAAACACCCCTGTCAAGCAAGCAAGCGTTGAGAGACTCCTCAGTTTCTCTTAGAGAACGTACCGAGGAGCCCCTGGGTAACCCAAACAAGGTCTACCGTGCGTTTTTTGCGTGGCCTACCCTTTAATGCATCGTGTGCACGCATGCAGGGAAGGGAGGCGGAACCATGACCACACTGACTCAACCAGGAGGTGAGCTCCTCCTGGGCTTACCTACCTTACTCACCATGCATCGTGTCAATGCCGAAGTGAAGCAAACCCAAAACAACCCTATTGCGAGTTATAAAGAAGCCTAAGCGTTTTAAGCAACCCTACTTTAACGCTACGGCTACACACGGGCAAACAGTTTCTTTTCTTACCTGTGAAGAGAGAACAAGGATGAATTGGGGTACAGGGAAAGCGTCACAGCGTGTGAATGCCTCAATTGGGCACATGCATCGTGAGCACAGCGCATATTCTAACCCTACGTGCGCGCTGCGCGCTCCATTCGCATACCTTTCATTCCTGTTTTAACCCGTGCAGAGCAAAGATGAGCGCCCAAACCCCCAACAAACACAGCGTTGACAACCCTAACGTTTCAACGAAGCAACCAACACGAACGCAATGTGAGATGACATTGGCATACCTGAGAGGCGGGTTGTCCACCTGCTCTGTGGTGTGGGTTGAGTTTGAATACTTTTCTCTAAGGTTTATAGAAATTTTGATGCAACTGTGCAAAAATTTCCTTTAGAACTTTAAAAACTACGGCTCATACCTTTTTTTTCAAAAGCCGTTTACGCTTGCGCAACCTTGTTTTTGAAGTCCGCTAACTTTGCGCTCGTCTGCGACTTTGGGTTTGGTGTAAAGATGACGATTTGTCGCGTGATTTTGTCAATTTTTAGCGATTTGACCTGTTAAATCGCTACCCCTTTTGCTAAACCGCAGGAATCACTCCCTGTTGGTTACATTTTCTATTTTCTTCAGCTCTGGGAGATTTGTGCCCTCCATTGGGAGTATTGCTCCGCCCTGGCCCTTAGTCAGGACGTTTACTAAAACGCTGTTTATACAGCGATCGCCGTCCGCATCAGAGCGGTCGACTGTACCCTGGTGGGCAAGCATATATGCTCTACGGAGAGAGTCCTGGGTTCGAACCCATCTACCCCCAAATTTTTACCAAACATTTTCGTCGCACGCCGGCGACTTTTGAGGAATGCCCCATTGAAGGGACATCATTCAAGGTACATTGCACTGTCTTCCGAGGGTACCTACAGTGTGATAGGCTCCTATGAACTGATGAGGATGTTTTTGTTAAGTTCAATGCATTTTCTGTGGTACTTTTGGGAATATTTGAGCCTTCTTCCTTGGTCCTACTAGCTTAGCTAACTAGTACTCCAGGGGGGAGTAAGAAAAAGTCACTGCCATGTCTTTCTTGGAGGGCTTGATCCAGGCCAAGCCCCCCTCATAACTCTTCTGTTGATGCTAAGACTAATTTAACTATTTTTATCTCTCTTTTGAAGCCTAAAGTAACCTTCTCAACGTAACTAGGGTTGTAACCCTAGCCCCCCCATGAAGTTCACCCCTACCACTCAACTGAGCGGGGGTACCTTCCTTCATGGAGGATATACCGAAAGAAAATAGGCATTTCATG
The DNA here is from genome assembly GCA_964036045.1 of Eutreptiella sp. 'Long Island Sound 2002'. NCBI lineage: Eukaryota > Euglenozoa > Euglenophyceae > Eutreptiales > Eutreptiaceae > Eutreptiella > Eutreptiella sp. 'Long Island Sound 2002'. Next base: position 117,481,101 of record OZ038379.1, read on the forward strand.
CTTTAGGCCTTGGAGGTTAAGCCTAGTGGTCTCCCACCCCAAGACCCCTATACTCAATTGTTTCTACCACTTATTGTGGTTCTACCTATTAACTGTTTCTGAATTCAGTTGCTTGGCCAAGTCATTTTCTGTGTTGGCCTGACATCTCTGCCCCACATTGCTAACCAGCACCATTTCACCCAAAAGAGTGCACATGAAGTGCTTGATGCCATCTTGGAGGCTAGAGTCAGTCCAGTTTTCATATAAAATCTTTTGCATTAACCATTTGTGATTGAATCCTTGTGTTTATACCTGCATTGTCTATCTGCAGCCCTTCTGTGTTACACTGGATTTCAGACCTATTCATTCATTCGATGCACATCCTGTTCTTGCTTTTCTTGCTGCTTTGGTTTGGGGTTTCAACTTCAAAACCTGCAGGATTTCATCAAAATATCTAGGGCATTAATCAAGGACTCTTTCTGTTGGTGAGGGCGGTACAGGCGTTAGTGTAGGTGAGGTTGCTGCAGGGATTGCGTTAGTTGAGGGTGAAGCTGGTGGGTCAGCCGGTCACTGTTGTCGCTGTCGCTGTCGCCGGTGGTGTTGGTGCCTCTGGTGGTGTCGTGGATGCTGATGGTGAGGATGGTGGTTCGGTTGGTGATGGCGAGGGTGCCGTTTGTGACGTATGGGGCGGTGGTGTTGCCGGTGGCGTCGATGGTGAGGGTGTTGTCTCTGGCCATTGGGGGCTTAACGTATCTGGGCTGGATGTGGCGGTGGTGGCGAGGTTGCTGTAGATGACACGCAGGCCGGTGCGGCCGATGTCACCGCCGGTGGTGGAGTTGTGTTAGGTGCTGTGGTGGTGAGGGTGGTGTCGGCGACGGTAGGGGTGCTGCGGGTGGTGTACTGGTTAATGGTGGTGGAGCTGTTCTTGGTCTCTGGGTAGACCCCGTCCAGTGGTGGTGGTGTTGGTGGTGTCGACGTTCGTTGAGGCCTTTGGTGATGCCAGGCTCCTGGCGTTGCGTGGGCTGGTGGTGGCACTGGTGAGTGCAGGTGGTGCCAATGACGGCACGGGCGGGTGTGCAGCTAGTGATGCCGACGGCGTGGGTGTGGTGGTGGCAGTGATGTGGAGGTAAGTTCATCGAGATTGGTGGCGGTGACGGCGAGGGCGCTGTTGGTGTCTTCCCGGGTGTCGGAGACACCGATGGTGGGTCGGCGTAGCTGCTGCTTCAGGGTGTGGGTCCGGGTGCGGGAGGTCTTTGGGCTGTTTTGGGCGCTAAGGGCCGGCTCTCCTGCTGGTGATGATCATCGTCGTCTGGCCTCGTCGGTGTTCGGTGGCCGTTCCGGGTGGAGAGTGATGTCGCTGGTGAGGTTACCCCGGATGTTGCTGCAGGTTTTGGGTGTGGGTGTGGTTTAGGGTGCGGTGTTGGCATCGTTGGTGGCTGGCGCCGACGGTGGGTGGCGTGACTGGTGGTGGTGGCGCCGGTGACAGTGGTAGTTGGGGTGTTGGTTGTTGGTGAGGCTGCTGTCGCCGGTGTTTTGGTTGGTGCCGGTGATGGTGCCGCTGCTTGTGCAGATGGTTGGGGGTGTAGGCGATGCGGCTGTTGTTCGTGGAAGGGGGGATGGGATGGAAGACCCGTATCCTGGTTTTGGCGCCGCCGGTGGCACGGTTTGTGAGGGTGATGTGGGCATCGGTCGATGGTGCTGCTTTTGGTGGTGTTGCTGAGGGCGATGTGGGTGTTGGCGCTGGTGACACCGGGAGTCTTGTCCGCCGGACACCACACCACCGGTCACACCCACCACCAACCAGCCACACACGCCGGAGAACACACCATTACGCCTGACCACATCGCCAGACACGTCAGACCGGTCCACTGCGCAGACGGCGCACACACATCCAGCACCCAACCCCAAACACCCGCACCGGCACCATCCACGCCAAACAGGCCCCACACCATCCACGCACAGCACACACCGGCCACGCTCCACCAGACAACACAAACCGCCAAACGCACGGCAACAGCACACCCGACGCCTACAAACCCCAAGCAGCCGACACCAAGTATACGTCAACACACGCACCCACACCGAGCCACACCCGCCAGGCCCCCAGCGTACCCACCCCTGCCGCCACCGCCGCGCACAACGGCACCCATCCACCCACACAGGCAACTGCCAAATGCTGGCACCAGCTCCACGGGGCCACCCGCCGCCACAAGGCGGACAACCCACCGCCATCAGCACACCCGTACCAGCGAGCACACCTAAGATACTCGGCACCGGCCACACACATCGAGCACCACACCACCAGCCAGGCCCACCTCTCGCTGACCACCCACACCGAGGAACCCACCATCACGCCCGACCGCACTAACGCACTCTCCCCTCCACCAGCCTGACCGGCGACACTGCCACGCAGGGCATCACGAACAACAGCCTCACCATCGACAGCACCCACAACGCCATCGCCAGGTGCACCACCATTCACCCGGCACGTCACCCGCAATGCCCCAACATCCAACATCACCCACAGCACCCTCACCGTAGGCACCGCCAACATCACCGTCGCATCTGCACCACCTGCAGCACCATCACCATCGACGTCGCCAGCGACACCATCACCCATCAAGTCACCTGCAACACCTCCGACGCCCGTTGCGGCACATACAATCAGCACCGGCACCACCAGCGGCACCACCAACATTTAGGGCATACAGCACCCGCAGTGCCCTCACCGTAGGCAGCACCAGGGGAACCAGCCACCACGGCGCCACCTGGAACGCCACGCGTGGCATCACCTACAGACCTACAGCACCCGAGGCGTCACCAGCGACGCCAACACCCGTTGCATCACACGCAGCACCCACACTACCGACACCACCAGCAGCACCCATCACATCACCACATCACCTGCACCACCCCCATAATTGGCACCGCCAGCAGTACCAACGGCAGCGGCATCACCTGGAGCACCTTTGCCACCGGCATCACCAGCGACGCCGTCAACAACGGCATCGCCCGGAGCACCGTCATCATTAGCATTGCCCGCGACACCATCACCCGCCACAGCACCCGCAACACCATCATCCGTTGCGTCACCTCCCTACAGCACCCTCACCGAGGACATCAACAACGCCACCACCACCTGATGCATAGCCCACAGCACCCTCCCCATCGGCAACACTGGCATCGCCATGCCCGCTCACGATCGGCATCACCAACGTCACACAGTCCCTCACCTGCGGAACCCTCAGCATGGACATCACAAGGGCACCACCACCCAAGCCATAGCCCACAGCACCCTCAAAGCCACCGGCCTTTGCATCTCATGCAACACCCTCCACATTGGCAACAATGGCATCACCAATGCCCGCTCAACATCGGCATCACCAACGTCACCCGGTCCATCACCTGCGACATCCTCGCGATCGACATCACCAAGGACACCCCGCCATCCACTGCATCGCCGGCAGTACCCTCACGGCAGCGCCCCTACCCTCACCATCACCTGGACCGTCAAACCACCAGCAGCGCACACCAGCCTCACCGCCAACCGATGCAGCACCCTCACAGTCCACACAACCAGCAGCGCCATCACCATCGGCACCACCATCGAGACCGCCACCCACGGCACCTCCTGCAGCGCCCTTCCCACCGGCAACACCAGCGGTACATCATCCTCACCATCAACAACACCAGCATCGCCGTTGCCTATGCCAACACCAGCGGCACCACTGACGCTGCCAGGGGCGCATCCGCCCACTCCAGCACCTGCAACGCCCTCACCAAACACGTCACCCGCACCTTTCTCCCTCTGCAGCCCCTTCATCACCCACATCGCCCATTACACCGTCCACATTACCTGTTTCGCAGCCGCCTGACGCCTTGCCCGCGACGCCCCCACATTCTCCATCACCTACGACACCCTCAACATCGACACCACCAGCGACGCCCAGGATGCATCGCCGCACCTCACCATCGTCAGAGTCGCCAGCGGCGCCATTACCCATAGCATCACCTACAACACCCCCGCCATAGACGCCGTCCACATCACCGTCACCCGTGACAACGCCTGCCGCACCCTCACCACCGACATCGTCAACGACACCATCACCCATTGCATCACCGGTAGCACCCTCACCATCAGAATCACCAGCAGCACCGTCAAGCGCAGCACCCCCACCATCGGCATCACCAGCAACACCACCGCCCACTACGATCCCTACAACACCCTCATCATCGGCGCTACTGACGCCCCCATCGCCCGTTGCACAACCTGCAACACCCTCGACACCGGCACCATCGGCCTCACCAACGCCTGTTGGGCCACCTACGACACCTCACCACCGGAGGCACCAGCAACACCACCACCTGTTACAGCACCCGCAGCACCCGTACACGTCACCAACGGCACCGTCGCTCGTTACATCACCTCCCAGCAGCACCCTCACCTACGACATCACAAACGTCACCGCCACCAGACCGTCACCACCCGATGCATCACCCACAGCCCTCATATCCCGATACAGCACAGGCAACACCCTCCTCATCGGCAACGTTGGCATGGCCACCACCCGTTACATCACCAGCAACGTCCCAACCAGCGACGTCGCTAACGGCACCATCGCCCGCAACACCCTTACCCGCCATCGGCATCACCAACAGCACCATCACCCGATCCATCACCTGCAGCACCCTTAACATCGACATCACCAACGACACCATCACCCGTTGCACCACCAGCAGCGCCCCTTCTGACCCCCCCACCAACCGTTGCATCACCTACGGCACACACCGGCCTCACCGTCACCCGGTGCAACACCGTCACGATTGACACAAACGGCGGCGCCACCGCCCCGTGCATTGCCTGCGTCACCCTCACCATCGGCACCACCGACGACACCGCTGCTCCCAGCATCCCCAGCAACACCCTCCACACAGGCAGTACCAGCGGCACCACCAGCCGGCACATCACCTGCAACACCCCCACCAACATCGCCATCACCCATGACACCACCCGCAGCACCCTCCCTGCCGACATCACCAGTGACACCGCCGCCTATTGCACCACCTGCAACAACCATCTGAGCCGCCGGCCCCCCCATCACCAGTCCTGTCACCCAAGACACCGTCAGCATCGGCATCACCAGCCCCACTGCTGCCCGACGCATCGCCTGAAGCATCCACATCAGCGACACCAACGGCGCCGGCACCCGTTGCGGCACCTACAACACCCCCCCCGTAGGCATTACTGGCATCTTCACCGCCCGTTGCATCGCCCGCAGTGGCCCAACCCGACCCACCACGCCTTTTGGCGCACACATACCCGGCACCCCACCCCATCGCACCCACGGCAACCGGACCCTCACCAGCGCCCACGCGAGACACCACAACACCAACGACACCCACACGAGCCGCCCCGCACCAAGCAGCGGGCTGCCCACCACCCAAACGGCCCGCGCCACGAACACACCCACGTGCGTCCAGCCACGCCACCCAGGCGCTACCCGGGCGCGGCGACGGCCCACACAGGCACCACACCACTGCTGCCGCCGACCACCCGCCGCCAGCGCCCCCCGGACCGGCACCCCGGAAACTGAAAGCCGCCAGATGCCTGTGGGCCGACACACACACAGGGAACCCAGAGCGCAACAGCCACCCCAGGGCACCCACGCCCACACCAACACCGGCACCAACACGCACCCAGACCAACGCCCAGCACCATAAACGCCGTACCCCAACCACACGCACCCCCCCCCGAAAATAAAAAAGAAACAAAACGAACAAGCAAAAAGAGAGGGGCAGTGAAAGGCAGAAGAGGACACCACGGACGGAGCAGAGGGCAGACACGCCGGGGACACGACGGCCCGAAAAAAAAACAAAAAAAAGCGAGGGTCGCGGTGCAGGCCCACACACTTGTGCCCCCCCCCCTGCCATCCCGACCCCGCATGTCAAGCGCCCTCCCAGGAACTGCCAAGTGCAAGACCACCCCCCAGGCACCGCCACAACAGACCGCCATGAGGAGCCGCCAAGGACGACACACGACAAAACGCCGCAAACAAGACGGACGACACTTTAAAAACTACGGCTCATACCTTTTTTTTCAAAAGCCGTTTACGCTTGCGCAACCTTGTTTTTGAAGTCCGCTAACTTTGCGCTCGTCTGCGACTTTGGGTTTGGTGTAAAGATGACGATTTGTCGCGTGATTTCGTCAATTTTTAGCGATTTGACCTGTTAAATCGCTACCCCTTTTGCTAAACCGCAGGAATCACTCCCTGTTGGTTACATTTTCTATTTTCTTCAGCTCTGGGAGATTTGTGCCCTCCATTGGGAGTATTGCTCCGCCCTGGCCCTTAGTCAGGACGTTTACTAAAACGCTGTTTATACAGCGATCGCCGTCCGCATCAGAGCGGTCGACTGTACCCTAGTGGGCAAGCATATATGCTCTACGGAGAGAGTCCTGGGTTCGAACCCATCTACCCCCAAATTTTTACCAAACATTTTCGTCGCACGCCGGCGCCTTTTGAGGAATGCCCCATTGAAGGGACATCATTCAAGGTACATTGCACTGTTTTCCGAGGGTACCTACAGTGTGATAGGCTCCTATGAACTGATGAGGATGTTTTTGTTAACTTTAATGCATTTTCTGTGGTACTTTTGGGAATATTTGAGCCTTCTTCCTTGGTCCTACTAGCTTAGCTAACTAGTACTCCAGGGGGGAGTAAGAAAAAGTCACTGCCATGTCTTTCTTGGAGGGCTTGATCCAGGCCAAGCCCCCCTCATAACTCTTCTGTTGATGCTAAGACTAATTTAACTATTTTTATCTCTCTTTTGAAGCCTAAAGTAACCTTCTCAACGTAACTAGGGTTGTAACCCTAGCCCCCCCATGAAGTTCACCCCTACCACTCAACTGAGCGGGGGTACCTTCCTTCATGGAGGATATACCGAAAGAAAATAGGCATTTCATGCTTTAGGCCTTGGAGGTTAAGCCTAGTGGTCTCCCACCCCAAGACCCCTATACTCAATTGTTTCTACCACTTATTGTGGTTCTACCTATTAACTGTTTCTGAATTCAGTTGCTTGGCCAAGTCATTTTCTGTGTTGGCCTGACATCTCTGCCCCACATTGCTAACCAGCACCATTTCCCCCAAAAGAGTGCACATGAAGTGCTTGATGCCATCTTGGAGGCTAGAGTGAGTCCAGTTTTCATATAAAATCTTTTGCATTAACCATTTGTGATTGAATCCTTGTGTTTATACCTGCATTGTCTATCTGCAGCCCTTCTGTGTTACACTGGATTTCAAACCTATCCATTCATTCGATGCACATCCTGTTCTTGCTTTTCTTGCTGCTTTGGTTTGGGGTTTCAACTTCAAAACCTGCAGGATTTCATCAAAATATCTAGGGCATTAATCAAGGACTCTTTCTGTTGGTGAGGGCGGTACAGGCGTTAGTGTAGGTGAGGTTGCTGCAGGGATTGCGTTAGTTGAGGGTGAAGTTGGTGGGTCAGCCGGTCACTGTTGTCGCTGTCGCTGTCGCCGGTGGTGTTGGTGCCTCTGGTGGTGTCGTGGATGCTGATGGTGAGGATGGTGGTTCGGTTGGTGATGGTGAGGGTGCCGTTTGTGACGTATGGGGCGGTGGTGTTGCCGGTAGCGTCGATGGTGAGGGTGTTGTCTCTGGCCATTGGGGGCTTAACGTATCTGGGCTGGATGTGGCGGTGGTGGCTAGGTTGCTGTAGATGACACGCAGGCCGGTGCGGCCGATGTCACCGCCGGTGGTGGAGTTGTGTTAGGTGCTGTGGTGGTGAGGGTGGTGTCGGCGACGGTAGGGGTGCTGCGGGTGGTGTACTGGTTAATGGTGGTGGAGCTGTTCTTGGTCTCTGGGTAGACCCCGTCCAGTGGTGGTGGTGTTGGTGGTGTCGACGTTCGTTGAGGCCTTTGGTGATGCCAGGCTCCTGGCGTTGCGTGGGCTGGTGGTGGCACTGGTGAGTGCAGGTGGTGCCAATGACGGCACGGGCGGGTGTGCAGCTAGTGATGCCGACGGCGTGGGTGTGGTGGTGGCAGTGATGTGGAGGTAAGTTCATCGAGGTTGGTGGCGGTGACGGCGAGGGCGCTGTTGGTGTCTTCCCGGGTGTCGGAGACACCGATGGTGGGTCGGCGTAGCTGCTGCTTCAGGGTGTGGGTCCGGGTGCGGGAGGTCTTTGGGCTGTTTTGGGCGCTAAGGGCCGGCTTTCCTGCTGGTGATGATCATCGTCGTCTGGCCTCGTCGGTGTTCGGTGGCCGTTTCGGGTGGAGAGTGATGTCGCTGGTGAGGTTACCCCGGATGTTGCTGCAGGTTTTGGGTGTGGGTGTGGTTTAGGGTGCGGTGTTGGCATCGTTGGTGGCTGGCGCCGACGGTGGGTGGCGTGACTGGTGGTGGTGGCGCCGGTGACAGTGGTAGTTGGGGTGTTGGTTGTTGGTGAGGCTGCTGTCGCCGGTGTTTTGGTTGGTGCCGGTGATGGTGCCGCTGCTTGTGCAGATGGTTGGGGGTGTAGGCGATGCGGCTGTTGTTCGTGGAAGGGGGGATGGGATGGAAGACCCGTATCCTGGTTTTGGCGCCGCCGGTGGCACGGTTTGTGAGGGTGATGTGGGCATCGGTCGATGGTGCTGCTTTTGGTGGTGTTGCTGAGGGCGATGTGGGTGTTGGCGCTGGTGACGCCGGGAGTCTTGTCCGCCGGACACCACACCACCGGTCACACCCACCACCAACCAGCCACACACGCCGGAGAACACACCATTACGCCTGACCACATCGCCAGACACGTCAGACCGGTCCACCGCGCAGACGGCGCACACACATCCAGCACCCAACCCCAAACACCCGCACCGGCACCATCCACGCCAAACAGGCCCCACACCATCCACGCACAGCACACACCGGCCACGCTCCACCAGACAACACAAACCGTCAAACGCACGGCAACGGCACACCCGACGCCTACAAACCCCAAGCAGCCGACACCAAGTATACGTCAACACACGCACCCACACCGAGCCACACCCGCCAGGCCCCCAGCGTACCCACCCCTGCCGCCACCGCCGCGCACAACGGCACCCATCCACCCACACAGGCAACTGCCAAATGCTGGCACCAGCTCCACGGGGCCACCCGCCGCCACAAGGCGGACAAGCCACCGCCATCAGCACACCCGTACCAGCGAGCACACCTAAGATACCCGGCACCGGCCACACACATCGAGCACCACACCACCAGCCAGGCCCACCTCTCGCTGACCACCCACACCGAGGAACCCACCATCACGCCCGACCGCACTAACGCACTCTCCCCTCCACCAGCCTGACCGGCGACACTGCCACGCAGGGCATCACGAACAACAGCCTCACCATCGACAGCACCCACAACGCCATCGCCAGCTGCACCACCATTCACCCGGCACGTCACCCGCAATGCCCCAACATCCAACATCACCCACAGCACCCTCACCGTAGGCACCGCCAACATCACCGTCGCATCCGCACCACCTGCAGCACCATCACCATCGACGTCGCCAGCGACACCATCACCCATCAAGTCACCTACAACACCTCCGACGCCCGTTGCGGCACATACAATCAGCACCGGCACCACCAGCGGCACCACCAACATTTGGGACATACAGCACCCGCAGTGCCCTCACCGTAGGCAGCACCAGAGGAACCAGCCACCACAGCGCCACCTGGAACGCCACGCGTGGCATCACCTACAGACCTACAGCACCCGAGGCGTCACCAGCGACGCCAACACCCGTTGCATCACACGCAGCACCCACACTACCGACACCACCAGCAGCACCCATCACATCACCACATCACCTGCACCACCCCCATAACTGGCACCGCCAGCAGTACCAACGGCAGCGGCATCACCCGGAGCATCTTTGCCACCGGCATCACCAGCGACGCCGTCAACAACGGCATCGCCCGGAGAACCGTCATCATTAGCATTGCCCGCGACACCATCACCCGCCACAGCACCCGCAACACCATCACCTGTTGCGTCACCTCCCTACAGCACCCTCGCCGAGGACATCAACAACGCCACCACCACCTGATGCATAGCCCACAGCACCCTCCCCATCGGCAACACTGGCATCGCCATGCCCGCTCACGATCGGCATCACCAACGTCACACAGTCCTTCACCTGCGGAACCCTCATCATGGACATCACAAGGGCACCACCACCCAAGCCATAGCCCACAGCACCCTCAAAGCCACCGGCCTTTGCATCCCATGCAACACCCTCCCCATTGGCAACAATCGCATCACCAATGCCCGCTCAACATCGGCATCACCAACGTCACCCGGTCCATCACCTGCGACATCCTCGCGATCGACATCACCAAGGACACCCCGCCATCCACTGCATCGCCGGCAGTACCCTCACGGCAGCGCCCCTACCCTCACCATCACCTGGACCGTCAAACCACCAGCAGCGCACACCAGCCTCACCGCCAACCGATGCAGCACCCTCACAGTCCACACAACCAGCAGCGCCATCACCATCGGCACCACCATCGAGACCGCCACCCACGGCACCTCCTGCAGCGCCCTTCCCACCGGCAACACCAGCGGTACATCATCCTCACCATCAACAACACCAGCATCGCCGTTGCCTATGCCAACACCAGCGGCACCACTGACGCCGCCAACGGCGCATCCGCCCACTCCAGCACCTGCAACGCCCTCACCAAACACGTCACCCGCAGCGCTCTCCCTCTGCAGCCCCTTCATCACCCACATCGCCCATTACACCGTCCACATTACCTGTTTCGCAGCCGCCTGACGCCTTGCCCGCGACGCCCCCACATTCTCCATCACCTACGACACCCTCAACATCGACACCACCAGCGACGCCCAGAATGCATCGCCGCACCTCACCATCGTCAGAGTCGCCAGCGGCGCCATTACCCATAGCATCACCTACAACACCCCCGCCATAGACGCCGTCCACATCGCCGTCACCCGTGACAACGCCTGCCGCACCCTCACCACCGACATCGTCAACGACACCATCACCCATTGCATCACCGGTAGCACCCTCACCATCAGAATCACCAGCAGCACCGTCAAGCGCAGCACCCCCACCATCGGCATCACCAGCAACACCACCGCCCACTACGATCCCTACAACACCCTCATCATCGGCGCTACTGACGCCCCCATCGCCCGTTGCACAACCTGCAACACCCTCGACACCGGCACCATCGGCCTCACCAACGCCTGTTGGGCCACCTACGACACCTCACAACCGGAGGCACCAGCAACACCACCACCTGTTACAGCACCCGCAGCACCCGTACACGTCACCAACGGCACCGTCGCTCGTTACATCACCTCCCAGCAGCACCCTCACCTACGACATCACAAACGTCACCGCCACCAGACCGTCACCACCCGATGCATCACCCACAGCCCTCATATCCCGATACAGCACAGGCAACACCCTCCTCATCGGCAACGTTGGCATCGCCACCACCCGTTACATCACCAGCAACGTCCCAACCAGCGACGTCGCTAACGGCACCATCGCCCGCAACACCCTTACCCGCCATCGGCATCACCAACAGCACCATCACCCGATCCATCACCTGCAGCACCCTTAACATCGACATCACCAACGACACCATCACCCGTTGCACCACCAGCAGCGCCCCTTCTGACCCCCCCACCAACCGTTGCATCACCTACGGCACACACCGGCCTCACCGTCACCCGGTGCAACACCGTCACGATTGACACAAACGGCGGCGCCACCGCCCCGTGCATTGCCTGCGTCACCCTCACCATCGGCACCACCGACGACACCGCCGCTCCCAGCATCCCCAGCAACACCCTCCACACAGGCAGTACCAGCGGCACCACCAGCCGGCACATCACCTGCAACACCCCCACCAACATCGCCATCACCCATGACACCACCCGCAGCACCCTCACTGCCGACATCACCAGTGACACCGCCGCCTATTGCACCACCTGCAACAACCATCTGAGCCGCCGGCCCCCCCATCACCAGTCCTGTCACCCAAGACACCGTCAGCATCGGCATCACCAGCCCCACTGCTGCCCGACGCATCGCCTGAAGCATCCACATCAGCGACACCAACGGCGCCGGCACCCGTTGCGGCACCTACAACACCCCCCCCGTAGGCATTACTGGCATCTTCACCGCCCGTTGCATTGCCCGCAGTGGCCCAACCCGACCCACCACGCCTTTTGGCGCACACATACCCGGCACCCCACCCCATCGCACCCACGGCAACCGGACCCTCACCAGCGCCCACGCGAGACACCACAACACCAACGACACCCACACGAGCCGCCCCGCACCAAGCAGCGGGCTGCCCACCACCCAAACGGCCCGCGCCACGAACACACCCACGTGCGTCCAGCCACACCACCCAGGCGCTACCCGGGCGCGGCGACGGCCCACACAGGCACCACACCACTGCTGCCGCCGACCACCCGCCGCCAGCGCCCCCCGGACCGGCACCCTGGAAACTGAAAGCCGCCAGATGCCTGTGGGCCGACACACACACAGGGAACCCAGAGCGCAACAGCCACCCCAGGGCACCCACGCCCACACCAACACCGGCACCAACACGCACCCAGACCAACGCCCAGCACCATAAACGCCGTACCCCAACCACACGCACCCCCCCCCGAAAATAAAAAAGAAACAAAACGAACAAGCAAAAAGAGAGGGGCAGGGAAAGGCAGAAGAGGACACCACGGACGGAGCAGAGGGCAGACACGCCGGGGACACGACGGCCCGAAAAAAAAAACAAAAAAAAGCGAGGGTCGCGGTGCAGGCCCACACACTTGTGCCCCCCCCCCTGCCATCCCGACCCCGCATGTCACGCGCCATCCCAGGAACTGCCAAGTGCAAGACCACCCCCCAGGCACCGCCACAACAGACCGCCATGAGGAGCCGCCAAGGACGACACACGACAAAACGCCGCAAACAAGACGGACGACACCGACACAAGCCTCATCCCCACAACCCAACACAGCCCCCAGTTCGGCCCGCCAGCACACAGTGGTACCCCCATGGATGCGGTACACCCCAAAAACTCCCACAGCCAGCCGACCAGGGGCCACGACGAGACGCACCAAGGGGACACCACGGAAGACCAACCCACAGTGAGGCCCCGGCACCCGCTGCCAGCCGGTGGCCTACCAGGGACCCACCCCACGCCCGAGCCCAAAGCCCCCCCCCCACCATGGAAACAATACACCCCTGCCACATACATCCACTCACCAGCCACGGGCGCCACACCGGGGCCACAACACGCCAGAAATGTCGTGACCCACCGGCTCGGGGACCCCACAAACCTGGCAGCCCGCGCCTGGCCCATAGACAGCACCCCTTACACCCCTGAGCCCACTCAACGCTGGGCCGACACCCCCAAGCACCACGCGACCACACACCCCCTGGTTGCGACACTCCAATCACACACACTCCGCCCCAGGAGACCCCAGGCCCCTCACCGCAACGATCACGCGCGGCCCACATACTGCAAAACACCAGAGGGACGACCGAGGGACCGCGCAGGACTGCCCCACACCGCCCGAGGACCAGCCACGAGCAACCACCAACCCGACCAGACCTGGGCACAATGCCCCCCGCCCCCGCCAGCAGGAAGGCCACCACGCAAACCAGCGCCAGCAGACCACACCGCACTCCCCTCCCCCACCCAGGGACATGAGACACCGCAGCTTACCGACACAGGAACGTTACCGCACCACGCCGGCTCCGCACCCCAACCCCCCCGCCGGCACCATCCCTGGAAACCCCACACACAACGCGCCAGCTCAACACCCACCACCGACCACAACCAGAACCGCGCCCGGGGCCGGGACAACCAGCCGAGACAGCCATCAAGCGAGCAGCCACGCACCACAGCCACGCCAAACCACGCGCTTCCCCCAGCATCGACGCACGACCCCGCACGAGCCGCCACACGTGCCCCGAGCACCAACATAGCACAACCACCAAGCCACAAAGCAGCACGCCAACATGTGAAAACCAACGATGACCCCATGCCCCCAGACATCCACAGCCTGCTAGAGCTGGAGCTCCAACACACCGAGGACGCGGAGCAGCATATGGACCTAACCCCACCAGAAAGCGAGCCCGCAGCAAGCAATCCCGCGGACCCCGGCCACGCCGACTCCCCACAAAATGGCCCCCTGCAGCCCCCGCCCCTCGAGCGGGCGCCCTGGACACACCTGTCCAAATCCCTTCGCCACGCACAGCACACACCAGCCACGCTCCACCAGACAACAAAAACCGCCAAACGCACGGCAACAGCACACCCGACGCCTACAAACCCCAAGCAGCCGACACCAAGTATACGTCAACACACGCACCCGGACCGAGCCACACCCGCCAGGCCCCCAGCGTTCCCACCCCTGCCGCCACCGCCGCGCACAACGGCACCCATCCACCCGCACAGGCAACTGCCAAATTGCGGCACCAGCTCCAGTGGGCCACTCGTTGCCAGAAAGGGGAAAAGACCACCGCCATCAGCACACCCGTACCAGCGAGCACACCTACGATACCCGGCACCGGCCACACACATCGAGCACCACACCACCAGCCAGGCCCACCCCTCGCTGACCACCCACACCGAGGAACCCACCATCACGCCCGACCGCACTAACGCTCTCTCCCCTCCACCAGCCTGACCGGCGACACTGCCACGCAGGGCATCACGAACAACACCCTCACCATCGACAGCACCCACAACGCCATCGCCAGGTGCACCACCATTCACCCGGCACGTCACCCGCAATGCCACAACATCCAACATCACCCACAGCACCCTCACCGTAGGCACCGCCAACATCACCGTCGCACCCGCACCACCTGCAGCACCATCACCATCAACGTAGCCAGCGACACCATCACCGGTCAAGTCACCTGCAACACCTCCGACGCCCGTTGCGGCACATACAATCACCACCGGCACCACCAGCGGCACCACCAACATTTAGGGCATACAGCACCCGCAGTGCCCTCACCGTAGGCAGCACCAGAGGAACCAGCCACCACGGCGCCACCTGGAACGCCACCCGTGGCATCACCTACAGACCTACAGCACCCGAGGCGTCACCAGCGACGCCAACACCCGTTGCATCACACGCAGCACCCACACTACCGACACCACCAGCAGCACCCATCAGATCACCACATCACCTGCACCACCCCCATAATTGGCACCGCCAGCGGTACCAACGGCAGCGGCATCACCCGCAGCACCTTTGCCACCGGCATCACCAGCGACGCCGTCAACAACAGCATCGCCCGGAGCACCGTCACCATTAGCATTGCCCGCGACACCATCACCCGCCACAGCACCCGCAACACCATCACCCGTTGCGTCACCTCCCTACGGCACCCTCACCGAGGACATCAACAACGCCACCACCACCTGATGCATAGCCCACAGCACCCTCCCCATCACCAATGTCACCCGGTCCCTCACCTGCGGAACCCTCATCACGGACATCACAAGGGCACCACCACCCAAGCCATAGCCCACAGCACCCTCAAAGCCACCGGCCTTTGCATCCCATGCAACACCCTCCCCATTGGCAACAATGGCATCACCATCGCCCGCTCACCATCGGCATCACCAACGTCACCCGGTCCATCACCTGCGACATCCTCGCGATCGACATCACCAAGGACACCCCGCCATCCACTGCATCGCCGGCAGTACCCTCACGGCAGCGCCCCTACCCTCACCATCACCTGGACCGTCAAACCACCAGCAGCGCACACCAGCCTCACCGCCAACCGATGCAGCACCCTCACAGTCCACACAACCGGCAGCGCCATCACCATCGGCACCACCATCGAGACCGCCACCCACGGCACCTCCTGCAGCGCCCTTCCCACCGGCAACACCAGCGGTACATCATCCTCACCATCAACAACACCAGCATCGCCGTTGCCTATGCCAACACCAGCGGCACCACTGACGCCGCCAACGGCGCATCCGCCCACTCCAGCACCTGCAACGCCCTCACCAAACACGTCACCCGCAGCGCTCTCCCTCTGCAGCCCCCCCATCACCCACATCGCCCATTACACCATCCGCATTACCTGTTTTGCAGCCGCCTGACGCCTTGCCCGCGACGCCCCCACATTCTCCATCACCTACGACACCCTCAACATCGACACCACCAGCGACGCCCAGAATGCATCGCCGCACCTCACCGTCGTCAGAGTCGCCAGCGGCGCCATTACCCATAGCATCACCTACAACACCCCCGCCAGAGACGCCGTCCACATCGCCGTCACCCGTGACAACGCCTGCCGCACCCTCACCACCGACATCGTCAACGACACCATCACCCATTGCATCACCGGTAGCATCATCACCATCAGAATCACCAGCAGCACCGTCAAGCGCAGCACCCCCACCATCGGCATCACCAGCAACACCACGGCCCACTACGATCCCTACAATACCCTCATCATCGGCGCTACTGACGCCCCCATCGCCCGTTGCACAACCTGCAACACCCTCGACACCGGCACCATCGGCCTCACCAACGCCTGTTGGGTCACCTACGACACCTCACCACCGGAGGCACCAGCAACACCACCACCTGTTACAGCACCCGCAGCACCCGTACACGTCACCAACGGCACCGTCGCTCGTTACATCACCTCCCAGCAGCACCCTCACCTACGACATCACAAACGTCACCGCCACCAGACCGTCACCACCCGATGCATCACCCACAGCCCTCATATCCCGATACAGCACAGGCAACACCCTCCTCATCGGCAACGTTGGCATCGCCACCACCTGTTACATCACCGGCAACGTCCCAACCAGCGACGTCGCTAACGGCACCATCGCCCGCAACACCCTTACCCGCCATCGGCATCACCAACAGCACCATCACCCGATCCATCACCTGCAGCACCCTCAACATCAACATCACCAACGACACCATCACCCGTTGCACCACCAGCAGCGCCCCTTCTGACCCCCCCACCAACCGTTGCATCACCTACGGCACACACCGGCCTCACCGTCACCCGGTGCAACACCGTCACGATTGACACAAACGGCGGCGCCACCGCCCCGTGCATTGCCTGCGTCACCCTCACCATCGGCACCACCGACGACACCGCCGCTCCCAGCATCCCCAGCAACACCCTCCACACAGGCAGTACCAGCGGCACCACCAGCCGGCACATCACCTGCAACACCCCCACCAACATCGCCATCACCCATGACACCACCCGCAGCACCCTCACCGCTGACATCACCAGTGACACCACCGCCTATTGCACCACCTGCAACAACCATCTGAGCCGCCGGCCCCCCCATCACCAGTCCTGTCACCCAAGATACCGTCAGCATCGGCATCACCAGCCCCACTGCTGCCCGACACATCGCCTGAAGCATCCACATCAGCGACACCAACGGCGCCGGCACCCGTTGCGGCACCTACAACACCCCCCCCGTAGGCATTACTGGCATCTTCACCGCCCGTTGCATCGCCCGCAGTGGCCCAACCCGACCCACCACGCCTTTTGGCGCACACATACCCGGCACCCCACCCCATCGCACCCACGGCAACCGGACCCTCACCAGCGCCCACGCGAGACACCACAACACCAACGACACCCACAGGAGCCGCCCCGCACCAAGCAGCGGGATGCCCACCACCCAAACAGCCCGCGCCACGAACACACCCACGTGCGTCCAGCCACGCAACCCAGGAGCTACCCGGGAGCGGCGACGGCCCACACAGGCACCACACCACTGCTGCCGCCGACCACCCGCCGCCAGCGCCCCCCGGACCGGCACCCCGGAAACTGAAAGCCGCCCGATGCCTGTGGGCCGACACACACACAGGGAACCCAGAGCGCAACAGCCACCTGATCCCCAGGGCACTCACGCCCACACCAACACCGGCACCAACACGCACCCAGACCAACGCCCAGCACCATAAACGCCGTACCCCAACCACACGCACCCCCCCCCGAAAATAAAAAAGAAACAAAACGAACAAGCAAAAAGAGAGGGGCAGCGGAAAGGCAGAAGAGGACACCACGGAAGGAGCAGAGGGCAGACACGCCGGGGACACGACGGCCTGAGAAAAAAAACAAAAAAAAGGGAGGGTCGCGGTGCGGGCCCACACACCTGTGCCCCCCCCCCTGCCATCCCGACCACGCATGTCACGCACCCTCCCAGGAACCGCCAAGCCCAAGACCACCCCCCAGGCACCGCCACAACAGACCGCCATGAGGAGCCGCCAAGGACGACACACGACAAACCGCCGCAAACAAGACGGACGACACCGACACAAGCCTCATCCCCACAACCCAACACAGCCCCCACCTCGGCCCGCCAGCACACAGTGGTACCCCCATGGATGCGGTACACCCCAAAAACTCCCACAGCCAGCCGACCAGGGGCCACGACGAGACGCACCAAGGAGACACCACGGAAGACCAACCCACAGTGAGGCCCCGGCACCCGCTGCCAGCCGGTGGCCTACCAGGGACCCACCCCACGCCCGTGCCCAAAGCCCCCCCCCCCACCATGGAAACGATACACCCCTGCCACATACATCCACTCACCAGCAACGGGCGCCACACCGGGGCCACAACACGCCCGAGATGTCGTGACCCACCGGCTCGGGGACCCCACAAACGTGGCAGCCCGCGCCTGGCCCATAGACAGCACCCCTTACACCCCTGAGCCCACTCAACGCTGGGCCGACACCCCCAAGCACCACGCGACTACACACCCCCTGGTTGTGACACTCCAATCCCACACACTCCGCCCCAGGAGACCCCAGGCCCCTCACCGCAACGATCACGCGCGGCCCACATACTGAAAAACACCAGAGGGACGACCGAGGGACCGTGCAGGACTGCCCCACACCGCCCGATGACCAGCCACGAGCAACCACCAACCCGACCAGACCTGGGCACAATGCCCCCCCCCCCCCCCAGCGGGAAGGCCACCACGCAAACGAGCGCCACCAGACCACACCGCACTCCCCTCCCCCACCCAGGGACATGAGACACCGCAGCTTACCGACACAGGAACGTTACCGCACCACGCCGGCTCCGCACCCCAACCCCCCCGCCGGCACCATCCCTGGAAACCCCACACACAACGCGCCAGCTCAACACCCACCACCGACCACAACCAGAACCGCGCCCGGGGATGGTACAACCAGCCGAGACAGCCATCAAGCGAGCAGCCACGCACCACAGCCACGCCAAACCACGCGCTTCCCCGAGCATCCACGCACGACCCCGCACGAGCCGCCTCACGTGCCCCGAGCACCAACATAGCACAACCACCAAGCCACGAAGCAACACCCCAACATGTGAAAACCAACGATGACCCCATGCCCCAAGACATCCACAGCCTGCTACAGCTGGAGCTCCAACACACCGAGGACGCGGAGCAGCATATGGACCTAACCCCACCAGAAAGCGAGCCCGCAGCAAGCGATCCCGCGGACCGCGGCCACACCAACTCCCCACAAAATGGCCCCCCGCAGCCCCCGCCCCGCGAGCGGGCGCCCTGGACACACCTGTCCAACGCCCTGCGGCGCCACTACCCCACCCACGAAGCCAGCAAGGGCCCCGCCGAGTACTGGGCGTCCCTCGAGCACGACCTTCCCGACGTCACGGGGCAGGGGCTCCACGGGTACACCACCACCCCACCTTTTCCAGGCGCCCCGACACAAGAATGGAAGGAAGAGTGGGCCATCGACGTCACCGACATGACAGCGTATGTCGAGAGCGTGGACGACCCGGGGCAAGTCACCATTCCCAGCCTCCTCGGCTACCACAGCTGGAGATAGGGCCACCAAGTCACCCTCGAACGGCCACAGAGCGAACACCACCAGTGGTCCCCGGAGCAGGCGGCGAAGTGGGAAATCGTTCTCCAGTTCACCCACAAGGGCTTCTATAGCCTCACACACAGCTGATTACCCGACGCTGCACCCACTGCACAGACACTGCCGCTAGCCCAGCCCCAGAAGGACGACAGGAACGCGCCCCCCTCGGAGGAATGTAATTGGAACCCCCCCACAGCCACCACCGAACGTATGCCGCACGACTCGCGGGGACGCCGCACACTGCCCCTGCAGTGGGCTCCACTGGAGGGCACCTTCACATGGGGGGAAATCCTCCCTGGCGCTGCGGCACTCACGTACCTATGGCTTCAGGACGCGAAGACACACACGCAGCCCCAGAGCACGCACCTCCTCCTCACCCTAGAAGGAGAAGCCGCCATCAAAAACGTCCACACAACGGAGGGAGAGGACTACGTGACGGCGAACGCGGACACCTCAGTGTGGTTACACGACCACGAACACACCACAACCCCCATGGTGGTACCAGGATCACCACCCTGGCACGTGATCATCGTACAACTACCCACAGGGTCAAGCACGGGAGACGCCCAACAGGGGTGGGCGGACAGGTGGGCGCACGTGGGCACCTTCCTACACGACGGGCTGCACAGGCCCTCCCTCATCAGCCACACCCTCGAGCGGGCCCCCAGCATGGCTGAATCCCACACCGGGGCAGCCCCCCCCACTGGGGTCTGGGCTTACACGCGCACCCTCCACCGCGGGGCAGCGGAAGCCCTCAAGACCACCATCTCCAACCACCAGGGCCTCGTACACACCTCCCAGAAATTACACGCAAAAGGGCTACACCCTATGGTGGCACCAGCCCGCACCAGAAGGGGGCCTACAACCACCAGCAGACCAACCTGGCATCGACCCAGACCTCACAGCGGTCGCCCACGCCGTCGCCGCCATGGCCCAGCAAGTTGGGGCGCCACCCCAATGGGCACCGTCCGTCGTCACAGAAACGGCGGCACGCCACAACCCACCTTTTGCACACTTCAGGGGACGCCCCATCCATCCACCCTTACCAGACCTCGACCCCCTTGCCCCCGATGCACGGGCCGTCCACATCCTCGTGCTCCACGACACCGTGCCAAAAACAGGAAACGCGACAGCGCGCGTCACCAAACAGCTCCCCAACACGGCGCTCCACTGTGGACAGACCAACGCCAAACGTCATCGTCCCCCACAACACGGGCCGCGACCACTACTACCTCCATGCCACCCATAAGCGCTCCCCCATCACCATAAACACCTTCACCACCTACCCTGGTCTCCAGCCACCACGACACCACCAGCGGCCGACATGGAAGCACCCACTAAACATCGCCCTATCCCACGCAAAAGGCCCGCCCACCAGGCGCCCCTTCCCGCCGACAGCACGGCCCTCCACGCCGCTCGCAGATGGGCCGCGGCACAACACCAAAACAATCTAGCTCCACGCATTAGCGCTGGACCGGGCATCGTCACCGAGGCCACCAACAAAAGCACCTTGACCCTGCTGGCTCACAAGCTACGTCCCAAGCAGGTACTGGAGGACACACTCTGGATATACTATGGTGAAAGCCGCACAGCAGGGCTGGCGGACATCCGCACCACCATCCCCCGCAACATACAGCGCGCGGTAGGGCCCTTCACCATATACGCGGTTCCACACCCCATAACGGCCAAGTGCACCCACTGCGACCCCCCGTGCACGCAACCATGCGTGGCCGCCCTGCAGCAGCCTCTGCCCACCCCTACCTAGAGGGGGGGCATATACCTCGGCACTGTACCCGGAAAACCACACCCCTACCTCCTGCCCGCGGCGGACTGCCACCACGCCATACCGCTACACCTTGTCAAACACCTGGCAGTGGGACCATCCCCCTTCCAGAAGCGCCCCCCCCCACACCCAGTCCGACGGACGCCCGGCAGATGAGCCCACGCATGCCACGCCTGGACCCAAACACGCCATCACACTCCTCACCCTAAAGGCGGAAGCCACCATCCCCCGAGACCTGGAGGGGGAAGACCACCTCATCGTCGAAGGGCTGACGGCGCACGTCCTGATCGCAGCCATGTACGCCAGGGTGTCCGCCTCCCGACTCTGGGAGAACCGCCCCTCACTACCTCTAGCCCAAGCAGTGTAGGACACCCCCAGCACGGGCCCTACCGCCGAGGACATCCACCAAATCCTCAACATGCGAGCACCCCCAAAGACAGACCTGGTGGTCTGCCCCATCCAGCTCGTCAGCTGAGACGCAATGGACGCCCCCCCGGCCACCACAGGAGTCCACATCCTCAAACACCAGGACATCTGGTCGACAGTGGAATGGGACGACCACGGCAAGGTCAGACGGGCAGCGGCACACGCCCCCGATGACGAAGTCCTGCCCCCACCACGCGGAGAGGACTGCTTGCGACTCGCCGCCCGCGTCCCCCACACCCCAGAAGCAGCTTGCGAAGCGCTGCACTACGTTCTCTACTGGGTGCAGGGGGCGCCAGCCCCCCCCCCCCCCGGAACGCACCCCAGCGTGGACACACCACGCCACCCGCTACACGGCCCAGATGCGCCGCCACGGAGCAGGCACCGGGCACCGGCTCCTCACCTGGCCCACAGACCCACCTGACGCCCTGCAGGAGGCCGAGGAGGCGCTTGGCATCATGATCAAGCAAGTGTTCCAGCTGGAGGGAGCCGTCCCCACGTCCAAGCCCGACGTCCCAGCCACCCGTGCACACCCCGTGCTTGCACCGGGCCACGCACCGGTAGAACAGCCCCAGGGCGCGCCTCCCCAGCGAGTGCGGCCCAATGCCCGGCGCCGCCAAGGTGCGAAGAAGCGCAAGGCCCCCACACAGGCCAAACCCGCACCCAAGCCAAAAGCCAAGCGGAGGAGATCGACCGCAGAGGAAGCCGTCGCCCTGTATCCCGAGTACGCCATAGGTACCCGGGTGCAGCTGCCCTTCGAGTACGCCACGGCCTCGGGCGCCTCCACGTGGATATGAGCCGCAGGTGGAATCAAGCACCGGTACCGCGTCACGGGGGACTACCCAGGGTTCAAGATCCACGTCAAGTGGGACCCTGCCACCCCGAACGACAAGAAGGTGGGGCGCACCATCGAACTCTGGCGAGACCCAAACGGTCGTGAGATGGTCCCCATGCAGCTGTGCACCCCCGACATGGAGCACCTCACCAGCACCGAGTACACGGGCGAAGTCCACAATGCATGGCCCCTACCCCAACCCCAGAAGCGGAATTGCAAGGCGCCCGCAGCTCAGGGTGTCATCGACCTCCTCGACGCCTGACGGATTCCGGGCCGGACAGGGCCTGCCGCCACAACTACCGGTCCCCAGCAACCGGCGCCTACGGAACCCCACGCCCACATCAACATACTCAACGAACCCGCGGTCACCTACGACCCCACAAAGGCCACCACGCTGCAAACCATGCCCGGGCCGCACCCCCATGGCGCAGACCTTCTTTGGTTCCTGGAGCAATTCCGCTGCAGAGCGGACAAGCCCGAACCGGCACCGATCCTGGACCCTGAGGGGAACAAGTATCACGCCCACGGCAACGGGGGGTGCCCCTCTACCACAAGACGTCGGTCACGGTGCATGCCCACCCCGACCTCGGAGTGGATGGTCGCCTCGGGGCGTACGAGTGCGTGGATCCCGGATGGCAGCTAAACGTGCTACTCACGCACGTCCGATTCGGGGAGGAGACCAAGGACTTCCCGAACGCCCTGAGCCTGGCGTACCGCCGCCTCTCCCTCCTGGCACCAACCATCGTCATAGGCGACCTAAACGCCGCCCCCACCAACGACGACCGCACCGGCCCGCCCACAGCCACCGACATAGCTGTCTGGGACGCCCTCACCCTCAAACAGCTCCTCCATGAAATCTGGACCACAAAAAAGGAACTCGCCACCCTGCTGCGCCCCAGCACACCGGAGGCACAAGACCGAGACGCCCACCTCCACGTGCTCCTCACCACCCGCCGCCACCATCTCCAGGAATGGCACGCCCACCGCATAGCGGCCGCAGCCCAGGAACGCGAAGGATACGGCAGAAACTACACGCCGTACAAGTCCCTGCGGTACGTCAGCCACGTCCTGGAGGACACGGGGCTCTGTACCATCCACGCGGTGCGCATCCCCGAGGGGGGCCTCACCAACAACACGACAACACGGGGACGCCCTCCCCGAGCTCCACCCCCATACCAGAGGCACCATCCGCGAACATGTGCCCAAGGTCTTCAACCGGAAACAGCGACGCACCATTGAACACGACCCCTTCAGCATCTCAAAACTGCAACGCGCCCTAGACTGCCTAAAAAAGGGGGTCGTGCCCGGCGTCGATGGACTCCCGGCCGAAGCGTACCAACGCATCACCCTGCCCGTCAAGCGCCGCCTGGCAGCACGCCCGTGGGACATCGTCACGGGCATCACACCCATCTCTCCTGAGTGGGCCAACCTGGTCCACCCCCTCTACAAAAAGGGGGACTGGGCGCAGCCGGGAAACTGGCGGCCGATAATCTGCGCCACCACCGAAGTCAAGCTGGTGTGGACGCTCATCCTCGGCCGCATCGCGCCGGCGATATTCGCCCACGTGCCCGCCAGCATGTCGGGAGCCATCGCCAGCAGGTCCTCCCACGAGGCCATCTTCCTCCAGGACACCGCGCTGGACATGAACCCCTGCGAGATGATTGTCGCCTCCCTCGACGTCCAAGGCGTGTTTCCCGGCGCCCCACACCGGCTCCTCACGGAGATATGGGATGCCATGGGCCTCCCATTCCTATCCTTCATGACCGGGTACATCCAGAGCCGGCTCTACGCCCTCATTACAGCCGCAGGCCTATTTTACTAGACCGGCACAGACAGCGGGGTCCCCCAGGGTGGCGCCGAGGGCCCCTTCCTCTACCTCCTCGTCACCCTCGCGCTGGCATTCCAGCTAGCACAGGTATACCCGGGATACGCCCCATACCTGCTACGGTCCCCCCTCATCAACTTCGCGGACGACAACCTCCTGACTATGGCCACCCACCACAGCGACCCTGAGAACGCAGGGCTACCAAAGACCACCGACCAGGCGTCTGCCATTCTCCAGCTCACCACAACCTACCTGGACGCCCACCAACTCCTGGTGCACCTCCGCTAATTGGTTGGGCTAGGCGACATTGGGACCCCCGCCCCCCACATCCGGAAAGGCGAACCCTTACACCTTGAGGACACCACGATCCAGCCCGGGAGTCACACAGGCCACGCGGCACCACCACATCACACTCCCAAGCAAGCTGGAGGGGCGCCTCGCCCGGCTACCCCAACTTGCCAGGGGGGAACTCCTGTCTACGCAGGGCCTGGCATACTTCATAGAAGCGGTACTGAACGCAGCCATCTGGTACCAAGCCTCGCACCTCCCACACCCCTAAGACACCCTGCGCCACGCCCGACAGCAAGTGACAAAGGCATGGGCGCAACACGGAGGCTGGCTAACGTCTTTCCCCAAGGAGGCCATGATGGGACACTGGGGCTGCTACAGGGACAAAACAGGCGCCCTAGTCGACACAACCTATGCCAAACACGCAGCGCACCTCCTACACAGGGGGACACACAACCACCAACCCGAGGTTCGCGAAGCAGCAGCCATACACATAAAAGAAGCGCAAATGGCCCGCAACACCTGCCTCTGGTGGATACTGGCACAACACGGTGTCCCCACCTCCGTGGGCACCGGCATCTGGGCCCAGTTGCAACTGCTCTTACCGCACCACACGCACGCCATCCTGAGGAACGGCCACCGCGATCAACAGGGGCCGCTCGTGGTCACGCACACCGACGTCCACCCACACACCGCAGGCGAGGTGGACACCCTATTCCTCGTGGGGGCCACCATCTCAATAGTATACATCACCCCGACACAGATGAAGGTCATGCCTCAGTGCGGCGCCCAGCACGCCCCGTTCCCTCCCGACCGGCAATGGCCAGCACGCCTCTTCTTCCAAGCATACCTCCGCGCATGCGCTACCAAGGCAGGGCGCGAAATGCCGAGGCCCAAGAACATCGACACGGCGTACAAGACGTTTTAGCGCCAGCACCCCCAGCGCCGCCCGAGCGAGCACGAGACCCCCAACGACGGCAGCACAAAGCAGGAGGGGCCCATCCCGTCAGCCGAAGGCTGGACACCACCCACCATCCTGCTACTAGCACCAAACGGCCACAAACACGCTACCCGCACTGTCAAGCGACACCATGCCCCCTTGTCCATCCCCAAACACAACGCCCCGGGGACCGATGTACCACCAGTCAGACACAACGACCAGGGCGTACGGCGCACGTGCTGGCACTGCGGCCCGGCAGCCCTTGACACTCCGTGGCCCCTGCTGCACCTCATCTCCTCCCACTACCACATCCCCATAGCCGCCGCCACCGCCGACCAGCAGGCATGGCTCTCCCCCTCATTTCACACGGTACCCCCAGGCCACCCAGCACACGTAGCCTGGACTCGAACATCCACGGCGACATGGACATTCACCAACGAGCAGGCAGACCCAGAAAGCGTGGCCATAGAGTACGACCGCTGCGACCCACACCGCGCAGGACCTCATGAGGCACCCATGCGCCCCTACAGCACAAATGCCCCATCCTCCGCGGCGACAAAGGCAACAAGGAACGGAAACAGACCATCACGTGCCAGAAGGTCCACCCCAATAGGGGGTACCCCCTCCACCTGATGTACGCGTACGTCACCCAGGGGCGCCCCAACAGAGGCCTCCTCTGCCTCTTCCCACGAGCCAGGCCATCATTACCCGGGAAATAGGCGTCTATGCGACGCCGCTACTGCAACCCACGCGAATCACACCCAGAACCGCCCAAGGGAACCCCGTCTACCTCTATCACCCCACAGCATTTGCCCGCCTACCCGTACGCAGCGACACCGACATCATCTACTTCACTGACGCACCCGGCACCCAGCAACATAAGCCCACAGTCGGTTGTGCCTCCGTGCGCATCACCTGGCGCGCGGACGTCCTCCACGTGGAACACCACACCGGGGCCACCATCTTTGGGGCGTCCTCCCACGGCGAACTACGCACCCTGGCGGACACCGTCACCGCCACACCACCACCCACAACGATCCGGCACCGCAACATCTGGGTACTGGTGGACGCCATGGTCCACATCCACCTCACCAGGTGCCTCGCGGACCTGCCCCTATACTGGGCACTCAAATTCGGCCTCACCACACAAGCGCTGGGGCTATGGATGGCCTTCAGGGGCATGCACCCCGAGGACGCCCTACACATCGTCAAACAGGAGTCCCACCGCTACACGTACGGCAATGGACGCGCAGACACGCATGCCAAACACCAGAGCACCAACCACACCCCAAGCCTCGAACACGTACGACTAAACACCTCACACCACAGCCACCTGCAGCACCCACTCCCGATACCCTCGGCCACACAGCCCCCCCAATGGATATCCGAGGACACGCAGTACACGGATTGAGACAAGCAGTACCACTACCCCACACCCATCCAACAGCTGGCCACCACGCTGCACAACCCAGCGAACATCGAATTACTACGACGCCTAGAAGACTCCGTCCGTACCCCTCTCTACTACTCAGCCCTACGCCCGGATAGCCTCCCAGCACACGTACAAAAGCCCCGACTCCAACCCGCCCTCGAACAGTTCCCCTCCTCATCCGAAACCACCGATGGTACGCACGCCGCTGGATCCACATCCCTTCGAGGTGCACCAAATGTATCTGTGGCCACGCGGAAGGAAAAACCTGGGACCATTTCAAGACGTGCCCCCTGTACCAACGACTGGACACCCTCACAGGCTGGAACCCAACTTACACCGTCGCACAGCACGCTGGATGGCCAACACGGTCCCCGGCGACCCAACAACTCGCCACCATCCTCGAGCAAATGAAGGTACTCGAGGCGGTCCGCGGGGGACTCGTCCCTACTGCCGTCTACACCTTGCTAGGCACCCACGCGGAAGACCCCCAGGCCACGACAACGCACATGCAGCGGACGGCCGTTGCCAAGACAGCAGAGCAGCTCACGTACCGCACCCACAAATACCTGCAGCATGCAGCCACCCTGCCCCAAACCGACCAAGCCCAACTCCTGAAGCTCCTGTTCCACCAAGCCTGAGAACCTGCCCCACCAACATACCACCCAACACGGGACCCCTGGCACGCGTACACACCATCCACCAGGCAGAACACCGGCACGGCACACACGAGCACCACAGGCACCGCCCACACAGCCACCAGCATGCGCGCGCCACAAGCCTCCATTCTCCCACGCCACCGCCCGTCCACAGGTACGGCCAACCGCCAGCCACCGCATGCCCCTTCTGCGTGCGCCAGCGGCTACCACAGACAGCCCTACCCTGCAACCCAGACCACTGAGTCTGCCTCGGAGCCGCGTACCGCCTCACCCACTGCCCCCACTGCGGGGACCTCTACCCACACCACCGCCCGCGGCCCGCGGGCCCAGCCGCACCCCCCTGCCTGCCATCCGAGCTTCTTTGAGCCACTCACCGATGCCCTCCGGGACCACCCGGGAGGGTACTACGTAGCGGAGACAGCAGACCACGTGTGGACCATAGCCATGGCCACGGGCAGCACACCCCTGCCCCCCCACAGACCGCCCCTGCGCCACAGCGGGGGCGGCTTGAACGTGGCATCCCGCCACGTCCTGCTCAACCTGTACCCCCACCACCGTGACCTCCACCTCCCACACACACAGCCCCCGGCCCCCCAAACAGCAGCCCCGACGCCGGAAGCGTGGGCAGAGACGGCACCAGAGGAGATAGAAGCCTACCTCTGAATCGCTTGCCGTCGGTTCAACACCGCCCTCGGCCGACACAAAGGAACACCTTACCCACTCAGCGCACTCCTCTACCCGACACACCCTTCCCACCCCACGCAGCTGAGGCCCCCGGACGGCTGGGCATCCTTTCAGGGCGCCCAACTGGCCGCGCCGGACGAAACCATCGACCCCGCGGACCAGCGCACCTACGTCAGAGGCCCCGAGGCGCGCCTCAGAGAGGTGCATCACCGGCAAGCCCGCTCCGAGTCGCCCTCAATGGGACAGGGGGTTTCACCCGCCCCCAACACCCACCAGGCCAAGAAGACCAAGACAGGTCAGGGGGCCCGCCAGCGCGCCCGCCAGCAGGGCGCAGCGCCCCGACCAGGACCCGGTCCAGCCACGCCGCGCCACCCCACGCCCAGACCCCCGGGGCACACCAACAGCACCGCCCCCACGGGCGCCCACCACCACCACCGTACCACAGCACCCTAACCTGGCAGCCCAGCCAGCAACGACTGCCCACAAATGTCCGGGCCATGCCAGGACCACCACTCGTGCGGAGCCAGAGGACACGGCACCACCAGCACCACCACCGGTCCCCCGTCCCTCCCAACCCCTGCCCCCCCATGCCCCAATACTATGGCCACCCCCACCAGCTGCATCACCACCACGCCGCAGCACAGCCGGGCCTCAAGGGCCACGCACCCCACACGGCACACCTCACCGCACCACACCATCACGTGTACCACCACCACAAGCCCTTACCACGGCACCCACCAACGCCGTGGTACCACACACAACGCACACACTCAACACCACGACCACGCGACCCAGCACCACCTACCGCCCCCACTTCACGGGCTCACAAGATACGGACCACCATACACCCCCATGGACCCGCGGGGGGCCGCGCACGCGCACCAGCAGCACCATGGCCTAATAACAGCCCCCCACCACCACCAGCAGCCCTCCCACCAACAACCCATACCAGCAAGCACCATCCACCAGCAGCCACCTGCTACCTACGGACCACAGCCCCGCCCGGATGCCCATGCGACCACCTCCCACCCGTACCTCGGCACCATGAGCAGCCAGGGACCGCAAGGACCGCACAGCAAGCACAGACAATACCCACACGACCAGGCTGGACGCCCAGACTCCCAACCAGCGCAACACACACCCCCGCCCCCCCCCACCACCAGCAGTGCTGCCCCCACACCGCCCCCTCTCGCCCCCCCCTCGAGACAAGGCCACAGACGCACCACGCGGAAGCCCCCAGCAGCCGATAGATTGCGATGCCCCCGCCGACACACTGCACCACGAGTCCCCCCTCCAGCGGCCACCAAGAGAAAACCGATCACCACACCCCACACGCGACAGCGACGGCCCCCCCCCCCAAACCCACACCAGCCCCCCCCTCACACCCCACATCACCAGCCGCCGCACCGGCCGAACCCTACGCCCTACACAACTACAAGACTGCCCACAAATGTCCGGGCCATGCCAGGACCACCACTCGTGCGGAGCCAGGGGACACGGCACCACCAGCACCACCACCGGTCCCCCGTCCCTCCCAACCCCTGCCCCCCCATGCCCCAATACTATGGCCACCCCCACCAGCTGCATCACCACCACGCCGCAGCACAGCCGGGCCCCAAGGGCCACGCACCCCACACGGCACACCTCACCGCACCACACCATCACGTGTACCACCACCACAAGCCCTTACCAAGGCACCCACCAACGCCGTGGTACCACACACAACGCACACACTCAACACCACGACCACGCGACCCAGCACCACCTACCGCCCCCACTACACGGGCTCACAAGATACGGACCACCATACACCCCCATGGACCCGCGGGGGGCCGCGCACGCGCACCAGCAGCACCATGGCCTAATAACAGCCCCCCACCACCACCAGCAGCCCTTTCACCAACAACCCATACCAGCAAGCACCATCCACCAGCAGCCACCTGCTACCTACGGACCACAGCCCCGCCCGGATGCCCATGCGACCACCTCCCACCCGTACCTCGGCACCACGAGCAGCCAGGGACCGCAAGGACCGCACGGCAAGCACAGACAATACCCACACGACCAGGCTGGACGCCCAGACTCCCAACCAGCGCAACACACACCCCCGCCCCCCCCCACCACCAGCAGTGCTGCCCCCACACCGCCCCCTCCCGCCCCCCCCTCGAGACAAGGCCACAGACGCACCACGCGGAAGCCCCCAGCAGCCGATAGATTGCGATGCCCCCGCCGACACACTGCACCACGAGTCCCCCCTCCAGCGGCCACCAAGAGAAAACCCATCACCACACCCCACACGCGACAGCGACGCCACCCCCCCCCAAACCCACACCAGCCCCCCCCTCACACCCCACATCACCAGCCGCCGCACCGGCCGAACCCTACGCCCTACACAACTACACGACTCCCCACAAATGTCCGGGCCATGCCAGGACCACCACTCGTGCGGAGCCAGGGGACACGGCACCACCAGCACCACCACCGGTCCCCCGTCCCTCCCAACCCCTGCCCCCCCATGCCCCAATACTATGGCCACCCCCACCAGCTGCATCACCACCACGCCGCAGCACAGCCGGGCCCCAAGGGCCACGCACCCCACACGGCACACCTCACCGCACCACACCATCACGTGTACCACCACCACAAGCCCTTACCACGGCACCCACCAACGCCGTGGTACCACACACAACGCACACACTCAACACCACGACCACGCGACCCAGCACCACCTACCGCCCCCACTACACGGGCTCACAAGATACGGACCACCATACACCCCCATGGACCCGCGGGGGGCCGCGCACGCGCACCAGCAGCACCATGGCCTAATAACAGCCCCCCACCACCACCAGCAGCCCTCCCACCCACAACCCATACCAGCAAGCACCATCCACCAGCAGCCACCTGCTACCTACGGACCACAGCCCCGCCCGGATGCCCATGCGACCACCTCCCACCCGTACCTCGGCACCACGAGCAGCCAGGGACCGCAAGGACCGCACAGCAAGCACAGACAATACCCACACGACCAGGCTGGACGCCCAGACTCCCAACCAGCGCAACACACACCCCCGCCCCCCCCCACCACCAGCAGTGCTCCCCCCACACCGCCCCCTCCCGCCCCCCCCTCGAGACAAGGCCACAGACGCACCACGCGGAAGCCCCCACCAGCCGATAGATTGCGATGCCCCCGCCGACACACACCACCACGAGTCCCCCCTCCAGCGGCCACCAAGAGAAACCCCATCACCACACCCCACACGCGACAGCGACAGCCCCCCCCCCCAAACCCACACCAGCCCCCCCCTCACACCCCACATCACCAGCCGCCGCACCGGCCGAACCCTACACCCTACACAACGCCTGCGGTACGGAGGCACCTCAGGGGGCATGGAGAACAGCACCACCCAGCGCATCCGGGCGACCACCCTGGTCGAGGCGGCCAACCTGGGGGAGGGCGTCCGAGACTTCCTCTTCAACGCCTTCCTCCACGCACCTGACACGACCGCCCTTTGCTCGCCAGCCCTGACAGCGAGAGCCCGCCCCCCAAGGGGGACCGCGTCCGGGTGCCCTTCATCGACTGGGTGCAACACCTAGTCGGACACCCCATGCCTGGGCGGCTGGACACCAAGGGCCGCACCCGCTACCACGAGCCCGACATTGCCCACCCCCCACCCAGCGCCATCCCCAGCGACACCAAAGAGTGGGAAAGGGGGACATGGGTCGCCCAGATGGCCGCCTGAGCAACTTCAGGCACCACGTCCCGGCAGACGCCCCCACCCACCTCCAGGTACATTACCCTCATGTACAATAAGCACTACACCCTCTCCACCACCCACTACCACGCACCGACTGGCCACTGGGTGGTGCCCGGCACCGACTCCCTCCTTCCCGCCGACTACGCCCCCCCCCACACAACCCAGGCCCCGACACATACACCAGGGAGGACGAGCCTGACGACCCCCACCTCTGGGGCACGTGGGAACGCAAGTCCCTGGACACGCTGCTAGGGCGATGTATTGCTTGCCAAGTGAACCCAACGGACCTGGGGGATCCCCACGGAGCGGGGGGCTGCCGAAGGTCACGCAGCCCCTCCCGCAGAGGGAGGCCCCCCCGAACCGCAAGGGACCCACCCCCCCACGCCCCTCCCCTCTACAGCTCTGCCCGTACATGGTGGCAGCCCGCCTCATGGCGCTGCTGTGGCCGGGCCCAGACACCCCCACCCAAAACTACCCCCAACTCACGCCGGAGGACATGCCCGGCATTCAGCGATGCTTCTTCAGCACCCTCGACTACCTCAAGCAAACACACCAACACGTCCTGAAGCAGATGTGGAAAACCCCTGGATAACCAACGTGCCCGCACAGCCGAGACAACGTCACCACACCACCACATGCACCTACACCGGCACTGGCACGCACAGGTCACCAGGGAAAGCGCGCGCACACGCCCCGTGCCCGAACCCGCACCCTCGTCTTTATTACTCACAGGACGCAGCATCCGATGCCCGCCCCCGCTGCCCAGGGCCCCCCGCCGTCCCCCACAGCCCTCTCCCCTGCCTCCGACTCCACAACCTCCACCACAACAACCACCTCATCCACCACCAACACCACCTCCTCGTCCAGCACTCCACCCCCAAAGCCGCGGGGGAAACCTCGCAAACCGGCCCCAAAACCCGTCCCCACCGTGAACAACACTGCCGCCGCCAAGGCCCACGCCTCAGCGAGGCCCGCGCCCGCAGCTCGGCTGAGACCCAAGGCCGCCCCCAAGCACCCACCGAAACCT
Organism: Eutreptiella sp. 'Long Island Sound 2002'; assembly: GCA_964036045.1. Taxonomy (NCBI): domain Eukaryota; phylum Euglenozoa; class Euglenophyceae; order Eutreptiales; family Eutreptiaceae; genus Eutreptiella; species Eutreptiella sp. 'Long Island Sound 2002'. The sequence goes on from OZ038379.1 coordinate 117,514,657, forward strand.
GTCAACGCGCCGCAACTGCAACCTGCAGCCAGACCGAAGCCCAAGCCCAAGCCCGGCGCAACAACGGCAGCGCGAGCCCGACCCCCCGAGGACGTCCTGTACGACATTCGGCCCCACCCAGCCCAGGGCCGGGGGCAGCAGCGCCGAGCATGGCGCCCCCCCGTCGTCAGGGCTGGCACCGCAACCACCTTCGTGGCAGAGGGCGCCGCGGCTGAAGCGCGACGCGCTTTGTCCCGCCACCTCTGCAAGCCCGCATCCCAGGCCCACGGACCACCCCCAACCAGACCACAACAGCGCCAGGGTCAGCCAGCAACGTCTCTGCCCCCTCAATGTGAGCCCACATACAGCAAATGCCCCGCTACCGCCTCCACGGCGAGTCCGTGCGCGCGTACCCGCGAGTCCACATCCGCCTGCGCCCCTCGCTTTCCATGCACATCCACGGCACAGGACTATGAGGAATTTCCCAGGCCCGCCACCGCCACCGTTCCTGACGACCCCATCACACCCAACCACCCCCACTCCTCTGCCCAAGGCCAAGGCCCTGCCCAGGGACAGTGATGGCGGCGCTGGACCCACACGCAGCTCTGAGAGCTGCCAAAAGGGGCCCGGGCAGAGCCCTTCCTCGAGGGCCTGGTGCACTGGCCCCGCAAGGGGTCCGCGGAAAACCGCCGCCTCCAGCCGGCGGGGGGGTGGATGCCACAGGCCACATGGGAAGCCATGCTGGCGAATGCGCTCCACCCCCTGGGAGTCCACCTTCGCAACCCCCCCGCGCCCCAGGACCACCCGTATGTCCTCAGGCGCCTGCGGGAGACCCTCCAGGAGACGCGAAGAGAAGGCAGACGCCCGTGGGATATCACCCCAAGCCCAGACCCGCACACACACACTCCCTCGCCACCCCACAAGCGTCGCCGCACCGACACTGGCGGCACCTACAGCACCCCAGGAGCCCTGCGCACCACACAGCACGACGCGCCTGACCCCCCAGCAAGCAGCGCCACCACCTAACCCTGATACCCAGCCAGCCACCGCCACGCCAAGCCCCGCCCAGAAGACTCCACACAAACGGGAGGCCAAAGGACGCCAACGCACACACCAACGGGCACCGCTACGCCCAAAGGCGCTGAACCATACCCCGCAGCCGTCGAAACCACCCAACCCAGCCGAAGCCCAACACGAGTCAAACCCGAGCCGCACCCCATAACCGCCAACGCTTGACTCGTAGATAATCCCGCCAAGGGAGCAATGTAGCCACAACCCACACCCACAGCCCACACGGCCGCCTAACCAGCGAGCACCAAAAGCAAAGAGGCAACTATCCAAACTTGCCCTGCCCCGTACCCGTGTACATCAGGACGCGCGAGCCGCGCCCCTGGGGCGTGGCCGCCACCAAAGAACCAACGACACACACGAGAGGACACAACGCTATTGCACCGCTGCACCAGTTGCCCGTGCCTGTGCCTGCAGTGTGCGCACGCCCCCTTTTCCATTTTTTTAAATACAAAAATGAGGCACGACAAAACAAAACAAATACAGAGCACAAAAAAAGAAGAAGAAAAAAAAACTAGAAAAGAAAATTAGTGGGGGGAAGAAAGAGGGACACAACCACCAACAGCACACGCGCACCGCACACAGCGCGCACACCGGTGAACAGGCGCCACGTGGGCCAGGACACCGCACGCACACATGAACCGAGGGCAGCAAAGAGACAGGACACCACGGCCTGGGGCGACCCAGCCGGCCCACCAGGCCAGTGGCAGGAGCGGTACTCCAAGGCCACTGGTCAGAGCCAGGCCAGGCTGCATCGCGGACCGGAGCAAACGTCGCCCGGAGCCATGGTAGCAACTGATGACAGGCATGCCGGCACACAGTCCAGGAGGGGGTCGCCTGCCAAGCAGCGGGGCCGCGCAACTCGAGCCACAGGGGGGGGGCGGTCGTACCGTAGACTTGCGGGAGCAATACCCCCTGTGGTGAGAGATACTCCAGACGGCTCGGCAGCCCGCAGAGCTGCCGCCCACAGAAGGGGGCATGTGACCCTACCCACGGACACATGTGGGGACACCCTCCCACCGGGGACACCTGGACCAGGTGGCCGCGAGACTTCCTTCCCAAGCACCTGCGGGAGCGGCTCAAGAGGCACCTGACCTAGCGCAGTGGGAGGGACAGGTCGTCCCCTTGGTAAGACCTTCTTCCTGCGTTGTCAAAGGAGGCATCCCGAGCTCCCAAAGATACCTACCTACCATGCCCCAAGGGAACCTGGTTGAAGTTCTTGACCGTGAGGTGAGACAGGGGTTGCTAGGGGAACTGATGGTGGAGAGGTCTCCTTCCCGCCAGAGGGGGGCCACAGTGTAAACCAAACAAGGGGATGTCACATGAGGCTGCGGACACGGCCGCCCTTGCTTACTACTTACTTACTGACCTGGTCGATCTGCTGATCGAGTGGGCCAAGGAGAGGGGGAATGACTTCCACATGGACAAATACCTGCGCAAACATCTGCGAAGGGAGACCCCTGCTGAGAAGAATCCTGGGGGGAGGTCGCCTCATCTCCACTCTAACCCTCGGAAGGGCCGTGGTTGGCAGTGGAAACACCCGACTGAGAACCCTCCCACCAAGGGTAAAAAGGCCCCTAATCTTTTCTACTGTGGTTATACGGACGATAAGGGTGGACCCTGCAAAGCGCCCGACTGTGTTGCATGGAGTGCATGCATGCTCCAACTGAAGCGCACACAGAAAATCAAAGTTGGTCAGGAGGTGAAGCACCAAGACCATTTTCGCTGCACGATAACATGCGAATATTGCGGTAAAGGTAAGCATTATGAGGATGAATGCCATATAAAACGCTGCGAGTCTGAAAAATTCAAGAAAGCGGAAGAGGAGCGGTTAAAGAACGCCAAAAAGAGTGACCCCAAGCTGGGAGGCCAGAACCCTGGTGGCTCCCAAGGTAAGGGTAAGGGTAACCCTGGTGGAGGATGAAGATCCTCGGGCCCCCCCAACTGGTTGAAGAGGAGCATCCAAATCCACACCTCAGGGTGACCAGCAGGGTGAAAAACGGAATATCCCCTCCACCCTCATCCCTGGCGGCGCCGAAAAGAACGGTAACGCCGAAGATTGCAAGCTCAACTGGAACTGCAAGTGCCTGCAGGCTGCCGGGTTGGAAGTGAAGTTTTCCTGAGAGGGATAGGGGGGCGGCTCCGAGGATGAGGACTTCATTTTCTGGATCACCGTCAAAATAGGTGATTTACATTTACAGGTTTACAAAGTGGTCTTGGACACGGGCGCCACACTTTCCATTGTGGCCTGCAGATTGCTGAAACAAGCCAAGATCCGGCAAATACAAACCGTGGCCATACCCAGAACCCCGGGTTTTCTTTGAAAAGTGTCATTGACACCTTATGCCTGAAGTTCTTTCGTGTATTGCTGTAAATAGCGGCCGTCCTTCGAGGAACCTCGCAGTTGAGCAGATTTGTGTAGTCTTCGGCGGGGGACCGCCATGCCTCAAAAAAAAAAAAAACCGTGGCCATACGGGTAGGGCATGGGACAACCATCCATTCCCTGGGCGGGGTCGATGTGACTGTACGTCTGGGCGATGAACAGGTGCCCCAGCACTGCAAAATGCTTGACACCGACGCCTTTGACATTGTTATCGGCACAGATTTCCTGCGCCGTAGCCCCCAGGTGAAAATGTTGTCTTTGCAATGCCCCTATGCCCTACACTGCGACTTTGGCAGTGACAATTTCTCAGTCCCTCTGGAGCCGTCAGGACGAAAGAAATCCGGTCTGCGCTACGTGAACCGGTCTTATTGAACTGAAAACTGTCAGTTGGTGAGGCCTGTCTTGGAAAACAGACTGGCTGCCCTGCAGGTAGACTTGAATGAAATTCAGGTGGAATCGTTCGCCAGTAAGGAGCAGCATATCATGCAGCTCTATTGTTCGTGATACCTCAACAGAGCCCATTGCTTCTACTGCAGATCGATGGAGTTGTGCTATGCTAACCCCCCACTCTCCCGACTCTCTAAGGTGTTGACCGAAAATGCACTTGAAGGAGCGAGAGTGGTACTGTGCACCCCTGACTCAGGTACTACAGGGGAACACGCCTATTGGAGGCGCTTGTTGGACCGTATGACTGTGGGAAGGATTGAGCTCCCCAACGGCCCAGTCTACGTTCCTCAGGACTCCCAGAGGACTGTGCCAGCCCATCATGCTGAATCCTGTACCGCTGAACGACCTTGACGAGGTAGTACTCAAGGAGTTGATGGCCAAAAATCCAGGCTTTACACTCCTGGATCTAAACAAAATATCTGAGTACTCTTCGGTTACCACTGGGTGTGGTGAGTGCTTCGATGAGCAGGAGACTCCAGCAGTCTCTACTCCTTTGGCTGATGCTGACGACCACCTAAGTGAGATCACCAGTGCTATACCACCGGTGAACCCAGAGGTGCTTACACTGAAGCACAACGCCTTCCTGGCGCAGTTGTTAACGGATGACGTCGATCTAGCTGAATCCTCCCCTATCGGGTCTCAAGACCACACTGTATTCGCAATGGGGGCAACTGATGGCCCTACAGGTCAGGTACCTGGCGCTAAACCCTCACCCAAGAACATGCCCGTCTCGTGGTACGATGTACAGGACCTCCAGGCGTTTCTGCGAGCTAAGGCTGAGGGTATCGAGCGACGAACCCGCCTGGACCTCCTCAAGAGGACCTGGAAAGCACCTGTATGGTCCAAGGAGGATGATGAAGAAATGATTCTCCTTGATCCTGAGGTACTTCTGGTATACTCCCTTGAGTACGTCCAGCAGGGTTGCCAGGACTCGGAGGATGAGTTGCCCCCTGAAGGTATGGGGCGTACGAACAAGCAGGAAAAAGGGAAGAGGAACCTCCATGCTAGGGAGCATTTTTCTGAGAAATTGGAGAGCATGAACCTTGACGCTCATCTCAGTAAGCTCATCGAGAAATGCCATGAGGTTTTTGGAGCGGTGCCCCCACCCACGTCTTGCAAAGAGCTTGTCCAGATGGACCTCAAACTTAAGCCAGAGTTTGAAGGGTCTGTGGTGAGACGGCGTCCGTACCCGGCCCCACAAGGCCAAATCAATGAGATCGAACGCCAGATCCAGGAATGTATAGATGCTGGCTTTGTCAAGGAGTATAACAACGGGGACTATCTCCGCCATTGTAACCCTTGTCTTCTAGTGGCTAAACCTGCCTCAACTGCTATGCGCTTGGCCGTCGACTATGGTGAGGTCAACAAAAGGACCCAAAACCACTGAGGGACCATCCCCAACATGGAGTACACCGTAGAAAGAATCGCATATTCGTCGATTTAAGACCAAGATGGACAAGAAGGGTGGATTCTGGCAAGTAGACCTAACCCCAGCAGCCCAGAAACTGCTCGCCTTTGTAACGCCTAAGGGTTGTGTCCTCCGCTGCAGGGTCATGCCCTTCGGTGTAGGGAATGCCCCTGCACTCTGTCAGGAGCTGATGAATAAAATCCTATCTATCCCGAGATGCCAACCCCTTGTACAGGAACTGGTTTCCCGCGGGGCTGAGATGGAGGCACACATCGATGACGTGAGCCTGGGTACTAATACCCAGGAAAATCTCATCCTCCTCCTGCAAGAGTTTTTGACTGTCTGTGAGGAAAACCATCTCCGCATCAAACTCGAAAAATGTGAGTTCATGCGTGAGGAGGTGGAGTATCTAGGTTTCGACGTTGGGTATGGCTAATGGAAACCAGCCGCAGCTAAGATGCAACCCCTGCAGCACATGCAGATACGTGATGACCCTAAGAAAGGTCTTCACGAGGTCCGGAGGTTCATTGGCGCGTGCAATTTTCACTGGCGCCATATACACAATTTTACTTATTCATCAGCCCCCCTGATGGACCTCAAAGTAAAAACTAACCCTAGGCGGTGGACCGACAAGGAGGAGGCTTGTTTTCAGGAGTTGAAGCATAATGTTTCCCCTACCAACTGTATGGGGGTTCCCCAGCCCTAAGGGCGAGATAATACTCGTCACAGATGCCTGTGATGTAAGGGGGGGTGGTACCCTATACCAGTGGCAGGAGCTTTACCCCGCTGAGTTGTCTCACGGCCAGTTTTACACTTCAGGTCTGAACCGTGATGGTACGCTGAGGCATGACTACCCTGCGAATGAGTGGCGTCTGGTGCCCCTCGGGCATTGGAACTGGAAGTGGAATCAAGCACGATCCAACTGCAGTACCTACAACCAGGAACTCCTGTCTGGGATGCTCGTGCTCTCTTCCCAGTCCCGCCTACTTGGCACCAACTCTATTTTTGGGCTTTGGGACTAAAGGCCTCTGAAAACATTTCAGAAGGGTCCCACTCCCTTGGGCGGCTCAAGTTGCATGGTCAAAATCACACCAAATGCAACCAATCTTGACAATGAGGAAAAATAGTTTTTCACAGGCTGGGGCTTTTGAAAACAGAATATTAGTCCAAGGAAAGTATCTTTCTTAGCGTTTGTGCCATTTTCGGCCTTTTTTAGGCCAGTCGAAAACAAGAAAAATATAAATCAATAAGTAAAACTTATTATTTCATTTGAAAATGATATGCTTTTAGCGGAGATTGGCAAATAAATACATTTTGGGGTCCCCTTGTTTGTGGGATGGATATGGTCTGCAGAACAAATGATTGCAACATCATTTCGTGTTCTTCATGTTCATTGCGTACCTGGAAAAATGATTTATTGATCGAATTCTATGCGCGCGGCCTCGTGCAATCAAGACCAAGCATCATCAAAAGAGCACGGTGGAGGATTGAATATCAGTGCAAAGCATATGCAACATGTGGTTCAAGGGCTGCCCCATGCGCGAGGCCTCGCGCATAACTTAATAAACCAAAAACCTCAACCGATTCTTTATCCTTTGGATAGACCGCTTCAGGGTCGAGTGGTCTTGCCACCCACCCCACGGTTTGACTTTTGATTTGCACTGCCTGAAGAAAGAGGTATAGGTTGTGACCTTCAAGTTCTGGGACTGCATTGCAGTCCTCATTGCGCGAGGCCTCGCACAAAAAAAGGCGCGGATAATATATTCTTTGTACCATTGTGATGGGTTCTCATCTGATAGCTCTTGTGCACAACCTTCACTGAAGCAAGGAGTACCTAAATTGTCGTTGAGTCATTGAATTTTCCCAGAATCCGGCCCCCCAAGAGGCGGAAAAACACTCTTTGGGCTTGGTCAGCCCCTGCATCTGGCAGACTGCTTCCCCCAGGGGACCTTCCTTCTCCAGGTATCGGACATCATCTTGATTATTGGTGTGGTTTGCACCACATTGCATTTTACCCTCCAAAAATCAGTTTTTTTGGCCCAAACAAACGCTCAAAAAGGTGCCACGCATGGCTAATTCATATGTTTTTTGCACTTTTTACTTTGATTTATAGTCAACAACGGAAGGATCACTTTTTCTTCAGCCAAAGCTACAAGGGGGGTCCCTGTCCAGCTCAGCGTCATCTGTTGAGTGGATGTGCTTCATGTGCCACCAGTGATGCTCCTTTGTGGGCTTGACACCCCCCATAGGTTGCGGCAGGTGTGCATAATGAGCAATGCTGAAGGATGCACCCTGTGCATCACCTCCAACGTATGTGCCCCTTTGGTTAGATATGCAACAACATTACAAATAATTCTTGAGTCATCAATTAGATTTGCAACGCTTGTTTAGAGCGCTGAATGTCCGCCCCAGGGTTGGTACCGTACGGCGTTCATGAACGCGTACCGTCCGCGAACGCGTACCGTCTGGTATTAATACCGCACAGCACGTGTGCGGTATTGAGATGGTGCCGCAGACAGGCACCGCATTGCAGCACGCGCGCACGCTAGACGGGAAATTGCCAGATGAATTGAAATATTGCGAAAAACACGCTGCTGGATCGAAAGTTTACTACCAATTTTGGTAATTAGCATTATTATGCATTACAGCACCACTTTTAGTCTTGAATCGTAATGTCGCAGTTTTGGGAACATAAGAACAAATTCTGCTAATACTAGTATTGTTGTGACCGCGTTGCAAATGCGCATCCAGCGGTGCATGAGTTTCCAGCAGCGGTGCCGTGTACGGTGAAAAACACTGCTCGCAAGGTTTTATATCCCTCCTTTTAGATGGGCCATGTGAGGACGTGCTCCTGCAGGACGCGTTCAAAGCCGACGACGATCAGCGTGATGACCACCCTACTGACGAGCGGCGTGTATGTTCGGGCCTCAGCCCCTCTCCCTGTGCAAGCGCAAGCCTCATGCTCCAGTGATGCGTCCACCAACGTGCAAGCCTCAGCAATGGGCATAGAATCAGGGCGAAGCAGCCCTGCGCGCACTGCGCGGGACTTCAAGGCGAAGCAGCACTGCGCGTAAGGTCAAGGCGAAGCATCACTGCGCGTGAAGTCAAGGCGAAGCAGCACTGAGCGTAGAATCAGAGCGAAGCAGCACTGCGCGCACGGCGCGTGAAGTCAGGGCGACGCGTGAAGTCAGGGCGACGCAGCACTGCCTGGGGCGACCTCCGCGCTGCGTCCAAGCGCCAAGGTAAATAAGCGTCGTCTGCCTCCAGTTGTATTCGCCAGAAGTCTTGTTTTCAGTGTGTGTCACGTGCGTGTGCCTGTCATTCACATGCAATGAGTGGATCTGTAAATTTGACTTTGGCCTCTGTGCCTCCATCAACCCTGAGGCTTGGCATGCATGTGTGTATTGATATCCTGATGTGTAGCCTTGCCTTTGTTTAGCTCTGTTGAATCCTGGGACCCCTCTTTCAAGGCCCACGCTTAGCGCTGGACCAGGAAGAAGACAGTGTGCAGTAAAGTCGACGTTAAAGTATTCTTTGTGTCTGAGTTGCAGGGCAAGACAGGGTAGAGCTGAAAAGTCATTTGCACGGTGTTTTAAGAAACATTGTCTTTTTGGCTGAACTGCAGGCAGGGTAGTGCATAAAAGGGAAGCAAACAATTTAAGGTGTGAATCATTTGCAGGGTGTTTTGAGAAACATTTAAAAGCAGGTCTGTGGTAACAAATATTTGTTGAAATTTTCTGGTGTTTTTGGGACAAAAGTTTGGTTGTTCGAATCAGCTCAAATATATCGTAATACCAAGGATTCAGCGGACATTTAGTGGTGCCTACTGGGTCTTCATTGGGGCTAGGCGATACCATACAGGACACCGGAGTACTGTATGCTATCGATACCGAACGGTACACGTACTGTATGGTACCAACCCTGGTCCGCCCGCGTAAACATATGGTACAATGTGATCAAGTCAAGGGTGCCTGTAATGTCACTCCAGTGTAGGCGCCTGCTTGATTCCTAATTCTACCATCATTACCTGGCTTCAGGGGGGGCAATGGACTGCTCCTTGCGCGAGGCCCCGCGCAGGGAACAGTCCATTGTTCCAATAAAATGCATTCTTCGGACCCATCAGGACCAAAGGAAGGGCCAAAATTCCTTACATAAGAGTTCTTTTGGTGTTTCAAAAATGGCTTGATTTTTTTCAAGCCAAAGAATGGTTCTTTCGGTGTTTTCTGAGGCCTCGTATTTCGGGGACTTTCTGTCGTTTTGTACCCTGCAACTTGGGCCGCCTAAGACTCCTGAAAAAGCGAAACTAAAACGGTGGTGGACCAGTCTCAATAAGCTCAGGTTGACTGTGCACCATGAACTATGATGACCCTGCACAACATCTAACCTTTGGGAGACTCCTTTTTGCTCTCTCTCTATTTATTCCCCGTTTTTGAAAAAAAAGAGACAACCTACCTCCCTAACACAAGACCCACATCCCAATACACTAACACTAAGAGGGTGGTGGTTGTTTTCCTTCTCACACACACACAAACGTACAACAACTACAAGTAAATACTATACAAAAAGCCGGTTCCCTAGTCTAAGACAAGGAAACACAAAGAGAGAAATGGAGCGTGGCGGAATGGAGCGTGAGCCCACATGAATATGCATGTGTGTATGGAGTGTGTGGGCGCACCTCCTACACTACATGTTGGTGTGAACGCCATGCATGTGACCTCAACACTTCATTCCTTTACCTACCTACATTTATGCATGACCGAACACGTGCATGACATGAATCATAATGAGAAGAGCATTGAAGCCCGAGAGAGATTGGAACCCATTATTGGAGATTCATTGTTCATTTCTACATATATCCACTCATGTTTTATCTTGACCTACATGCATGCATTCCTACTTCCTACATATATATCACACTCATGTGATGTCATGCTTTGGCTATGAGTGCCTACCTTCATACCTTGCCAAACCTTCATACCTTGACGAAAATTCAGTGAAGCGTGAAATCCCAAATTTACTGAATGGATGTGTGCAACCATGCTAGACAAGTATGAACATGACCATATTGACATTACAATAGTGGTGGAATTTTCGGAATCGCAAAATGCGGTATCCCCGGGCATCTTCTTGATTGAAAAATGGAGGAATTGAATGGAAAGGTAAAATTCTTCCAAAATTTGTAGATTTTGAGATTGCTAAGCAACCAAACCTTGAAATTACGACATTGCGATCAATGTTGCCCGTGATCGGGATCGATCTTCGTTGGAAGCTGGATCTCGCATACAATTCAGCACTAAACTTACCTGCCTCTGCTACCATGAACTATGATGACCCTGCACAAGATCTAACCTTGGGGCGACCTTGTTTTGCTCTCTCTCTATTTATTGCCCTTTTTCGAAAGTAAAAAGACAACCTACCTCCCTAACACAAGACCCGCATCCCAAAGCACCAACACTAAGAGGGTGGTGGTAGCTTTCCGCCCTGCTTTCCTTCTCACACACACACAAAAGTACAACAACTACAAGTAAATACTATACAAAAAGACAGTTCCCTAGTCTAAGACAAGGAAACAGAAATAGAGAAATGGAGCGTGGCGGAATGGAGCGTGAGCGCACATGAATTTGCATGTGTGTATGGAGTGTGTGGACGCACCTCCTACACTACATGTTGGTGTGAATGCCATGCATCTGACCTCAACACTTCATTCCTTTACCTACCTACATTTATGCATGAACGAACAGGTGCATGACATGAATCATAATGAGAAAAGCGTTGAAACCCGAGAGAGATTGGAACCCATTATTTGAGATTCATTGTTCATTCATACATATATGCACTCATGTTTTGTCTTGACCTACATGCATGCATTCCTACTTCCTACATATATATCACACTCATGCCATGTCATGCTTCGGCCATCAGTGCCTACCTTCATACCTTGCCAAACCTTCATACCTTGACATAGAATCAGTGAAGCGTGAAATACCAAATTTACCCAATGGATGTGTGCAACCATGCAAGACAAGTATGAACATGACCATATTGACATTACAATAGTGCTGAATTCTGGGAATTTCAAAATGCGGTATCCCCGGGCTTCCTCTTCATTGGAATATCGAGGATTTGAATAGAAAAGGTAAAATTCTTCCCAAAATTGTGATTTTTGCAGATCGCTAAGCGACCAAACCTCGAAACTCCGACATCGCGATTAATGTCGCCCGCGATCGAGATCGATCTTCATCGGAAGCTCGATCTGGCATACAATTCAGCAGTTTACTTACCTGTCTCTGCTACCATGAACAATGATGACCCTGCACAAGATCTAACCTTGGAGACACTCCTTTTTGCTCTCTCTCTATTTATTGCCCTTTTTTGAAAATAAAAAGACAACCTACCTCCCTAACACAAGACCCACATCCCAAAGCACTAACACTAAGAGGGTGGTGGTTGCTTTCCGCCCTGCTTTCCTTCTCACACACACACAAAAGTACAACAACTACAAGTAAATACTATACAAAAAGACAGTTCCCTAGTCTAAGACAAGGAAACACAAAGAGAGAAATGGAGCGTGGCGGAATGGAGCATGAGCGCACATGAATATGCATGTGTGTATGGAGTGTGTGGGCGCACCTCCTACACTGGATGTTAGTGTGAACACCATGCATGTGACCTCAACACTTCATTCCTTCACCTACCTACATTTATGCATGAACGAACACGAGCATGACATGAATCATAATGAGAAAAGCATTGAAACCCGAGAGAGATTGGAACCCGTTATTGGAGATTCATTGTTCATTCATACATATATGCACTCATGTTTCATCTTGACGTACATGCATGCATTCCTACTTCCTACATATATATCACACTCATGCCATGTCATGCTTCGGCCATGAGTGCCTACCTTCATACCTTGCCAAACCTTCATACCTTGACCAAAAATCAGTGAAGCGTGAAATACCAAATTTACCCAATGGATGTGTGTAACCATGCAAGACAAGTATGAACATGACCATATTGACATTACAATAGTGCTGAAATTACGACATTGCGATTAATGTTGCCCGTGATCGGGATCGATCTTCAGCGGAAGCTCGATCTGGCATACAATTCAGCAATATACTTACCTGCCTCTGCTACCATGAACTATGATGACCCTGCACAAGATCTAACCTTGGAGAGACTCTTTTTTGCTCTCTCTCTATTTATTGCCCTTTTTTGAAAGTAAAAAGACAACCTACCTCCCTAACACAAGACCCACATCCCAAAGCACTAACACTAAGAGGGTGGTCGTTGCTTTCAGCCGTGCTTTCGATCTCAAACACACACAAACGTACAACAACTACAAGTAAATACTATACAAACAGCCGCTTCTCTAGTCTAAGACAAGGAAACACAAAGAGAGAAATGGAGCTTGGAGGAATGGAGGGTGAGCGCACATGAATATGCATGTGTGTATGGAGTGTGTGGGCGCACCTACTACACTACATGGTGGTGTGAACGCCATGCATGTGACCTCAACACTTCATTCCTTTACCTACCTACAATTATGCATGAACGAACACTTGCATGACATGAATCATAATGTGAAAAGCATTGAAACCCGAGAGAGATTGGAACCCATTATTCGAGATTCATTGTTCATTCATACATATATGCACTCATGTTTTATCTTGACCTACAAGCATGCATTCCTAATTCCTACATAGATATCAGACTCATGCCATGTCATGCTTTGGATATGAGTGCCTACCTTCATACCTTGCCAAACCTTGATTCCTTGACAAAAATTCAGTGAAGCGTGAAATACCAAATTTACCCAATGGATGTGTGCAAACATGCAAGACAAGTATGAACATGACCATATTGACATTACAATAGTGCTGAATTTTGGGAATCGCAAAATGCGGTATCCCCGGGCATCCTCTTGATTGAAAAATGGAGGATTAGAATAGAAAAGGTAAAATTTATCATAAATTTGTAACTTTTGAGATCGCTAAGGGACCAAACCTCGAAATTACGACATCGCGATTAAGGTCGCCCGCAATCGGGAATCATCTTCATCGGAAGCTCGATCTCGCATAGAATACAGCACTATACTTACCATGCCCTGTCCCCCGTACCGTGTCTCTGTGTTTTTGCCTACACTGTCTCCATTTTTGCACCAGCCATTGACAGGTTGGCCCTCACATGGCCCTTACACGCCCACATCACTGTCGTGTGAGTGGAAGGCCACTCCCTCCCTCCTCCTGGCCACCGGCCCGAATCCCTCCTGCTTCTCCCTCTTGGGGAAATGCCCCCGATTGGCACCCGCGCGGACAGTACCCCTTATCACACTGCCACTACCCCCGGGTGTGGAGAGCGGGGTGACCACTTCTGTGTTATCCACATGTTCAATTTTCCCACAGAAACGCAAACCCACTGTCCACGGCTCCTTTCTCCTCCTTGCTGCCCCACCAACTGACCGTGACCTGGGATGTGGGTGTTACGTTGTATGATGGGCTGGTCTCCTGAGGACTTTCGAGCAGTGACTTTCCACCTGTTTTACAAAAAAGAAAAAAGACAATTTACGGACCACCGCATGTCTGTTACACCATATACTGGGTATAAAAAACGAAATTGCTGACTATACATCTCGTAATAACTTTGATACCCTCTTAGGTGAGAGCTCGGAGGCGTTGGCCAAAGAGGCGTTCCAACGTACCGATGTCCGTTGGACAAGTCCATGCGCACTGCAGGTGTACTGAAGGGTTGGAGTCTGAAAGACTACCAGTCACAGTACCAATGTGTACTCAACTCCCTCAGTGATGGCCTAGAGGTGCGCCTGATATACGGCGACCGTTGGTTAACCAATATACGTACTATGAAGACCGTGTAGTTGTGCCTGAGGCACAACTGGATGGTTGCCTACAGTGGGCCCATCTTAGTTCAGGGCACAGAGGGTGCACCCGCTCTGTTGACCTTTTTAGGGGGCGTTTCTGCTCCTGACTACCCTTGGTTCAACTACGCGCTCGTATGCAGCCCATAGTGGACTGCTGCGGCTGTCACGCCAGCAAACAGAAGGACTCATGTGACCGGTGACTGGTCTCCAGTCTGCCGATCCCCTACTGTGCTACTCTCTGTTGTACTCGAATTCAATCCACCCTCTCCCTAAGTTGGCTGGTTATGACATTTGTCTGGCTGTCACCTGTCGCCTGACCTGTTTCACCTGTGCGTTTGAATGCAAGCAAAAGAATCACAGGGGAACACACTATAACGTTTTTGGTGGAACAATGGTTCTAACACTATGGGGCACCTAAGCAGGTGCACTGTGACGAAGATGTACGAATCCGGAGTGACACCTGATTGTACAAGCGAGTACTGGACACCCCGACCGTCCATGTACCCACAATTATGTTCTACACTCACACCTCTAATCCTCTATGCGAGAGACAGAACCGTGTGGTGGAGCAGAACCCGAGGATTGTCATTAAACAAGAGTGTACCAAAGATTGGGTACGCCTGTTACCCTCGGCTGTCATAACCATGAACTCTCAGGAGAGTTCCTCGACTGGCTATACCCTCCACGAGCTGTTCCAAGGGGGGCGTCCTGCGTGGTTCTTCAAACCCCCTTTTCTAAAGAACTACAAGAGCCCGGTAGGGGACTGGCTGGAGCCCAGGCACGACTTGGCTAACCTGGCTAGAGCTTACCTGGAACACGTTCGAGAACGCGAGTTAACTAGGCGTAACCGCACGTGATGTCCTGCCAGTTTCAAGGTAGGAGACCTGGTGCTGGTACACCACTGGCGATTGCCGACATGGCCCCGCAACTGTTTGCAGGACCCTTTCTTTGGGCCTTACCGTATTATAAAGATAGATGGATCCAGCATCCATGTGAGGTACAGTGCCCGCCAAGGTGGAGAGCTGCTATATGCGCCTAAACAACTGAGACATTACCACTCTCCTGATGGACTGTCCTGGGGTGAGTGGCGTCTGTCTGACAGAGAGGTGGAGCGTATGGACCTGCAGACCGCTGCCAACCCTGAGGAAGCAGACGAACTCGAAGAAATTACTGCAAATGAGATGGCAGTCGATGGCCACTACGTGGTTGCAGGTATTGCACCCCACAAGTATACACCGGGCTGGTAATTCCTTACCCGGTGTCCTTACAGCTGTGGGCTATCTGAGGCAACGTGGAAGCCCATGTCAGCCTTTATACAGGCGGATGGGAGTATCCATCCCATCTTTCGTTTGTACCTGGTTGAGAACAAGGAGGGACAGCTACTAACCCGTGCTGAGACCTTGTCCCACCGTAACAAGAAAAACTAATCTCCTTGTACCTATCTTTTTCTTGTTCCTAACGGAACTGAGGAGGTCGCAAGCTTCAGGAGGCATTGGTATACCCCAGACAGCCCCTCCTTCCATTGAGAGTCTCCTTTGGGCCATTCCTGCAGGAATATCGGCTCCCCCCGGAGTTACACTCCCCCCTCACTGAGGAAAGCAACACTTGGGGTCATCGGAATACCACCAGGCCGCTCATCCTGTTTGCAGCCCAAAGGTCGGTGGGTCCTATTGTCAGGCCTCCCACCGTGCCATCATCCTGCACAGTGTACTACCAAGAACGCGCCCACGCGCTGGACTAGGTACCCGTGGGGTCGGATCAGTCCGGGGTGCCCCCCTCCATACGACCACCCTAACTGCAGATCACCTGAACAGGCCGGCTTATATGAACAGATTCCCTCCCTTCGGAACATTTGAGGCCCTTTACTCGCAACCCCCTCTGTTCTCCAACCTCCCAAGGGCGGTGAGCACTCTTGTGCTGACAGCTAGGCCTGCTCAGTGTGTGCCAGGACAGGCTCAGAATCCGTGTAGAGCTCCAGTTTCGGTGAATGTACTAACTCCCACGATCCATCAGGTTTGGCGCTCCAAACACCTACACATCTGCTGCTTTTGGAGCCCTGCTCCTGCCCTGGTTGTGCCCTGCAATCCCATGCCTGTGGTTACCTGCGTGAGCTAGAAGACCACTTATCAGGTTTGCAGCCGTTGATGTTGACCACGTGTTGCCTCAGATAAGCCCCAATATGATGACGTTGGGGAGCCAACGGGGAGCGGTGGCTACCTGCACCAGGGGGGAATAGCAAGCAAGGTGTTGAAAGCAAGGTGTGCCCACCCTCCTTGGGGACGAGTGTGCCCACAGTTAGGAATCCCCAACTGGTCCAGCCCCTTGGGGTTATACCCCTCTTGGCGGAGTTAACATAACCCTAAGTGCGCTACATATGTTTGTGTGTGTCTCACTTCTCTACCCAGCGTGGCTGCCTTCATCGGCCTTCACTGATGTTGGACCGAAGGTCTTAGTCAGCTACCGGTACCACTCCTATGGCGCCCAATTTCTATGCTGGCGCCTAACCTTTGGGGAAACGGCAAAGGCCCTACCTACTAGAGGGGAGGGGTGGCCAATTGTGCTAGGGGAATACAAAATTCTCATTTTTCTGAAGGCTAAAAGCTAACACACTTTCCTGCCCACGAGGAAGAGCATGCGGAGCAGGAGACACTACTACACTACACACACTATTGTCAGCACCAGCCTTCGAAGGTATGGTGAGCACAACCGCACTCAGCCACTACCAGGCCTGCTGAGCCTAACATCTACACCCCCTACTGGATGGCGCTGTCGAACAGTTCTCTGGCCGTACTGGCCCCCCTTTGAAAGGACAAGTGAACACAGCGCCACTAGGCTGCCGTGGTCTAAAGAAGGTCCCTACCAGGACCGGCCCCTGCTGTGCCCCTTCCGCCTGTAACCCCTGCCGATTTGCTCCTGATCAACGATTGCATTTATCAAAATCCAGGGTTCCAAATCCAAAAATATAGAAAATAAAATCCTCCTTCAACCCTGAATAGCAACCAGATCCCACAAATACAGCAATAACCCGATTCACAATCCAATCCACACTGCAGGCTTCCGTTCAGCACACCGGTCGTCTCACGGTGGCGGGCATGTACAAGAATTGCACCAAGGAAGAAAGCCCTGAAATTGGCATATGAACACCAATAAGGCAAAGTTGGGGAAATATGGAAGCGTACACATTCACAGCCATAGACCCCTCATTCTCTGGACTCAAGACCTTCCCTTGACTCACCAACATGATGCCCTGAACCCAATCAAATAAGATGGCCAAATGCCCTGTGTCACAAGTCACTACATAAACCCAAAAAATGTGTTCACTCTCAAGCCTTTATATCCTAGCCCAATAGGGGAGGTGGCGTGTCATGGCCTAGAGTGGCGGTCGGGACCATGCCCTACCCTGACATAACCTTGGCTGGACTTGGAGTCAAATGGGCTTGGAGAACTGCCCCCTGATGATGACCTCACAACATGGCAAAATCACGCAAATCACACCATTATGCCCAAAAGTCAATTATATACTCAAAAATGCATACGGCAAATATCCAAATGCTCCATGCATGTGTCAAACCGGAAGGTAATCTACAAGGGTGATACAGACCAAGCGTCCATGCCCAAGAATATCCCATCATTGGCTCCGAAACCCCTCCAGTTATGTACATGACATGCTTCACAAGTCAGCTCATGAGTTTGAGACCTACTTTTGTGAGGCCTCGTGTGCCAAGCCAAAGTGACCACGTGATCCCGCATATGGTGAGGTACAACACCGAAGCATATGCTAACATATAAGCAACATACCGTAGTTCACAGATCTCTAGACACTTTACTGTTAGCCGACCAGTTGAGCACATAAAATACAAAAATGAGCATAAAATGAGGTCAAAAACATGCAAATATGTCCAAATATAAAGTTGTCATGATAGTATATCTCTATGCTCACCCATGATATCCGCGCATGGTTCAATATACAAATGATTGGAACTATTTGCCAACAATTCCCCCACTTGGATCCCCAATCAGGCGCATGGAGATACCTTCCCCACTCGTATCTACATGCGCCATGAAAATGGGAGTGCACTCATGGATCTCCTTGCCAAACATACCATGAGCAATACATATGCGCTAGACTTAGTCTAGCGCTTTGAATTCCACAATTGGGACATGGGCAAGGCCCTTGTCACATGTGGCTCCCCATCTCTTCGGCCACACGAAGATATATAACATGGGCGTGAGCATATCGAAGCACATACCATGCATATAACACATACCCTCAAAAGTGGCTCCCACCATGGTATGCCATGCCCCTCCATGGACATAACTTCACGTTAAAAATACGTGGGAACCCAATGAAAGTATCTATGCAACCCCAACACTCATGCGGTACACTCGAGAGTCGCAAAAAAATATTCGGTTGCACGGTCCAAGAGTTATATATCACTTTCTACCCTCTTGACCATTATCCCTTGCTATACCAGGCATGTGTACACACCAAAGGCGTTTGATGCTTTCCAAATTTGGTTGAGACTGAGGCGCTTGCAACCCAACCTTTCTTATTCTCTCTCCTCACACTCGCGCGTAGATATGGCCCTTCAAAGTGGTCCCACGATTCACTTTTGTTTCCCTTATATCTCCAAGTCAAATGGGTGGCAAGTATAAGGGAAACCTGATTCGGGCATAGGGAAAAGAGTATGACCACTCGAAGAAAACCAAATCAAGTGCGGCGATGTCGAAGTCGAAAATCCGATTTCGACATCGCGAAAAATTCAGATTAAAATTTCGAGTGCATATTTAGAAAATTGCGGAAGCAACAAACCCTTTACTGATGAAATCTGACCCTTCATCGGGGTTTCCGCTAAAATATCTGGAAATAACAGTTAACCAATCGGTTACTGCAAAATCGCGAGCCAACTGACAGTCGCCAATACATTGACTGTCAGAACGGAAGGCGGAAAAATTACAGAAACATTATGATAAAAAAACCCCGTTGCTTCCTGATATTCTGATATATAAATCTCCGCTGGCGGCGCCTCCGTACTGGTTGTGGCCGCTCATAGCCGGAATGGCCAAACCTATCACACTATCACATCGGGTTAGGTCAGGTGGATGGGAGAGTATGATATCAGCCAATGGCGCTTGCCGGCACATAGATACACACCCCAAGTGACCCCAAGATGGCCACGGGGGTCCGAACTGGCTTCACCCCTCTTCTCAGAGCGTTGTTACCGCTCGGAAGTCATTGAAGAGAGGACGGGAGGGCCCCAATGGGCTCCAACCCCCCCCCCATGTCCCAAGGACACATGGAGGCCCCACACACGTCGTAGGCGTCCCCCATGCCCCAAGGGAGGGGTGAGGACACTGATAATCAGTGCCTTACGCCATATCCGGTCTCCTCTTGATCTACAACATGGACCAAGGGGATCAAAGATAGAGAAACGTCGTCGGTCGACCTGAATAAGTATACCACAATGAAATATATATGTGGAGATCGAGTGAAGGGGGTATATGGCCAAGCACCCCAAGCACAGAAACAAACAAAATGCCAAGGGGGATCCATTACGGTGCCACAGCAGCAACCAAATGGACCAACACGTCCTTGACATCGAAAGAAATATTTTTTTCTTCAGATAGTCCATCCAGACCGTGGTATACCTCGGCACGAAACTGCTCGGAGGCTCCCACGAATCCCTGGATCCGGTGAATCTCTTCCAACGGACTTTATAAAGCCTCCCCCCAGGCGTCCCCGGGTCCGGCCTGTCGGCCAGGATCTTTTCGGCGGTGAAGTCGTCGTCCTCACCCTCGTCGTCCGAGTCCACATCGCCGGCCGTGATCTCGAAGGTGACGGGACGTCCGCTGGGGTCTGGTGCTCGGGGACGAAGCTGGGTATGGTCGCGGTCCAGGATCTTGTTATCCCCCACACGAACCGCATACACATCCTGCCCGACCTTCCCCACGATGACCCCCGGCACATACCAAGATGCCTGCCGATGCCTGGACAGGACATCCTTGTGGTGCCGCTCCACCCACACTGTGTCTTGGAGAGAATACTTCTGGACCTTTCCCTGCTTGAAGTACTTGGCCCTCTTGTCATGCTCGTCCTGAAGTGCCTTGCACACCTTGGCCGCCGTGTCGTCCGCCTCAGCCATCATAGCGTTCGCATCCCGGGCCACTTTGCCATGGTTCAACCACGGGAGAGTGCGTGACACTCGATCCCGTAGGAACAGGATACGATGCGGCAACAGTCCAGTGGGTCCCGGAAGGTCGTGATACGCTTGGAGTACTCTCCACAGCGAATTATACCAATTCCGGCCCGGTTCGTCGATGTGCAGCTTGCGGAACTTTTCGAACATCTGCCGCCCGGCCACCTCAGCTCGGCCATTCGACCGGCTGTGGTATGCCACGGTCTTGGCTTGCCGAATACCCATATGCTTGCACATCGTCTTGAACCACGTCCCCACGAATTGACTGCCCCGATCGCTGCAGATGACAGCTGGGACATCAAAAATCGTCAGCCAATGCCTGATCATGGCATTAGCGACGGTCTTGGCCTGCAGCCCCACTCCATGCTTGTCCTTCTTGTCCTTCTTCTTGGACTTCTTGCCCGGGACTGCCACGATATACCCGCTGTGCCTGTCCACCGCCAGGATGACAAAGTCGTAGGTCTCTCCTTCCACGGTGACCTCAGGCATGGCGAATACATCCATGGCCACGGACAGCATAGGGGCTTCCGGTATAGCCGTATACACCGGGTTGCCCGCTGTGGATTGGTTGGCGCTCTTCGTGGCCCGACACACGGCGCAGTCGCTGGAGTACTTGTCCAGGATGGCGTAGTACCCCGGTGGGAACTTGAAGCGCCACTCCAGGTCCTGCTGCATCTTGTCCCGACCAGGATGCATGAGCTGGGCGTTGTGCCAATGGTCAATGAGCTCCTCCACTCGGTTCTCGGGCACCAGCAGCTTGTCCTTGAGGAACAACTTGTCTCCATCCTCGGTCAAGCCCTCGGGCCATTCGTCGTCTGACAGGGCGCTCACGGCATTCCAGTACTTGCTCCAGTGCTCGGATGCCGCGTAGTCATCCGACTGGTCCTCTGTGAGCACCGACCTGACTAGCTCTACAGGGGCCACCATCCATTGCTCCAGGGCTTCCTCTCGAATAGCTTGGACGCGGGCGCCCCGGAACTTGGCCAGGTCCGTGCTGTTTGCCATCACCACAAAGCATTTGACCTCTTCTTGCTCCATGGCCTTCTCCATCTCGATGATGCGCTTGGCCTCCTCAGTCTCCTCGGCGTCCCAATGGCTGGATATGTCCATCCAAGCCTTGCCCGCGGGGTAGGCCCATCGACTGAGGCAATCTGCCACAGTGCTGTCCTTCCCCGGGACATACAGGACGCTGAGGTCGAACTTGGCGAACGTCTCATGCCATCGGGCCCTCTTTGCCGCCGGTCCCGAGGGGGTGTCGACGTGCTCCTTGTGCCAGCTCTGCAAGGACTGATGGTCCGTACAAACCACCACCGGTTGCAATCCGATGTGGCCAGACCACTTCCTGAGCGCACAAACAATGGCGTACGTCTCCTTCTCCCTCGCGGTCCAGGTGCGGCGTTGGCCCTCGGCCAGGATCCGACTCCAAAACGCCACGGGTACGTGTGACCCGTCGTCTCGGATCTGCTCGAGGACTACCCCTACAGCATAGTCCGAGGCGTCCGTCCGTAGCACGAATCCCTTGTCCGGGTCCACCAAGAATAGTCCCAGCTGCCCCAGGAGTCGCTCCTTCAGGCGGCTGAACGCATCTTCGGCGTCAGGGGTACAGGCAAGCTTCTTCTTGCTCCCCTTCCGGCCATCGAACTTCCCCACCTGCAGCATCTTGTGCAGCGGCCCCGAGAGTTCTGCATACATCCGGACATAGCCCGAATAGTAATTGCAGAACCCCATGAAGCACCGGAGTTCGCTGATGGTCTGGGGCTTCTCCCAGTGGTGCAGGGACGCCAGCTTCCCAGGCATGGGACGGCGTTGCCCGTGACCAACCACGTGACCCGCGAACTCCACTTCCTTCACGAAGAGTGAGGCCTTGGTGGGCTTGCACACCATGTTGTGCTTGTCCAACTCGCTGAGCACTCGGCGCAGATCCTTCTCATGCGCGTCGATGAGCTCGTCCTCAGTCATGTTCTCCGTCCCGGACCCGATGATGATGTTATCCACCAAGGGATTGGCACATTCCCGGACAGGACCGAGTAGGTCCTCCATCATGCGCTTGAAAGCGGCGTTGCCATTCTTGGCGCCCAAAGGCACCACTTTCCACTGCATGGGCCCCAGCGGCGTCGACATCGCTGTGCAGGGCCTGGAGTCCGGGTGTAGCAGCATCTGGTGATAACCGTGTTTCAGGTCCAACACCGTGAAGATCTGCCTTTTCTGTTGTTTTTGGACCATGGAGTCGATCAGGGGAAGCGAGTACGAGTCGTGCTCGGTTTGCTCGTTCAAACCCCTTTAATCCACCACCAACCTCCATTCGCCCTTCTCCTTCTTGGGCACGATGAAGGCTGGGCTGGCCCACTCACTGTCGGAGGGTTCGATCCATCCTCCCTCAATGAACTCGGCCAACAACTTCTTCATGGCCTCGGCCCGATCGCCCTGAAGTTGGTACTCCCGATGACGATAGATCTTCGGGTTTGGCTTCAGCTTGATCTTCGCTGTACCAAACTCCCCACGATGTGGAGGGTTCTTGTTGGCGACGCCACTGAATAGCCGCGGATAGGCATTGATCAGCCTCTCCTTCAGCTCGGCGACCTTCGGGTTCTCCTGGGCCTCTTCAGCCGCTTGCTTCGGTATAGATACAACTGACCGCACTGCGGTATAGGCCTCTTCTGGGTCCGATTCCGACTTCTCCTCGTCCGATATGCCGTCTTCATCGTCGTGGGGAGCTCCTCCCACCGATAATCTTCGGAAGTTTGCGGCCTCAGGCTGGTGACTGTCGCTATCGGCACCCATTCTTGGAAAATCCCATGTTGGTGGGTCCGACCCAACCGGACCATCGTATTGGTCCGCGATATGATCCATGACCCTCGCCACGAGCTCGTCCTTCTGTTACTTGCCGGTGACCAACATCTTTTCATCCCACCAATGCGGAGATGTGACCATGGCCCGCCTCTTTTTGGCTGCCACACGGTCGTGCATCCCCATTCGCATGTAGTTGACGACGTCGTCGATCTCGGATTGGGACAGGATGTCAATGCCATCCACTGGCTGATCCGTCCCCTCCTTGGGCTCAAACATGACCTTCATGGGCACCGCCTCCACCCTACGGATGAATGCTTCATCACCTGTGGGCTGGGGATGCGCCCCATCCACCAGGAAAGCTTTGGTACCCCACGCTTGACCCAGGGGAGGGCATTGATACACCCTTGGCGTCGATGAACAACTCCTCCTCTGGCCCGGATGACATCTCGTTCAGGGTGATGGAGTCCAGCGTCGACTTGAGACCCTCCAGCGGACATGGGGTGGATCCTATGCCGGTTATAACCAGGATCCCCTTCGCCCTATCCGCGACGATCTTCTCCACCGTACGTCTGGCATTGTCCAGGGAGCCATGCCAATACATGGACCCCCACGCCTTCAAACCCCAATGCCTGTGCCAGGCTGAGTCTCCTCGATGCCAATGCCTCCTACACTTCCGCAAAAGTGGGGCATCCCGGGAGGCTAAGACGTCCGTCTCGGGCGTTTCGGCTCCCAGCGTCTGGATCATCTTGTCATACACCTGTGGCGCCATTCCATACTCCGTGAGCTGAACTCCGCGGTCTCCTCTGGACTTGGCACCCACAGCTTGCACCGCTCGGACGATCCGATCCTCTTCCTCAGCATTCCATTGGGATGATCCGCATGCATAATCCGTGGACAGCCATGTGAGGCATTCATCATCCTCCCGGACCAGCGTTGCACGATGGGGAAGGGCTCCAATGGCGTTGGCCACCATGAAGTCATACCCCATGATCATATCCCAATCAGTAATGTCGGCCACATAGAAGTTCCCGGATAGAGTGCTTCTCTTCGCCTGATCAGGGCGGTTCAAGCGCTCATGCTCTCAGAATTCCATACTGATAGTGGCCTCATGGGTACCACCACCCATGATCTCTCCATTGGCCACCTTCAAAGGCACCGGTCTACGGCTGGGCTGCAGGGATTCCTCCTTGAACAACCCTCTCCGGACCAGGCTCACCTGGGCACCCGTATCCACCAACACATCCACCACCTTCTCCTCTCGTCCGCACCGTACTCGCATTTCAAGTGCAACTGCCGCTCATCACCATGCGGTGTATGGACGACTCTCACGGCATGCAACTCTAGCACGTCCGGGTGCATCAGGACTTCAAGCGTATGGTCACGGATGGTGTAGATCTTGGGCTGGTCCTGCCCGTCCACGGGGCTCTCTGTGGTCGCTCCTTCCTTCTTGCCATGTCCCGTACCCACATGTACTTCCCTTGGCAGGGCCCTCCAGGGGTTGGGAGTGGCAAAACTCAGTGGTTTTGGCTCTTCTGGAGCCTTCTTCGGCACCTGATGTGCCTTCGCTTTCTCTGGGATTCCACTGATTTTCGGAGGAGAGACCTCCGAGGTCCCACTCCCGTGGGGGCTCCTCTAGACTTGACTTCCCGCAGCCCCTTCCGGCTGCGATCCGCCAGGACTTTGTCCACCACGCTGCTGGGCTTTGAGTTCCTCCAACGTCCTCAACATGTCCTCAGCAACTTCCTCGATCGACCTCACTCTTCGGTCTTGGCCAGGTCCACCACCATAGCCTCTTCCTCCGCCTCTTCCTTGGCCTTTGCCTTGGCCTTTTCCCCCGTCTCCGCCCTTCGCCTTCCAATCGGAAATCCGCTGCTCCTTGGGCTTCTTCTCGGGGTGGGCGGCGAAGTAGGCCTTCTTGTCCGCCTCATACACCTTGCACTGACGATGGTCGTGTGCATGGTTGTCTCCCTTACCATAACAGACCCAGCACCCGTCGTGCTGAGACCTGTACTCTTGGAACGAGAGCCGTGGGTTCCCGATCCTCCTTGGCTCTCTGCTCCTCTTGGGTCCCACCTGGCACCATCTGGACCGATCCTGCCCATGGTTCCTCGCGTTGTGTGCCACAAACGCGAAGAAATGGGCCTCCTCGTGATCCTCCCGGGACCCAGTCCAGTGGTCTTGGCCACTTCCACTACCATCCTCCGCGGAGTTGGCCGTGTCCTCCCGGATCTCCCGATGATGGCGGTCTTCTCGGTGTCCTCGTTGTCCATGACCATGTCGATCCTGAACGTGGGCCTCGTTCTTCGCATTGAGCTTCAACTCCACCGTGATGTACTTCACGATCTCGTCCAGGCTCATGCGGGCGAGGATGACTTGCATCCTCAGCTGCTCTCCACGCCTCCACTCCACGTTGTTGAGGCGCAGCAACCTTTGCCCCATGGCGTCTCCAAATACCTCCACGTACACGGCGTTCTTCAGTCCCAACATCCGGTTGGGCTCGCCCAGGTTCCTCCTGAAGAACTCCATGATACCCGCATGGGTATCCTCTGCCGCCATGATCCTCACCGCCACCCGCTTCTTGGCGCGCTTCTTCTCCTCGTCCTCCACTCGCCTCTTCAAGTGGCCGGGGGGGACGTCCTTCAGGAGGTGGCGCATCTCGCTGGCCTCGTTCCACTCCTCCACCAGCTTGAGGCATCTGCGGTACTTCCGCAGATACCGGTTCCACTCCCGGACCCGCAACTAACCGCGGTCCAGCGGCAGTGGGATGGACCACAGGTCCTCCAGCTTCTGGTTCGGAGCGTCCACCCATCCTCCAACCACTGGAGGCAGGCCTGCTCCGTACGGATCAGTCCTTCCCGGAATTGATCCCGCAGCTCCTCCTTCAGGTCCTGCGCCAGCCGGTGTGGGAATGTCCGGCATACCCACTTGTCCCGTTGCGCTCCCCGCATCTCGCCGACGACCTCCTCGGCGAAGTCCTCCCAGTCCAGATGAAGTCATCCAGGTTGGACGGGTTCCCATCGTAATAGGGGATTTTGATTCCCCTGAGGTCGTCAATCCTGATGGCGTCTCCGACGTCCCCAGCCACTACTCAACCGAGACGGATACCACCTGTGGCCGGGGGGTGTGAGTACACTCCCCGTACATCCCTCTCCTCCATGGAGTGCGGTCCAGTTGGGCCTGAACCCATAGGGTTTGGAATGCGGGAAGGACTTACTCCATCGGCTGTCCATATCCCCGGAGTGGGGTCCTTCGCCCACAGATTTCCGCCTGGGTGGCCTCGACCATGTCTGTCGGCGCTTCCCATGGTTCGCCCCTGCATGGTCTGGCTCTGGATCTCCTCTTCCGCATAAACTGCATGGGTATTCGTAATTGGCGGTAGATCCTGGGCGGCTTGGGACATCTGTACCGTTAGGCTCCTCGGGTCCGTGGTAACGTGCCCTTCCCGCATGGACCCAGCCGGTGCCGTGTGATCCCCGAGCATTGTGGATTCGCTGAACATGGGAACAAACGGCAGCGCACCCGGGTCAACACGCGGAGGCGCGTAGAGTGCCTCTCCAGGGCCGCCCATGGGTTTATCCATGGCGCTCCTGAGGGTCTCAACCCGCTCCACCAGCTCTGCCGCGGCCGGCTTTGCCGGGAGCTCCGGACCCGAGGCGAGGGGCTGTAGCTCCTCTAGCCTTTTCAGGGGTCCCGACATGTCCTCCACCAGGTGGAGGAGGCTGTCCACCACTCGCTGCTGCTTCTCCGGGGCCAACTCCAGATTCTCCCGGTACCGGTCCCGTTCCACTCGCAGCTCCTTCATGTCTTTCTCCGCGGCCGACTGGTCATCCAGGATCCCGGCGACGTCCTCCTCTAGGCCGTCCTTCGCGTTGTCCAGGCGGTCGAGTCGATGCACGATAGCGTCCATCCCCATCTTTGGGTACTTGCCCATGAGGAAGGACACGTGCTCGCAGTGGCACTCAGCGTGCCTTCCGCCTGATCCATCGCATTCCGCGGTTCCCGGCGCCTCAGACTCATCGCCCATGGGCGTATCGCCTATGGCGTCCGTCTCTGGTCCCGTGTGCCGGGGCACAGGTGCCGTCCGGGCCCTGGCTGGCCTCTCCAAGCCCTCGGGGACGTGCTTCAGGGCGGGCTCGGAGGCCGTGTTCGCCCTTGTGGGCGGTCTGGCCGTCTCCTCCGACTCCGAAGTTTTCTCGTAGGCTGTCTGATAGCCCTCGGAGTGCTCGGAGTCCCACAGCCTGACCGGGCTGGGGTCCGTATCCATAGCCCCGGCGTCCTCTGCCGCGGGCTTGGGTGACCCACGCTTCGGGTAGCGCCGGGCCCGTCCTCCACTGCTGCCTGAATGGCAGGCCTCATCAGAGTCCTCCGCGGCGGAGCGGGGGTTGCATGCCTTTCGGCAGCAACGCTCACACATGGAGACCAGGTCCTCCATGTCACGTCCTCCTCTTCCCGAATGTCGTACTTCTCTTCGAGCTTCAACTTCCGGGGTTCGCGATGCTCTTGAACGTCTCAGTTCTTCTATGGCTCCAATCTCCGGCGTGGTCTCCACGGAGTCCACAATACGCACCCGGGGCGTACTTGGGCAGGGCTCATAAGGGACCAAGTCCCCGGGTCGGCGGTAGGTAGTGGCAGCAGGTACGCCTCTGCTACCATAAAGAAGGTTCCTACCACGACCGGCCTCTGCTGTGCCCCTTCCGCCTGTAACCCCTGCCGGTTTGCTCCTGATCGACGATTGCATTTATCAAAATCCAGGGTTCCAAATCAAAAAATATAGAAAATAAAATCCTCCTTCAACCCTGAATAGCAACCAGATCCCACAAATACAGCAATAACCCGATTCACAATCCAATCCACACTGCGGGCTTCCGTTCAGCACACCGGTCGTCTCACGGTGGCGGGCATGTACAAGAATTGCACCAAGAAAGAAAGCCCCGAAATTGGCATATGAACACCAATAAGGCAAAGTTGGGGAAATATGGAGACGTACACATTCACAGCCATAGACCCCTCATTCTCTGGACTCAAGATCTTCCCTTGACTCACCAACATGATGCCCTGAACCCAATCAAATAAGATGGCTAAATGCCCTGTGTCACAAGTCACTACATAAACCCCAAAACTGTGTTCACTCCCAAGCCTATATATCATAGCCCAATAGGGGAGGTGGCGTGTCATGGCCTAGAGTGGCGGTCGGGACCATGCCCTACCCTGACAGAACCTTGGTTGGACTTGGTGTCGAATGGGCTTGGAGAAATGCCCCATGAGGATGACCTCACAACATGGCAAAATCAGGCAAATCACACCATTATGCCCAAAAGTCAATTATATACTCAAAAATGCATACGGCAAATATCCAAATGCTCCATGCATGTGTCAAACCGGAGAGTAATCCACAAGGGTGATATAGACCAAGCGTCCATGCCCAAGAATATCCCATCATTGGCTCCGAAACCCCTCCGGTTATGTACATGACATGCTTCACAAGTCAGCTCATGAGTTTGAGACCTAATTTTGTGAGGCCTCGTGTGCCAAGCCAAAGTGACCACGTGTTCTGGCAAATGGTGAGGTACAACACCGAAGCATATGCCAACATATAAGCAACATACCATAGTTCACAGATCTCTGGACACTTTACTGTTAGCCGACCAGTTGAGCACATAAAATACAAAAATGAGCATAAACTGAGGTCAAAAACATGCAAATATGTCCAAATATAAAGTTGTCATGATAGTATATCTCTATGCTCACCCATGATATCCGCGCATGGTTCAATATACAAATGATTGGAACCATTTGCGAACAATTCCCCCACTTGGATCCCCAATCAGGCGCATGGAGATACCTTCGCCACTTGTAGCTACATGCCCCAAGAAAATGGGAGTGCACTCATGGATCTCCTTGCCAAACATACCATGAGCAATACATATGCGGTAGACTTAGTCTAGCGCTTTGAATTCCACAATTAAGACATGGGCAAAGCCCTTGTCACGTGTGGCTCCCCATCTCTTCGGCCACACGAAGATATATAACATGGGCGTGACCATATCGAAGCACACACCATGCATATAACACATACCCTCAAAAGTGGCACCAGACGGGCATGCCGACCAACATGAACACGCGCCTGTGGAACCACCTGCAGCTTCTCCTCCCATCCGCACACCACGCCACACTCACCAACCACACGTGCCCAGAGGAAGGGCCTCTAGCGGTCCTCTGCGGGGACCTCCACCATCACCCCAAGGGCACCATCCACACCATAGACCTTGTCGGGGCCTCCATCACCGTAGTATACGTCACCCTCCCCCAAATGCTGGTCCTGCACCACAGCGGGGCACACCACACCCCCTTTCTACAACTTCCTGAATGGCCTCAATACCGCCTCTTCCACCTGTACCTCACGCAGACGGCACGAGCAGCGGAACACACTCTGCCGCGAAGCAGAGACATGCAAACAGCCTACCGAGAGTTCACAAAGCAACACCCCCGACCCATTTCAGTGACACCGCCCTACGCACCCGCCGGCTCGAAACACGAACCTGTCCCCCCGGTGACGGGCCCAGTCCCACCACTAACCCTACTACTGGCCCCAATTGAGGCCAAACCCACGCAGACCACTGTCATCCACCACGGGGCAAAATGGCGCATACCGAAACACCACATGACCGCCCGAGACCTACCACAGGTCCCTCATGACTCCCAGAGCATGCCACGCACATGTTGGGCCTGTGACCCCGAGGCACCAACCACACCATGGCCCGTACTACACCTCATAGCACGCGACCACACCCACCCCACAACCCACCTACCACCACAGGCCTACGCATGGGTAGCCCCATGGTTCCACCGCACCGACACTAACCCCACGGTAGCATGGAACCCCGACCACGCGCCCAAATGGCTCTTCACCACTACACCCACATGGCCCCGCCCCGACCCGGCAGGGGTCACCATCTGTTACAAGCATGTACAAGCCAGGCAGACCGGGCAAGCACGAGCACCCCTACTATCCGCTCCACCACTCCTGCCAGACACCGGAGCACCGAACACAAACCCTCACATGCCACAACCTAAACCCAGACACAGCCTACATCCTCCACTACATCTACTCCTACCTCACACAAGGACAGCCAGAGCAGGGACTCATAGCCCTGTCCCCCCAAGCGAAACACATCATCTCAAAAGGAATAGGGGTGTACGCCACCCCCATCCTGCAGCCCAGAACCCCAGTAGCCCACCTCGCCACGGGCCTCGCCATATACGCCTACCTGCCCATCAACCCATGCCGCCTCCCACAACCATCACCGGCGGACCGGCTCTTCTTCACCGACGCCTCAGGCAAATCCGCCCTCACGCCCATCACCGGGGGGGCCACCCTGCAGCTAACCCACACCGGAGGACACTACCACATGAACCACCACACGGGCCACACCACCTATGGGGCTTCCTTCCACGGGCAGCTAGGGGCCATGGCCGACGCCATCGCCGAGATCGCTGCCCACCTACCCGCCCACCTCCCGCACATCGTCCGTGTCTGGTTTGTGGTAGACGCCACTGTCGACACACACCTGCTCCTCCGCATAGTAAGGCAACCACTTCTCAAAGCCACCGCGAAGAGCCTCGGCACCCAGGCACTGCTGCTCTGGAAAGCCCTTCGCAGCCTTCCCCCCTACGTCCAACTCCACATCGTGAAACAAGAGTCCCACAGACACCAATACGAAAATGGTAAGGTCGACAACCAGGCAGTACACCAGCGCACAACGCACCCACCAGCCCTCCAGATCCCTGACCTCGGCCGAAACCACACACACCTCCAATACATACCCCCCGGACCCGAGCCCCATCAGACTCCGGACTGGGTACCAGAGGACGCCCCCTATTCCTCCCAGGAGAGAGCATACCACTACCCCAACCCCATCCAACATCTCGCCCGCGTGCTCGGCGACGCAGACGGCCGGGCGCACATCCAGGAGCTCCAGGACAGACTGCAAATCCCCCTCTACCACTCAGCGCTGCGCCCAGCAAACGTCCCAGCCCACCTCCAAAAATGACGCATCCAGCTCCTCAGGGAGCAACTACCATTCCTCACCAGGGTCGCCAGATGGCTCGCCCGCAAACACATCCACGTCCCCAAAGAACACACCTGTTGCCCGTGCGACCACACCACCCCGGAGGACTGGGAACACTTCAAGAAATGCGCCCTCCATACAGGCAGGGACACGCTAGTGGGCTGGTCCCCGGCAGAAACCCTACGACAACACGAAGGATGGCCAACCCACAGCCACGCACACCAAGCCACCGAACACCTCTTCCGGGATTCCCTGGTAAAAGAAGCCACCATGAGGGGGGCGGTGACACAGGCCCTGCACCGACACCTAACCAAACACACAGAAAGCCCCATGGAGGCAGCAGCGCACCTCCAGCTAGAGGCAGTCCGCAGAGCAGCGGCCCAAATGGTACACCGCCAACACCTCCTGTTAACACACGCGGAGCAACTCACCGACCCCACCGCCAGGGAACACATGCAGAGTCTCATCCATTACCATGCCGTGCATGACCCAGACGTCCACTAACCCACTCCTCGCCCCGCACGCGCCCCCCATCTCCATCCGCAGGCCTCCTAGACACGGACACAGCGCCCCGAGGCCCATCTCTCACTCAAGAAGCCACCTGGCACCGCCCAGCCCGGCCGAGCCCAACCAAGGCCAACCATACGTCGACGTAGACGCGCAAGACCCCGGCAACCCATCCAGCCCATCCCCCCCGGACCCGGGGCACCACTCCCTCACACCGGCCACCATCCGCGACCCCGACCTCCTCCGAGCAACCCTCCAAGGTAGGGCCCCGACCACCCCCCTGGGCTGGTACCGCCTACAAGAGGACTGGACCAAGCTCACCGTCAAAGCCCTCAGGGACCTGACCACCCCAGGCAACGGCCTCCACGAGACCATCGTAGACCTTGTACTCTGGCGAGCCCGCAAACACACCCAGGGCCAAAACGTCTGGATCCCCCCCATCGAGTGGGGCCAGGCCCTGACACATGACAGCGACATCAACGTCACGCGTCGAGGGACCGTACGCCTACGACGGGCCCCAGCGGAGAAGGACCACCCAGCATGCAGGATTAAAAATTGATGATGATTGCGACGTGTGCGCGTGTGACTCCGGGCGCTTGACTGACGAGATCAGACCACAGACAGTGCCGTCTATCTCATTTCGACTGGACTTTCCTTTTTTCAGTCCATTTTACGTCTTTTTAAAGAATTCTCGATATTCTGACGCATCAGTCGCTTATCGCCGTGTTCCTTATTTTTTTCTGTGCTACTTACGTGTTTTCTTGGTACTGATGGCTCCAACTCAACCCAAATCCCGACCTTCTTCTGATGCCACGTCCAGATCGAGTGGCGGATTGAAAAAAAAGACTCATGGATCTAGTATTAAGGCTCCTGACCCTCGTAACACCATTCTTGGAAAGCTTGATCCTAGTCGTATCTCCGTCTAAATTGATGTGGACTCCGCATCCACGGCTTCTATCTCGTCCATTCCTCTCCCTTTCCCTCCTCAATCAACTCAAAGTGACCCTAGTGGTCAAAAAAAACATGATGGATCGCAAAAAAATTAACCGATGAAATATTTGTTGCCCCTTCTCCTCGCACCAACCGAGTCGGCCAACCCGCCTAGTCCCCATCCTGTAGCTCTTCCTCACCAAGTGTAGCGCCAAGCAACACTTTGGAGAGCAATACGGAAGGAAATGAAGCGGAGAAAAAAAAGGCGGACGAAAAAAACAATGAAGAAAGAGAAGATGGGAAAAAAAAGGCGGACGAAAACGAAGCGGAAACAAAAAAAATAGAAGAACAAAAAAAAGCCAAAGAAAAAAAGCGGCCGAGAGAAAGGAACCACCAAAGAGGAGTGAAGACTCGTCTACTAGGAGCAATGCACCGTCTCTTCCTTCAACTCGTGCCTCCTCCGTTGTTCCTTCTTCCAAGGCTCACCATGGACGGGGTTCCAATTTGGGAGACAATGATGATGTGTCCATCGTTCACTTTCCCGACATAAGGCATGCCTTTACCTCTCCTTCCCCCAACAAGACACCCATCACAGCTCAAACATTGCCACACCAATCGGAACCCGGTGCACAAGATGACATGGAGATGCAAGCGTCGGTAGACCCTCTCCCCGCCCAACAAATGGCTTTGGAAAAAAATCCAATTCGGGCGCTTGCACAACGCAATTTTCGGCGAAACGGAGCCTTGCCAACCGATTTCCCCGAGCCTCGCGACCTCACCAAGGATGTTCAAGGCCGCAAAATCCCGGTCAAAGGCCAAAACTGTTTCTCAAAAAAAGATGTGCTCCCATCTTCACCTACGGTCTACCATGATACCTCGCCTCTTCCACCCACCGACCTCTTGTCAGCCTTGGTGCCCACGCCACAAATACTCCTATTTGGAGACGGGCTTCCCTATTCCGGATTCCTACGGAGTTTTTCAATTGCAGACATGACCAATTTTGAGTGGCCAAAACTCATTGTCCTTGTTTCCTTTGCCATTCTCCAAAGCTTTGCGCCCTTTCAGGATGAACCCCCGTTTTTATCTCATCGCACCATTGTTAAACAAATAGTGGCAATGTTGCGGGCGGCTAAGAAACAGGACAAACCAACCACTTTTTGGCTTGCGTATCAGGCACGTAGCAATGTGGCCGATGTTGAACTCGCCACTGTCCTAGATAGAAGAATTGACCTTGTTCCCTCGTTGGGTTTCCTATGGTTGTCCTTCGTATGCCAAGTCATCCACATCGGAACCCGCACCCCGGACTCCCACGACATCCACACCTCTCCCAGCCCTTTGCACCAACCGCTCATTATCTTTCAGCTCACTTCCGTTCCCCTACCAAAAGGTCATGTCCCCCAAACCATCGGGTACTTCCCAAGGCATGTCGACTCTACACAGCCCATTTCCCCTGCAAGTACACACTCCACAAGCCTCTCTATTTCAAGTACGTCTAGACGTCCCCATCGACATCACGCGGGAAGTTGACGGGGTTGAGACAAAATGGCACATCTCCGGCTCATTGCCGCTGATGCTGATGCTCAATGGACTCAACCCCGACGACACATCCACAGTATTGAAAGAGCTCACCATACCTAGGATAACTAAATCATTTTGGCCCGTAATTGTCAACTCCGCCCCTGATGGCTATCGCCTCTTTGATTTTTTCGTCCCATTTAATGTCTTGGGCAATTTTTATGACGAACAGCCCGCCCTCATGGACATGGGTGTGTCCATAGGACTCCTTGATCGCTCCGTCAAGGAGTCCTCCATCAGGATTACACACCAGCCCCGTTTTCAAAAGAGTGCGGCGCGCAAACGCAAGTTCCCCTCGGATGAAGTCCGCACTGCCATTGAAATGAACCACCCACTTTTCCGCAAATTCGCCTTCTTTGTACTCCTCAACAAGTATGACGTTTTCGGTATGGTGCATGACCCCATGCTCATACAGCCTGCAGTGCAAGAAATAGAAAATCTGGGCGACATGATGTGTGTGTCCGCGCACACTAACGCTAGAATTTTCGCGAAAGACTTCGCCAGAGAGGTGGAACCCCCTTTCTCCATTGTGCGGTTCCCCCCTACGCTGGACACACGTGATGTGCTGCTGTCAGCCGCTGCTTTCGGGCCGGTTGAAGACCACCAAATTTTTCAGCAATCGGGACTTGTCATGGTTAAATACCAAGCCACACAGTCCGCTGTTGCCTCATACGGCGCTACACTGCCTGGACCACTGTACTTCTCGTCGGGGGACATATCCAAAGATGTCAACATGTCCCTTGCAGATCGCCTGGAACAAGTTCGCCTCGCTCCCCTCCCGGATCCCTTTCTCAACGAGGCTAATCTTGCTGTCGCCACGAATGCGCTCAGCGAATTCCAAATGCCCGACATAAACTCCGCCCATACACCCTCTCCTGTACCGACAGCACCACCCTCCGTCTCCAACTCATCTTCTTTTCTCCAGCAACCATGATGATACACCCTGACAGACTCATCGCTGCATGAAGCTACCCTCGCTGGTTTCACAGTGCCAATGGTCTTTCACCTCGGCTTGCACGACAGGCATGCTCATGAATTTGTTACCGCGACACTCCTTTGCCCTACAGTACACTCATGTTGCTACTGCCATCTGCATAGCCACGCATCGCGTTCTCCGCATGCACTACGCAATCGCAGTCAGTATTACAGAAATTTGTCTGATCAGAATGTGTCAGCTACTACACCGTCACACACTGTGTCTCGCTGCCCCCCCACCACTGGCTCACGTTGTGACGTCTCCACCACTACAGGTCCCACCTGATGGGGCGGCTTTTGTGACATACGTGAAGCTGTCTGCAGTGTGTCCTGTGCCTATCTCGAGAGGTAACAATGCCCCCCTCCACACAGTCATCGTTCCTTTCTGTAACATTAGTGCCGTCATGTTTGCGCTCATTCGTTTAATCCCCATGCGCCAGGCTATCCTGCTCTATGGGCTTATAAGACACCCCCTATCCGCAGATTGTGGACGTCAGAGTGTTCCACCCTGCTACAACCCCGCTGCGGCGGTCTGCTCCATTTCCAATCAACATCAGGGAGTCGCACCCTGCAACTCACTGAATGGATGCTTCAGCCCCAGCTCTGATGATCCATCAAGTATGCACCAGCCCTTGGGCACACCACACACACCACACGGACGCACACTCACATATGACACACTGACATTCGGTTCACTCAATGTCGGCGCGTGGAGGTGACGCCAAACAGATTGTGTCACATACTATCCGGATTTAAGCCATTGCCCCACACCCTTTCCCTCCAAGAGTTCAGGCCCAGCTCCACCTCAACGTTACGGGATCACAAGCGTGTGGCGATGTACTGGGGGTACCATCTGCATGCCAGCTCCCCTACGTCTAAAGAAGGAGTAGCCCTCCTCATACACACTTCTATTGCAGCAGCTCCTCCGACAATACGCTTTCACATCCCTGGAAGGCTGATCTCTGCCTCCATATCACTGCACAGCAATCCCTCGATGCCCTCCCTGTCCATCGCCTCGTACTATCGGCCACACACGGCTGCAGCCACGCTCCTGTGTGAAAAGGCCCTTGCGGGATCATCCCAGGAGTGTGCCATCACACTAAGAGATTATAACGCCGTAACTCACCCAAGCCACACTACATCCCTCCGGGCGCCCATGTGGCCTTGGCTAGTGGCAAAGGAGCGCGCCGGCACCCTGGTTGACCTCTTAACCCCGCACCACGATTCTGTCCCCTACACCAGAGTACGTCGGTATGGGGGCACCAAGAGCTATATTGACAGAGCCTATGGGTCCCGGCTGTTCCAGGCCCTCTATAAGACATCAGGGGCCCAGGTACCTGACATCTCTGGTGTCGCCGGGATTCAGGACCATGACCCCATCCTCGTCCACACGGCGCCGTGGTCACAGCAAGTGCTCCCCGAAATGCGCTGTGCCATGTGGAACCGCCGTGATGTCACAGCATATAAAAAATGTATCGCAGCCCTGACTGCCGACATGCCTCCCCCAGTCTCTGCACATGACTGCGCGCTCACAT
Source organism: Eutreptiella sp. 'Long Island Sound 2002' (assembly GCA_964036045.1). NCBI lineage: Eukaryota > Euglenozoa > Euglenophyceae > Eutreptiales > Eutreptiaceae > Eutreptiella > Eutreptiella sp. 'Long Island Sound 2002'. The sequence goes on from OZ038379.1 coordinate 117,551,404, forward strand.
ACACACGACTCACGTCACAAATGCTGACCGCCATGCGTGAGGTTTACGCATCTAAGGCCCCGATCACCCCTGTTACTGAGGATCCGAGCGACTGGGCCTCTGTCATCCGGCAATTGGCCAAACAGGCCAAGCGAAGATCCAAGGTATTTTACCGCAGAGTTAAACACACCCTCTTATCGCCCCCCGCCAAATCAACACTCCCCACCCCCACACGAAAAATACAACGTATCCTCCAACGCAACACCCCATGGTCTGCGCACGCACTGTCGCACGTACCCCAGCGCCCCAGACATCAGGATGTGCTGCCCCCCACGCAAGCTGCACTGCGCGAACTGGCCCGCGCGTCACGCAAAAAATCCCCCGGTCCAGATAAAGTACCCCCGTACCTGCTCCACGTACTCCCCGATGAAACATTCTGTCTGGTACACGCCTGTGTCACCCTCTGTTACAAGGAGGGCACCATCCCAGATGACCTTTGTCTTTTTAAAGGGAAGGGTAAGTGGCAGGACCCCGACCGCTGGAGGCCCATCGCCATGAGTAATTCAATTTACCGGCTATTCATGCGATGGGTCTACTCACAGCTGTACCCCCTAATATCCCCACACCTGCACCACAGACAATTCGGCGGTAGACAGGGTATATCCACAGCCCACGCCACACAAATATTCCTCGATGACCTCGACAAACTAGGCCCGGTAGAGGCCATTCTGGCCTTTGATGTCTACCATGCCTTTGACAGCCCCTCGAAAATCCTGATCCGTGCCGTCCTTGACAAAATGGTAACTCCCCTGAAATTACTGCGCATAATCACCCTGGTAATGGAAAGGGGCTCCACTTTTCTCAGGGGGGCCGAACAGGATATTTTTCGCACAACGCACGGGGTGAAACAAGGGTGTCCCCTCTCCTGTTTCCTCTTCGTCGTCGTTTTTGACATCCCCCTGCGCGTGCTCGACCAGCATGCATTACCTTCTCTGCGTATGTTGATGACATATGCTCCCCGACCCCCCCCAAGAGCAGCCAGCATCAGGCACAACTTGTCCAGTATGCCCTCAGCCTCATCGCATGTCAGGTGAATGTGGGCAAGAGCGAGTCCCTCCCCATGCTCCATTCGCCCACTGATCTGCCTGTCCTCCCCAAATATTTGCACCCGCTATGCGCGCTTCAGGCTTCCAATGAATCGCTTTGGCAATCAGTCCCAGCCGAATCCCTGCCAGAATAGAGCTCACAGGTAAATCATCCTTTCGTCAGGGCCAGATATATCATGCATCTGGGCCATCCCCTGGCCCCGCGGCTCTGTGTCGACAGAGCGCTGTCCATCGTCCTGGAGGAACTGAGAAGCCAACTCACCGAGCTGCACTCACAACCGATCCAAGCCTTGGATAGGGTCCTCTTGGTAAACACCATGGTACTGCCACGCCTACTATACCGCACAGAATGCATACCCCTCACTGTCACACAGCTACACTCACTTAACTCGCTGATTAAAAAATTCATTTTCGGTGTGCTAGGGCTGCCCTCCGTCGTTGCCAGGAAACCTCTGTACACCCACAGAAGCCATGGCCTCGGCATGGGATACTTCCCTGTACTCCACCCCACGAGAGTTCTAGACACACTGCACCGCAATCCTTACCTCCACACCATGTCCACGCGATCCCAGCACCCACTCTCCCCATACAACACATTTAAGGCAGCGATTGCCTTACTGAACCCCAGTCCAGAGGCACAACAGCCCCCAGTGTCCACCACATGGGCCGCCAACAAGCTGATGCGCGACGCCACTGCGATTGTCCATATCGCTGGCTTGTCAGTCTACCTGGTGCCCTCACACCTCCAGCCCGGGTCGGCCTACTCTGATGGCAGCAAACTCTGAAGCCCACCCTCGGCCGGTGCCGCAGTTGTCCTCAGGGATGGCAGGATAGCAGTTTGCCGAGTACCAGGAGTTCCCAACTCCTATAAAGCAGAGCTAATTGGCGTCCTTCTGCGGTCACACCTCTCCCCTGCACACGAGAACATGCGCCTTGACTGCAAGGGAGCTATTGCTTCTGCACAAGGGCAGAAACGCCCGGTACGCCAAGCTCACTGGGTACAAGAGGTGCGCTCGTCCCTCTCCTCAAAAGGGCAAACCCTTGAGTGGGTCGAAGGCCACACGGGTGACACCCACAATGAGGCGGCCGATGAGTATGCCAAAATCGGCACAGTCCTCCCCCTCTCTGCCCCCCTACGTCGACAGCACCCCTGGGATGTAATCCGGCACGGTGAGCGCCTGCTACCCCCCCATAAAGTGTGGTCCCACGATTCCATTCCCTCTCACTCCCACGACTCCTTCAACCCACTCTCCTGGCGCCCACTGCGATTCAGGCGCTTGGCGTGGCACAAGTGGCTTTTCGACTTGCAATCCCGCATGGGGTATGCCCACTATGCCACCTTCTGGAATGATGCCCCGGGCAAGGCAGATTGCCCACACTGCCACCGCCGTCACAATCTCAGTCTGCATGGTTTCCTCGCTTACTGCACCCCCTCCCACACCCTGGTCTGCACGTGGCTGTCCAGCTGGACTGCCAGTAATCTCGTCAAGACATGGCGCCACGCTGCCTGACGCAAAGACCTCCGCATTGTGGGCCGGCTGGCAGTCCCGAGGTCCCTGTATAGATACCTCCGAGCACACCTAGGTGGACTTCGAGCTGTCCGAAAGGAGGTAGGGCACTATCAAAACAAGGTACTGGATTCTGTCACTGTGGTCTTGGAACACGCCGTCCCGAAACGCCCCCCCAACAGACCCGACCCCTTCTTCTCTGCAGACTGGACAGGCCCACTGCCACTGTGACCACCCCCTTCCCCTGCCCTCGCTCTCCTTCACAGGGAACGTCGATTCGAGGCATTTCGCTGACGAACTCGTTAATCTAACTTGGTCCTGCCCTCATGGCCCGTACATACAGATCACAGGCGACCTTCACTGTCTGTACTCTGGGCCCTCGTCCTGATTCAGTCCTGGCTTTGCGTTGCCCTGCTCCGAAGGCCAGTACACAGTGGAACCCCCCCCCCCCCTGAGTCCTTGACTACACCCCGGGCGGCCGCGTTCAGCCTGATCGGCCCGAGCAGGTCCCCCATGCCCTGCCCCTGTGTCTATATCTGCACTGTCATTTCTTTTTCAACCTGTCTCCTGTACCCTGTCTCTGTGTTTTTGCTTGCAACGTCACTATTTTTTCACCAACCTTTGGCAGGTTGGCCCTCACATGGCCCTTACACGCCCACATCACTGTCGTGTGAGTGGAATGCCACTCTCTTCCTCCTCCTGGCAACCGGACCGAATCTCTCCTGCTTCTCTCTCCTGGGGAATTGCCCTGGATTGGCACCCGCGCGGACAGTACCCCCTATCACACTGCCACCACCCCCGGGTGTGAAGTGCGGGGCGACCACTTCTGTGTTATCCACATGTTCAATTATTCTGCACAAACGCAAACCCACTGTCCACAGCTCCCTTCTCCCCGCTGCTGCCCCACTCACTGACCGTGACCTGGGATGTGGGTGATACTCTGTATGATGGGCTGGCCTCCTGAGGACTCTCGAGCAGTGACTTTGGACTTGTATTACAAAAAAAAACAAAAAAAAAGAAGGACCACCCAGCGGACCCGAGGCCCCCGGAGCAGTGGGAACAGGCCACCGCACCAACCTGCGACACCGACCTCCGTGCCGCCGGCCTCCGCACCCCAGACGACGACCTCCCCTGCCCACCTACAGATTGTGACCACCCCCCGCCGGAGGTCTGGGTTACAGTCCTCGAGCGCGGGCACTACTACGTGATAGCCGCCACGGGCAGTAGGGGACCCAACCACCCGGCACAGGGTCCTCAGGGGCGTCCTTCAGCCCGAGGACAAGCCCCCGGCCCGTGCCCTGGCCCAAATCACCTCAGGGAAGGCGGGCTACCACCTGGAATTGGCCATGCTCTGCCTGACCCACTGGATCCAGCGCCGCTGGCCACCCACGGGGACCGTCGCCTGGGTTTGGGCCAACCCCACCGCCCACACACAAGTCGAGGCGGACCCAGACACGCGGCCAAACCCCCCCCCAAGACCGCAGCAATCTCTCACCTGCGGGTACCGGCCCATCCACAGGGTCCTCAGCTGCAGGGTCTTAGCCCAAAGCTAGCATACCCCCTTCCCACCACTGACCAAGAGGTCCACCAGATACGCAAGCTCGTCTGCGAAATCCTTGCCGCGGCAGCAGAAGACAGCAGGCTTCTCCTCCAAACCGCCGGCCTACAACTGGCCACGCAAGCGCGCCGCGGCGAGCGGACACATACACCGACACAACACACCCCACCGCACAATCACCGCCCAAGCCCCTCCCCTCTCGCTGCTCACCCGGAGACCCACACACGCCCACCATCGCGCGCACCCCCGGGCCCCGCGACACAGGCCTCCCCCTCCCACCCGAACACCAGCACACGCCCGCCACACACCCATCCGCCGGACACCCCTCACCACCCCCCACATTCGACAACCCACACACACCCGCTGAGAGGAGCCCCGCGCCCCGCGGCACGCCCACCCCACCCGGTGGCACGCCCACGCCCCCCGCACACACCCCAGAAGACCCAGGCCCACCCCCCCAGGCCCCTGAATGCAGCCCACGCGAACTGTTCCCCCCCACGGACGCCAACCCACACAACCTCACACATTGCAGGACCCCGGCCAAGCCAAGCCCAGAAGGAGAAGGCCACAGCCCCGCGCCTCTCTCCCCCGCCGCTGCCGACCAGATCGGCCCGCCGGGCCGCCAGGTCACGACCGGGCCCCCCCAGGCCGCCCGCCCCCAACCTACAGCCCGAGGACATGCCCTCCATCCTCTCCGCCGTGGCCGCAGGAGAAGCTGCCGCCCACAAGCCCGCCCGCATCACAGCCCAACCCGCGTCCACCACCACCTCCTCATCCTCAGCCTCATCCAACTCCTCCACCTCATCCTCCGACCCCCCCCTCCCCGCCGCCCTCATTTTCAAGGCCACGGCAAAAGCCAAAGCCGCAGCCGCACGCACCGACCCCCCGACCCCCACACAGGCGACTTGGGCACCCCGGCAACGCACCGGGAAGACCCCCGACCCGACATCGGCGCCCTCACACCTCTGAACAGAGGTCCTTCTCAACCTGGAACCGGACACCAACCCCAAACCCGACCCCAAACCCAAGCTGGCGCCCACGCGAGCACACACACCACCACAAACGCAACGACACAAACCCAATCGACACCACCCCAGCCCAAACCCTCACCCAAGCCAGGACCCCCCACCGACGACAACCCACGCCCCCCTCCCACCGGCAGCCACCACCACTGCAGAGGCAGCCACCCAACACGACCCTGTCCAAACCCTCGTCCACATCCCCGTCACCAAGCGCCCCGTCATCAATCCCCCACAAACCACCACCAGCGCCGGCCAAACCGACCCAGGGACGTGGGACCCCTGGACCACCGTCACCATTAAGCCCAGCCCGCGACCCGCCCCCCCTGCCCACCACATAGTGCAGCCCCAGGGGCTGCGCACGATGCCCAACCTCCCACCCCCACAGGGGGGACCGGAAACCCCACAAGGGGTCCAAGGGCCATACCCGCAACACCAACCCCACCACTACCAACACCACCGCCACCAGCGGCCCCACCACCACCGCCACCAACACCACCCCGACCACTACCACTGCCCACCACCCTACCCCACCGGGCCACAACCCCCCGTGCACGAACAGCACCAGCGAATGGGATTGCAGCCACCGAGCGCTCCACCAGCATACCCCACCTACCACCCGGGGCCACCCCCCCGTACCAGCCACCCCCCCCGTACCAGGAACCGTATCCCCCCGGCCACGACATCCACGCTGAAGGGGCCCCCCGGGCCCAACCCCGCCAAGGACAGTCACTCGACCCATACCACCAGCCGCTGCCGCCAACACACCCCTACGTGGCGGATCCATGGACTACAGGGGACCTCCCCCCCCCCCCAGTACCAGGCGGCACCACGCGAAGCCCCCCAGGACCTGCCGACGCCTCCTGACTGGCCTGACTTGAGCGATGAGGCCGGTCCCGCAAACGGCGGCGCTCCCGCTCCCCCCCCGCACGGCACACTCGCCCCCAGCGCCGGCACTCCCCACACCGCCACCGCGCCTCAACAACCCACTCGCGCCGCTCCTGCTCCCCCAGGTGCCACCACGACCCCCCGGGACCCCGCTCCCGCCGCTCCCGCTCCCCCGGGCACCACCAAGAGCGCCAATGCCGCCCCATGTCCACCTCCCCTTCCCCCCTCCGGCCATACAAGACCCCCACCCCCAGCCCCCGCCACCACCGCTCCCGCTCCCCCCAGCGCCGCCAGGCACGCCACCGCCGCCCAACGTCCACCCCCCCCTCCCCCCACAGGCCCCACCGGGCTCCCTGTTCCCCCTGCCGCCCATACCCATCCACCACCCCCAGCCCCCGCCACCACCACTTCCGCTCCCCCGGACGCCACCAAGCGCCCCACCGCCGCCCTATGTCCACCTCCCCTTCCGTTCCCCCCTCCGCCCGTACCCGTCCTCCACCCCCAGCCCCCGCCACCACAGCTCCCGCTCCCCCAGGCACCGCCACCCCCACAACCACCACAGGTCCACGGCCTCCCCCCGCCGCTCCAGGACCCCGAGCACGGACCCCTCCCCCCCCCCGACCCCCGCCCACCTCGCGTGGTGGTCTGCCCCCGCTTTGCAGGAGCTCCGCCGCTGGGTGAAGTGGGCCGGGTGAGCGGGAAGGCAAGATGGGGTGCACATGGTGCATACCTTTGAAAAGATACGCACCCGCACCCCTGCCGACCCCAACGAGGCCGCCCCGGAGGCCATCATGCCGCAAGCGGCATGGGAGGCCCTCCTCCGCGATGCGGTCCACGGCCTCCGCCCCCCCTACACCCCCCAAGCCCTCCGCCAATGGCTCCAGGTCACCCACCCCCAGGCCTGGGCCATCGGCTCCCCCTCCCCACCCCGCCCCTCCCGCCACCACCACACCAGGAAGGGGAAGGACAAGGGCAAGGGGAGGGCAAGGGACACCAAGGGGCAATCAGGCAAGAGGGCACGGAGGGGCCCCAAGTGAGGGGAGGCACACATAGGGACAGGGCGCCGGAAGAGACACCACATGGGGGCAGGAAAACACCCAGGAACCAAGAAAGGGCAGGAGCGGGGACCAAGGCGCGGAGGAAAAGGGCACCACGGGAAACGCCACGACCCACACCTAGGGAAGGGCATACCACGACGGGGGGACCAGTGCCGCCCCACCCCCCACCGAACGCCCCACGACTACCGGGGGCGCACCCCCCAACACGCATTGCCGAAGCAAGCATCAGACGCCGTACAGATCACACCAGCGCACACCCACCAGCCACCGGAAACCACACGGAGAATGGAGGTCACACCTACACGGGGAGAACGGACCACACCTACAGAGGAAACCGCAGGGAACGCTGCCGCACGGCGCACCACCACGCCCTCACCGCCAGGCGACGACCCCAGCCGCCACAAGGGCCACCTCACAGGCACCGGAAAAGGACAAAGGCACGGCCACAGCGACCAGGGCTAGGGACCGAAACCCCTAGAGCACACAGGACCAAGGCACAGGCCCCCAGGGAGGGCAACCCCAGGGACGCCTACCCAACCCACCAGCCCGAGCCGCACGCCCAGGCCCCCACAGCACGGACCCAGCGAGACACCCACACCTAACCGCACCCCCCAGCGACCAGCCAGCCACACGCCGGCCCGCACTCCACACCACGCCACAGGCCAGGCTGACCTCCACTGACCCACCACGGCACAACGCGAGACCACGGCACACCGCACCACAGCGCGCCACAGTGCAACGTGCCACAGCACGACGCGACGCGACGCGGCACAGAGCGGTACAACACGGCACGACTGACCCTAACCAGAAGGACTAACCGAAGCAAGCCACCGCACACCCCGGAAGGTGCCGCACCAGCACGCCACACACCGGCACCGCAGGCCACACACGGGGCCACCGCGCGCCCGGCAACAACGGTGGCGGGCCATCCAGTAGGTTAAAACCGGCACCGCAGAGGGGAAAGGACATGAACAACCCCAGCCCCCTAACCCAGAGCCACACGCAGCCGCCTGGTGCAGCCGCCCAGCCGGCAGAGCCGGGACCTAACCCGGCAAGAAGGGGCGCTGAGCCCAACGTGTACATAGCCCACCCGACCCATGGGGCCGGAACACGGCCAAACAGAACGCAACCGCCAACAGCAGCCCGGAGGACCACACTGAATGCGGGCCAGTGCGTGCGCCAGCCCAGGGAAGGCAGAGGGAGGAACAGGCAGGCCCCCCCCCAAAAGAAAAAACAGAGGGGGGAGGGGGGGGGGCGCGAAAACACCCCACAGCCACAGAACCGCCCGCCAACACCAGCAGAGGCGGCCAAACCCCCCACCCAGAAGGCACCGAAGACAGGACCCCCAAAGAGGCACAGGGGGACCACCGGACCAAAACCGGCAACACCAAGCCAGGAACAGCGGCCTACCGGGAAAGGGGACACCGAAACGTGCACACACACACCACGATAAAAAAAAGAAAAAAGAGCCAGCAGCCCAGCCCAAAAGACAGGGGATGGGGGGACAGGGACCACAAGGCCCGGGACAGGGGCAGCCAGCAACCGACACCACAAAGCCAAAAAAAAAAAAGCGCAAAAAACACACCACGGCAACCCAGGCAAAAGGGGCGGGGTACAGCCGAGACCCGGGCCCAGCACGCACGCCCACATCGCACACCAGAACCAGAAACAGCGGGGGGCAAGCGGAGCGCGCACGAAACGACACACGTCCCATAAGCAGGCCGAAACCTAAGCCCAACCACGAACACCGTAAACAGTCGGCACTAGAGGGACAACACGAAAAACCGTGCCAAAACACACCCATCCAAGACCCCAACCAGGACTGGCGGGGTTAACAAAACCCACACCCAACCGCAAACCGGACCCAAACACAAACGCCGCACAACAGTAGGAAACCCAGTGCCCGCAGCCCGGGCACTGAGGCAGCCCGTGCCATGCAGGTGACCAGGCCATCCGGAGACGGGGGGTAAGGCTGCATCCTAAGGCCTGCGCTGCTTTGGGACTCGAGGCGGAGCGTGCGACACCCAAGCGCCTCGGAACCCTAGTACCAAGAACGTGCATGCATGCCTTGGGAACGGGATACGCCAGGAAGTCCGGTGAACCTCCAGGGTTCCGCCCAAAGGAGGGGACGTGCGCAAGCATGGGGGCACACCCTCCCGGCGAGACAAGCACGCCACGCCGGCGGCAATCAGCCCTCCCGGTGTTGCCCGGGGCCGCTTTGTTGGGGGCCAACAGTCGGGTCTAGCGGGATGTAAGCCGCCTCCCCTCTTCACGCGCGGAGCCTCTTCCTGTTCGTCACAGGGGCGACGCCAGGGCGAACCAAGGGGCGCCTCGCCACGACCGAGTGCACCTACCTACCTACCTCCACTGTTGGAGTTTGATTCCTACCCATTTTCCTTTGGGACTTGTTTGGGTTGAACTTCTTTCCTCCTCTCCGACGTGGACTTGTTCACTCCTTGTTTTTTCCGATGATCTCGGCCTGCTGTTTCGGAAAAGCCATGCTTTTGTCCAAAAATACTGCAAACAACACCCGAACCCCGTCAGTGGCATGCAAGCTCAACACGCTTCATGTCGTCTTTTGCATTCCCGTGCATGAGGTTCATCCATATCCATTGTACGAAAGATTCATAGACCCTTGCCAGGCCTCACCACTGGCGCATACCTGCAGACACGTAACATACAAAGAACAGGGCATACATCTGGCCCTTTCGTGAACGATGTACTCTGCAACATTCCAGAATTGTCTTTAGAAACTCGGGCATTTGCAATAATTATAACAACAGAGTTCAAAAGGTTTTTTATACTTTAAATCTGTGAGTTTCATAAACTCCCGTACTCAATGCTGACGGTCACATCTCTGATCCGGCAACCGCGACTCGCGCTCTGCGGCGCGCTCTTTCTCCAGGCTCCCAAACAATAATAAAATATGCCAAAGCATATGTAAAAAATAGATAGAAAAGATAGAAACATTAAACACGGGGCTTACCATTACGAGGTCTGTGCCGAGGACGGTCGTGGGGCAGCCGGACCAGCTTCACAGATCAAGGTGCAGCGCCAGACAAAGAGACATGGCATATAAGTCCCCAAGCGGCCCCAGATTGTCAGCACGCGGAGAGTACCCTGCAAGAAGGACTGCGGCTGTGCGGGTACACGGCGCTTGCCAAGGAGGCGATGACGGCGGCTGTGGCGGGGCGCAGTGGACAGGCCACTGACGTGATGAGGAGCATGGGGGCGGGCCCCAGCCGGTGCTGATGCCTGGCGCCGCGGACGTGGAGTTGAGCTACCGCAGAACCTCGCGGGCGCAGGAGTTGCTGGGCTTGCCGCACCCAAGTCGACAGTGCAGCAGGAGCAAGACCCGGAAAGAGGAGACGCCAGCAAAGACGCGGTGGCTGGTGCTAATGATCACAGAGACGGATAGTGGCGCGGTTGTCGGCATGCGGGCGCCTGGGCGACAGAGGAGGTAAGAGATTAAGCAGGCAAGCAAGAGAAAGGAGGAAGAAGCAGAGGAACAAGAACAGGAGGAAGGAGAAGAGGAGGAGCCTGCGCAGAAAAGAAGGAAGTGCTGAAGGGGACCCAGATGGTGGACAGGGACAGTGGCCAGCGCACGACGGCACTGGCAACTGCCCTGTGGCGTGCGGCGAGGATCTGGCATTGGTTCCTGCAGCCCGTCATTGTCTGGTGCCAGGGGGCCAGACCGCGCAGACCCCCACACCGACATCCCCCTACACTGCGCGCACACTCCGTTGGAGTTGGCAGGCCCGCCAGTGTGTGCAGGTGGGATCACGGCCAATGTTGCCGAAGCGATGTGCGCCATGGGGTGGTGGCAGTGTTTTGGCAGCGGGATCAAGAGGGGGTGGACGGGTGTGCAGATGCAAACTGCAGGGGGCATGGGAGCCAAAGAACCAAAAGAAGCGGCGATGCAAGGGCGATGCAAGCGCGATGCAAGGGTGCCACAGGGGCGATGCGCGGAGGACCCGTGGGCCTTACCTTGGCAACCACGCAGGAGCTGACCTAAGGTGGAAAGGGAGGAGGGAGGAAGAGAAGAATGCGCCTGTTCAGTCTGACCAACTACCGCGCAGGACAGGGCTGGCTCACCAGGACAAGGTACAGACAGGGAGGCAAACACGCCCAGTGACCGTAACTGTGGCCTACAACAGGGAGGAAAGGAGGCGAGATGGGTGGCATTGAGAAGGCAAGGCGACAGAGAACAGCAAGGACAGAAAGACAAGAAGGAGGGGGGCATGAGGGGAGGGAGGACACAAGCCCGCCGCCAACGACAGAGGGTGCAGAAGATGGTGAAGCGGTACCCAGGACCCCATGCACAATAGGGCAAATCTCTATCTTTCTGCGTTACCTACGCCTGGGCTCAGTCCTGCTTGTGGGGATATGCTTCCTCCAGCCCATTGGGAACTGGCATGGGACCCGTCCAGTCCCTAACCTTCCCAATCTGTTAAATCGATCGGGAATAGTAAGAAGAGAACTTGAGCAAGGCCAAGCCCCCCTTAAAACCATTCTGTTGATACTGGGACTTACTTAAGCAATTTTGTTTCTCTTTTAGAGTTTAAAGTACACTTTCTCAAAGTAACTAGGGTTATAACCCTAGCCCCCCATGCACTTCACCCCTACCACTCACCTGAGCGGAGGTTTCTTCCTTCATGGGGGTTATAACGAAATAAGACAGGCATTTGAGGTTAAGCGTAGTGGTCACCCACCCCACTACCCCTGTACTCAACTGGTTCTACCACTTATTATGGTTATACGTTTTAACTGTTTCTGAATTCAGTTGCTTGGCCAAGTCATATTCTGTTTCCGGCCTAACGCCTTTGCCCCACATTCCTCACCAAATCCATTACATTCAAATAAGCAAACATGAAGTAATGGATGCTAATTGGGAGGCAGGAATCATGCCAATTTGCACAGAGAAATCATTTGTTCCATCCATTTGTGATTGAATCTTTGTACATAAGCCTGCTTCGTCTATCTGCAGCCTTTCTGTGATACACTGGATTTCAAAACTATTCATTGATTCGATTCACATCCTGCTCTTCCTCCACTTGCTGCTTTGGTTTCGTTTTCCAACATCAAAACCTGCAGGATTTCATCAGAGCTATTAGGGCACTAATCAAGGACATCTTTCCGGTAGCAGAGGCAACCCTTGAGAATCTTTCAAACCGACTGTGAGAAGTACACAACTCAAAACCAGAAACAATATGTCCACACGATCAGTACAACTGTCTGCCAGGACCTGGCCAATTTGGAGTGTAGAAGTCCATGTTGGAAACAGTGGGCCCATCTCAATGAGTGGGCCCAAGCTCAGAGTCGCATCTTGGTCTCAAGAAGATCCAACTCACAGAAGGCCGGAACAGGAAGCGCCCAGAGAAGAAGTACCAGTACCCTGTTATGGCTTCGAACAGCAGCAGCCCAGCAAGCGCGCAAGTCGCAGTCGCAATCACACTGCAGCCTGTGAATACTTAAGAAGCATCGGATGCCAGTTGTGTGAATGAAGTGCTGTAAGATACTTCGATGTCTGGACGGGGTTTTGTCTTCAAATTTGTGAAGTGTCTATGTATTGGTGCCCAGTCTGAAGATCCTGCGAGGTTTGGTGATTTGCGATTTTAGATTTTCCAGAAACAAGAGGCACAGGAGTACAGGAGAGTTCCCAAGAAACAAACCACAACAAGTGGTAGCCAGCTAGGTGGCGGGGAGATCAATATTCGAGATCAATCTTCCACGCCGTCAACTTGATTTGGATTTCGATTTACAATGGAGCGGCCCTTCGACGATGCAGCTATGCTGCACTTTATAGGAGACAGTCTTTTTGGAACCGATTCACCCTTACATCACAAATTTTCGATTTCGTTGGAAAAGTCCATCGCAGAGCGCATCGAAAGTCGAGACCGCGAGTGGTTTCCATGCATCTCTCGTGATCTTCACAGCTGTTCGCAGAAGCTTGCAGATACTCAAGCCAAGGTCATCGCATTGGAGCAACGCATAGATGCGTTGCAGACAACAGCAGCAAGTGGTACTGCGGCAACTGATCACCGGGTCAACACTTTGCAGTCCTCGACGGAGAATGCAACTTAAGCTGCTGTAAGCGAACTTCGACGCGTAGAGCATGAATTGTCGCAATGTTATGCCCTTCTCAGGGAATTTGTACGAGTTTCGAGCCAACAACCTTCGAATCACTTCCAGTTTCCACAACCACAACCACAGCTACAACCACAACCACAACCACAGCCGTCTTCTTCGAGCCATTCGCCGTATGCACAGCCGAGCAGTTCACCTCAGCCTCCACAACAACCACCTCCACAACCACCTGTCTTCGACCCACACCCAGCGCACCAATTCGCAGTCCAGCGTGCTCCAACACAGGATATTCTAGGACGTCGTGTCGAACGCTTGAATAAGCTGGTTAAAAGATTTTCTGGGAGAACTGGATATGGAGAGTTTCGCACATTGAAGGAGGACTTGTTACGAGCTTTCACCCTGTCGGATATCACTTCACCTGTCGGTCAGGTGACAACCATATCGTTCCTCCTTGATGCTGCCGAGTATTATCATAGTTTGACGAAAGCTGTACAGGATGACTGGTTCTACCTCATGCGTGTGTTGGGTCAACGTTTCAATTGCATATCCCACGAGCCAGTGTACCAGTCGAGAATGTTGAGCTTGAAGAGAAGTGAGGTCCCTCGACATGCGGACTACGTCAGGTCAATTCCGCACTTGCGTTATCAAGTGGAAGGTGAACACCAGTGACCTCCAGATGGGTCACTCGTCAACTCTCGATTTGCTGAAGGTTTGTCAAATGACGCTGTCCGTCGGCAGTACATCGTTGAGGTCCGTTTGAGATGGCGTTCTGGTAGACCATTTGTGTTCGATACCTTGGGAGAGACCATCGCAGAAGCCTACATTGCGGCCGGATATCAGCTCGGAGAGGTACAGAACGCTCCGGGAACGACATCAGATACCATGGGTCCTGCAGTCTCAAGACACCCGCCTATGATGGTTCCACGAACTTTGACTCCCAGGTTCCCATCCAACCATATGCCAACACCGCACGTCAACCCCATGCCAACTCCAGCTGCAGCCCCCACAGCTTCGACTGTGCCAGAGCCGATGAACCTCGATGCAATTGCCAAGCTCCCAGAAGAACTACATGCCTACATTGGTGAACGTCGTAATGAAGGGCTTGGGCGCCAGGATGGTGGACGTCAAGATGGTCGAGAAAGTAGGTTTTGCTACAATTGTGGCGAACAAGGCCACTTGGCCCGCGACTGTCCAAAGCATCGACCGCCGTTCCGAGGAGGAGAGCGGCGGGAATCAAGGTCCAACACGCCGAGATGGGATCAAAGTTGAGACAGCAAGGGACGGTTTGGATCCTGCTCCAAAAGCAGAGAAAGGCCCACAACGGCCTAGAAGACATTGCCGAAGACCTGGTGGTGGACGTCCTCGAGAAGAGCTGAACACCACCATCAGCACCAATATACTCCAAGAGAATTTGACACTTGGAGGTGTCAACGTCGAAGTAACCGAAGCTGAGCATTAGTCTCTGTTCACGGTTCGAGGGGGCATTCGCGCATGTCGTGATGATTTTTTTGACTCCAGCGTAGAATTGTTGGTCGACTGTGGGGCGACCAGTGACTTCATGTCAATGCAGACTTAAAGAGGGGGCGACTTCCCCTCTTTAGACTGAGAAACCCTGGACACGCCTTAGCAGCCGGGGGTGTCCAAGTTGAAGTACGGTACTATACGAGAGCCTATGTTCGAGTTGGAGAACTTGTATTTCGACATCAGTTCAGGGCCTTAGAGATTCTGCCGGATGTGGCACCTGGACTACCATGGCTTTCAAGCTACAATCCGACTATCAACTGGAAGGACCGGTACGCAGACATCCAACATGGTTCGAATTTGCACCGGTTGTCTCTTGGCGAATCAAGGCATCCCACCCAGCTACAGTTTCAAGCCGCTTCGAAGCTAGACCTTCTTTCGATACTTTCATCCAGTGCCTCGAAAGCCAGTCCGGTTGGAAATCCTAACCCACATGCCAAGAAACGCCCCGACCTACACTCGTCGATACACGTCCAGCACGGTGCTGACATGTACGATGAGTCCGAAACAGAAGATGGTATCACCGATGAGGAATGCAACGATATGGAGATTGAGTACATTCCGTTGCCAAAACTCCAAAGAGAGATCCGTCGAGCTAATCTCACGGGGGATCAATTATTTCTGTGCTGCATGCCTTGACCCGCAGTGCCGGTCGATCAAATGTACAAGATGCAAGCCAGCGATGACAATGACGGGCTTGACCCTGTTCGACGCAAACTGCGGATTCGATTACACAAGTTGGCAGACCTCTACGACCGGGAGAAGGCGGAGTATGGAGACCTACCTCCGCGTCGGCCAGGTAGAGATCATCGAATACGCCTCGGTTCGGAAGACAATCCACCGTGGGTGCACCCTTACAAAATGCACCCGAGTCAACTAGATGAACCTCGACGACAATTGGACACGTTGCATCGACCTGGTCGGATCAGACCATCCTCGAGTCCATACGGAGCGGGTTGCCTGCTGGTGAAGATAGCGAATGGTAAATGGCGTATGTGTGTCGATTACGGATTGTTGAATACGCGAACTGTTCGAGATCGGTATCTCTTATTATCGATCCCATCCATCTAGAGTACACTGGGGGGTTCCACCGTATTTTCGAAGATCGACCGTGTTAGTGGGTTCCGCCAAATCCGAATCCACAACGAAGATATCGAGAAAACCGCCTTCAACACGCAATTTGGCGCCTTCGAGTGGGTCGTTATGCCCTTCGGCCTCTGTAATGCGTCATTGACGTTCCAACGCGTCGTGAGTGATGTCCTTCGAGACCACTTGGGGATCATTCGAGGTTTGCCTCTGCGGACTACGGTTCATGGAGTGCGACAGATTATCGGATTGTGTGGATTTTACCAGCAGTTTGTCGAAGGGTTCCAAGCTGTTGCAGCCCCTCTGACCGCAATGTTTAAGGCAAACCTTGACTGGGGGTGGACAGCTGTACATCAAGTGTTCTTTGACAAGCTGAAGCAGGCAATGATCAATGCGACACATTGCAGCGCTATCGACCCCCGACAACCGTATCACTTGTACACGAATGCTTCGAAAGACTGCGTGGGTGCTACGCTAGCGCAGCGATGGGCGCATGGGAAGTACAAGGGTCATCTTCCACCTATTGCCTTCATGTTGTGGAAAATGCATCCTGCCGAAACTCGATACCCGGTTCGAGAATAGGAGCTGTTGGCCATCCTGTTAACCTTGAAGCAGTGGTTTCATCTACTTCGAGGACCGCAGCAGGTGCACGTGCACACTGACTACGAAAGTCTTCGTTATCTCAAGATATGCCCTCGACCGCTGACACCACGACAAGCACGTTGGTTCCAGTTCCTCCAAAAATACAAACTCACATTATGGTATGTACCCGGCCTCGACAATCCAGCAGCGGACGCCTGTTCCCGCCTAACTTCACGACGGTTGATGGACATCGAGAATGCTACACGTACACGGGCCTTTGTAATCCCTTTGGTCGAGAATTGGGCTTCCCGGGAAGGAGAACCTGTCCATGAGTTCCTACGTGTACTTGAGGACTCGTTCTCACAAGACGAGATGTGGCTTCTGCCGTACGACCACCTGTACGTTTCGCTCCGTGGGGAAGGAATCTGCTACTGACGAGAATGCGGAACCAGCCCTCCAATTCAACACCAAGCCCGTGGTCAAGCCAGAGGACCTGGAGCCGCTACCAGCAAACGCAACAACCGTCGAGCCGGAGGACCGGGAGCCAGTACCATCGGACGAGATCCTGGGTGTGGATTCACACCAACCAGAGATACATCTCAATAATGCTGGCAACGCGCCGGACATGCCTGCCAACACTGATGATCTTCCTGATGTAAGCATGGACCGCCCTCTTCGAGTCACTTTTGGCAAAGAACTTCGATATGCTCCGACCATGGCGGAATTGATTCGCTGTGGACGTCACCGAGACGGCACATTACAAACAGTTCCCTTGCCTAAGGTACGTCCGAACACGCCGTACCCGTCGAGTCTTAAAGGTACACACCGCCGAGTGCATGGACACTATCAGCGCAAGGACTTGACTTGGACAGCTGTGTGGTCAGCAGCCTATCGAGAAGACCCACGTACGAAGCACATCTACGAAGTCGCGGTTCGAAGCCCTGCGGCACGACACCAACTCCGTGATGCCAAGTAGTCCTTCCATGATGGCAAATTTCTCCATTTGTCGACGATGGGCAAACGTGTACTTGTCCCTCGAACGCTCGTGACCTCGATCGTGGCTATGTATCACGAGTCGGAGTTCTATGGCCATTGGGGTGTACTTCGAACCATGGCACTGATCAAGCGTGACTACGTTAGTTCGCATCTCGGACATTACGTCGAGCGATACATCCTCAGTTGCGAAGTGTGTCAAGCGGCGAAGTGAAGGCGAGTTGACACCGCCAGAGTGCCCAGACCATTACCAGTGCTCGACACGAAAGTAGAGGGTGTGTCCATTGATTGGGTTTCAGGATTGCCGCCGACCACAAGGGGCCATGACGCCATCATGACTGTGGTTGACCGATTCTCGAAGCGTGGAATGTTCATCCCTTGTCGCAAGGATATGACAGCCGACAGCCTTATCCATGTGTCCCTGCGTGAAGTGGTTCGACTAAAAGAATGCTCTCGACAAATTGTTTCCGACCGAGACAAGCTGTTCGAGTCCCAAGTGCTGAAGGAGATGGCTCAGCGTTTCAAGATCGAGATGCACCAAACGGTAGCCAACCGTCCTCGAGGTAATGGCTTAGCGGAGCGCAGTACCCGGTCGATCCTCCAGCGCCTGGGTACACACAGCATCTTTGGTAACAAGGAGTGGGATGTCGACCTTCTGTTTGCCGAGATTCAGCTTAACAAGCTGACGTCCAAAAGCCTTCGGCTATCTGCGTTCCAGATGGATGAGGGACGAACACCCCTTTTTCCATTGGATTTTCCCCGAATGACGTTTCATGCACGTGAGCCATCGACCGTGAGGGATTGCATGCAACGAGCGGATTGTGCATTCGATTCTGTGCGTGCAGTGCTTGCCGAGGAACGTCGACGCCAGATGCATGTGGTCCTACAAATGGACTGACGCGTTCGAGTGCCTGAAGTGGAGGAACGATGGTGGGTGTTGGCACCGGAATATCGACAAAGAGGGAAACACGATGTTGTCTGGTGCGGCCCTTACAAAGTTCCCGAGGTACTGAACAAGGGCAAGAATGTTAAACTTGACATCCCTGCCCCCTTCGATGGGTTGCGAGTTTTGGATCGAGACAGCAGAAAGCCCTACATCAACCGAGAGGGACAGCCAGTGTGGGAGTTCTCGATGCCACCTGTCAAAACCGGGGAATCTCCTCAACTTGTCAAGATCCTGGCTAGACGTCGAGTGGGCTCCACCCTGGGTATCCTCAGTCCTCTCTGCAGCGTGGTTTTTCGAAAAACTCATGCGAGGTTCCGGGTTGACCGCCGGAGCCTCCGCCTACGGTACTACATCCGGCACGCCCCGAACTTCCTCTCGACCTCCACCTTCTCAAGCATCACCGTCGAATGTCATCGATGTTGACGAAATCAACGACAGTACCGGTGAAAATGGTGATGGTGCCGAAGCCCCAATGACATCTACCTCAGCTCGCCACTGTCAATCGGTGGCATCAGCGCCATTTTAACCGAGTCGACCGCTGGATCCAGCTGCGCCGAACTACAGTCAGTCGGCATACGCTGGGAGCTCGAAAGGAAAAGGAGGCCCCTCGTCGAAAGGAGGCAAGGGAGGTGTGTGCTCTCGTGAGGAATTTGCAGGAATAGCACCAAGTGGGCGAGTCGTCATATCAGCAGCCATTACAGGCTTGCAAGTTCTCGAGCGAGCCCTGGGCGGCTCGCCTGTTCCGGAATTGACCAAGGGAGGGGGGCCCCAACCCCGCATGCACCCGGAACGTTGCAAGCTGTATGGGCCCCCACCCCCGGTCGATGCAGAATACTATCGAGAACAGTGCTCGAGCCTCGCAGAGTCTGGTACCCACTCCAATTCTTCGAACGAATGGGTTCATGAGGAATGGTTCGATTCTGATGAAGATCTCGCTTGCTACACGGGATACGTTGAGGGATCCCCTTCCTCTGTTCAGCGCCTGGATGGGTCAACATTTCTTGAACATTGAGGCCCAGCACCTGGACATCGAGGCCGTCCAGGGATGGACCGTCGTGGGAACCGAATACCGGAGAGTCAAATACCTCCAGCTTTAACAACATCAACGACGCTGCCCTAAACGACTGGGTCGACCAATCCTGGCAGTTGAATGCTCCAAGGACGCAAGCTACTACTCGAAGGAACCAGTCCGACTCCTACTACTACAATGACAGCGATGAAGACTACAGAGACCTACCCGATGCCTGTTCCGACGACGAGGAGGATTATGCGTACGCCACAAAGAGTTGGTGGACACCACCGCCCAGTTACGATACTGTGCCGAAACCAGAATCGCTGTGGCAGCCATATAACATGCCGCAATACAACCATGAAATCGAGACCATCGATCAACTCCGACACTCGGGTACGTTCGGAATGAAACCACCCTATCGATTTGGGACGCACGAGGACGATCAACTTGCGACGCAGCGGAGGTATCTTCCTTCATGGAGGTCATACCGAAATGAAAAAGGCATTTCATGCCTGAGGCCTTGGAGGTTAAGCCTAGTGGTCCCCCACCCCAAGACCCCTATACTCAACTGGTTCTACCACTTATTGTGGTTCTACGTTTTAACTGTTTCTGAATACAGTTGCTTGGCCAAATCATATTCTGTGTGTGGCCTAACGCCTTTGCTGCACATTCCTAACCAACTCCATTTGATCCAAAGGAGTGCACATGAAGTGCTGGATGCTAGTTGGGAGGCAGGAGTCATGCCAATTTGCACATAAAAACCATTTGTTTTATCCATTTGTGATTGAATCTTTGTACTTAAGCCTGCTTTGTCTATCTGCAGCCCTTCTGTGATACACTGGATATCAAAACTATTCATTGATTCCATTCACATACTGTTCTTCCTCTACTTGCTTCTTTGGTTTGCTTTTCCAACATCAAAACATGCAGGAATTCATCAAAACTGTGTTTGCAGAGGCAACCCTTGAGAATCTGTCCAACGGAGTCTGAGAAGTACACAAATCAAAACCAGAAACAATATGTCCACACCATCAGTACAACTGTCTGCCAGGACCTGGCAAATTCGGAGTGTACAAGTCCAAGTTGGAAACAGTGGGCCCATCCCAATGAGTGGGCCAAAGCTCAGAGTTGCATCTGGGTCTCAAGAAGATCCAATTCACAGATGGGCGGAACAAGAAGCGCCCAGAGAAGAAATACCAAAACCCTTAACCACTGAGGCCGTAGCGGCCCGTGGTTACAGCCTGCAGCACCTTCGCCGAACAGTTGCTGTGTCCATCTCCCGTTCCGCCTGCCCTGCTTCTTCGTCTACGGCTACGGCAGCTGGAGGCGCTCAAGAACAACCCAAATTAGAAGGAGAAAGGCCGAGTATTTTCTCCACGAGGAGTACTACATATCCGTCCGAGGCAAAGATGGAGAGGAACCACTCGAAGCGTTTGGATCCCAACCACACACGGACATGTGTTCCTACCCTTACTCCAGCCCACCTACGGACCTGGCCGACACTGTGTCTGTACCCAGGCAATCGAGAGGGCCAGTATGGCGTCCCAAGCTGCCAATCACTAGCGGAAGCCCCGAGGTGTGCCCCGCTTATGTGAAAGATCCTCATCTCGGAGAGCCATCTTATGGGGGCCTGGACCGTACGGCCGAACTACTGGCCAAACTACTGTCTGGGTCCGCGGACCCAGATGTGACAGCCCTGTCTGAGGCTGTCAAGGCTAAATTGGGTATCACTGAACCCTTACCCAAGCCAGCGCTGGCCTCACCCTCTCCCGGATGGAGCACGCGTGCTGAGGATCTCAAACGATCAAGGGTGTCAGGGTTGCTACCAAAGGTCACTTGCCCCAGCCCCTTTCATCCTTGTGCCAGGACAGTCCCCATCGCTGAACTACAGGACGTGCCCCTGACAGAGACTGAGAAAAGAGGGCTAACAGCTCTGGCACCCCTCGCCATTGTACCTCTCCTCCCTTCAGGCCTAACCCCAGGGGGTGGAAAGAGTGGCAAACCAATTGCCCAGGCGAACATCGAGCTGGATTTACCGGAGTTCGACCCGGAAAATCTGCCCGAATGGGCAGAGGAATTTGCTGAGTTTCCTTTGCTGACTGGTCAATCTCATGTGGAAGTGGCCGCTAAATGTTCTCTTTTGAAACGCTCATGCAAAAAGTAATTTCCGCAAAAATAGGTTAAGCAGATTATAAAAACCTCTTCTACTTGGGCTGAGGTTCTCCAAAGATTTGAGAAAAACTTTCCGGTCTATGAGACAGACCTCATTGTGCGCACACAGATTGAGGAGCCTCCTATGCGCCCTGAAATTCCTTCCGCTGCGCGAGTCTCTGAATATGTTTCCGACCTGGAGTATCTGTTCTCACGAATGAATGTGGGTTCCTATGGGGCCACTGAACCCCACCTGTGGCTTATGAGTAAGATCCCTACACGTACGTGGGACGATTGCCGCGCCACCTCTGAGAGGAAGAGTCGGACCCGTACGTGCGACGACCTTGTGGACCTGCTGATTGAGCTGGCCCTGGAGATGGGAAATGACTCCCATATGGAGAAATTCCTCAGTAAAAACACCTGGGTTGAGCTGGCACCCCTACCCCCGAGCGTGGCGAAGGGGAAGGGCTTGAAAATCCCAGTAACGCCAACCAGGGTGGTGGTAAAGGTAGGGGTGGCCTACGTTCCATGAATGAGGTTACACCTGAGGCAGTTACACCCCATTTCTTCTACTGTAAGCCTGTCAATGACAGGTGAGGACCTTGTCATGCCCTTGACTGCAACCACCGCAGTGGTTGTATGCTACAACTGAAACGATAGCAACACTCTAAAGATGGGAAAACAGTGAGCCATCAGGACGATTTCAGGTGTACCATCACCTGCGGTTATTGTGGCAAACATCGTCATTACGAGGACGAATGTCACATAAAGACCATGAGAGTGACAAACACAAACGGCAGGAGGCTGAACGCTAGAAGACCCAAACACCCTCCAGAACTCCCCAGGATGGGGATAAGGGTGTTAAAGGAGGATGCAAGGGGGGTGGCAAGGGTGGAACCCCAAACCTCCAGAGTCGCTCATCAGCGCCCGCTACTTCTCCCTCTCCTGCCGAGGTTGACCCCAAGAAGCGCCCACAGGGGGATAACGCCTTCCCGGAGGGGACTAACTCCAAGAAGAGGCGACTGGCCTGGATGGCCAAGTCCCTCATGGCTGCATGGGGTGGATGTCAAACTCCCTGCTGAGGAGTAGGGGGGCGGCTCTGAAGAGGGAGACTTGGTTTTCTGGATCCTCTTGAAAATCGGTGATCAAGTTTTTCGAGCAGTGCTTGACACCGGGGCAACACTCTCTAAAGTGGCCCGGCACCTGCTAAAGACTTTCAAGAAAACTAAGACAGTGGCCATAAGAGTAGGGAATGGGCGTACCATCCATTCTTTGGGGGGTGTCGATGTGACTATTTGTCTTGTCGACGAAACTGTGACAGAACACTGCGGACTGTTGGACCCTGACGCCTTTGACATCGTCATTGGTACCGACCTCCTACGAAGAAATCCCCAGGTAAACATGTTGTCTCTCCAAAGCCCCTATTCTCTGCTCTGCGACTTTGGCAGTCAGCTCCTCTCCGTACCTTTGGAGCTGTCAGGACAAAAAAAGTCTGGGCTGCGCTACGCAGCCAAGACTCACTATCGTACTGAAAACTACAAATTGGCCCGTCATGTTCTTGAAAATGGACTGGCGGCCCTTCAGGTAAACTTGGATGAGATCCAGGTGGAATTGTTGGCGAGCCAACAACAGCACATCATGCGGTTGTATTGGTCGAAACATTTGAAAAACGCTTTCCGTTTCGTCTGGAAAGCAATGGGCCTAGCGTATGCTAACCCTCCCTTCTCCCTGCTCGCGAAGGTTCTAACAAAAATCGCTTATGAGGGACGGCGGGTTGTCATGCGCAGCCCTGACTGGGGTTGTTCAGGTGAACACGCTTATTGGCGCTGTATGCTGGAATGATTGACTGTGGGCAGAGCTCAACCCCACGACGGTCCAATATACGTGCCTGAGGACTGAGACACAGCTATGCAGGCCCCTAAGTGGGCCCGTTTCTTTTCCATCCCTCAACTCTGTACCCATGTGTGATCTGGATCAGCTGCTCCTGAAAGAGTTCATGGCGGAAAATTGTTGCTTGACCCTTTCTGTTCTCAAAAGACGATCTCCTGAGCACCTATCTGCCACACTTACAGGGTGTGAATCCCCCTATGGCTACCTGGAACCTGCTGCTGTAAAGGAGGATGCTGACAACCAACTGTCTGAGATCGCCAGCACTATCCCTCCCGTTGATCCCAGCTGTGTTGAACTCAAACACAGTGCCTTCCGGGCCCAGCTGTTGCTGGGGGAGGTAGACCTAGAGTCAACCTCAGAACCAACTTCCCCTGTTGGTAAAGCGGTGCTGCACATGCAGCATGCTCACTCAGGTGCACCCGTGACTCAGAGTCCTGATGCTCTAGCGCGGCCTGCTTCTAATAACATGCCACTGTCTGAGCATGACACTCAGGAACTCCGACGGCTGTTGTACCTGAAGGCCGAAGGTATTGAAGGCCTGGACCGGCTACAATACGTCAGACAGACCTGGAAGTCCTCCATCTGGTCTGAGGAGGACGATGATTGCTACACGCTGCCCCACCCTGAGATACCCCTAGTGTATTCCCTGCACTATGGGCAGTAATGCCCCCCTGAGTGGGACGATGGCTCAGTACCTGCCAAAACTGCTGCTTGGTGGAAAGAGAAAGAGCATGGTAAGAGCAACCTCCATGCTGAGGAGGATTTCCTGGAGAAAATACAGAGTCTAAACCTTGACCCCCGACCGAAGAAACTGCTCCTAACCTGTCAGGAGGTATTCGGCGCCCTGCTGCCTCCCCTGTCCTGTAAAAAACTGGTCCAGATGGACCTGAAACTGAAACCTGAATTAGAGAAGACGCGAGTGAGACGTCGTCCCTACCCCGCTCCTCAGGAACAGGTTGAAGAAATCGAGCGCCGGATCTAGGAATGTATTGATGCTGGCCTCCTGGAGGAATATAAGAAGGGAGACTACCCCCACCACTGCAGTCCCTGTTTTCTGGTTGCTAAACCAGGATCGGGTGCCCTGCGATTGGTTGTTGACTATGGTGAGGTCAAAAGAAAGACCGAAATCCCCTCAGGGAGTATTCCCAACATGGAAAACACCCTGGGGCGTATTGCCAAATGCCGGTACAAGACCAAGATGGACAAACGCAGTGGTTTCTGGCAGGTTGACCGAACAGCCGCAGCTCAGGAACTGCTGGCTTTTATAACCCCCAAAGGTCGTGTGTTTAAGTGGAAGGTCATGCCTCTTGGGGTGGCTAACGCCCCGGCACTCTTCCAAGAACTGATGAAAACAATTTTGTACATACTGATGCGCAGACCTCTAGTACAGGAGTTGATTTCCCAAGGGGCAGAAAAGGAGGCCCACATCAATGACGTGAGTTTGGGTACCAATACCCAAGAGGACCATGTCCTTCTCCTCCGTGAATATTTCATTGTTTGTCAGGAAAACCATCTTAGAATAAAACTCGAAAAATGCGAGTTGATGTGAGAGGAGATGGAGTATTAAGGTTTCGACGTCGGGTATGGCTGGTGGAAACCAGCCGCGTCTAAGATGCAGCCCCTACAGGACATGCAGATTCGCGATGACCCTAAGAAGGGTCTCCACGATGTGAGGAATTTTGTGGGCGCCTGTAACTTCTATAGGCGACACATCCACAATTTTACCTACTCCTCTGCCCCTCTCACTGACCTAATCAAGAAAACTACTCCCTGGAGGTGGACCGCCAGAGAGGAGGTGTGTTACCAGGAGTTGAAGGAGAAAATTGCCTCGTCCAACTGCCTGGGCGTACCCCGCCCTAAGGGCGAGGTGGTCCTGATCACTGACGCCAGTGATGTAGGGGGGGGTAAAACGATATACCAATGGCAGGAGCTTAACCAAGCTGACGTAACCCACTGCCATTATTGAACTAGCGGACTGAACCGTGATGGCTCCTTGAAGCAAGACTATCCTTCCAGTGAGTGGCGGCTTGTGCCACTGGGAGAATGGAACTGGAAATGGAACCACGCACGTTCCAATTACAGCACCTACAACCAGGAACCCCTGGCCGGTATGTTGGTGCCGTCATCACAGTCCTGACTTTTGGGATCTAATCCTATTGTTTGGCCCTGTGACCAGGAAACGGTGAAGTCCTTTCTGAAGAGCCCACCACCAGAGAAAGCGAAACTCAAACGGTGGTGGACTTACCTGAGCCAGTTCAGGCTGACAGTCCATCATATCCTTGGTAGAAAAAATGAACTGTCTGACTAGATATCGCGCAACAACTTCGATGCGCTTATTGGTGAGAGCTCTGAGGAACTTGCCAAAGAGGCTTTCCAGCGTATGGATGTCCAGCTTGACCTGTCTATGCGTACTCCTGGAATCCTCGAGGGTTGGAGCCTAACTGACTATCAGTCAGAGTATAAAGAAATTCTCCAGACCCTCAGCACTGGTCTCAAACCCAGTGTCATTGACGGGCACCAGTGGTATAACAACAACCAGTACCTCTTCCACGAGGACCGTATTGTTGTGACTGAGGCCCGACTTGATGGGTGCCTACAGTGGTCCCTTCTCAGCTCAGGTCACACTGGCGCTAATCGCTCAGTGGACTTATTCCGTGAGTGTTTCTACTCTGGTCTCACCCTGACTGAACTGGGGTCCCGTATGCAGACCATTGTGGATGCTTGTGGCTGTCATGCCAGCAAGCAGAGTGACAGTGGGGATAGTAGGGAAACAGTAGGGCTACGGAACAGCCGCCGCCCGGATGGACGAGTGCGCGCCCGGCAGCCCCTTGCCGGCTACAAATAGCCGCCATCCGGATGGACGAGTGTGCGCCCCGCAGCGACGCCCCTCACACGCAGCCCAAAGCACAACACACCAAGCGAGCACGCCGGCGAACAGGAGCCAAGAGGCCCAAGAGACCGCACACCAAACACAGCACACCGAGCGAGCACACCGGTGAACAGGAGCGGAGAGGCCCGGGATGCCGTACACGCAACACAACACACAGAGCAGACGCACCGGTGAACAGGCGCCAAGTGGCCCAGGACACCGCACACACAACACTGCACACAGAGCGAGCACACCGGTGAACAGGAGCCAAGTGACCCATGACTTCGCACCAGCACAGCAACGGTCGGAGCGGGCACACTGGTGAACAGGAGCCAAGTGGCAGGGACACCGCACACGCAACAAACCGCACACTGGTGAATAGGAGCCAAGTGGCCCAGGAAACCGCACACACAACACAACACACGGAGGCAGGCACACCAATCAACAGGAGCCAAGTGGCCCAGGACACCGCAGCAGCAAAGCAACGCACCGAGTGGGTGCACCAGTGAACAGGAGCCAAGTGGCCGAGGACACTGTAGACGCAACGCATCAAACCACGCGGGCACATCGGTGAACAGGAGACAAGTGGCCGAGGGCACAGCACAAGCAAAGCAACGCACCGAGCAGGCACACAGGTGAACCGGAGCCAAGTGGCTCAGGAGACCGCACGAACAAAACAATGCACCGGGCGGGCGCACCGGTGAACAGGGGCCAAGTGGCTCAGGACACCGCACACGCAAAGCAACGCAGCGAGCGGGCACACCGGCAAACAGGAGCCAAGTGGCCCAGGGCACTGCACACACAAAGCAATGCACCGAGCGGGCACACTGGTGAACAGGAGCCAATTGGCCCAGTACACCGCACATGCGACACAACACAGCGAGCGGGTACACTGGTGAACAGGAGCCAAGTGGCCCAGGACACCACACAAGCAAAACAACGCACCGGGCGGGCACACCGGTGAACAGGAGCCAAGTGGCCCAGGACACCGCACACACAACACAACACACCGAGCGGGCACACCGGTGAACAGAAGCGAAGTGGCCCAGGACACCGCAGCAGCAAAGCAACGCACCTAGCGGGCGCACCGGTGAACAGGAGCCAAGTGGCCCAGGACACTGCAGACGCAACAAAACAAAACACGCGGGCACACTGGTGAACAGGAGCCAAGTCGCCCAGGACACCGCACACGCAAAGCAACGCACCGAGCGGGCACACCGGTGAACAGGAGCCAAGTGGCCCAGGACAAGGCACAAGCAACACAACACACCGGGCAGGCACATCGGTGAACAGGAGCCAAGTGGCCCGGGACACGGCACAAGCAAAACAACGCACCGAGAGGGCACACCGGTGAACAGGAGCCAAGTTTTGCAGGACACCGCACACAAGTGCACACGTAGGGCATCCGAAAGAACCAACACTCCATGGGTCGGACGCACTGGGGCGACCCAGCCGACCCACCGGGCCAGCAGCAGGGACGGTACCCCAGGGCCACTGGTTCGAGCCCGGCCAGGCTGCATCAGGGACCATGGCAAATGTCACCCCGAGCCATGGAAGCAACCGGTGACCGGCCAGCCGGTACACAGTCCAGGAGGGGGTCGCCTGCCAAGCAGAGAGGCCCCGCAACTCAAGCCACAAGGGTGAGGCGGTCGTACCGTAGACTAGCGGGAGCAATACCCCTTGTGGTGAGAGATACTCAACACGGCTGGGCAACCCCCAGAGCTGCCGCCCAAAAGAGGGGGCATGTGGCCCTACCCATGAACACATGTGGGGACATCCTCCCACCCGGGACACCTGGACTGGGTGGCCGCGACACTGCCTTCCCAAGCACCTGCGGGAGTGGCTTAAGAGGCACCTGAACTAGGGCAGTTGGAGGGACAGGACGTCCCCTTGGTAAAACCTTCCTCCTGCATTGTCAAAGGAGTCATCCCCAGCTCCCAAAGATACCTATCCACCTACCTAATGGCTCAGTGGTCTGCTTCCGTGAGTGCTTCTACTCTGTTCAAACCCTGACTGAACTGAGGTGCCGTATGCAGACCATTGTGGATGCTTGTGGCTGTCATACCAGCAAGCAGAGCGACAGTAGGGATAGGGGACTGATTTCCAGCTTACCCATACCCTATTGTACTAACTCTCTTCTCTACGTGGATTTCATCCACGGCCTACCTCGCTTCAGCGGCTATGGTAGTTGCCTAGTTGTCACCTGTGGCCTGTCCCGCTTCGCCTGTGTGTTCCCTTGCAATAAGAAAATCGCACTTGAGCAGACTGTGAAAATGTTGGTCGAACAATGGTTCCAACCCTATGGAGCACCTAAGCAGGTGCACTCTGATGAGGATGCACGCATCTGCAGTGACACTTGATGGTACAAACGAGTGCTGAATGCCCTCAACGTTTAGGTAACCACAGGTGTGCCCTATACCCACACGTCTAACCCTCTTTGTCAGAGACAAAACCGTGTGGTGGAACAGAACCTGAGAATCCTGATGAAACAGGAATGTACCAAAGACTGGGTACGCCTAGTGCCCTGGGCAGTGCTGACCATGAACTCCCAAAGGGGCCCCTCTACGGGTTTCACCCCCCACGAGCTGTTTCATGGAGGACGACCTGCTTGGTTCTTCAAAACCCCCTTTCTTGAGGACTTCAAGAGCCCTGTTGGTGATTTGCTGGAACAGAAGCAGTCTATGGCTAACCAGGCTGGGACTAACCTGAGAAATATCCGTGACCATGAACGAAGCCGACGAATTCGCCTACGGCGACCTGCCAGCCTCAAGGTTGGTGACCTCCTTTTGGTTCACCATTCACGCCTACCCTCCTGACCCCGTAACTGCCTACAGGACCCTTCTTTTGGGCCCTATCGTATCATCAGGATAGATGAATCTAGGATCCATGTCAGGTGCAGTCCACGACTAGGTGGTGCCCTACTTTCTGCGCCTAAACAGTTGAGGCACTATCACTCCCCTGAAGATTTGTCCTGGGATGAGTGGCGCCTCAGCGACAGTGAGCTTGAGCATATCGACTTAGAGAACGCTGCGAGTCCAGAGGAGGCAGAGGAACTCGAAGAGATGACTGCCAATGAGATGGCAGTTGATGGCTATTACGTGGTTGCAGGTATTGCCCGCCAAGAGTATAAACAGGGCTGGAAATTCCCAACCCTGTCTGATGGCTTTGGGCTATCTGAGGCGACCTGGGAACCCATGTCCGCCTTTATACAGCCGGATGGGAGTATCGACCCCATCTCTCGCTCCTACCTCGTTGAGAACAAGGAGGGACAGCTACTAACCGGTGCTGAAACTCCGTCCCAGCGGAGGAAGAAAAATTAATCCCCTTGTGCCTTACTATTTACTGTCTTTTAACCCTTCCAGGGGCGGTGAGCACTCCTGTGCTGAATAGCTAGGCCTACTCGGTGTGTGCCAGGACAGGTTCAGAATTCCTGTAGTGCTCCAGTTACTGTGAATGTACTAACTGCCACCCTCGATCGGGCTTCGGCACTCCAAACACCTACACATCCGCTCCTTGCGGAGTACTGCTCCTGCCCTGGCTGTGCCGTGCAGTCCCATGCCTATGGTTACCAGCGTGAGCCACATGGCCGCTTATCAGGTTTGCAGCCACCCAGCGAGTGTGTGCCTTGTTGACCATGTGTTGCATTGGGAACTGCCCTGATGTAATGACCTTGGGGAGCCAACGAAGAACGGTGGCTTTCTACTCCAGGGAAGAATGACAAGCAAGGTGTTATGAAGCAAGGTACGTCCACCTTCCTTGGGGACAAGCATGCCCAGAGCTAGGACCTCGGACTGGTCCAGACCCATGGGGTTCTATCCTTCCTTACAGTATTTACCATACCCCTAAGTGTTGTACGTATGTCAGTATGTGTCTCACTTCTCTCCCCGGCGTGGCTCGCGGAGACCGGGCTTCGCTGACGTCGGACCGAAGGTCCTAATCAGGTACTATTACCACTCCTATAGCGCCCAATCTCTGTGCTGGCACCTATCCTTGGGGGACGACGGCAAACGCCCTACCTACTAGAGGGGGGCAGCGGCCAAGTGTGCTGGGGGAATACAAAACGCCCATTTTTCTAAAGGCCAAAAGCTAACGCACTCCCCTGCCCACGTGGAAAAGCACGAGGGACAGCAGACACCACTACACTACACTCACTAACGCCAGCACCAGCCTTCGAAGGAAGGGTGGCACTCAGCACTTGCATTCAACACATGCCAGGCTTGCTGACCCTAACACCTACACACACTACTGGGTGTCCATGACAATGAGGTCTCTGGCCCTATTGACCCTCCTGTGAAATAACAAGAGAACGGAGGCTACTAAGCGACTGTGGCCTAACAGGGACGCCACTACGCGATTCCGTGTCAGGGCTTGGAGGGAAGGACTGCTCTTTTTGCGTGCACAGCCTGTATGTTGAACAAATTGGACTGCCCTCGCCACTCCAGGCTGATGCAGAGTATTTGTTGTGATCTGCGCCGCATCTTTTAGCGCGGCAAGGAACTGCACCAATCACCCTCACCTGCCCACCTGCAAAGCAAAAGCCAATGAACAGGGGAGTTTGCTGAGGAACCAAGACAGCCTCCATGTATTATACGCTTCTTAGGCTGCCCTATAACACACTGTCCTCTTGCCCTGTTCCAAGCAAGCAAGCTTAAGGAACTCCACCCGTTCTCTTAAAGAAAGTAGGGTCGAGTCCCTGGGTAACCTAAACAAGAGTTGTACCGTGCGCAATACACGTGGCCTACCCTTTAATGCGTCATATGCATGCACAGGTATGCACCAGTTTTCCAATCTTCCTCTGATTTACCTAATCTAACCCACAACAACAGACCATAGCGTGACTCAACCAAGAGGTGAGCTCCTCCTGAGCTTACCTACCTTACTCACCACGCATCATGTGAATGCCGAAGGTAACACAAACGCAAAATAACCCTAAGTGTTTGGACAACCCTACACCTATGATTTCACGCATTGTGCACAGTGCGTGTGTGCAGCGTGCACAATGCGTGCGTGAAGGGTGCGCAATGCGTGCGTGCAGCATGCACATTGTGTGCGTGCAGCATGCACAATGCGTGCCTGCAGCGTGCACAGTGCGTGTGTGCAGCGTGCACAATGCGTGCGTGCAGCCGGCGTGCGTGCAGCGTGCACAGTTGGTGCGTGTGTGCAGCGTGCAAAATGCCTGTGTGCGGCGTGCACAATGCGTGCGTGCAGTGTGCACAGAGCGTGTGTGCAGCGTGCACAATGCCCGCGTGCAGCGTGCACAATGCGCGCGTGCAGCGTGCACAATGCATGCGCGCAGCGTGCACAATGCGTGTGTGCAGCGTGCACAATGCGTGCGTGCAGCGTGCACAGTGCGTGTGTGCAGCGTGCACAATGCGTGCGTGCAGCCGGCGTGTGTGCAGCGTGCACAGTTGGTGCGTGTGTGCAGCGTGCAAAATGCGTGTGTGCAGCGTGCACAATGCGTGCGTGCAGTGTGCACAGAGCGTGTGTGCAGCGTGCACAATGCTCGCGTGCAGCGTGCACAATGCGTGCGTGCAGCGTGCACAATGCATGCGCGCAGCGTGCACAATGCGTGTGTGCAGCGTGCACAATGCGTGCGTGCAGCGTGCACGATGCGTTCGTGCAGCGTGCACAATGGAGGAGGAGGCACAACTACTGTTTGAAGTCAGGTCATTTTCTCAAAAAAAAAAACCTCACGCAGTCAGGCAGCCAGCCCAACACTTGGCGGTTGGAACCCTCACCAAAGGCGGTTGAACGCTAATTGACAGCGTCCAGACGCAACCGGACAGCCGTTAGAATCAACCCATTTTTGTGTCCGCTACAAAACATCCTGTTTGAAAGCCACCCAACCCTTGCACAAGACTGTGCAAAGTCAATCTGCTTTCCTCTCAAAGAAAATGGACCCCAATAGGTGGGATCATGTGCACAAGACAACACCGCCATTCACTCCTTCCACACCCCCCAATCCTGAGCCAAGCCCCTCTGCACTCCCCTCCCCAGTCACCCACACTGAAGGGCCTTGAACCAATGCAGACCTCTGTGGCTGCTGACCGTACTACAGCGTGCGAGGATGAGGAGGCGGTGGTGTAAAGAGAAGCCGTCAATGGCCCCACTTGTCTCGCTCATGGCCCACAAGCTCAATGCATGTCCATTGCACTGCGCAGTGTGCAAGATGCGGGCGTGCAGCGTGCACAATGCGTGCCTGCAGTGTGCACAGTGGGTGCGTGCGTGCAGCGTGCACCGTGCGTGCGTGCAGCGTGCACAGTGCGTGCGTGCAGCGTGCAAAATGCGTGCGTGCAGCGTGCATAATGCGTGAGTGTGCACCGTGCGTGCGTGCAGTAGGCACAGTGCGTGCGTGCATGCAGCGAGCACGATGCGTGCGTGCAGCGTGCACGATGCATGCGTGCAGTGTGCACAATGCGTGCGTGCAGTGAGCAGCATACTCCGTGTACTCGAGGACAGTTCTGGCTTCCTGAACCCATCCTCAAAGCCCCTTCCCATCTCTCTCCATTTCGAGGTCGTGTAGGGCCACTTGGCTGGCGTCGATCATGGCATCATTTTGGAATGCTTGGATACACACCTGCCCTGTGCCCCGAAGCCACCCCAACATGCATAAAGAATTCACAGGGCACGCACAACGCATGCATGCCCCACCTCTGCCGCGTGCGTGCAGCGTGCACAATGTGTGCGTGCAGTGTGCACAGTGCGTGCGTGCGTGCGTGCAGTGTGCACAATGCGTGCGTGCAGTGTGCACAGTTGGTGCGTGCCTGCAACATGGGATGTGCACGGGGCACACAGTGCATACCATTAAGAGCTGAGGCGTGATGCGTTGCTACTCCTTGTTTTCTCTTGATGCGTTGCGCGCAAGCTCCAACATCTCATTGCTCAGGAACTCTAACACAGCAGCCACATGCACAAGTGTCCCCTTCCCAACACTGGAAGAGTACCGCCAATTTGCGGGATCGACGACATTATATATATACTTTGAGAAGAGAATTGGAGCATCATGCATCATGCATCATGGATTGCAACCGCAGCAGAATCATCAACCACCATAACGGCAAGCCAAACCACCACCAAAAGGCATGTAGGGTCACACTTTGTTGCTTGGCAAGCCTAACCGAGCTCTAGGGAAAAATTTCATCAATGCCAAATCACATGAAAGCACAACGACATCAAAGAAATCAACCATTGTGGGTTCAAAAGTGCAAATACACATGTTTGAGAGATTCTTGGCACCCTCCGGATAATTATCCTAAGTAACACCTATGATTTTACGGGCAAAATCGTCACTTTACTCAAAAAGTACCCAAAGAGCAAATCTTTGGACTTTCACGGCATGTTCTTTGGATTGGACGCCCCCAAAATAGGGGGGGTCCTCATGAAAACATCTTCAAAACCCTCATTTACCCATTTGTCCCAAAAATGGCCCCCGGGGGGGGGGTTTACCAGATTTCACCAGACGTGGCACTAACTACCTGCATACACCTGTACTCAAAGTGTACCCGAAGAGCAAATCTTTGGACTCTAACGGCATGTTTTTTGGATTCAGCGCCCCCAAAATAGGAGGAGTCCAC
Source organism: Eutreptiella sp. 'Long Island Sound 2002' (assembly GCA_964036045.1). Lineage (NCBI taxonomy): Eukaryota > Euglenozoa > Euglenophyceae > Eutreptiales > Eutreptiaceae > Eutreptiella > Eutreptiella sp. 'Long Island Sound 2002'. The sequence continues at coordinate 117,585,231 of OZ038379.1, forward strand.
AGGAAAACATTTTCAAAACCCTCATTTACCCATTTTTACCAAAGAATGGCCCCCGGGGGGGGGGGTTTACCAGATTTCACCAAACGTGGCACTAACTACCTGCATACATTTTTACTCAAGAAGTAACCAAAGAGCAAATCTTTGGACTCTATCGGCATTTGTTTTGGATTCAGGACCCCATAATAGGTGGGGTCCTCATGAGAACATTTTCATAACCCTCATTTACCCATTTTTTCCAAACAAAATGGCCCCCGGGGGGGGGGTTTACCAGATTTCACCAGACGTGGCACTGACTACCTGCATACATTCATGTTATAATTTCACGGCTACAAGGGCTACAAGCATTTCATTTGGATGCAATGCCTCTTTGGAAGCCATCTAGCAATAGAGCATTGCCCTTGTATGGGTGTCGTGGTTCTATGTAGCGCACCAAGGCCGTTTGTAGCCGTTTTTAGTGTCAAACGTCACCAAGAATGTCCATGCATACGAGCAGAATGCACGCACAAAAGATACATATCCTCATGGCAATGCAACATGGAGGCTTTCAACATGGTACAATGTGTGTTCCATCATGGTGCTATCACTATACGTCGCCGTTTGATTGTTTGTTTTGTTCATAGTACTCCTTACGCTTCCTAAATGGCATTTTGACCTTCCGAACAGGTTCTTTCTCTATATAACCATATTCATATTATAATTTCACGGCTACAAGGGCTACAAGCATTTTATTAGGATGCAATGCCTCTTTAGAGGCCATCTAGCAATAGAGCATTGCCCTTGTATGAGTGCCGTGGTTCTATGTAGCGCACCAAGGCCATTTGTAGACGTTTTTAGTGTCAAAGGTTACCAAGAATGTCCATGCATACGAGCAAAATGCACGCACAAAAGATACATATCCTCACGGCATTGCGACATAGAGGCTTTCAACATGGTACAATGTGTGCTCCATCATGGTGCTATCACTATACATCGCCCTTTGATTGTTTGTTTTGTTCATACTACCCCCTATGCTTCCTAAATGCCATTGTCACCTTCCGAACAGGTCCCTTCTCTACATACCCACATTCATGTTATAACTTGACGGCTACGAGGGCTACAAGCATTTCTTCTAGATGCAATTCCTCCTTAGAGGCCATGTAACAATAGGGCATTGCCCTTCTACCGGTGCCGTGGTTCTTTGGAGCGCACAAAGGCAATTTGTAGCCGTTTTTGGTGTCAAAAGGGGGGGAAAAGGATGAAAATTGCCTATAACTTTACGGCAGGGGAGGACAGGGGACCAGAAATGTGCTCAGGATGTCGAGTATGCTTAGTTACGCAACCTCATATGCTCAGTTCCTGCTTGTCATGAGAAGTACGCCCTAAATCAACCAAACTAACTATTTACGCTCGCGTCGCTGCCGCTAAATCGCGAATGAATCTGCGATTACGGGAAATCCTTAGTGAGTGCAATGCCAGATCAGAAATGGATTCTTCAAAAGATTCGAATTTTCAAAAATCGACTTCGCAGTCATGTAGAGATTTCCATGCTGTTTGGGAAAATGCCAAGATACTGAGTTATGTGACGAGATTAGATTTAAAATCATAGGTGAATCGATTAATGCATTGTGTGTCATGCATGCTTCTCTTACCTTGTCTCCTGTAGAAAAAGGAGAGGTAGGTAGGTAGGTCCACTCGGGACTGGGGTTCCCCCGCAGGGGGGACTTACCAAGGGGCTTTTGCTCACCCACCGACGGCCCTACTGCACGTGCCCCCTCAAAGCGGCTCCCCCACATGGGGGAAGGGCGCGGTCGCCGCAAGCAGTACCCTAGAGCGGGTTCTGCCCAGAGAGGTAACCCATGTTCGACCGAAGTCTCACATTCCTCTCCTTCGGGCGGATGATACGTGGGGGAGGGTCCCAGCGCACATCCTCATCAACCTCCGGATTCTGGGGCCCAGGGGCCGGGAGCCAGGCCAAAGGCCCTGTCCTGCAGGCACCCCCGCCTGGGTTGGTGTTCAGTAGGTGTGAGGCGACTTGAAGAAGCACGTGCTACGGGACTCGCATGCCGTGGCGCTCTCCCGGGGGGCCGGGGTTTCGAAGTAGGTCGTTGTGGCCGGTTGGTCGGTCGTATGGTACGGTTGCGGTGTAGTTTGTTAACGTGAGTTGGTCGGTTGCGTGATGGTAGAGCCAAGTTTTGTTCGTGGGCATGGTCGTCGGCGGGCGCGGTGCACCACGGTGTCACCAACCCTTTTGACGCCGTTCCCGTTTCGACCCGTGCACGCCTGGCTGGTTTGGTGTTGGCCGGCTTGCGTGTGGTCTGTTTACGGTCAAGTGGCGGCTGCAGCTGCGGTGTTGTTGGTTGGCGGTCGTCTTGGCCGCCTCATGGTCGGCTTGGTTTGCGTGGGTTCCATTGCGCTGCTGCCGGTGGTCGTTTCGCCGAATGTTGTTTATGCAGCCGGCATGTCCGTGTCGGTGCTGGTCAGTGGCGTCGTGGTTTGTCCAAGTGTAGTGTTGTGTAGTTTGTTACCGTTGGTTGGTCGCGCTTGCATTGGCAGCGTTGCGGTGTTCTGCTGTGTTCGTGGGTACGGTCGTCGGTGGGCGTGGCGCACCACGGTGTTGCCAACCCGTTGGGCGCTGTTTCCGTTTCGACCCGTGCGCGCCTGGCTGGTTCGGCGTTGGCCGGCTTGCGTGTGGTCTGTTTACGGTCAAGTGGTGGCTGCAGCTGTGGTGTGGTTGGTGCGCGGTTGTCGTGGCCGCCTCATGGTCGGCTTGGTTTGTGTGGGTTCCGTTGCGCTGCTGCCAGTTGTCTTATCGTCGAATCCTGCCTGTTTAGCCAGCACGTTTGTGTCTGCGTCAGTTTGTTGCGTCTTGGTTTGTACAAGTGTCGTGTAGTGTAGTTACGGAACGTTCGTGGGCCGCGTCCGCAGCGGTAGAGTCACAGTGTTCCTCTGTGTTTGTGGCCATGGTGGTCGGGGGGCGCGGCGCGCCACGGTGTCGCTAGCTCCTTGGACGTCGCTCTCGCACCGGCCCATGCACGCCCGGCCAGCTTGGCGCTGGTTGGTGTGCGCGCGGTCTGTTCATGGTCACGTTGCGTCTGCTGTAGTGGTTCTGGCGGTGTGTGGTCGTGTTAGCCGCCTCTTGGTTGGTTTGTTCAGCGTTTGTTCCTTGTCGTCGCAGCAGGCGCTCGCGCAGTCGGATTTGTTGTGTGCAGGTGTTCCGCTTGTTGCGATGTTGGTCAGTGCCAGGTGTGTGAAGCCGGCACGGTACGGTTGTACTGTGCGCCGCCCGCCCGCCGCGGGGGAGAAAAGCCATGACAAGTGGTCGAACCACTGTAAAAAATCTTTTCCCCTGTCGGTGCCCTGTTCCCTGCCCCGCCCTGGCAGTGTTGCATGCACAATCCATTATCCGGTATTTCGTGGTGCTCTGTAGCCGTACTTCCAGTTTCGCTTGTGCAACTCATATGTACACTCGTCGTCGGTGGCAAGGCCCCGCCGGTCCCCTCCGGTGTGTCCCTGTGCTCCCCATGGGACCCCCAGGGTGTTGTTCCAGCTCGGTGGTGCTGTGCTCGTGCTCGTGCCTGTCTGTCTGCCGTGCGCCTTCTTGTGTCGTGCGTTGTGGGTCATTCGGGTGGCGTGTCTGTGTCAAGGTGCTGGGTGTGGTGGCTAGGATGGTTAGGGTGGTTCGGCTTGTGCTGTGGTGTCGGGACCCTCCGTCCGACGTTGCGGGTTGGGCTCGGCGTAACACACCCATGCCTGTTGGCAGGGGGGTCGGCGCGGCCCCGTGTGGTGAGCTTGTGGCCCCCCGCATGCCCCGAGTGGGCTTGTGGAGGACAGGAGTACCGGGCAGTGTTGCAGCCCCCCTCCCTCTCATGGACGCTGGGGCAGTGTGCGCCCCGTACCATTCGCATGGGTTATACGTGTCGTAACCTTGCGCGTCACAGGCGCTCAACTCCCCAGAGGAGGTGCGTGCTGGTCCCCGCGGTGCACTTATCTCCGGATGCTCGCCCTGGACGGTAATACTCTGGCCGGTGGTTCGTTAACATTCTTGTGGTTATCGGCCCTGCCACGGGTTCCGCGTATTTGGCCGGGCCCTTTTCCGGCCCCTTGTGGATCCGGCTCGCGGGAGAGGAGGGTGAGGTGGGAGGACGGGTCCGGGCGTGGCGCCGCCCCGTTCCCTGCTGCAGGTGGGTCGGGGGGTCTGAGAAGCGTGGCCCTCGCCCGGGGGGTTGTAGGAGGAAGTCGTGGGGTTTCTGTGCGTGCTTGACACCACGGGTTGCGAAGGCCGGCTTCCACTCTCCGGGCATCTGTTGCATGTGTCGGGCAGGTTGACGTCCGTCTCGTCGGTTTGTCGGACCGTCAGATGTTGCTGGGGTGTGTTGCGTGGCTGTGTGCCACTGGGTTGTCGCGGTAGGACCTGTGGCCAGGCGCGGCTCAGGGTCCTGGGCGGGCGTCCCATGCGTCACAACAGGGCGCCGTGGAGGTTACTGAAGTTTGCGTGCACAAGGGCTGGGCGTGCCGCCCAGGTCTCCGCCTCAGTGCAGACGGCGGGTTGCCGTCAATTGCCCAGCGCCAGCGCCCGATCTGGTGGCGTGCGCTGTTCGACAACACCCCCGTGGTCATTGGTTCGGCCGCGGGCTCCGCGTGTTTAGCTGGCCCCTTTGCCCGGCCCCTCGCGGACCCGTTACGTGGGAGAGGAGGGTCAGGTGGGATGGCGGCCCCAGGTGTGGCCCTGCCCCCTTTTCTTGTTGCAGGCGGGTCGCTGGGGTCCGGGAAGTGCGGCCCCCGTCCGGGGGATGTGGGAATAGGTCGCTGGGGTCGTGTTTGTGTCCGACACCGTGGGCTGCTAAGGCTAGCCTCCAGTCCTTGGGTGTCCGTCGTGCGTGCCGCGCAGGTGGACGCCGTCCCTGCTGGTGTGTCCGGTCAACGGGTGGTGCCGTAGCATGTTGCGCGGTCGCGCGTTGCTGGGTTGTACGAGGGGTCTTGTTGGGCGAGGTCTGCCCGCTCAGGGTCGTTGTGGTTCGTGGCCGACCCCGCATCCGCTGGCGTGACGGTCATCGTCCGGTCCTCTGGCGGGAGGAGGCGGTCCTGGGTCCGCCGCGCCGTCTCTTCCCTGCGCGCTGCCGGTGTGGGACTCGTGCCGTGCGCGTGCGGCCGTGCGTCCCCGCTGCAGGTCCTGTGGTCGGCCGCGGGTCAGGCCCCTGGGGGGTTACCCACACGTCGTACAAGGGCGCTGCGGAGGGCACTGGGGATTTCGTGCACCAGGGCCGCGTGCGCCGCCCAGGCCTCCGTGTTAGTGCAGATGGCGGGCTGCAGCTGCCCGCCCAGCGCCAGTGCCCAGATCTGGTGGATCGCGAAGACGGGGCACAGGTTGGGCTCAGTGAAGGTTTCCGCCGTCGGTTCCAGGATGGCCTCCATCTGCTGCCGGCCGTCGAGGTAGAATCTCCACGCCCTTGACCACGCCCTGGTGTGCGGCCAGCGGCGCCGCGCCCACCGCCAGAGGCAGTAGAGGGCGTGGCCTGGGTGCCAGGTGCCTGCCGTCCCCGACACAATGGCCGTCAGGGGGTCCGGGGGTTGGTCTGGGAGCAGGGGGCTAGGGTTGTCTGGCAGGTCCGTGGTCGCCCGGAGCATGGAGTCGACAGCCTCCAGGCTCCAATGGTTGTCCTGCGGGTCTGGGATGATCCGCACCTGGTAGTAGTGGCCATTCTCCAAAACGATCATGGCGATGGTACCGGGGTCACGTTCGCGCAGCAGGGGCGCCGCGCGCGCCGTCTCCGGGTAGTGCGCCGTCGAATTCGTGAGGTTGTGCCCTCTGCTACGGGCGGTCCTGCTTTCCCATGCCTCCAGGCCCTCGTGCGGTGGATTACGGAGGTTGGCACGCTCCCGGCCTCCGGTGGTGGGTGCGGGCCTGGGGTCCGTCGGCGGCGCTATGAGCGTGTGTACCCAGCCCAGGTGTGTGACCCACACGCCCCCTTGGGCCGGTTGGTGGGTATTCGAACCACCAGATCCACGCTTCAATGAGGTCGTCAGAGACCTGTGTCCCGGGGGTGACGCCTGGAGCTGTCGCACAAAGATTTGGGTTGTCGGGGCATGTGGGAGGGAGACTACGGCAAAAAGCCTGTTCGGGTCGACGTTAGGGAGGTGTTCCTGGAGGGTGGCCACCAGCTCGCTCGAGGGCGTGGAAGCGTGGATGTCGTAGAGCGCCCTCAGTTCCGCTTCGTCGAAGGGACCCGTGCCCCGTTGCTGTGGCGGTCGGGGGGGCGGGGGGGGCATGGCCACCCGGTACTGGTCCAGTGCCGCGTCAGCCGGGGAGGGGTGCCGTGAGGTGGCGCCTGGGGGTCCCCAGGCACGTACTCCGTGGGGGGTTCCCGTTGCCGGGGCATCGAGCAGGGCGTGGCGGTGGGCAGTGGGCCGGCGGGCTCCTGGGGGCTGGAGGTCCCCGTCATCTCTGTGTCCGCCCTTGGTCCGCTCGCGTCGTGTCCCGGCTGCCGCGATGTGCCCTCCGTGGCCTGGCGGCTTCTTGACTGCGAGGAGGGCTGCCCCCCCGCCCCTTGCGTAGGGCTGGGGTCGGGCGCGGGCTCCCTTGGTCGCATGTCCGTGGCGTGTGGTCCTCTCGGTAGCGGATCGGCTGCTGACCCCGGGAGGGAGGCGTCAGATGAGCTGGACGTTTCGCCCGCCGTCTGGCGAGGGTCCGCTTGAAGCGCTGCTTGCCGCTTGCGCTCGGCCGGCGTGAGAATGGTGGGGATGTGCTCCGCTCAGTGCAGGGGCCTCTTGGCCCGGTGTCTGGGGTCGGAGGTCGATGATGTTCGCCGAGCGTGGGGGTCGCGAGGGCCCCCGTGGTCCCTGTCCATATCCTCCTTGAGAACAACTCGTCGCGCTGCGGGGGGCGGCGTGCGGCTGCAGCGACGGGATCAGTTAGGGTGCCTCGTCCTTTGGCGCTGCTCCGGCGTGTTGCCTTGCACCCTCGAGGCGCCCGGACTGCCCGGGCTCCTCTGTGGGGCGAACGGCCACAGGGGGCTGCTGTATGTGCCAGAGGGGGAACCCCTACCGGGTGGTGGACCCCATGGGAGTTCCGGTGAGTTTCGGCACGCCGCCTGCCTGGGGGTTCCGGGACGTCTTGGGACCGCGGCCGCCGGTGGCCTGCAGCGTGTCCCTGGTAGCCCGGTGATCCAGGGATGTCCCACATATTATGGTCCTGCATGGCCGTACGGATGCGCAGGGCGGCGCGCTGGTGCCACCGCCAGTGCAGTCCGTTCATTTCATCTGGGCTGTAGGCTCCCATATGCGCAATGAGCCGGGTCGCCACATAGCGCCATTGGCCGGGGTGGTCCATGGTGGCGGGGGGCGTGTATCCTGTCCAATGACCAAACTTGACGTCTGCCATGGTGCGTGTTCCCTCTGCGAGGTGGCGGGACCGCGAAGAAAGTACCCATCGTATGCGGACCGCCAGTTCGAGCTGCGGCCCTGTGACAAGCCTGGGGATCCGGAAGCCTAGGTCTTGGGTCGCTTCTTGCTCCGCTTGTTCGCTGGGGTGGCTGGCGTCACCCTCCAAGCGCGCATAGTCCACGTGTCCCCGCCCCCAGGGCGGGGCGGCCCCCGGTGGTGGGGCGACAGGCTCACTCGCGGTGTTGGTGCCCGCTTCCACGCGCGTGCCCTCATTTGGGGCGTTGCGCTCGTTCGTAGTCCGGTCCGCCGCGCCGCTCGCGGTCACCTGCGCCTCGCCCGTAGTGGCAATCTGCCCCAGGGTGGTGTAGTCCTGCTGGAGGTGCGCTTGTTGTGGCACCGTGAGGGGCGTATCGTCAGCCTGGTCGCATTGCGGCTCCGGGTGGACGTGTGGCGTCTCCGGTGCTTGGACCGCCCCGGGGTCATCCCTGCAGGAGTCCATGAAGGCATCGAAGGAGTCGTCGTCGCGGTTGTGCCCGCTGGGTGACGTTCCTCCTTCGTCCGCGCGCTGGGACGTGTCGGGCATGGTTTCCCGGGCCTCTGACCCCGCGCTGGTTTCCGGTGGATCTCGTTGCAGCGCCTCCCCTGGCGTGCTCACGCCTGCGCGGGTCGCCAGGTTCGTTCGGGGGGCGGCGCCCGCGTGATCCGCGGCCGAGGGCCGGTGGGGGCCGTCCGCACACCCGGTGTCCGGAGCTGGCCCCTCGGGTTCCACGTCAGGCTGGCCATCTGCCAATGCCTTGTTGCCTCTGTGTGCCGTTTCGTTCGTCAGGTCGGCACTCCGCACTGATGGCTGGTCCGTTCCCCCGCCAGGTTCCCTCATTGGTGCTGGTGTCGGCATTCGTTGCCAGGGTCTCTGCAGTCCTTCCGCGCCCACCGCGGGCGCGTTGCGCTGCGGTTGGGTCGGCGGTGTAGGCGGTTCGGCGCCATCGTCCGCCGGTGGCAATGCCCCCTTGGCGTGGCCTCCTGCCACGGGTGGCGGCTCGGGTAGGCTCCCCGGGTTCGTGGGCTGCGGGGCGTTCGCCGGTGCAGCGGTGCGTGGCAGATCTGGGCCGGGGCCTGGGCCGGGGGCCGGGCGGCCGGGAGATGACGGTTTTGCCAGCTTTGCCGGCGGTCTGGTTGGTGGGGCGTGGTGCTGCTGGGGCACCGGCCCGCCGTGCGTTGTGGTCGGTAGGTCCTCCGTGCCGGACGTTGCCGAAGCCTGGGAGGTTAGGCCCCCGGTGGGGCCGTGGGTGTGGGGGCGCCCGGCGTCGGAGGGCCGGGCGGCGCTGGCGTCGGTCGGGGTAGCGGTGTGTGTCCGTCTGGGGAGGTTGTCGCTCGGCATGTACGTTGGGTCCGCTGCCGGCCAGTCAGGTGTGCCATGGTGCGGGCGGGGTTCCGGCTGGGCCTGTGTTGTTGCCGCTTGGCTAGCTGCCGGCCGTGGGCCGTGCGCAGGCGCGACGGGTGGTGTTAGGGGTTGCAGGCTCCCTGTGGGGCTCGGGGCCGGTACCCTGTGCGGCTGTGCGCTGCTGGGGGGCTGCCCGGGCTGGGTACCCACCGCCCCCGTATTCGTCGGGCCGGGTAGGGCTCCGCTCCTGGCAGGTGATGCTCGGTGTCCCCGGCTCCCTGTGGCCGCGTGGTGTTGTGTTGGTTGTCGTTGCGCCGCCCGTTTGGACGCACGCTCTTGTCGGGGGCTCTGTGGTGTGCCGGCCCTAGATGGTGCCCGATCGCCTGTAGTCAGCGTAACGTCGGCGGCGTGTTGTTGGTGTGGTTCGGCGGCGGGTGTGGGGGGGGCGGAGGTGAATGGGTTGGGGGATGTGGAGGACGTCGCGGCCGGCGTTCGGACCCGTACGTTCGTGGCCCTAGTCGCTGTCGTGGCGCGGGATCGGGGCGGGGGGGTGGTGATGGTTGCGGTTGGTCTCCGGGGGGAGTAGGATGAGCCGTCCAGCCAGGTACCTCTGGCCATCATCCTGGCCACCGCTGCATTGCCGTATGTGCCCGGTTGTGGTGGCGGGACGTGCGGCTGCAGGGTGCGCTGTATCAGCGATTGGAGGCTGCGTGGAGGGGGGATGCCCCTCCACCTGAGGTAGGCCGCCATCAGCCTCTCGGTCGCCCCCGGGGTCATGGCCCCGCCGCGTTGGAAGGAGTCCCCCCACTCGGCGCCGTGGGCGCCGCGGGCGATGCCCATTGCCGGTTCCGCGTACCCCACCAGCCAGCCGAAGGCGATCGGGAGGCGGGTGGTGAGGGTTACGACGATGTTGCGGTAGTTGTTTTGGTTTGTGGGGCTGACGTAGCCCCAACTGTCGGGCAGGTTGCCAATGGGGGGCAGACTGCCCCGTGGCGCGTCGTTGTAGTCTTCGTGGTCGGGGACGTAAACCGTGGGGTCCGCGTCCGGGTCTGGCAGCGCCCAGGTTGGTGCGCGCCAGGGGGGGCGGGGGGGGGGTTTCGCTGGGTCCTCGTCGGTCAGGACGTCCAACCACTCGACGTCGGGGCTGTCCTCCGTCGCGCCGTCGTTCCAGACGTTTTGCCGGATCAGAGTCCGCAGCGTCTGGAGTGTGAGGTCTTCGTCTTGCGTTTCTTGCAGCGGCAGAGCCTTGCAGAGTCGCTGCGCTCGCCGGCAGAGTGGGCACCACCACAAGTTCGCGATGCACGGGCTGCAGAAGGAGTGCAGGTGCTCCGTGCCGCCACAGCCGAGGTCATGCCCGCGAAGGGGGTTGCCGTCGTTGTCGTTCACCTCCATGCAGACCCCGCATGGGTTCCCCGGCCGTGGATGCGGGGCTTCACCTTCAGGCATCCCGAGGAGAGGTGTCGTTCGCAGGGGAGGCGGCCCGCGCGCTCCGGGCGGTGCTACGGTAGGTGCCTGGCTGTTGCCGCAGGCCCGTGCGTGTGGCTAGTCGCTAGGTTGCGCATGTTGGTAGTGGATGAGGAGATTATGGTACGTGCGGCGGTGGTGGGATGTTTGTTGTGCTTCCTGTGTGTATACTTGGACGCGGTGCTGTAGCTGTGCGTCCGCCCTTTTGACGGCGGTGGGCTGCATGTGACGTATTGTGGCCCTGGGTTCTGGGGCGTGGTCGGCGACGACCCTGTAAAGCTGGAGTGGCACCGCTCCTCTGAGCACTGCCTCCTTGATTTCCGGTTGCCGCATCAGGCGTCGAACCTCATTTGCCGGTGGCGTGGCTGGGCCCCATCCGGCGTGTTGCGTGATGGTGTTCTCCGGTGCCCACGTGGCCAGGTGGTTGTCCCCTTGGGCTAATGGGCAGCGTTTGAAGTGTTCCCATGTTTCTGGCTGTTGGAGATTGCGAGGGCATATGGTGTATTCCGGGGGTATGTCTATACCTCGCCGGGAATACCAGCGTGCCACCCTGTCTAGAAGGGGTAGCTGCCCGAGCAGTAGCTGGGCACGTCGTGTCTGCAGGTACACCGGTATTGGGGATGGGTCAAGAGCCGAGAAGTACAATGCGGTGCGCATTTCGTGTTGGAGACGGCTCAAAAGGGCGCTGTCGGCTTGACTGCCCCGAATGTGCGCCATGGTGCGGATGGGTTGTGGGTAGTGGTATGCCCCCCCGTATCGTTATAGATGCGATCGTCTGGCACCCAGGCTGGTGGTTCCCCGGGGCGTGGGATGGTTTGCAGGTGCTGGAGGTGTGTGTGCATGTGGTCTCGTAGCGGTGGGTCCTCGCCGTCCGGCATGTGCTCGGCAAGCTGGTTGTGGGCGTGCAGGTCTATGTGTCCGTTGCCCAGGCTATACCGATGAGATTTTTCTTTGACGAGATGCAGGACGACGTGTTCCGGGAGGCGCCTCAGGGCTGTCCGGAGGTGTAGGGCCTGGGTGCCCAGGCTAGAGTCAGTTGCCTTGTGCAGGGGTTGCCGCGCCAGCCTGCGGACGATTTGGAAGTCCACTGCTGCGTCCACTACTACCCACACATGGTGCGTCTGGTCACGCGGCGCTTGATGGGTGTCATTGACGGCGTCCACGACAATTGCTAGCATCTTTAGTTCTCCGTGAGAGGAGGCCCCGAAGATGGTAGCCCCCGTGAGGTGGCGTTGGTGCAGTCCGTTCGTCGTGTCCACTTCCAACTCTAAAGCCGCCCCCCCGGCCGCTGGGGTGAAGCTTGTAGTGCCGGAGGCATCCGCGAAGATGATCGTGTTGTGGTTGTCTGGGTGCGGTAGGCGGCACGGCATCGTTGGTTGGTAGGCATGGATGTGTGCCCCCCTTTCCCTGGTGGCCCACGGCGTGTTAGTGTGCGGTCAGAATCTCCGGGTAGCATACACCCCCATCCCCTGGCGGATGATCTCGGTTGCCGCCGGGTTCATGCGGACATAGTCGTTGTTCCTTTCATGGCCCTGTGTCAGGTAGCCGTACACGTACTGGAGTAGGTATGCTGTCTGCGGGTGGAATGTGGTCCACTCGACCGTCTGCCAGTCCTGTACTTGGAAGCATCAGTGTTTGACCGCGTAGGCTGGGGCCTCCGGCGTGGCGCTGCGGTGTTTGGCTATCACCGGGAAGGTGATGGCTGGGTGCTGGGTGTTCCAAGTGCCCCTGTGGAATCTCCATTCCTCCTTGGCGGCTTCCCACGCCACTGTGGCCGTGTCACCCTCTGCGGCCTGTTCGAAGTGCGTGGATAGCCACCGGTGCTGTTCTGGGGTAGCGTGGGTTGTTGGCATGGGGTGGTAGTGCGCCAGTAACTGGAGGAGGGGCCATGGGGTGGCCAGCGCGTGGGGCCCACATCGCCAGCAAGTGGTGGGGGTGCCCGTCAGCTTGTCTTGCGATAGTGGCGGCGGACAGAAGGGGCGCGCCTTGGGTGGCGGTAGCATCCACAGGTTGCCCCCCGCTTTGCCAGGCCGCAACGTGGTCTTTAGCCCGTTGGGTGCTAGGAGGAGTACTGCTGGTACCGTGGCGCCGGGTACATATTCCACCTGCTCCGGTGGCCGGTGGTGGGCCTGGTTCCCTTGCGGTGGGCTCGGTGGCAGTGGTCGTTTGTGCGTGTTCCGAAACAGGTTGTACGCCTCACGTACTTCCCCATCTATCGGCTGGGGGTGCCCGGTCCGGGTGGCCGCACTGCGCATGTGGTTCTCCAGGAGTGATTTGTTGGGCCGTCTTCATCGTCGTGGGGCGCGCGCGCTGTCCCTCCCCCGACTGCACGCCCACTGGGCGGGCTGTTGGGGTCCGCCACCCACGTGCTGTGGGCGCGGGTGTGTGGATGTGGGGGCCCAACACTGTCCCCTCGGCCTGCATGCCCTGTGGGGGCTGCGTGCCGCGGGGGTGGAGGGGGGCCGGCCCCGGGGGGGGTGGCCTGCCACCGTTGTGAGGGGCGTCTGGTGTCAGGCGCTGTCCCTCCCCCGGCCGCCCATCCCCTGGAGCGGGCGGCCAGGGTTCCGCGACCCGTGTGTCCCGGCTGCAGTCGATGCGGGCGGGGGGAACCAGCAACGGCCCCACAGCGTGCGCCTATGCGGGCCGGCGTTGCTCGCTGTGGTGGTGGCGGAAGGTCGTCCCCGGGGGGGGTGCCTTCCACCATTGTGAGGGGCGTCTGAGGTCAGGCGTTGTCCCTCCCCCGACTGCCCGCCCACTGGGCGGGCTGTTGGGGTCCGCCACCCACGTGCTGTGGGCGCGGGTGTGTGGGTGTGGGGGCCCAACACTGTCCCCTTGTCCTGCAGGCCCTGTGGGGGCTGCGTGCCGCGGGGGTGGTGAGGGGCCGTCCCCGGGGGGGATGGCCTGCCACCGTTGCGAGGGGTGTCTGGTGTCAGGCGCTGTCCCTCCCCCGGCCGTCCGTCCTCTGGGGCGGGCAGCCGGGGTACCGCGACCAATGTGTCCCGGGTGCGGTCGGTGCGGGCGTGGGGACCCAGCACCGGCCCCACAGCGTGCGCCCTTGCGAGCCGAGGTTGCTCGCTATGGGGGTGGCGGTAGGGCGTCCCCGGGGGGGGTGCCTTCCACCATTGTGAGGGGCGTCTGAGGTCAGGCGCGGAAGCCGGTTCGGATCCCCGGGGCCATCTTTGGGTCACTTGGGGTGTGTATCTATGTGCCGGCAAGCAACCATTGGCAGAAGGGCGTCCCTGGGCGGATTGCCTTCCACCATTGTGAGGGGCGTCTGAGGTCAGGCGCTGTCCCTCCCCTAACTGCCCGCCCACTTGGCGGGCTGTTGGGGTACGCCACCCACGTGGTGTGGGCGCGGGTGTGTGGGTGTGGGGGCCCAACACTGTCCCCTTGGCTTTCAACATGGTGCAATGTGTGTTCCATCCTGGTGCTATGACTATACATCGCCCTTTGATTGTCTATGTTTTGTTCATACTACCCCCTATGCTTCCTCAATGGCATTGTCACCTTTCGAACAGGTCCCTTCTCTAGATACCCACATTCATGTTATAACTTGACGGCTACCAGGGCTACAAGCATTTCTTTTGGATGCAATGCCACATTATAGGCCATCTAACAATGAGGCATTGCCCTTGTACCGGTGCCGTGGTTCTTTGGAGCGCACAAAGGCCGTTTGTGGCCTGTTTTGGTGTCAAAAGAGGGGGAAAAGGATGAAAATTGCCTATACCTTTACGGCAGGGGAGGACAGGGGACCAGAAATGTGCTCAGGATGTCGAGTATGCTTAGTTACGCAACCTCATATGCTCAGTTCCTGCGTGCCGTGAAAGTTACGCCCTAAATCGACCAAACTAACTATTTACGCTCGCGTCGCTGCTGCTAAATCGCGAATGAATCTGTGATTACGGGAAGTCCTCAGTGAGTGCAATGCCAGATCAGAAATGGATTCTCCGAAAGATTCGAATTTTTCAAAATCGACTTCGCAGTCATATAAAGATTTCCATGCTGTTTGGGAAAATGCCAAGATACTGAGTTATGTGACAAAATTATATTTGAAATCATAGGTGAATCGATTAATGCATTGTGTGTCATGCGTGCTTCTCTTACCTTGTCTCCTGTAGAAAAAGGAGAGAAAACAGCGTGCCCACCGTCCCCGTTGCGTGCGGCATTGGCGCTCCTCAGCGCAAAGCTACCCGTGCTTCAAGCCCAGCGACTCGACACATTCACGTACAACAAGAATTCACCTTCAACAGTGACTGCAACACAGCCCTTATCAAGATCACGAAAGCGCCAGTGGATGAGCAATTTTTTCGTACCAAACTGAGAGGCTGCCTCATAAATCAGATTTTTCGACAACAGCCAATTTTCGCCGAGCTATTGCAGTAGCTGCAAGAATCTCTTGCAATTCAGGAGATCTTCATTTCAATTATCCCAAATGCAGTCCTGCACTCCCCATCTTCCTACTCACAGCTTGAGCAGCCCACATGGCTGCAAAGGACACCAGTTCAGATCCCGAGCCCTTGGGCTACTTTCCGTCAGCAGTGCCGCCATTGATATCAGCTCCGCATTCACTGTCCAACTACCAGACGCCTTGTAATCGCCGAAGCGAAGTCAACACTCATTTTCTCGTGTTTGTCGCCAGACCAAACAATCGCGTCATCCCGCCCCAACACCAACGCTACACCAGTTCAAATCCTGAGGCCTTGGGCTACTGCAGCCGACTTTCGGTCAGCAGCGCCGTCATGGAATTCAGCTCCGCAATCACTGTCCAACTACCAGACATCTTGTAATCGCCGAAGCGAAGTCAACTATCTATTTCCGTGTTTGTCGCCATGCCAAACAACCACAACGTCACAACCTAACAGCAGCGGGGTCTTCGGCAACGACGACAACGCTTGTGTTCATGAAAGTCACCATTGCTGGCAATCACCAGCTCCAGATTCATATCCGCCTTCAAACTCATGGCCAACCAATGTTCTTCCCAGCAGCACAACGCAGCCAGCAACAACGTGGTACTTCGCAGAAGGTATTCCCTGTTCTCCGCCGCAGGACAATTCCCGGAACTTTTTGACAAGTTCCACGCTGCAGCAAGTCAAAGACCAGACTCAACATTCGTCACAAAAAGAAAAACCCACTGCAGCCAGATCAGGGAGCAAGCTCCGCGTAGCCACCGGACTACGTGGACGCATCCACAACCACCGACCCTCCCCAGACCTCCCGAAGTTGGAAAAGGGGATTTCGAGAACCACGCTTTCAACAGAATTCATCAGATTCCGAAAAAACATGGACCACCGTCCACAGGTTCAGGACCCGAACTCAGAATTTAGACCATCAATGCAACGAGCGCACAAACCGCCTTGAACTTTACCAAAATGCCAGGCACAGACTGGGAGCTTTCGACTACCGTCGCACCAGAGAAGCGGCTAAAGCACTGGTACGAAGTCCAAAAAGCCAAAGGGACCTCTGTAAAGATGTACAGTGGTACCGAAACATGTGGAGATGTCTCACCGACAGCCGAAACTATCACCCGTTGGTCGCACCCGTTTCCTGATACGCACTTTTCATCAGCTGCTTGAAGAGGAAAAGTGCAGGAGCGTCATATGGGACGAAGAATGCCTCGACTTTGCCATCCTCAAAAACCGCTACGACCACAAAGCATACAACGCCACATTACAGCCCGCAGCAAAGCAATCAAAGCACTTCAGTATGTTACTCACTCGTGAGCGAGACGCGACTGCACGCCCGACTGCACGACCCGACTGCACGCCCACTGGGCGGGCTGTTGGGTTCCGCCACCCACGTGCTGTGGGCGCGGGTGTGTGGATGTGGGGGCCCAACACTGTCCCCTCGGCCTGCATGCCCTGTGGGGGCTGCGTGCCCCGGGGGTGGAGGGGGGCCGGCCCCGGGGGGGGTGGCCTGCCACCGTTGTGAGGGGCGTCTGGTGTCAGGCGCTGTCCCTCCCCCGGCCGCCCATCCCCTGGAGCGGGCGGCCAGGGTTCCGCGACCCGTGTGTCCCGGCTGCAGTCGATGCGGGCGTGGGGACCCAGCAACGGCCCAACAGCGTGCGCCTATGCGGGCCGGCGTTGCTCGCTGTGGTGGTGGCGGAAGGTCGTCCCCGGGGGGGGTGCCTTCCACCATTGTGGGGGGCGTCTGAGGTCAGGCGCTGTCCCTCCCCCGACTGCCCGCCCACTGGGCGGGCTGTTGGGGTCCGCCACCCACGTGCTGTGGGCGCGGGTGTGTGGGTGTGGGGGCCCAACACTGTCCCCTTGGCCTGCAGGCCCTGTGGGGGCTGCGTGCCGCGGGGGTGGTGAGGGGCCGTCCCCGGGGGGGATGGCCTGCCACCGTTGCGAGGGGTGTCTGGTGTCAGGCGCTGTCCCTCCCCCGGCCGTCCGTCCTCTGGGGCGGGCAGCCGGGGTACCGCGACCAATGTGTCCCGGGTGCGGTCGGTGCGGGCGTGGGGACCCAGCACCGGCCCCACAGCGTGCGCCCTTGCGAGCCGAGGTTGCTCGCTATGGGGGTGGCGGTAGGGCGTCCCCGGGGGGGGTGCCTTCCACCATTGTGAGGGGCGTCTGAGGTCAGGCGCGGAAGCGGGTTCGGATCCCCGGGGCCATCTTCCGGTCACTTGGGGTGTGTATCTATGTGCCGGCAAGCAACCATTGGCAGAAGGGCGTCCCTGGGCGGATTGCCTTCCACCATTGTGAGGAGCGTCTGAGGTCAGGCGCTGTCCCTCCCCTAACTGCCCGCCCACTTGGCGGGCTGTTGGGGTACGCCACCCACGTGCTGTGGGCGCGGGTGTGTGGGTGTGGGGGCCCAACACTGTCCCCTTGGCTTTCAACATGGTGCAATGTGTGTTCCATCCTGGTGCTATGACTATACATCGCCCTTTGATTGTCTATGTTTTGTTCATACTACCCCCTATGCTTCCTCAATGGCATTGTCACCTTTCGAACAGGTCCCTTCTCTAGATACCCACATTCATGTTATAACTTGACGGCTACCAGGGCTACAAGCATTTCTTTTGGATGCAATGCCACATTATAGGCCATCTAACAATGAGGCATTGCCCTTGTACCGGTGCCGTGGTTCTTTGGAGCGCACAAAGGCCGTTTGTGGCCTGTTTTGGTGTCAAAAGAGGGGGAAAAGGATGAAAATTGCCTATACCTTTACGGCAGGGGAGGACAGGGGACCAGAAATGTGCTCAGGATGTCGAGTATGCTTAGTTACGCAACCTCATATGCTCAGTTCCTGCGTGCCGTGAAAGGTACGCCCTAAATCGACCAAACTAACTATTTACGCTCGCGTCGCTGCTGCTAAATCGCGAATGAATCTGTGATTACGGGAAGTCCTCAGTGAGTGCAATGCCAGATCAGAAATGGATTCTCCGAAAGATTCGAATTTTTCAAAATCGACTTCGCAGTCATATATAGATTTCCATGCTGTTTGGGAAAATGCCAAGATACTGAGTTATGTGACAAAATTATATTTGAAATCATAGGTGAATCGATTAATGCATTGTGTGTCATGCGTGCTTCTCTTACCTTGTCTCCTGTAGAAAAAGGAGAGAAAACAGCGTGCCCACCGTCCCCGTTGCGTGCGGCTTTGGCGCTCCTCAGCGCAAAGCTACCCGTGCTTCAAGCCCAGCGACTCGACACATTCACGTACAACAAGAATTCACCTTCAACAGTGACTGCAACACAGCCCTTATCAAGATCACGAAAGCGCCAGTGGATGAGCAATTTTTTCGTACCAAACTGAGAGGCTGCCTCATAAATCAGATTTTTCGACAACAGCCAATTTTCGCCGAGCTATTGCAGTAGCTGCAAGAATCTCTTGCAATTCAGGAGCTCTTCATTTCAATTATCCCAAATGCAGTCCTGCACTCCCCATCTTCCTACTCACAGCTTGAGCAGCCCACATGGCTGCAAAGGACACCAGTTCAGATCCCGAGCCCTTGGGCTACTTTCCGTCAGCAGTGCCGCCATTGATATCAGCTCCGCATTCACTGTCCAACTACCAGACGCCTTGTAATCGCCGAAGCGAAGTCAACACTCATTTTCTCGTGTTTGTCGCCAGACCAAACAATCGCGTCATCCCGCCCCAACACCAACGCTACACCAGTTCAAATTCTGAGGCCTTGGGCTACTGCAGCCGACTTTCGGTCAGCAGCGCCGTCATGGAATTCAGCTCCGCAATCACTGTCCAACTACCAGACATCTTGTAATCGCCGAAGCGAAGTCAACTCTCTATTTCCGTGTTTGTCGCCATGCCAAACAACCACAACGTCACAACCTAACAGCAGCGGGGTCTTCGGCAACGACGACAACGCCTGTGTTCATGAAAGTCACCATTGCTGGCAATCACCAGCTCCAGATTCATATCCGCCTTCAAACTCATGGCCAACCAATGTTCTTCCCAGCAGCACAACGCAGCCGGCAACAACGTGGTACTTCGCAGAAGGTATTCCCTGTTGTCCGCCGCAGGACAATTCTGGGAACTTTTTGACAGGTTCCACGCTGCAGCAAGTCAAAGACCAGACTCAACATTCGTCACAAAAAGAAAAACCCACTGCAGCCAGATCAGGGAGCAAGCTCCGCGTAGCCACCGGACTACGTGGACGCATCCACAACCACCGACCCTCCCCAGACCTCCCGAAGTTGGAAAAGGGGATTTCGAGAACCACGCTTTCAACAGAATTCATCAGATTCCGAAAAAACATGGACCACCGTCCACAGGTTCAGGACCCGAACCCAGAATTTGGACCATCAATGCAACGAGCGCACAAACCGCCTTGAACTTTACCAAAATGCCAGGCACAGACTGGGAGCTTTCGACTACCGTCGCACCAGAGAAGCGGCTAAAGCACTGGTACGAAGTCCAAAAAGCCAAAGGGACCTCTGTAAAGATGTACAGTGGTACCGAAACATGTGGAGATGTCTCACCGACAGCCGAAACTATCACCCGTTGGTCGCACCCGTTTCCTGATACGCACTTTTCATCAGCTGCTTGAAGAGGAAAAGTGCAGGAGCGTCATATGGGACGAAGAATGCCTCGACTTTGCCATCCTCAAAAACCGCTACGACCACAAAGCATACAACGCCACATTACAGCCCGCAGCAAAGCAATCAAAGCACTTCAGTATGTTACTCACTCGTGAGCGAGACGCGAGGCAGCGCTTGCAAAATCAAGAAGACCTCGCGGCCCTCGAAAAAAACCGCACCTTGACCTGCACTCCCAACCCTGCAGGAGAGCGTGTCCAGCAAGTACGGCAAGTGTTCCAGGACAACAATGAGAACTGGCATGCATGGCCATACAGGGATTCAAAACTCCTTTTCCTGGCTAAGTCGCTGGTACTCACACGCAAACACCAGGGAGACAACGAAGAACTAAATCAAGAGAAGGGTCACCAGCCATGTGCGTCAGGTCTCAGTGACCAAACGACAGACGATGACAACATTCCTCTACTCCAAAGTTCAAGCTCCAGTTCTGATGGAGACCTTGAGAACACCGTGGATTCAAATAAGCATGGTAACAAGCATCAATTTACTATCCCAGAGGTCTTTCTTAGAAAGACCGGCCTATCTGCCAAGACAGCGTTTGTCTGCTTTGCAATATTTGCAAAGTTTGTACAAGACCAGAACAAAGGCTCACTAAATTTTCAGTCTTTCACTGACATCATATGTGATCAAAGCTTGAGCCAGGCTGCCTCATTAATTTCATATATGCAGAACTGCAGTGTCCCAGGCGACACAATGGAAAAATTACTAAGACTGAAAGCCCAACCAGAGTTCAAGTCCGTCATCACAGTGCGAACAGCTATGTTGGCGACAGGACTCATTGAACAACCTGCCATTACAATGCTGAATATCCTTGTGCCTCTGCCATGCTTCAGTGGAGTACCCAATTTCCAAGAGTTAACAAAGCATTTTGCATGCTGATCAGCTGATAGACCCGGCATCCATTTTTTCTCGTATTTTTTTTCTTTTTACTTTTAACCTATTTTATATACCTCATTTTGCTAGGACCAGATCTCAGTCCCACCTGGGAGCCACACTGTTATGCTACAGTATAGTAACAAGCAGAACGGTGAAAGGGCAGAAGTAGCTGAAACTGCATAAGCAGCGATACGTGGAACAGGAACAACACCCAGGAAACACATTGTGGTTATATCTATTTTCCTGAAACTGTTTGTCGGGCAGACCACGAGTAGCTGAAACTGATTAACAGGAGTAAGTGAAAGCAGTCTACCACACCAAAACAGCAACAACCAGCCCAAAAACAGATGTATTTACCTCTGATTGTACAACACATGGGTCACATGATTCAATGAGCATGTCAACGCTTACGTGAGCCGGGAGCCCCCATCCTGATAGCTGGGAGGCACAGAGCAAAAAAAGAGAAAACAGCGCACTGCACAGCGTAAATCAAGCCTAAGCGTCTTAAACAACCCTATTTGAACGCAACGGCAACACACACACGAGCAAGCACTTTCTTTTCTGACCTGTGAAGAGAGGAGAAGGGTGGATTGGGGCACAGAGAAAGCGACACAGCGTGTGAATGCCTCAATTAGGCACATGCATCGCGGGCACAGCACATACACTAACCCTACGTGCGCGCAGCGTGCTCCACTCGCTTTGCAACCTCTCATCTCAGTTTTGACCTGTGCAGAGCAAAGGAAGTGAGCACCCGAACCCCGAACGAACACAGCGGGGACAACTCTAGCGTTGTAACGAAACAACCAACACGAACGCAATGCATGTGTATGACATGACACTGACATACCTGAGAGGTGGGTTGTCCACCTGCTCTGTGGTGTGAGGTTCTGTACAATCCTTCCTCCTAACGTTTATAAACTGTTCGATGCAGCTGTGCAAAAATTTCTTTTAAAACTTTAAAAACTACGGCTCATACCTTCTTTTTCCAGAGCGGTTTACGCTTACGCAACTCTAATTCTGGAGTCTGCTTCTGTTGCGATTGTCTGCAACTTTAGGTGTGAGTCTAAGAGTGACAATTTCTAACGTGGTTTTGTCAATTTTTAGCGATTCGACTTCTTAAATTGCTACCCCCTTCGCTAAACCACAGGATTCACGCCCTGTTTGTTCCATTTTCTATTTGTTTCAGCTCCTGGACACTTGTGCCATCTTTTGCGAGTATTGCTCCGCCCTGGCCCTTGGTCAGGAAGTTTACTAAAACGCTGTTTATACAGCGATAGCTGTCCGCAATAGAGCGTTCGACTCTACCCTAGTGCGCAAGCATGTGTCCTCTAGGGAGGGAGGCCTGGGTTCAAACCCCACTATGCCTAAATTTTTGCCAAAGGCTTTCGCCGCACCCTGGCAATTTTTGAGGAATGGCCCATCGAAGGGACATCAGTCATGGTGCATTACACTGTTTTTCGAGGGTACCAACGGTGTGATAGTCTTCTTTAAACTGATGGGAATGTTCTTGATTGGTTTAATGCGTTTTCTAAGGTAATTTTGGGGACATTTGAACCTTTTTCCTTGGTCCTACTAGCTTGATCAACTAGTACCCGAGGGGGAAGTAAGAAAAAGTCATTGCAATGTCCTTCTTGGAGGGCTTGATCCAAGCCAAGCCTCCCTTGAAACCCTTTTGTTGATGCTAGGACTTACTTAAGTATTTTTGTTTCTCTTTTAGAGCTTAACGTACACCTTCTCAAAGTAACTAGGGTTATAACCCTAGCCCCCCATGAACCTCACTCCTACGACTCAACTGATCGGAGGTATCTTCCTTCATTGAGGGTATACCGAACTAAAATAGGCATTTCATGCCTAAGGCCTTTGAGGTTAAGCCTAGTGCTCCCCCACTCCAAGACCCCTATACTCAACTGGTTCTACCACTTATTGTGGTTATACGTTTTAACTGTTTCTGAACTCAGTTGCTTGGCCAAGTCCTATCCTGTGTCTGGCCTAACGCCTTTGCCCCATATTCCTAACCAACCGCATTTCATCCGAAAGAGTGCACATCAAGTGCATGGTGGTAATTGGGAGGCAGGAGTCATGCGAAGTTGGAAATAAAAATCATTTGTTTTATCCATTTGTGATTGAAACTTTGTACTTAAGCCTGCTTTGTTTATCTGCTGCCCTTCTGTGATGAACTGGATTTCAAAACTACTCATTGATTCGATTCACATCCTGTTCTTCCTCTACTTGCTGCTTTGGTTTGGTTCTCCAACATCAACACCTGCAGAATTTATCGACCCCATTAGGGCACTAATCAAGGACATCTTTCTGGAATTTTTATGATTTCAATTTATTGAGCGAATCTTGCGAGAAATCGATTATAATCGATTATTCTGACCAAATTTCTCGCCGCCATGAAAATGTCGCCTTTTGTCGCCCGCGCGCGTGTTGGCGGCGTGTTTCCGTGAGGAGTTTCGTTTTGACCTTCTATCCTGTAGTTTTGAGTTTAGAAAGGAAGCTAAGGGATGGATTTGTAGGGTTTTCTAATGTACTTTCATCTGGCGTGCTCACCAGAATTTTTCGCTGTCGCGTCTGGGAGAAAATGGACGCGCAAGCTTTTCCGTCCAGCAACCGAACTCATGGTTCTCATAGACCATGAGTTCGTAGGGAACTCTACATCGCCCCTTTTTTCCTTCCTTTCATGCCCCTTTCACATGGGCATATCACTTTTTACGGGGAGGCGGCCTATAGGGGTGTTTTGGGACACACATGGGTGCGAAAAACCAAACTCAAAATCGGGCGCAAACACCAACTTTGTGTACTTGTGAGCATGAACATATATAACGTAACATAATGCTCACAAGACCAATAGCCCTAGGGCATTTTCGATTCAGGAGCCAACTCAAAGATGGATCCACACTATTCAATGCGCACCAAAACATGGTCATCTGGAAGGACAACTTTTCCTCTAAAATCTGTCAAGAATGGCCGTGGCGCCAAGGCTTGTTCTCAAATCCAAGGCCCATATGAGCCTCCGAACAAGGCAACATGGAACGTGGAGAGCAGGAAGGGCATTGTGTATGGCTTGCCTGAATTTCCAAGCATATGTACTATTTTATGTATTGCCTTGTGGGGACGCGCGCCCACGCTGCCTTTCTCACACGTGCCCATATGCATACATGGTTGCCTTGGGATCTAAGGGAGGACTTGACCCACAGTAAGTATATTTTTGAACACTTACTATCGGTCCTTCAATTTGTGTATATGCCATATTATATGGGCCTTGGTGTCCCATGGGTATATATGTCCCAATATTGGCTTTTTACCGTTACTTCCCACTTTTAGTGTGCTCCAAAGGCCGAAGTGTTAAAAATGGTTTTCTCGTGCTTCAGACACAAACTAATGTTGACAAAGGGACTTAGGGCTTCAGGGTGCTTCCATGCAAAAGCCTAAAGTCCATCTCCCTTGGAAACGGGAGATACAACCTTTGGAGTAAACACTTTTGGGACTACTAACGCTCGTTTTTGCAATAACGGCACCAAACCCAATCTCCCCCTTAATGTTCGCACCCGGGTTGTGTGCACCTGTTGTCCAAGGTTAAGGGCGATTTGGAAAGGGGACACAAACCGGCTTCAAATAGAGTCGGTCCCCTTGTGTCCTCTCCTTCGGATGGAAGAGCCATGGGTGGCTCGACATGGGGTGGGCTGCCTGTTGCAATTTGTTGTGTACCGTTCTTCCGCTAAGGGGAAACATGGGTACGGGCGACTTCGAGAGTTGACATGCCGCATATGTTGGGACCTAAGTTTCATGTTTCTTTAGCAACTCTGGTTAGATTATTGCTCGCCATGACCATGGAGATATGGGATCGTGAGTGTGCACCGTTTCGGCCAATTTCCCCTGTTTTTGCGATTGTAGGCAACCTTGGGAATATAATATCGCCATGGGGCAAGGGACCGAGCAGGGAGGAAGTGGAGATTCTTGTAGCAGATGACCAGGGGTCAATCCCCCCAGACGAGCCCTTTTTGGCCACCCGACATGGCGGATTTTGCCCATTTTGGCATCCTGACCCCACGTAGCGACCCCCTGGCGCCATGATGCCAGGGAGTCTGGGGGAACCAAGTTGCATAAAGCCTCTGGAAAGTTCATACTCGAAGGGCATAGGGTTGACTGCCTCGCTTCTGCCCACATATGCCTCCGCCAAGGAGTGAATTTCGGACTTTTTTGACACATAGTCAGGTTGGGCTGAAACAGCCCATTTTCAGCCCTCAACTCCTAGGGGATAGTGGCGGGACCGTATCTCCCGGGCAGAGAGGATTTGAGACCTGCCATCTGAGGGATCATAGGAAGCTACTGTCAGTTGGCCTTGAAGTTGATTACTTCCCAGAAAGGAGCCTGTGCCTGGTTGGAAGGCCTCTCCCTTGGCAGGAGTCCAGGGTCCAGCTTAGGCAGGTCCGCCGGTTGTGTTTGAACCCCCGTACCTGCATGCCACTGAGGAGGTGGGACCAAGGGAAGGGATATGGTTGGGGACTGAGTATCTATTGCCCTGAGGCGTCTGTAACCCAGTCCATGGCTGAACCCACCTGTGTACCCTGATGTTTATTTGTACATACTTTTGTTTTGCTTCAGAGTGGCAAGGATCCTAGAACACTTTGTTGCATAAGGATGCCCTTCTGAGCGCAGCACATAGGTTTTTAAATTCCAATTTGTCTGTAAATTCTGAAATGCACAATTTTCGAATTCCAATAATCAGTGTTGATGTGCCTGTCGAGAAAATCTGGAAAATAATCGTCAATTTCTTGCTGCCCAAATCACTGTGGTTTGAGTTCCATCGCCAGAGCCGGACTGTACCCGCATGCAACTGTCGCGGCACCGATCGCCGCAAAATGAAAGTCAAAGAAATGCCATTTTCGCAAAATCTGCCACTGGGAGAGTAGCGGTGAATTACTAAACAGTATTGATCGTAGCGCATCTCTAGATCTGACTATTCAAATTTCCCCAGATCCAACCTCCCAGTGGACTTTTGACGAAATTAAGCCCTTTTTGAGCCTTTTTGGCCTTCTTTTTTGCATAAAGGGCTCACACTATGCCACCCAGCACCTTGGAAGAGGTGGCCATGTAGTTCTTATGTAGGACACATTAAGTAAGATGACTTTGTTGCACTTCTTGGCTATACAATTGACGGAACTAAACCCCACGGAGACTCTATATTGGGCACGAAATGGCCATTTTTGGAGCCTTATTCTCGGAGAAGGACGAAGTATGATGCTGGTGTTACTAGTGTTAACCCTATCCGGTAGCACTCTTTGATTCCAATTTAACACTTCCAACACGAAGGTGATTCCGGTGGAAAATAATGTGTATCCCAAGGTGCCCATTTGCATTCGTAACTACTGTGAGGTGGAGCGAGGGCTGGCGCTCTCGTGATGACGCCCGGTAGTAGGATACTAAACCCAGAGTGGGATATCTTGCCAATATCTCGGGGGAAGCTCTGGGGGAGTCACGACTCCTCGAAGCCGGAAGAACCTAAGTGAAGGAGGCGTTGATGAGGATGACGGGGGTGAGGCCTGAGGTAGGTGCACCACTCATACATCTTCCATTATCCGCAAACTTTTTTTGCAATTTTTTGCATTTTGAGGGGCCCATTTTTAGGTATTACGATTCCATGGCCATTTTTGGAGCCTTATTCTCGGAGAAGGACGAAGTATGATGCTCGTGTTACTAGTGTTAACCCTATCCGGTAGCACTCTTTGATTCCAATTTAACAATTCCAACACGAAGGTGATTCCGGTGGAAAATAGTGTGTATCCCAAGGTGCCCATTTGCATTCGTAACTACTGTGAGGTGGAGCGAGGGCTGGCGCTCTCGTGATGACGCCCGGTAGTAGGATACTAAACCCAGAGTGGGATATCTTGCCAATATCTCGGGGGAAGCCGGAAGAACCTAAGTGAAGGAGGCGTTGATGAGGATGACGGGGGTGAGGCCTGAGGTAGGTGCACGACTCATACATCTTCCATTATCCGAAATGCAATTTTTTGCATTTAGAGGGGCCCATTTTTGGGTGTTCCCATGCCAACTATGCCAACCATGCCAGCCATTTCAACCATAATGCCAACGAGGTGGCATGAATCAACAGACATCACTGATGGATAAACGTGATGTGTTCCTTCTTTTGCATTTGCTCACGTCGCTTTTACTTGGTGTTGATTTGGCGTGTTTACTTGATCTAATCGTCGATTCATGACACTCATTTCACAGGGGAGATTTCAAAATGGCCCCGGCAAAGAAGAAAAATTTTACAATAGAACTCCCCGAGGAATGTGGAAAGGTACGAAAGCTGACAAGTTTGAACCAGAGTGGTTATGTTTTGTGGGATGAAGTTGATGAGGACCTTCAGGCGTTGGTCAACAAACACATGGAAACCATGTCTGCATCAATGACAGTTGGCAATGTGGTGTTTGTGCTGTGCGGCCAAGCAGACGAGAAGGCAAATGGAAACCCAACCCAAAACAGATACATCATGTTTTGGGTGGGAATGGTCTGCGACCACAAAAATCCTGCGCCTGGGAAAGAATTCAAGATCAGGTTTCGCGATGGCGAACCATATTGTTTTGGGAAAGACAAGGTGCTCTCGGACCCTCCATACGAAGCACCAATAATCATAAATGAGGATGTGCCAGTACCCTCGGAAGCACCCACTGACAATGAGCACGAGGCGTCCAGCAGTGATAGTAGTGATTCCGATGGTGACTTGGAGGTTGATGGCAACATGAACGAAAACCAGAAAGGGGAAACCAAGACCAAGGAGAAGAAGAAGATTCCCATACCAGATGCTAGATACTAGATGCCCATACCACCCACCACTCAACGAATCTTGTGGCAAGAAAGATTGGATGCCATCCAATTCTTTGACAAAAGAAATCCTCGAGAACGATGAATTTTGGTGTGCCCTCAAAAGACTATTGCCGACCACTGCAGACAATTTGACCATCAAGTACAAAGGCCAGGTCTTGCAAGATCCCCTGCAAAGGTACCTCGACCTTATGAGGGAGCTTTGTATTCAAATAACATCATGGGCCCCTCGTGATGTTCATCTACGAGACCAAAAATGCAAAGAAGCCCATGAGCTTTTCCATGCCATCGACTTGCCAAAAAGGAGGTTTGGTGTAACCATGCATTACTTCTTCGAACATTACACCCCTCATCTCCGCTACCACAAGAACCTTCTATCAGTGTCATGCGAAGGTGGGGAGCACTTGCATCAACCTCACACCTCCATCGTAGCGCGAAGGCCCTCCAGGCCCCGCTACAAATGCCCAGTGGGGTTGCGTGAGGTGATGAAGAAGGTCCGATTGGGGCAAGCATTGTGGCGACAAGGGTGGTCCACGCCTGCCATGTGGAACACCAAACACAGCAATGCAACTGTCAAGCGCAAGAAGGCGCTAAAAAAGTCCCAATGTATGTGGCGTGCCAACACACACACACACGCGCACGCGCACACACACATAGGATATGTGCTCCTTACGTTGTGTAGCCTTTGCTCTTGTTCATTGCTTAATTTGCATTGAGTTTTACACCACGGCATGTATATATACAAGTTCCATCCGCGTATTAGTCACCCTCCTTTGCCTCACACAGGACATTATGCAATTGCCTAAAAGAAGAAGGAATGCCATCTTCCCTGGCCTGCTCAAGGAGTTGCTGGACATTGTCCGGAAGTTGAACAAGGCGCATGGGAAAACTTTACCATGTGGAGCACGTTGCTTCGGTGTCATGTGTCCCGATGTCAATTCCCAAATTGAAGATGCTTCGCCTATTCTTGGGCTTCGGCCTGCTGGTAATCAAGTTGTCCTCCTTGGGAGTGAGCCGGTTGTATTCCATCTCAAGGAAATGGGCCCTGTTCAGTCGGTTTGTTTAATGCCTCTTGGTGTGCCGAAGAAATCCATCGTGCTGCACACTACATCAGTTGCAAAGGAGGCAACTGATTGGGAGATGCAATCCTCTGATGCCCTTTTCTTGCATACGAATACACATTTTGTATTGCCACCTGCCAATAGTCATATGTCGCATGTGCTTGTCACTCCACTTGCGGCTGTAAGAGGCTGCTTTGTTGAAGAAGATCAACCATGGTTGCAGAACCATGTTGAGCATCCCTATCAATGGTGTGATTTGTCTCATGGAAAAACCATCTCATGTCGCGATGTACAGCACCGCCAACCAGTGCTCATTCATATAGATTTTCTGTGGAGGCCTGTGGTGCACTGCCCCGGGGCCACGCGTAGTGGGTTGCATGTGACACCCGGGAAGTGGAGTATCACCACTTTCAGGGGTGCAGAGTTTGTGGTTCTAGGTTTCATAGCGACTCAAAAAAGTGGGTGGCATATTGTTGCCATGTGTCGTGGATGCATGTCTGATTCTCTCTTCCGCATCCCCGAGGGACAGGTGAAAGCCATCTCCGCCAGTTGTGCAGAAGCCCTGGCTGCAGGTGATGAATGGCGATGTGATTTATATGCTGGAATGTTTCTTTCTTTCTGTGCTGCGCCCTGCGAGGACTGTTGTGGGGGGCACGAGAAGGCATCACATGGTGATGTGAAGGCTACCGAGCCTATCCCTAGCCTCGCTGGCCCCCAACGGAGGTCTGGCCGTACAGTGAAGGTGGAGCAAGCAAGGGAGCAAAAGGCGGTGAAGGTGGAGCAAGCCAGCAGGCCAACACGCAACCCAAAACCACCACCAAAAACAAACCCAAATGCGAAACCCAAAGGCAAAAAGCAAGGCGCAAAACCACCTGCAAAGCCACCACCAAAGAACACCATCAAGCGAGAGCGGGGTACCGATGACAGCAAGGGCAACGCTGCACCAAGCAAGCTTGAGCAAATGCTGGAGCAGTTCCTTGCAAACAATATGCGTGCGCATGTGCAGCATGATGAAGGTGCTCCGCCTGCCAAGCACCGAAAACTGAAACGTGAGGGGCAGCAAGCGCAGCAGCAGCAACAACAGCAACAGCAGCAGCAACAGCAGCAGCTACAACAGCTGCAGCAGCAACAACAACTGCAGCAGCCGCAGCAGCAGCAGCAGCTGCCGCCGCCGCAGCAGCTGCAGCAACCGCAGCAGCCGCCGCCGCCGCTGCAGCAACCGCAACAACCGCAGCAGCAACAAGAGCAGCAGCAGCAGCAGCAGCTGCTGCCTCTGCAGTACCCGCACATGCAAGTGCACCACCCACAGCTGCAGTTGCAGCAACCGGCACACCAATATGGCCAACACCATCAGCACCCGCTCGTGCAGCAGCAACAACTGCAGCAGCCATTTGTACTGCCGCCACACCTGCAGGCACAACCATTGCCACCACCACAAGCAATGTCAATGCAACCTCATGTGCTGCCGTGGCAGTATGCACCACCTTATCCTTTCCGCCGGTTTGGCTTTTGAATCCTTTTGTTAGAGGTGGTTTGAGCATCGTCTGAGCATCCTTTGAGCATC
Source organism: Eutreptiella sp. 'Long Island Sound 2002' (assembly GCA_964036045.1). Lineage (NCBI taxonomy): Eukaryota > Euglenozoa > Euglenophyceae > Eutreptiales > Eutreptiaceae > Eutreptiella > Eutreptiella sp. 'Long Island Sound 2002'. The sequence goes on from OZ038379.1 coordinate 117,614,820, forward strand.
CTCTGAGCTCCAGCATCCAACCTAGCCATACTGGGCACATTTCATATCGATTCCACCCTTTTGGCTTCATTTTGTTCAAATTGTAGAATGTTAGAGGTGGTTTGATACCACCACTATGCAGCTTTTCTTTCTGTCTGCATTCTGTGCGCATTTGTTCATCCCTCAGGTTCTTCATCCATAAAGTTAGAGCAAGTGTGAAATGCTGATCCAATATCAAGATTTGAAGCCTTTGCCAAGCACAAGGCAATGTTCGTCAATTCTGCCGCTTTGGTCCTGTCCATACTTGATATGTTGCATTTCTTTTGCATTTTCAGAGATTGTTGTGGAGCATTACATTGTCCTTGTCCATGCTTCGCCTTCCATATGATCTTGCTTTCCGCAAAAGTCACAAAGGAGGGTAAAAACCAGGGTACGTCTTTGGTGTGGCTACGTGGTCCCCCCCCCCCCGCCCGGGCGCTTTGTCATTTTGGCCTAAAAATGCCAATTCTGGGCCGAAAACAGTGTTTTTTGGGATCGGGTGGTCAATTCGACGCTCCCCCATCCTATTTCGCAGGTGCTCGACTCAAAAAAACATGTGTTGCAGGGTTAGGGAGCCGGAAAATGGGTGATTCAGGGCCGCCCCCCCTTAAAAAATGGCCATTTTTTGCTTCAAAATGGCTTAAAAATGCCAATTTTGCGGGAAAAAAAGTGTTTTTTGGGCTCGGGTGGTCAGTTCGACGCTCCCCCATCCTTTTTCGCAGGTGCTCAACTCAAAAAAACATGTGTTGCAGGTTTAGGGCCCTGGACAATGGGTGATTCAGGGCCGCCCCCCCTAAAAAATCGCCATTTTTTGCCCAAAAATGGCTTAAAAATGCCAATTTTGGGCCAAAAACAGTGTCTTTTGGGATCGGGTGGTCAGTTTGACGCCCCCCCACCCTATTTCGCAGGTGCTCGACTCAAAAAAACATGTGTTGCAGGGTTAGGGAGCCGGAAAATGGGTGATTCAGGGCCGCCCCCCCCAAAAAAATGGCCATTTTTGCTCAAAAATGGCTTAAAAATGCCAATTTTGGGCCAAAAACAGTGTTTTTTGGGCTCGGGTGGTCAGTTCGACGCTCCCCCATCCTATTTCGCAGGTGCTCGACTCAAAAAAACATGTGTTGCAGGGTTAGGGCCCCGGACAATGGGTGATTCAGGGTCGCCCCCCCTAAAAAATGGCCATTTTTTGCCCAAAAATGGCTTAAAAATGCCAATTTTGGGCCAAAAACAGTGTATTTTGGGATGGGGTGGTCAATTTGACGCCCCCCAACCCTATTTTGCAGGTGCTCGACTCAAAAAAACATGTGTTTCAGGGCTAGGAACCTAAAAAATGGTTGATTCAGGGCCGCCCCCCCTAAAATTGGCCATTTTTTGCCCAAAAATGGCTTAAAAATGCCATTTTTGGGCCAAAAACAGTGTTTTTTGGGATCGGGTGGTCAATTCGACGCCCCCCCACCCTATTTCGCAGGCGCTCGACTCAAATAAACATGTGTTGCAGGGTTAGGGAGCCGGAAAATGGGTGATTCAGGGCCGCCCCCCCCCCAAAAAATGGCCATTTTTTGCTCAAAAATGGCTTAAAAATGCCAATTTTGGGCCAAAAAAGGTGTTTTTTGGGCTCGGGTGGTCAGTTCGACGCTCCCCCATCCTATTTCGCAGGTGCTCGACTCAAAAAAACATGTGTTGCAGGGTTAGGGAGCCGGAAAATCGGTGATTCAGCCCCCCCCCCCAAAAAATCGGCATTTTTTGCCCAAAAATGGCTTAAAAATGCCATTTTTGGGCCGAAAACAGTGTTTTTTGGGATGGGGTGGTCAGTTCGACGCCCCCCCACCCTATTTCGCAGGTGCTCGACTCAAACAAACATGTGTTTCAGGGCTAGGAACCTAAAAAATGGTTGATTCAGGGCCGCCCCCCCAAAAAACGGCCATTTTTTGCCAAAAAAAGGTTTAAAAATGCCATTTTTGGGCCAAAAACAGTGTTTTTTGGGCTCGGGTGGTCAATTCGACGCCCCCCCACCCTATTTCGCAGGTGCTCGACTCAAAAAAACATGTGTTGCAGGGCTAGGGACCTGAAAAAAAGTTGATTCAGGGCCGCCCCCCCTAAAAAATGGCCATTTTTTGCCCGAAAATGGCTTAAAAATGCCATTTTTGGGCCGAAAACAGTGGTATTTGGGCTCAGGTGGGCAGTTCAACACCCCCCCACCCTATTTCGCAGGTGCTCGACTCAAAAAAACATGTGTTGCAGGGTTAGGGAGCCGGAAAATAGGTGATTCAGGGCCGCCTCCCCAAAAAATGGCCATTTTTTGCCCTAAAATGGCCTTAAAATGCCATTTTTGGGCCGAAAACAGTGGTTTTTGGGGTCGGGTGGTCAGTTTGACGCCCCCCCACCCTATTTCGCAGGTGCTCGACTCAAAAATACACGTGTTTCAGGGCTAGGAACCTAAAAAATGGTTGATTCAGGGCCGCCCCCCCCAAAAAGGCCATTTTTTGCCCAAAATCGGCTTAAAAATGCCAATTTTGGGCCAAAAACAGTGTTTTTTGGGCTCGGGTGGTCAATTCGACGCCCCCCCACCCTATTTCGCAGGTGCTCGACCCAAAAAAAACATGTCTTGGAGGGCTAGGGACCCAAAAAATAGTTGTATCAGGGCCGCCCCCCCTAAAAAATGGCCATTTTTTGCCCGAAAATGGCCTTAAAATGCCATTTTTGGGCCGAAAACAGTGGTTTTTGGGGTCGGGTGGTCAGTTTGACGCCCCCCCCACCCTATTTCGCAGGTGCTCGACTCAGAAAAACATGTGTTGCAGGGTTAGGGAGCCGGAAAATGGGTGATTCAGCCCCCCCCCCTAAAAAATGGCCATTTTTGCCCAAAAATGGCCTAAAAATGCCAATTTTGGGGGAAAAAAAGTGATTTTTGGGCTTGGGTGGTCAGTACAAGCCCCCCCCCACCCTATTTCGCAGATGCCTGACGCAAAAAAACATGTATTCAAAATCATTGGAGCCAGCAAATAGGTGTTTCAGGGCCTCTTCGACCTGAAAAAGGACATTATGTGTCAAAAAATGGCCTGAAATTGACAATATTTTGTACAAAATCGGTATGTTGTAGGCTTGGGGGCTCCCTTCAAGGCCCCCCCACCCTATTTTGGAGGTGCCTAACTCACCAAAATAGGTTTTGCAGCATGGTTGGCATGATACTTAAGCCCCAAAACAAGTCGTTCCGCCATTTTCTTAGTTTTCGGAATAAACTAACACTTTTGCCTTTAAAAACCTATGTGGTGCTTTGCCTGACTGCCTGCTTGCGTGTCCGCCGCAGCGTCCCCTGGCCAGGCCCCCCACAGGAATGCGTCAAAAGCGCTCCAACGCCGCTGAGATACCCAATCCCAGCGTGCCACTCAGGGCCTCCAGGAGACCAACGAGTACCCTAACCACGAGAACTTCGGCATCAACGACCCTTTGCATCTTCCGCACCAACAACCACAGCCAAAGCCACAACGAAGCCCCAAGGCCAGCCCCAAAAAGCCAAGCCTGGCCATCATCGGCAGCGTCATGCCGGGGCTGCAGTCCGACTGGGAGTATCGTGACGCTCGGCCCCAGGGGGAAGCTGCGCCCCAGTACGTGGAGATCCGCGAGGATGTGAACCATCATCGAGACATCGAAGCGGAGCTCCAAGCCCTGGGCTACGAGCACGCGTGGCAGCAAAAGCGGTGGCGTGTCTGGCGTGACGGCCGATACGTCCCCAATTTCAGGCCCGACCTCCACCAAGAGAACAGGCCGGCTGAAGAGCTGAGCGCCCCCACCAAGCGCAATGGCGGCCTTCACCCATAAGCCGCCACCCTGGGCGACTTCTTGAAGGTCGCCCGAAGGTGCAAGGCCAAACCCGCCCGTCCGCTGCACCTGAATTGCTGGAGTCCAAGCAACCACATGGAGTCCGCCCACAGGGGGGGAAAACCCAACCTAGGACCCTCCGCCTGCAGCAGCAGCAGCATGCCCCCCCCCCCTTTGCTGCCCCTCAGCAAGGCAAAGTGGCCCGCGCGTGCGAGCGCCTCTGCGGCGTGCCCTCCAACCTCTGGGTTGCCTGAAACCGGGCCGCACAGCAGAACGCTGCGGTGGACGAAGCCATCCTGATCGCCCAGGAGGAGGTCGCCCACTCGGACCACGGCATGGCAATTGAAGCGGGTTCGGGGTGATCCGCTAGACTCCCGCTCTGATATTGCCGGCCTCGTGGCCTTTTGCCCGAACTTAGCTGCATTGAATCATACCACTGGCAAACCCACTGTTTTGCGTCGTTGATTTTCGTGTCTCGAAACTCCTTTTGACTTTCTCCAAAACTGCCAACTCAGTCCGGTTTCTCGAAAATCCTGCCGACTCAGTCCGGTTTCTCGAAAATCCTCCAATGCTGTCCTCCATTAGCACAAGATACGGAGCAGAAACACCTTGTTACGCAGCTTTGGCTCAGTGTTGCACAAATTCTTGTACGGGCCTTGTCCACCCTGACACATTCTGAGCTGCAAAATACAGGGAGGACAGAATGTAATAATAAAATGCATAAAAACACACAAGGTATTTACACTGCACTGTCAACGGGCGACATATGCCCTTTTTTCTGTGATCTGACGTTGGCACGGGGATTGCGCGTCCCCTTTTGCGGCGCCTGCGGCTCGGCCTGCCGGTCTGTTGCCGGCCTGCCGACGATCTGTTGCCGAGCCTCTCAATAAGCCACTTGGTGGCCAGCAGGGAGGCATACCGAATCTGCGTCACCCCCCTCCTTAGAAGCGGTGTGTGGCCACTTACCGACACGACACACACTGCTCTCGGGAGAGGCGAGGCTCACTGTGGATCTGTCTGGAAAAAAAATTTGACTGGATACCCCGTGAACCAAAGGTACACGGTTAACCACCATGCCCAGTGTACACCAGGCACGGGTACAGAAATCCAGCGGCACAGTGCAGAACCAGGGTGTCACTCAAGCCATCACCTGGTCGCTGGGACGTGGTTGAAACTATCCCTGCTATATATATGGCCATCAGGGCCATACCCGCACGGATGCTAAAAAAACCTTAACAGATCTTATCTCTCAACCCAGTCTCCGCGCAGGTCTCATCCAGCGCCCTGATACGCTGGTCCTTCCTCTGTGTCTTGGGCCTGCATCTCAACGTAGAGAGCAGCACCCCCAGGTCTTGACATCGCCCGCACGCTCCGTGGCCTTCAACTCGATCCCCACGCGTCCAGTCTTCCCCTGTGCCTTGACGCGGCCCCAACAAATTGGTACAGCCGAGCTGGGAACGAACGTGCCGCGTCGAATTCGACGCTCGTAGCTTTTCGAACTTACTGGGTCGGCACCGCCGTCGTCAGCGATGGCGCCTTGCCCTTCGCTGGCGCTGCCTCGATCTGCCATACCCTGATACGTACGCTGACACTGTTCGTCTCGGCATATCTCCACGTATGGGCTGGAATGAATGGACGTCGGCGTACAAGGATTTTGAAGCGGGTTCGGGGAGATCCGCTAGACTCCCGCTCTGATACTGCCGGCCTCGTGGCCTTTTGCCCGAACTTAGGTGCATTGAATCATACCACTGGCAAACCCACTGTTTTGCGTCGTTGATTTTCGTGTTTGGAAACTCCTTTTGACTTTCTCCAAAACTGCCAACTCAGTCCGGTTTCTCGAAAATCCTGCCGACTCAGTCCGGTTTCTCGAAAATTCTCCAATGCTGTCCTCCATTAGCACAAGATACGGAGCAGAAACACCTTGTTACGCAGCTTTGGCTCAGTGTTGCACAAATTCTTGTACGGGCCTTGTCCACCCTGACACATTCTGGGCTGCAAAATACAGGGAGGACAGAATGTAATAATAAAATGCATAAAAACACACAAGGTATTTACACTGCACTGTCAACGGGCGACATATGCCCTTTTTTCTGTGATCTGACGTTGGCACGGGGATTGCGCGTCCCCTTTTGCGGCGCCTGCGGCTCGGCCTGCCGGTCTGTTGCCGGCCTGCCGACGATCTGTTGCCGAGCCTCTCAATAAGCCACTTGGTGGCCAGCAGAAAGGCATACCGAATCTGCGTCACAATTCACGCCTCAGCCGTGGCGGCGATTTCAGCCGCTCATACGGCCGCCGCCGCGCGGCAAGCGGCGGCTGCCAATGAGAGACGTGAGGCAGAGGCAGCCGCCTGGAAAGTGGCGGCTGCTCGCGAAGCGCGCGCCGCCCATGGAGCCGTGGCGAAGAAGGAGGCGGAGGCCAAGGCGTTGGAGGAGGCCCCAGCCCAACAGAGGGCATGAAACGAGGCGGACATGAAGGCCCAAGCGGACGTCGCGATGCTGGAGGCCATAGAGACCGCGCGACGGAAGGTCGCGGAGGAGAAGGCCAAGACCGAGGCGGAGCTCAGGGCCCAGGAGGCCGCGAAGGCTCAGCTGCAGCAGCAGCGGGAGCGAGAGGATGCTTGTGCCTACGAGGAGGCCCAGAAGTGCGCCGCGGAGGCAAACGCTCCGGCGATGGAGGAGGCCGAGTGGAAGATCCGCCGCGAGACGCCCCCAGGAAGGTTCCGAGTGGACACCCTCCACAGGTTCTTTGACGTGGACCCCGCCTGCAGGATGAAGATTCACCTTGATATGGGGGACTCTCGCAGCAGCGAGGGCACCGGCCTCGCCACCCGTCCCCGCCGCAAGGGCAAGGGGAAGATCCCCGAAAGACCACGGAGGTATGCCAAGAGGCACTCCCATGACACCAACCCCTTCGTCACCTGCTGCGATGGGGATGGGCGCCGGCGCGGGCATCGCCACGAGCCCACGAGCTGGGAGGTGGTGGCGGAGGAGGCGACAACACCCCTCTAAGTTCGGGTGGACAGGGTCCCCCACCTCCCTACCGCAGTAGGGAAAGCAGCCCCGGCCGTCCCCCGCCGAGATCTGGACCCCGATGGGGAGATATGGACACCGATGACGACATGTGATTCGGCCCAGACGCCAACCCATCGGGTAGCGGAGGACCCCCGAATGGTGGACCCCCTGGAGCCCCAGGGAGAGGACCAACTGTCGGACTGTCGGGAGGAGGACCGTCCGGTGGATCCCCATACAGAGGGCAACCAGACAGGGGACCCCCTGGAGGACCACCAGGTGGACACCGCCCCGACGAACCACCAGGAGGGGACATCCCGGAGAACATCTGGTGATGGATCGTGTACCTCAACAGGAAGATCTGGAACCAGTAAGAAAAAGTGTATTTCCCTGCCAAAAGGTTAGCTTTAGTTGTCATAAAGAGGCCTGAAGGCATATCCCATTTTTATTTTAGTACTGGCCTAACCAAAAAGGAATCACAAGACATTTTGACCTATAAAACCAAGCATTGAACTTTGGATGTTGTGTGGACCCCAGACCCCCCAACTGATTGGACTTATACACCATATCCTGGACTGACTCAGGCGCTGACATTAATCCAGAGCCTATACATTTTTCTATATTTTCTCATGAATGCTTAGTTATCCTAGTGGTCTGCACCCTAGGGGGCTGGGGCACCTCTTTTTGAGAGGTCCTGGGTTCGATTCCCAGTCAGCTTAGCTAAGTAGGAAGAACCCATGTGGCATGGCAGTGACCTCAGCGCCACAGGCAATGCCACCTCAGCACCTATGAGACCCAAAACAGAGAGTGTACATCTCTACATGGCACTATAAAAGAGAGGATGCCCCTGTGGGCAGTTTTCACATGAATGTAGGATATGTTCGAACTTTCTGAGTGTCTATTTTTTTTCGCCCTTCATGTTGTGGATTTGATCCTGTGGTCCCTTGCTTGCACTGTGGGTACTTCTCTTTCTGGTTGATTTCATCAAAACTAATTTTTTTGGCAAACCTGAACTTCATCAAGAAGCAGCAGGAGCAAGCAGGGGGACAAACAAAACAATATCATCAAAGCATTCAACAGTGAAAGCCTGTTCTAACGTTCGGGTAGCAGAGGTTTTCATTCTTTGCGTACCTGCAACCCTGTGCAGTACAACAAGTACGTCGAGACTGACTCCACTGAAGGGCGAAGAAACATAATATGGACACCAAGGACACTGCCAAGACGACAGCGCCCTCGGTGACACCAGCCAAGCCAGCGCCAGCGCCGAAATCTTCTGGTGAACCTAAACCTGAGGAGCCTGTACCTTCAGTGCCCTTAAGTGGGCTGGGGGACGATTCCCTGGAGGGCTTGAGAGCTGCCTTCAGTGGACTCACCGTTGGATGACCTGAAGGCAAAACGATGGAGAAGGAGAGGGAAGCAGTGGACATGGGAGTCAGAGAAGTAGATGCTGGAGATTAACACGAACCATCCGACAAGGTGCCCTTCGATGACAAACCTGTTGAGAGCGCGCCTAACGCCTCAGATTACCCTGCAGTACCCTCTCCAACAACCACTACACTCCGGGCCACACATCCAGCTGCATCCTCACCCACAACCACTCCACCTATGGCTGAGGGTCTAGGCCCTACTGGTATACCTTATCCCACCTACGGTGTGACTCCAGCCGCGACTCTCCCACCTATGGAAACTGCAGTCAGTGAACCAGTGGCATCCAGCTCCACCTACACCGGTGTTCCTGACTCTATGCCGCGCGGCTATGAGGATGGCTATCACAGACCCGCGGCGGCCGTGTACATGACTGAAGCCGGTCCGGCTGCCCCACGACCGTCTTCGGCACAGACCTCGTAATGGTCAGCGCCGTGTTTAATATTTCTATTTTTTCTATTGAACGCTGTAGTTATAATTTTTGCGAATGCCCGCATTTAGAAAGACGATTCTTGATTGTTGTAGAGTAGATCGTTCACGAAAGAGCGAGGTGCATGCCCTGTTCTTTGTATGTTACGTGTCTGCAGGTATGCGCCAGTGGTGAGGCCCGGCAAGGGTCTATGAATCTTTCGTACAATGGGTATGGATGCACCTCCGGCAGAAGGATGTGAAAGACGACGTGAAACGCGTTGAGCTTTGCATGCCACTGACGGGGTTCAGGTGTTGCTTGCAGGATTTTTGGATAAAAGCAGCAAGGCTTTTCTGAAACAGCAGGCGGAGATCAGCAGAAATGGTCGCCGAACACCAAGACCAGGAGAACCCAAGGGGCTAGGGCTCTGGCCCTGTTACAGAGAGATTCATTAATGGTGTTGCAGGACGGCCGGACTGACAGACGGACGGACGGACGGACTGACGGAAGGACGGACGGACGGACAGACGGACGGACGGACGGACGGACAGACAGACGGACCGACGGACCGACGCCCACGGACCGATGGACCGATGCAGCGACGAACCGACCGACCGACCCATCGACCGGGAGACCGACCGACGGACCGACCGACCTCGTCATTGGTCTGGCAGGTCCTGCACCCACCTTGCCCAGGCCACACCGCATGGCAGACGACGACGGTGACTTTCATTCTCCACTGCCCAGCTCAGATTCGCGTGCAACGACTCAATCATCGCGTAGCGAGTGGGAGTGTTGCAGCGCTGCAACCACTGAGGATGCGCGGAGCAGGGGCAATCCAAGCCATGTGGAGTACGAACACCAGTCTGGTGACAGCGCAGCCGAAGGAGATCCCTGGTGGACGGATTTGGATGAAGCAACGCTGCAGGAGCTCTTCGAAACCAGTCCAAGGGAGTCCATGGAGTTCCGCGCGGTGAGTGAAGCAGGATCAACGAGCTCAGAGACCGTTGAGGATGCAGCAGACGCCGTGCAGCGACTTTCCATGATGGTGTCGCTGTGGGCACCTATTGTTCAAATGCCTGAGATCCCGGAGGACCAGGCGCCATACTCGTGATGCAGCGGGTCACTGCAAAATATGTGGTCCAGATCTGTACCACATGTGCCTGCCCATGTCCCAGCCAACGTAGTGTCCGTTGAGGAAGCGTTCGTAGAAGACAGCCGTCGCTAGCAAAGTCCTCGTGAGCCACACAGACCAAGCACAACGTTTCACGCCACAGGGATTTCGTCAAACCTGGGGAGCGAGTACTCCCACGAGAGGAAGGGGCGTCCACACGTGCCGGCTGCCGAAGCGACGTATGAGCGACGTACGAGCGACCACGGAGGGCCCCGTGGACGGACAGGACCAGCCCAAGATCTACAACATCCGTGACCACACCCTCGAAGTCCTGATGCACCCGGATGTGCTAGAGTTGCATGCCGCGAGAGTCGTCAGTGGCAGTTGCACTTGAAAGTAGGTGAACGGTGCGGACCAGAGGGGTTGGATATGATGGAGTTGATGTGCGTGAACGGCCTGTTCCAAAACTGTACGTTCACTTCTCAGAAGAGGGGTGAAGCCGGTCCGGCTGCCCCACGACCGTCTTCGGCACAGACCTTGTAATGGTCAGCGCCGTGTTTAATATTTCTATTTTTTCTATCTCCTTTTTATATATGCTTTTGCATATTTTGTATTTTATTATTGTTTGCGACAGAGCGCGCTGGAGCGCTTGGAGACAGAGCGCGCTGCAAAGCGCGAGACGCGGTCGCCAGATCAGCGATGAGACCGTCAGCATTGACTACAGAGTTTAGGAAAATCACGGATTTATAGTATAAAAGGCCTACTGAACGCTGTAGCTATAATTATTGCGAATGCCCGCATTTATAAAGACGATTCTCGCATGTTGTAGAGTAGATCGTTCACGAAAGGGCCAGGTGCATGCCCTGTTCTTTGTATGTTACGTGTCTGCAGATCTGCGCCAGTGGTCAGGCCCGGCAAGTGCCTATGAATCTTTCGTACAAACCGTATGGATGAACCTCCGGCAGAAGGATGTAAAAGACGAGGATGAAACGTGTTGAGCGTGCATGCCACTGACGGGGTTCAGGGGTTGCTTGCAGGATTTTTGGATCAAAGCAGCAAGGCTTTTCCGAAACAGCAGGCGGAGATCAGCGGAAATGGTCGCCAAACACCAAGACCAGGAGAACCCAAGGGGCTAGGGCTCTGGCCCTGTTACATGACTGGGATACCTGGCTATGCGGCACCCGAGCCTGGCTATACTATGTGAGCACCTGGTTTTACCTCTCTGAGTGGCCTACGTGGTCCTGCGTCTTGCGCTGGAAGGACCAGAGGGTCAGGAAGATCCTCAAACAAATTGCTGACGCGGTCGGAGATACGAGGGGCTCTTCGAGGAGCCACTTCTGAAATAGTTGGTGATCTAACTCAAGAAATTTGGGCCAAATTGGAGCCCCTGATTCCTCCCCAAGCGTCACCTACCACCGTGGGAGTTTCACCTCATTGTCTACAAGCCAATCATTTGGTGGCGGGACCAACGAACACCCTTGGAAGCTTGAGGAGTCGACCTATGCCCACCCCTGCTGTGATACCAAGGAGCCCATTTGTATCAAGAACGGCCCAGCCCCCGTACAGCCACGTGGAGAACTCCACGCGTACCGAGCTTGACCGGTTGGTGTTGACAGCCCCAAGGCAAGAAGAAGAAGAAAAGAGGAAGACCAAGCGCCATGAGGGACGCAGGTCCCAGGAGGCTAAGGCTATAGCCACCTCCAAGATTGTGGTGAACCTGCCGGAGTTCACCGGGAAGGACCTCAGCAAGTTTGCTGAGAACTTTGGCCGGTTCCTGAGGATGACCGGCTAAACCCGGGCTAGTGGGCGACTGAAGTGCGATCTGCTCCTGCAGTGCAGCAAGACCAAGTACCTGGAGAAGCAGGTCAAGCAGATCGTGACGAACTCCGCCACCTTCGCCGACGTGTTGGTTGCCTTGGAGAGGCGATACCCTATATACCTACCAAATTGACCTCTCCATCAGGGCCGAGATCCTGAACCTGACTGGGCTACCAAACAACCCTAAGCCTGCCAGGATTTCTGAGCTGCTTGCCGACTTGGACCACTGGGTAGGGCGACTGACGCCCGATTCCTACGGCAGCGACGAGTCGCTATTCTGGTTGGCTGCCAAGCTTCCAGGAGAACCGTGGGATGAATGCCGGGCAACGGCAGAGCGCAAGGCAAGAGCCCTCAACTACGAGGAACTATCTGTGCTACGTTTGGAGCTGGCGCTAGAAAAAGAAAGCCACCTGATCGCCGACCGTCCTGGAGGAGGCGGCTCTGTGAGCCATGGCCGAGGGTGCCATGGACACCGACCTGGACAGGGGACTACCCCCAAAAAAGCTCGCTTCATGAGCAATGTCCAGGACCTCTTCTGGTGTGATGCCAGGGATGAGCAGGGCTGCCTGCTTCATGCCCCTAACTGCGACCAGCGGGACTGCTTCGTGGTCGAGGGGAAGAAGCAGGAGACGAACACCAGTGGCAAAGCCAAGCTGCCGGACTACTACAGGTGCACAATCACCTGATCGCTCTGTGGTAAGGGGAAGCACTACGAGGACGAGTGCTACCACAAGCAACGCCTCTCCGCGAAGCTCAAGACTGAGAAAGCCAGTGGCAAGGGCATTGGCAAGGGCATCGCCAACAAGGACAGTGACAGGGTAAGTCCAAGGGCAATGGCAAAGGCCAAGGTGGCAAAGGCAAAGGTGGACGAGGAGGCTCTGACCACAAGCCGGACCTGGAAAAGAACGAGGACCGGTTCAAAGGGAACCCCAATATTACGCCAGGGGGGAACTATGGGCCCTCTGGTGGGCAACCAAACACGGGACTTACGATCCGTTCACAAACGCAAGCCCAACTAGAACAAGGGACTAAGCCTGCCAACGAAGATGGGGATCAGTCTAACACCCGTAAACGCTCAGGTTTCATGCGCATGGCGCGGAAACTTCACAAGAAGGGGTTTGAAGTGACCTGCCCCGCGGAGTTCTGACAGGGACGCTCCCGGGGACCTACAGATCTGGAGTTCTGGGTACGTATCCGTCTTGAGGAATGTGAATACCTCGGAGTACTGGATACTGGGGCCACAATATCTATTGTGGCCAAGAATGTTTTACCTCGTGCGGACCTGAAGAACATCATGCCTACCGCAGCCATCTGCATGGGTGATGGGCATGTGGTGCACAGTTGTGGGGACTGTGAGGACGAAGGGCCCATGGGATCTAGAACCATTGCCCATCGGTTCTACAAGATGGACACCGAAGCCTTTGACTTTGTACTCGGGACCGACTTCTTCGTCGAGCACTCCAGATTCCATCCCTCACCCTGCAAGCACCCGACGTCCTCCAAGTGGACCATGGTGACGGATGGGAATCTGTACCTTAGGAGCAGTCTGAGCACAGGTCTAGCTACCTGAGAGTATGCAAGAAGGAGCCCTCGACCATGATGGTCGCCTCCAAAACTGAGGACTAACAGCTCCTTGGGGATGTCTTGGACCAAGGTCTAAAGGAGTTGGGATACTCCCGGGAAGACCTGAACGTGCAGCTATTTGCCAGCGACAAGCAACATGTCCTGGACCTGTACTGCAGCAAAGGCAAAAATTGCTGCTATAAATTTTACTGGCCCTCTTTCGGGATGGCCTACAGGATCCCAAGATTCAATGAACTTCAGAAGGTCCTGACCAAGGTTGCCCTGGAACGTTCCTGTATAGTCCTGTGCTCCCCCAAATTGGGGAGCCCATGGGGGAAATGAGTACTGGCGTACTCTATTGGACAAGCCGACGCTCACTTCCATCCAGCTGCCTGATGACGCCATTTACGTGCCTCTGGGCCGTAAGACGCCCATGGGGAAACCCGGATGGGGGAGCATGCTAAGTGTGGTGGACGGGAGCCTAGCCCCAGTGCCCTGGGAAGATCTGGACCCTGCTATGTTCCACAAAATTCAACGTGAGAGGAGCGGCTACACCCTGGATGTCCTGAAAAATCATCTACCGCCTCAAATCAACTACGACCTGGAGACGCCGTAGAGACTACTCCTGGGGGGGACGAGTACGTCGTGTCTGACACTGTTGCCCCAAACTCCCCCTGCCGTGTATCTAATCCTGATGTAGTCTCAGAGTGTGGGCTATCCGAGCTACCCAGCTCTATACACTCTGATGAACAGACTGAGCATGACGCCTTCTTCGTGCAGACGTGCGTGGAAGAAGTGAAGAACGCCAAGTACGCTGCCCCACTGAAACCCCTACTCTTCATGAGGGGAGGAGAACCCCTGGACAAGGAGCTGGATCCCTGATGCAGGCTGAGAGAGTAAGTGGACACGTAGGGGAGATTGGTGGCAAAAAGGCTATGCTACGGTAGACCTACCCGCCGATCCTGGCCGTTGAAGCCAGGGTCTATGGGAGATATCTCCCAACTGAAAGAGGACCTCGAACAGAAAATTACCACCTGGCAACGAGAGGTGGATCTGTAGCTCATGAAGAGCGTGTGGGGTGCCCACCTGAGGACCCTGAAAGAGGATGAACTCTCCCACGAATGCGTATGATAACCCCCTCGAGTGTGCCTATGTTGTCACAGTCCACCTGAGACTGTGGAACGAGACCTTCTCTACGCCTACCAAGGGCTGAAGGATACGACCAAGGACGCTGAGCCGGTTGAGGACTACCTCCCCGCTTCTATACACCAAGGTGCAAGCAATCTACACTCTGACGAGGACATGGAGGCCAAGATCAAACTCTTGGACCCTAGAGTACAGAAGCTGATCAGGACCTACCTGGAGGTATTCGGAGAACTACCCCCTCCTGCCTCCGGTGACAAGGTGGTACAAATGGACCTCAAGCTGAAGCCCGAGTTCGTGGGTCACAAGATACGTAGGAGACTCTACCCGGCTCCTAAAAAGCGGACCGATGAGATAGAACGACAGACACAAGAATGTATCGACACTGGCCTGGTCCTGGAGTAAGAGGACGGGGACTACCCCCAACATTGCAGCCGGTGTTTCCTGGTGGCTAAGCCAGGGTCTACAGCCAAACGGCTGGTAGTGGACTATGGAGAGCTGACCGTGAAGACGCTAAACCACTCAGGGTCCATTCCAAAAATGGAGTCAACGCTCGAGAAGATAGCCTTCTGCGGCTACAAGACTAAGATGGAGAAGAGGAGTGGATTCTGGCAAGTGGACTTGATGCCCAATGCGCAGGAGCTGATAGCCTTCGTCACCCCTCAGGGGAGGGTGTTCAAGTGGAAGGTCATGCCATTTGGCGTGGCTAGCGCACATGCTCTTTTTCAAGAGCTAATGAACAAGGTCCTATCCACCCTACGTCGGAGACCTGTGGTGCAAGACCTCATATCCCGGGGCGCCAAGATGGAAGCACACATCAACGACGTATGCCTGGGAACGAATACCCAAGAGGACCACCTAATTCTCTTGGGCAAATTCTTTGCAGTTTGCCAGGAGAACCGCACCAGACTCAAGCTGGAGAAGTGTGAGTTCATCCAGGACACTATGGAGTACATCCAAGGCCAAACCCCTGATGGATGCTAAGCTACAACATGAAGATCCCAAGAAAGGACTCCATGATGTACGCAGTTTCATTGAGGCTTTCAACTTCTACCGACGCCACATCAAGAATTTCACCTACACCAGGGCCATCCTGACGGACCTCATTAAGAAGAGTACTACCTGGCGCTCGGGCCCTCAGGAACGACAACCATTTGACGAGCTCAAGGAGAAAGTGGCCAACGCTAAGTGCTTGGGCGTGCCTACAGCACAGGGGGAAATTATCCTGGTGACTGACGCCAGCAATCTGGGCGGAGGTGGAACGCTGTTCCAGTGGCAAGCAGTAGAGAAGGAGGAGTTCGACTCGGCCATTTCCCAATGGGGTACTGATGGACTAAACCGAGACAGTACCCTCAAGCACAGCTACCCTGAGGGCAAATGGGTCCTGGTCCCGCTGGGTGATTGGAACTGGAAACGGGACCAGGCCCGGCATAACTACTCTACCTATCAGCAGGAACTGCTCGCGGGTATGGTAGTGCTATCCTCTCAGTCCCGACTGTTGGGGAGTAACCCAGTGGTTTGGCTGTGTGACCAAGAGCCGGTCCTCACCTTCCAGAAGGGACCCCCACACGAGAAGGCTAAGCTCAGACGTTGGTGGACCCACCTGAGCCAGCTACAGCTCTCAGTACATCATATCCAGGGCGTCAAGAACGAGTGTGCGGACTACATCAGCCGCAACAACTTTGACGACATGATTGGTGCCAGGTCTGAGGAGCTAGCCCAGGAGGCGTTCCGCCGTATGGATGTACACCTGGACCTCAACATGACCATGATTAGACCTCCAGATGGACTCCAACAAGTGGAGTACCTGAAAGAGTTTGGGGACATCTACAAACGCCTGGAGAAGCGTCCCGAACCCGCCCTGGTGAGCCAGGAGCAGTGAAAGCTGGACAAGACCTACCTCTGGCATGAGGACCGGATAGTCGTGCCTAGCGACCGAATCCGGGCACACCTCAAGTGGACCCATGAGTCCAGTGGTCATGTGGGAGCGAACCGTACCCTGAAGCTGTTCAAGCAGTGATTCCACTCTACGTGGACGGACGATCAGCTGCGGAAAACCCTATAGCCCATCGTGGACAAGTGCCCGTGTCGGTCCTGTAAACCTGGGGATATCAGGGACAGGCGTCTCTACTCGACACTCCCCATTCCCCACCGTGCCAACAGTGTTCTCTAGGTGGACTACACGGAGATGCCTACGTTTGGGGGCTATGACTTTGCCCTATTGGTAACGTGTTGGCTGACGAGGTTAACTAGGATGTTCCGATGCACTAAACACATCACCGGCGAGGAGACCATCAAGATACTCCTGGAAGAGTGGTTTTGTGTCTATGGGGCACCCAAACAGATTCGCGCAGACGAGGACGAGTACGCCCCGACACTGGCTGGTACAAGAGAGTCCTGAGGTCCCTCAATGTCCAGGTGTCAACAGGGATTCCCTATACTCATACGAGTAACCCCCTATGTGAGCGACAGATTCGAGTTCTCAAAGAGAACGTGAGGATATGGTGCAAGACTGAGCGCACCAAAGACTGGGTGAGACTACTCCCCGTCATATCCTTGATGATAAACTCACAAGAGAGTTCGGCAACTGGCTATTCGCCCCATGAGCTGTTCGTGGAACGCCCGGCGTGGTTCCTACACGCTCCCTATCCTGAGTATTCCTACTCCACTGTGGGTAAGTGGGTGAGGGAGCAACAAGACAAGGTGGACAAGGCCAAGGCTCTGCTGCAGAGAGTGAGGGAGCGCCAGTGGAACAAGAAGAACAAGCACCGGTCGCCAGCCTCCTACCAGGAGGGAGACTGGGTGCTGGTTGTCCACAGTCGGCTAGCCGCCTGGCCACGCTCCACCGGCGATGACCCCTACTTTGGGCCCTACAAGATCCTGTCTCGGGACGGTCACCACATCACCGTGCGGTGTTCTCCCCGACTAGCGGGGACCCTGGTGTGCGCTGCTCAACAGCTCAAGCGCTACTACGACCCAGAGGACCTCTGTGGGGAAGAATGGGAACTAAACGACAAGGAGATCGCCGCTCTGGACCTACAGGGCGCTGCCAGCCCAATGGAAGTTGAAGGAGAACTTCCCGACCTGAATGCCAAGGAGATGGCTAAGGAACGATTCTACCCGCTGAAGTTGTGAAATCCGGCACCGCTGTCGCCAAGGGTGGCAGCTCCTCAACCTCTCGGAAGGGTTCGGAGTTGAAGAAGCAACCTGGGAACCCTTTTCTGCCTTTGTGCTTCCTGAGAGACGCCTGATTTCTGTTCTGGTAGACTACGTGTCCCAGAAAAACCTAGGAGACTTCCCGAGGCTCGCTGAAACGCTTGCCTCTCAGAAGAAACCTAGGGACTGAACCCTTCCCATACCTGCCTATGTGTGTGTGAGTGTGCTGATCCTGAGGACTATGAGCAAGCCGCACAAATGGTGTCCTAATTATACCCAAGTCTGCACCCTTGCTGAACCTGGCAGATGTCTTTACACAGTGCCACAGGGTACGCCCCGGGTCTCTCCGCCCCTAGGTGCCCAAATTCTGTGCTGGCATCAGACTTCCCTGGGGATGTACCCAGAGCTAACGCCAAGGTATCAGTTTTCCTACCTACCTGCCTCCTACAGAGGAGGGGTGGCCAGAAGCTATGAGGCATGAAAACGCCTTTTTGCTACACGGCAAAAACCTAGACTACCACTGCCACTGCCCACCAAAACCCTGATGAAGTCTCAGGAAACAGGCGGGAAGATCCTGAAAAGACCACAGAGGTCTGCTGAGAGGCACCCCCATGACTCCGACCCCTTCGTCACCTGCTGAGATGGAGATGGGCGCCACCGCGGGCATCGCCACGAGCCCGCGAGCTGCAAGTTGGGAGTGCCCGGAGGTAGTGGCGGAGGAGGCGACAACACCCCTCCAGGTTCGGGTGGAGAGGGTCCCCCACCTCCCTACCGCAGTAGGGAAAGCAGCCCCGGCCGACCCCCGCCGCGATCCGGACCCCGATGGGAGGACATGGACACCGATGACGACATGGGATTCGGCCCAGACGCCAACCCATCCGGTAGCGGAGGACCCCCAGATGGTGGACCACCTGGAGCCCCAGGGGGAGGACCAACTGTCGGACTGTCGGGAGGAGGACCATCCAGTGGACCCCCATACAGAGGGCGACCAGACAGGGGACCCCCTGGAGGACCACCAGGTGGACACCGCCCCGACGAACCACCAGGAGGGGACATCCCGGAGAACATCTGGCGATGGATCGTGTACGTCAAGAGGAAGATCTCGAACTAGTAAGAAAAAGTGTATTTCCCTGCCAAAAGGTTAGCTTTAGTTGTCATAAAGAGGCCTGAAGGCATATCCCATTTTTTTCTTAGTATTGGCTTAACCAAAAGGGATGACAAGACATTTTGACCTATAAAACCAAGCATTGAACTTTGGATGTTGTGTGGACCCCAGACCCCCCAACTGATTGGACTTATACACCATATCCTGGACTGACTGAGGGGCTGACATTAATCCAGAGAGTATACATGTTTCTATATTTGCTCATGACTGCTTAGTTATCCTGTTGGTCTGCACCCTAGGGGGCTGGGGCACCTCTTTTTGAGAGGTCCTGGGTTCGACTCCCTGTCAGCGTAGCTACGTAGGAAGATCCCATCGGACATGGGAGTGACCTCAGCGCCACAAGCAATGCCACCTCAGCACCTATGGGACCCAAAACAAAGAGTGCACATCTCTACATGGCACTATAAAAGAGAGGATGCCCCTGTGGGCACTTCTCACATGTTCTAACTTTCTGACTGTCTACTTTTTTTCGCCCTTGATGTTGTGGATTTGATGCTGTGGTCCCTTGCTTGCACTGTGGGTACTTCTTTTTCTGGTTGATTTCATCAAAACACATTTATTTGGAAAACCTGAACTACATCAAGAAGCAGCAGGAGCAGGCAGGGGGACAGACGAAACAATATCATCAAAGCATTCAACAGTGAAAGCCTGTTCTAACGTTCTGGTAGCAGAGGTTTTCAGTCTTTGCGTACCTGCAACCCTGTGCAGTGCAACCAGTACGTTGAGACTGACTCCACTGAAGGGCGAAGAAACATAATATGGACATCAGGCACACTGGGGAGACAACAGCGCCCTCAGTGTCACCAGCCAAGCCAGCGTCAGCGCCCAAATCTTCTGGTGAACCTGAACCTGAGGAGCCTGTACACTCAGTGCCCTTAAGTGGGCTGGGAACGATTCCCTCGAGAGCTTGAGATCTGCCTTCAGTGGACTCACCGTTGGATGACCTGAAGGCAAAACGATGAAGAAGGAGAGGGAAGCAGTGGACAGGGGAGTCTAAGAGGTAGATCCTGGAGATGGACACGAACCATCCGACGAGGTGCCCTTCGATGACAAACCTGTTGAGAGCGCGCCGAACGCCTCAGATTACCCTGCAATACCCTCCTTATCAACCACTACACTCCCAGCCACACATCCAGCTACATCCTCACCCACAACTACTCCACCTATGGCTGAGGGTCTAGGCTTTACTGGTATGCCTTATTCCACCTACGATGTGACTCCAGCCGCGACTGTGCCACCTATGGCAACTGCAATCAGCGAACCAGTGGCATCCGGCTCCACCTACACCGGTGTTCCTCACCCTATGCCGTGCCGCTATGAGGATGGCTATCACAGACCCGCGGCGGCCGTGTACATGACTGGGATACCTGGCTATGCGGCACCGGAGCCTGGCTATACTATGCCAGCACCTGGTTTCACCTCTCTGAGTTGCCTGGGTGGCCCTGAGTCTTGTGCTGGAAGGAGCAGAGGATCAGGAAGATCCTCAAACAAATCGCCGACGCAGTCGAAGATACGAGATGCTCCTCGAGGAGCCACTTCTGAAATAGTTGGTGATCTAACTCAAGAAATCCGGGCCAAATTGGAGCCCCTGATTCCTCCTCAAGCGTCACCTACCACCGTGGGAGTTCCACCTGATCGCCTACAAGCCAATCATTTGGTGGCGGGACCGACGAACACCTTGGGAAGCTTGAAGGGCCTACCTATGCCGACCCTTGCTGTGATACCAAGGAGTCCATTCGTACCAAGAACGGCCCAGCCCCCGTACAGCCACGTGGAGAACTCGACGCGAGCCGAGCTGGACCGGTTGGAGTTGACAGCCCTAAGGGCTATGGTCGATGTTGAGTCCTACAGCTCCAGTTACCTGGCTGGAGATCCTTCCGATGATGAGCCGCCATCTAGGCCGTCTGCTTCACCCTCTGAAGAAAATGACCCTGAGGATCCTGAGAACCCGGGTGGCAAAAAGAAGAAGAAAAGAGGAAGACCAAGCGCCATGAGGGACGCAGGTTCCAGGAGGCTAAGGCTATAGCCACCTCCAAGATCGCGGTGAACCTGCCGGAGTTCACGGGGAAGGACCTCAACGAGTTTGCTGAGACATTTGGCCGGTTCCTGATGATGACTGGCCAAATCCGTGCTAGTGGGAGAGTGAAGTGCGATCTGCTCCTGCAGTGCTGCAAGACCAAGTACCTGGGAAAGCAGGTCAAGTAGATCGTGACGAACTCCGCCACCTTTGCCGACATGTTGGTTGCCTTGGAGAGGCAATACCCTACCTACGAGATCGACCTCCCCATCAGGGCCAAGATCCAGAACCTGGCTGGGCTGCCCAACAACCCCAAGCCTGCCAGGATTTCCGAGCTGCTTGCCGACTTGGACCACTGGGTAGGGCGACTGACACCCGGTTCCTACGGCAGCGACGGGCTGCTATTCTAGTTGGTGGCCAAGCTTCCAGGAGAACTGTGGGATGAATGCCGGGCAACGGCAGAGCGCAGGGCAGGAGCCCTCAACTATGAGGACTTTTTTGTGCTACTTTTCAAGCTGGCGCTAGAAAAAGAAAGCCACCAGCACCTGAACGCCTACTGTCCAGGAGGAGGCGGCTCTGTGAGCCATGGCCTGGACAGGGGACTACCCCCAAAAAAGCTCGCTTCATGAGCAATGTCCAGGACCTCTTCTGGTGTGATGCCAGAGATGAGCAGGGCTGCCTGCTTCATGCCCCTGACTGCGACCAGCGGGACTGCTTCGTGGTCCAGGGGAAGAAGCAGGAGACGAACACCAGTGGCAAAGCCAAGCTGCCGGACTACTACAGGTGCACAATCACCTGTGCGTTCTGTTGTAAGAGGAAGCACTACGAGAACGAGTGCTACCACAAGCAACGCATCTCCGCGAAGCTCAAGACTGAGAAAGCCAGTGGCAAGGGCAGTGGCAAGGGCACCGCCGACAAAAACACAGTGGCAAGGGTAAGTCCAAGGGCAATGGCAAAGGCCAAGGTGGCAAAAGTAAAGGTGGACGAGGAGGCTCTGACTGCAAGCCGGACCTGGAAAAGAACGCGGACCAGTTCAGAGGGAACCCCATTACTACGCCAGGGGGGAACTCTGAACCCTCTGGTGGGCAACCAAACACGGGACCTACGACCCCTTCCCAGTCGCAAGCCCAACAAGAACAAGGGACTAAGCCTGCCAACGAAGATGGGGACCAGTCTAAAACCCGCAAACGCTCACGTTTGATGCGCATGGCGCGGAAACTTCAGAAGAAGGGGTTTGAAGTGACCTGTCCCGCGGAGTTCTGACGGGGACGCTCTGGAAGACCTACAGATCTGGTGTTCTGGGTACGTATCTGTCTTGAGGGACCTGGGGATACTGGATACTGGGGCCACTATATCTATTGTGGCCAAGAAAATGTCACCTCGTGGGGACCTAAAGAACATCATGCCTACCGCAGCCATCCGCATGGGAGATGGGCATATGGTGCACAGTTTTTGGGACTGTGAGGTTGAAATGCCTATGGAAATGCCTATGGGATCTAGCACCATTGCCCATCGGTTCTACGTGATGGACACCGAAGCCTTTGGCTTTGTACTTGGGACCGACTTCTTCGTCGAGCACTCCAGATTCCATCCTTCACCCTGCAAGCACCCGACGTCCTCCAAGTGGACCATGGTGACGGATGGGAATCTGTACCTCTGGAGCAGTCTGAGCACACGTCTAGCTTTCTGAGGGTATGCAAGAAGGAGCCCTCAACCATGATGGCCGCCTCCAAAACTGAGGACTAACAGCTCCTTGGGGAAGTCTTGGACCAAGGTCTAAAGGAGTTGGGATACTGCCGGGAAGACCTGAACGTGCAGCTATTCGCCAGCGACAAGCAACATGTCCTGGACCTCTACTGCAGCAAAGGGAAAAATTGCTGCTATAAATTTTACTGCCCCTCTTTCGGGATGGCCTACAGGAACCCAAGATTCAGTGAACTTCAGAAGGTCCTGACCAAGGTGGCCCTGGAACATTCCCGTATGGTCCTGTGCTCCCCAGATTCGGGAGCCCATGGGAGAAAGGAGTACTGGCGTACTCTATTGGACAAGCTGAGGCTCACCTCCATCCAGCTGCCAGATGACGCCATCTATGTGCCTCTGGGCTGTAGGACGTCCATGGGGAAACCTGGATGGGGGAGCATGCTAAGCGTGGTGGACGGGAGCCTAGCCCCAGTGCCCAGGGAAGATCTGGACCCTGCTATGGTCCAGGAAATTCAACGTGAGAGCAGCGGCTACACCCTGGATGTCCTGAAAAATCATCTACCACCTCAAGACGCCGTAGAGACTACTCCCGGGGGAGACGAGTACGTCGTGTCTGACACTGTTGCCCCAAACTCTGCCTGCCGTGTATCTGATCCTGATGTAGTCTCAGAGTGTGGGCTATCCGAGCTACCCAGCTCTATACACTCTGATGACAAGACTGAGCATGACGCCTTCTTCCTGCAGACGTGCGTGGAGGAAGTGGAGAACGCCGAGTACGCTGCCTCACTGAAACCGCTACTCTCCATGAGGGGAGGGGAACCCCTGGACGAGGAGCTTGATCCCTGGTGCAGGCTGAGAGAGTACGTCGACTCCAAGGGGAGATTGGTGGCAAAAAAGCTATGCTACGGTAGACCTACCCGCCGCTCCTGGCCGTTGAAGCAAGGGTCTATGGGAGAAATCTCCCAGCTGAAAGAGGACCTGGAACAGAAAATTACCACCTGGCAACGAGAGGTGGATCTGGAGCTCATGAAGAGCAAGTGGGGTGCCCACGTGAGGACCCCGGAGGAGGATGAAATCTCAGAGGAATGCGTATGCGAACCCCCTCGGGTGTGCCTATGCTGTCACAGTCCACCTGAGACTGTGGAACGGGACCTTCTCTACGCCTACCAAGGGCTGAAGGAGACGTACAGGGACCCTGAGCCGGTTGAGGACTACCTCCCCGCTTCTCTACACCAAGGGGCAAGCAATCTACACTCTGACGAGGACATGGAGGCCAAGATCAAACTCTTGGACCCTAGAGTACAGAATCTGATCAGGATCTACCTGGAGGTATTCGGAGAACTACTCCCTCCTGCCTCCTGTGACAAGGTGGTACAGATGGACCTCAAGCTGAAGCCCGAGTTCGTGGGTCACAAGATACGTAGGAGACTCTACCCGGCTCCTAAAGAGCAGGCTGATGAGAGAGAACGACAGACACAAGAATGTATCGACGCTGGCCTGGTCCTGGAGTGCAAGGACGGGGACTACCCCCAACAATGCAGCCGGTGTTTCCTGGTGGCTAAGCCAGGGTCTACAGCAAAACGGCTGGTAGTGGACTATGGAGAGCTGAACAAGAAGACGCTGAACCAATCAGGGTGCATTCTCAAAATGGAGTCAACCCTCGAGAAAAAAGCCTCCTGCGGCTACGAGACTAAGATGGAGAAGAGGAGTGGATTCTCGCAAGTGGACTTGATGCCCAATGCCCAGGAGCTCCCAGCCTTCATCAACCCTCAGGGGAGGGTGTTCTAGTGGAAAGTCATGCCCTTTGGCGTGGTTAGCGCACCCGCTCTTTTTCAAGAGCTGATGAACAAGATCCTATCCATCCTACGTCGGAGACCAGTGGTGCAAGACCTCATATCCCCGGGCGCCCAGATGGAAGCACATATCGACGACGTATGCCTGAGAACGAATACCCAAGAGGACCACCTAATTCTCTTCGGCGAATTCTTTGCAGTTTGCCAGGAGAACCACACCAGACTCACGCTGGAGAAGTGTGAGTTCATCCAGGAGACTATGCAGTACATCTAAGGCTAAACCCCTGATTAATGCTAAGGTACAACATGAAGATCCCAAGAAAGGACTCCATGATGTACGCAGTTTCATTGAGGCTTGCAACTTCTACCGCCGCCACATCAAGAATTTCACCTACACCAGCGCCATCCTGACAGACCTCATTAAGAAGAGTACTACCTGGCGCTTGGGCCCTCAAGATCGACAAGCATTTGACGAGCTCAAGTCAAAGTCGCCAACGCTAAGTGCTTGGGCGTGCCTACAGCACAAAGGGGAAATTATCCTGGTGACCGACGCCTGCAATGTGGGCGAAGGTGGAACGCTGTTCCAGTGGCAAGCACTAGAGAAGGAGGAGTTCAACTCGGCCATTTCCCAATGGGGTACTGATGGACTAAACCGAGACAGTACCCTCAAGCATAGCTGGCCTGACGACAAATGGGTTCTGGTTCCCCTGGGTCATTGGAACTGGAAACGGAACCAGGCCCGGCATAACTACTCTACCTATGAGCAGGAATTGCTCGCGGGTATGCTAGTGCTATCGTCTCAGTCCTGACTGTTGGGGACTAACCCAGTGGTTGGGCTGTGTGACCAAGAACCGGTCCGCACCTTCCAGAAGGGACCCCCACCTGAGAGGGCTAAGCTCAGACGCTGGTGGACCTACCTGAGCCAGCTACAGCTCTCAGTACATCATATCCAGGGCGTCAAGAACGAGTGTGCGGACTACATCAGCCGCAACAGCTTTGACGACATGATTGGTGCCAGGTCTGAGGAGCTAGCCCAGAAGGATTTCCGCCGTATGGATGTACACCTGAACCTCAACGTGACCATGATTAGACCTCTAGATGGACTTCAACAAGTGGAGTACCTGAAAGAGTTTGGAAACATCTACAAACGCCTGCAGAAGCGTCTGGAACCCGCCCTGGTGAGCCAGGGGCAGTGGAAGCTGGACAAGACCTACCTCTGGCATGAGGACCGGATTGTCCTGGCTAGCGAGCGAATCCCGGCACTCCTCAAGTGGACCAATGAATCCAGTGGTCATGTGGGAGCGAACCGTACCCTGAAGCTGTTCAAGCAGTGATTCCACTCCACGTGGACGGACGATCAGCTGCGGAAAACCCTGCACTCCATCGTGGACAAGTGCCCGTGTCGGTCCTGTAAACCTGGGGATATCAGGGACAGGTGTCTCTATTTGACACTCCCCATTCTCCACTGTGCCAACAGTGTTCTCCACGTGGACTACACGGAGATGCCTACGTTTGGGGGCTATGACCTTGACCTAGTGGTAACCTGTTGGCTGACCAGGTTTACCAGGGTGTTCCCATGCACTAAACACATCACCGACAAGGAGACCATCAAGATACTCCTGGAAGAGTGGTTCTGTGTCTATGGGGAACTCAAACAGATTCACTCTGACGAGGACGCCCGAGTACGCTCCGACACTGGCTGGTACAAGAGAGTCCTGAGGTCTTAGGGATTCCCTATACTCATACGAGTAACCCCCTATGTGAGCGACAGATTCGAGTTATCAAAGAGAACATCAGGATATGGTGCAAAACTGAGCGCACCCAAAGACTGCGTGAGACTACTCCCCGTCATATCCTTGATGATGAACTCCCAAGAGATTTCGGCAACTGGCTATTCGCCCCATGAGCTGTTCATGGGACGCCCGGCGTCGTTCCTACGCGTTCCGTATCCTGAGTATTCCTACTCCACTGTGCGTAAGTGGGTGACAGAGCAACAAGACAAGGTGGACAAGGCCAAGGCTCTGCTCCAGAGAGTGAGGGAGCGCCAGTGGAACAAGAAGAACAAGCACCGGTCGCCAGCCTCCTACCAAGAGGGACACTGGGTGCTGGTGGCCCGCAGTCGGCTAGCAGCCTGGCCACGCTCCACCGGCAATGACCCCTACTTTGGGCCCTACAAGATCCTGTCTGTGGACGGTCACCACATCACCGTGCAGTGTTCTTTCCGACTAGCGGGGACCCTGGTGTGCGGGCCTGAACAGCTCAAGCGCTACTACAGCCCAGAGGACCTCTGTGGGGAAGAATGGGAACTAAAAGACAAGGAGATCGCCGCTCTGGACCTACAGGGCGCTGCCAGCCCAATGGAAGTTCAGGGAGAACTCCCCCACAACAATGCCGAGGAGATGGCTAAGGAGGGATTCTACCCATTGAAGTGATGAAATTGCCGAGAGTGGTGTCTCTTCGACCTCTCGGAAGGGTTAGGAGTCCAAGAAGCTACCTGGGAACCCTTTTCTGCCTTTGTGCCTCCTGAGTGACGCCCGAATTCTGTTCTGGTAGACTACCTGTCCGAGAATATCCTAGGAGATTTGCTGGGGCTCGCTGAAACGTTGCGTCTCAGAAGAAACCTAGGGACTGAACCCTGCCCATACCTGCCTATGTGTGTGTAACGCCAAGGTATTGGTTTTCCTACCTACCTGCCTACTACAGAGGAGGGTTGGCCAAAAGCTATGAGGCATGAAAACGCCTGTTTGCTACACGGCAAAAACCTAGACTACCACTGCCACTGCCCACCAAAACCCTGATAAAATTTCAGGAAACAGGCGGGACAGTGACACACACACTACAGGTCCTACACTCACTACAGTGGCAGCAGCCTTGGAAGGATGAGTGAGCCATGGGCTCAAGCCCTCACCCAGGCCTACCACTCCTACACACACGCGCTACTTGGTGTCGGCGAAGAACATGTCTCAGGCCCTAGTGGCCCACTTGTGAAAGGACAAGAGAACACAGCGCTACTAAGCGACTGTGGCCTAACAGGGACGCCATTACGCGTTTCCCTGTCAGGGCTTGGAGCGAAGGAGTGCTCTGTTTGAGTGCACAGCGTGTATGATGAACAGGTCAGACGGTCCTCGCCACTCCTGGCGGAGGCACAGTTTTTTGATGTTGTGATCAGCGCCGCATGGTTTGGCGCGGCAGGGAAATGCACCAATTCACCCTTACCTGCCCGGCTGTAAAGCAAAGGCGGATGAACTTGGTTTCAGACGGAGGAACCAAGCCAGCCTCCACATATTATACACTTCTCAGGCTGACCTATAATACGCTGTTCCAAAACCAGGTTACAAGCAAGCAAGCTTAAGGAACTCAACCCGTTCTCTTATAGAACATGGGGTCGAGCCCCTGGGTAACCTAAACAAGGGTTACACCGTGCGCAACACGCGTGGCCTAGCCTTTAATGCGCCATATGCATGCACAGGTATGCACGAGTTTGGCAACTTTCTATTTCAACCACTCCTTCTTCCAATCAATCCATACCCCACGCTCAATCACTAACTCTACCAGGGGGTGGCCCCTCCTGGGCTTACTCACCTTACTTACCGCTGGAGAGCGAGATCAAGTGAGCGAAGAAAACAAAACACAGGCGAAGCAATCGTTTATGCACACGTGTGTATGTTCGAATCAGTGCTAGTAAGTAATCAGTGTGTAAGAGCAGTTGTCATGGTTGCGCCGCATTGCAACGCAGGACAGGACCGTTAGCCCCCCATGACAACCACTCCCTGGCCGAAGGCGATCCACTTTGCCCTAATCCCACCTCTAATCATCGTGCAATCTTCTAATCAATCCCTCTACTCTATGTTTGCGTTGCTACACGACTTGTCAGCGGAAATACGAGACAAGCAACAAGCATGCTGCATGCGAAGCAAACACAACCTGTATGTTTATACCTCTCTCTCTGAATTCATATTGAATTCTTGAATTCTTTCTTCTTGATTTTTCCTAGAAGCATGCGTGGAATCTCTACGTTTACTAATTATTGTATGTCTCGTCATTTCCTGTTTATTACGTGACATACTATTATAATCTTATTTCTTCTGTCTTTTCCAGCGCCCATTTACGATGCGCCCCGCGCGCCGCTTTTCTCTGCGTGTAAATCCACGGATTCAAAAATTCATGTGATGAAATAAAATTGCGCAAAAATGTGCATCTAATGCACCTTGTGATTCTGGACAGGTGTGTACCCTCAGAAAGATTCTAGGCCGACATTTGACAGATTTTGTTGTTTCTGTCGATCGGTGCGTGTCTGTCAGTCACTCAACCCTTCGTCCCTTCTCTGCAGATATCCTGGAGCGCTAACAGTGGAGTAGGCCGTGTTGTGGCCAAAGAACTGACTCCCGGACCACTGTCAAGAATCCGAGACCCCCATGAGGGTAAAATAATTTTCAACGCCACCCCCTTGCACTAAGGACAGATCAGGTCAGACAGCAGGTTCAACCAGACCCCAGACAGCGTGCCCTGATCGTATCCTGCGTTGGGCTTTGCGTTTTGTACTGCATTTTGCTATGTGGAGGGAAAGGTGTCTGCACACATGAATTGGCCTGCCCATTCTAACCCCCTACCAAGCCACAACTGCACCAACGACGCCAATGAGCGCAGTGGTAGCTGTAGGTGTCTGTTATGACTAAGCAAAAACTGGCGACTGCCCTGACGCAGCGCCATCTCTCAAATGTTAGGGATGTTATAGGAAATTTCAAAAAGATGTTGAAGCCATGGTGAGGTCAAGAAAAATTCCCTTTTTCATTTAAATTGCGACAGTGGTGGCCACCACAGCACAAGGGGGAAGTAAGGAAAAGTGTATTTCCCTGCCAAATAGGTAGGCGTCATTTATCATGAAGAGGCCTGAAGGCATATCCCACCTTTATTTTAGTATTGTCGTAACCAAAAGGGGTGACAAGACATTTTGACCTATAAAACCAAGCATTGAACTTTGGATATTGTGTGGACCCCAGACCCCCCAACTGATAACCATAACCTGCACTAACTGAGGCGCTGACATTACTCAAGAGCCTATATATTTTTATATATTGTGTAATGAATGCTTAGCTCTCCTAGTGGTCTGCACCCTAGGGGGCCCGGGCACCTCTTCTTGAGAGGTCCTTGGTTCAATTCCCAGTGAGCTTACCTAAGTAGGAAAATCCCATGTGGCATGGAGAAGCTGGACAGAATGGGGGATGACGGTCACTGAAGACATGAGTCCTGGCGCGGCAGAGAAATATGTCCTCAAACAGTTCCGATGGCGCCTGTCGGATGTGCTCGAAGAGCTGTACCTCGTGGCAGCTAAAGAGGGGAAGATCACACCCCTCAAGGAGGCCAAGAAGTGGCTTGATGAGCGGGAGCGGATGGACGCCCCGCACGTCTCTGCCAAGAGATGGAGAGCCCTCAAGCTTCAGCATGATGGCCGGGGGATCCGCCTGCGGGATTGGCGGGAATTCCGAGGACAATATGTCCTGCTCCGCCGGAAGGTGTAGGACTGGAACGAGGGTGCTGAGCAGTTCCGCCTGCTCAATCCCCTCCCGGACACCTGATTGAAACTGGTCAGGAAGGAGGAAGCGAAGAGGGCCAAGAGCAACCAGCCCGTCAAGATGATGCTCGACAAGGAGCACCACAAGGGGGTGGTGAACTGGACAAGAGCCAAAGACTTCAGGAGGCAGTCCCTGCAGAAGGCCCTCCTCATCAATCTCTCGGGAGATCGCGAGAACGCAGCGATCTGGCGCCTGGACGAGTGGCCCCTCCTGGGCTTACTCACCTAGTTTACCGCTGGAGAGCGAGAGCAAGTGAGCGAAGAAAACGAAACACAAGCGAAGCAATCGTTTATGCACGCGTGTGTATGTTCAAATCAGCGCTACAAAAAGGGAGGGTGGTGTGTAAGAGCAGTTCTCATGGTTGCGCCGCATTGCAACGCAGGACAGGACCGTTAGCCCCCCATGACAACCACCCCCTGGCCGAAGGCGATGATCTTTGCCCTAATCCCACCTCTAATCATCGTGCAATCTTCTAATCAATCACTCTACTCTACGTTTGCGTTGCTACACGACTTGTCAGCGGAAATACGAGACAAGCAACAAGCATGCTGCATGCGAAGCAAACACAACCTGTATGTTTATACCTCTCTCTTTGAATTCATATTGAATTCTTGAATTCTTTCTTCTTGATTTTTCCTAGAAGCATGCGTGGAATCTCTACGTTTATTAATTATTGTATTTCTCGCCATTTCCTGTTTATTACGTGACATACTGTTATAATCTTATTTCTTCTGTCTTTTCCGGCGCCCAATTAGGATGCGCTCTGGCGCGCCGCTTTTCTCTGCGTGTAAATCCAGGGATTTAAAAATTCCTGTGATGAAATAAAATTGCGCAAAAATGTGCATTTAATGCACATTGAGATTCTGGACAGGTGTGTACCCTGGGAAAAGTTCCAGGCCGTCATTTGGCGGATTTTGGTGTTTCTGGCTATCGGTGCGTGTTTGTCAGCCCCTCAACCCTTCGTCCCTTCTCTGCAGTTATCCTGGAGCGCTATCAGTGGAGTAGGCCGTGTTGTGGCCAAAGAACTGACTCCCGGACCACTGTCAAGAATCCAAGACCTCCACGAGGGTAAAAAAATTTTCAACGCCACCCCCGCACTAAGGACAGATCAGGTCAGACAGCAGGTTCAACCAGACCCCAGACAGCGTGCCCTGATCGTATCCTGCGTTGGGCTTTGCGTATTGCACTGCAATTTGCTATTTGGAGGGAAAGGTGTACGCACACATGAATTGGCCTGCCCATTCTAACCCCCTACCAAGCCACAACTGCCCCAGCGACGCAAATGACCGCAGTGGTAGCTGTAGGTGTCTGTTATGACTAAGCAAAAACTGACGACTGCCCTGACGCAGCGCCGTTAGGGATGTTATAGGAAATTTTCAAAAGATGTTGAAGCCATGGTGAGGTCAAGAGAAAATTCCCTTTTTCCTTTAAATTGCAACAGTGGTGGCCACCACAGCACAGAGGGAAAGTAAGGAAACGTGTATTTCCCTGCCAAAGGGTTAGCTTTAGTTGTCATAAAGAGGCCTAAAGGCATATCCCATCTTTACCTTAGTATTGGTGTAACCAAAAGGGGTGACAAGACATTTTGACCTATAAAACCAAGCATTGAACTGTGGATGTTGTGTGGACCCCAGACCCCCCAACTGATTGGACTTTTACACCATATCCTGGACTGACTGAGGCGCTGACATTACTCCAGAGCCTATACATTTTTCCATATTTTGTCATGAATGCTTAGCTATCCTAGTCGTCTGCACCCTAGGGGGCTGGGGCACCTCTTTTTGAGAGGTCCTGGGTTCAATTCCCAGTCAGCTTACCTAAGTAGGAAAATCCCACGTGACATGGCAGTGACCTCAGCGCCACAAGCAATGCCACCTCAGCACCTTAGGGACCCAAAACAAAGAGGGCACATCTCTAGATGGCACTATAAAAGGGAGGATGCCCATTTTTGCCCTTCATTTTGTGGGTTTGATCCTGAGGTCCCTTGCTTGCACTGTGGGTACTTATATTTCTGGTTGATTTCATCAAAACACATTTTTTTGGAACGCCTGTACTACATCAAGAAGCAGCAGGAGCAAGCAGAGGCACAAACAAAAGGATGTCATCAAAGCATTCAACAGTGAAAGCCTGATCTAACTTTCTGAACTTGGAGCGTGAGGAGCAGATCAACAAGATCGAGATCGGCAAGAGTGCCGCTGTCGCCGCCAAGGCCCAGAAGGAGCAGGACATCGCTGAGTTTGAGGCCGGAAAGGTGAGCGGCGTGGAGGCTGCAGAGGAGGCTGGACAGGCTGGGGGACCTGAGGAGCGACGGAACGCGACGAACCGCCCCCTCTGAAGTCGGGCTCCAAGGACAGTCGGAGACCTACACCCGATCCAGGTAGGTCCTGTGGCTGCACCGAAGCCACTCGGAGTGACCACACGCCCTCCACGCGCGGCGGCGCCAGACAGAGCGACCACGTGCCCCCGCAGCGCAGTGGAGAGGAGGAGCGGGACGAATGGCTGACTGCGGACTACCGCAGACGCCGTGACCCGCTCTGCAATCCTGTTCAGCCCAAGGGGTCGAGGCACGCCTCGAAGCCAGCCTCCCCGGCGTACGGCGGATACAGAGCGCTGCGGGACGAGGTCCCCGAAGAGGACATGGAGTGGGACATCGAGAGTCCCGATAAGGACCCTATGGAGGACTTCGAGATCAGCCCACCCCCGGGATTAGCCAGCCACAGCCGCCGGCAACGCGAGGAGGAGGAGTACATGGAAGGCGTAAGCCAAGGAGTCCGTGGACCAGCGTACAGCGCACAGCCGCTTGGACTTTGAGGAGGAGATGCACGTGGCAGCCGTTGGAACCCGCGGTGGACGCCGGTGGGCATCTGGGGTGACCTCGAGACCGGCATTCATGGTCTCCAAGGCCGCGGATGCCGCTGTCTAGCAAGACCTGAAGGACATCAGGCCCCTGACGTACGATAGGAACCCCCTCAACCTCGACCGCTTGCTGGAGAAGCTGGACAGAATGGGGGATGACCGTCACTGAAGACATGGGTCCTGGCGTGGCGGAGAAATATGTCCTCAAACAGTTCCGATAGCGCCTGTCGGATGTGCTCGAAGAGCTGTACTTCGTGGCAGCCAAGAAGGGGAAGATCACACCCCTCAAGGAGGCCAAGAGGTGGCTTATTGAGCGGAGGCAGATGGACGCCCCGCAGGTTGCTGCCAAGAGGTGGAGAGCCATCAAGCTTCAGCATGATGGCCGGGAGATCCGCCTGGGGATTTGGCGGGACTTCCGAGGACAATACGTCCTGCTCCGCCGGAAGGCGGAGGACTGGAACGAGGGTGCTGAGCAGTTCCGCCTGCTCAATCTTCTCCCAGACACCTGATTGAAACGGGTCACGAACGAGGAAGCGAAGAGGGCCAAGAGCAATAACTCCGTCAAGATGATGCTCGACAAGGAGCACCACAAGAGGGTGGTGAACTGGACAAGAGCCAAAGACTTCAGGAGGCAGTCCCTGCGGAAGGCCCTCCACATCACTCTCTCGGGAGATCGCGAGATCGCAGCGATCTGGCGCCTGGACGAGGGCGAGGTAGGCGGCCAGATTATCTGTCTGCAGGCCATCCCAGCACAGATGAGCTGCAACGACGTGCTGGAGTGGGCCGCAGAGGAAGTACTCAAGGAGTACGAGAGACCTGGGCCACAACCACGGACTGCAGCCGGGCAACTTCAGCGTACGCCAGCAATAGGGTTGGCTTTCCCCCTTTGGGTTACCCCCCCCGGCATCGGTCCCAAGACCGATCCAAGCCCCCCCACACACACAACATCTCTTTGGGGTGGGATGCAGTAGATCTTAGGGGGGCTGAATTACTCCTTTTCTGGCCTGGTGTGCGCGCGACACAAATCGCCATCGGGCGTGAGCCTACTGAGTTTCAATTTTCGAATTCTGATTTCTGTGGCTCTGAATTTACGGGATCGTGGATTTCTGTGGTTTTAGACCCATACAATCTGATTGGTGCTCTTGGTTTGGTGTGACTGGCTGATTTTGCCGTTCACACATGTTAGAGGTCCGACACACACGAATGCCTGTTGCCGTAGCGTTGCTCGTGGTGTAGAGTACTCAATTGTGTCGCTTTGGTATTAGTGAAAAACTGAGTGTCTATTTGTTGTGCTCTTGTTTGTATGTTTAGTTATCTATTTCATAGATAAGTATAAGATGACATTGTGTAAGGTTCATTGTTCGAATGTTATGTGATACTCTATGTGAGAGAACTTCAACAAGGATCAAGACCAAGTGTGGAAAGTGTCTTTGCTCGCCTTTGTCATTGTGCATTTACTTTGATTGAGGTTTGTGGTGTCCATCCATGTACCATGCTAAAGAATATACATCCTTGGTCATTGGCAAGTTGGAACTTTTTGATTTTGAGTTCAAAATTTTCGAAATATCATTGGGAGAAAGTTATTTGATTTGACCAACATGGAAAATCCTTACAATCTTATACTTATGTTATTGTGGACATGGATGGAATTGACTTCTTGCTCTTTGCCAAGACAACATTGGTTTGGTGAAGGTTATC
Source organism: Eutreptiella sp. 'Long Island Sound 2002' (assembly GCA_964036045.1). Taxonomy (NCBI): domain Eukaryota; phylum Euglenozoa; class Euglenophyceae; order Eutreptiales; family Eutreptiaceae; genus Eutreptiella; species Eutreptiella sp. 'Long Island Sound 2002'. The sequence continues at coordinate 117,649,090 of OZ038379.1, forward strand.
ACTCCTTCTTGCACTTCCCCCAATCCATTGTTGGCAAAATATTTAATTCGAAAAAGTACTTGAAAGTCATCCACACCCTGTTTGAAGGTCGCTCGACTCGAATTTAGATGAGTTTGAATTTTTTTCGACCTCTATGACGACGACTTCTTGCTCTTTACCAAGACTACATGGGTGTGGTGAAGGTTATCACTCCACTTGTACATTTCTTGCACTTCTCCCAATCCATAGTGGGCGACATATTTAATTGGGAAAATCTTTTTTCTGAACCCACACCCTATTTCGAGGTCGCTCGACTTGAATTTGCATGAGTTCGAATTTATTTCGACCTCTATGGCACACATTTTTTTCCTTTTTGTTGGCCTATCTTTGACATTTGTGGCCAGTTTGCATGTGTGCACATTATGCATGTTCCCCCAAGTGCTACAGGTGAGGTTGTTGAGTTCGAAAAAAAAGTTTTTCTTACACTCACACCCTATTTCGAGGTCGCCCGGCTCGAATTTGCATGAGTTCGAATTTATTTCGACCTCTATCCCACACATTTTGATGCTTTTTGTTGGCCTATTTTTGCCTTTTTGGCCATTTTGCATGTGTGCACATTGTGTGTGTACCCCCAAGTCACACACAAAGGTGTGTAGACTTTGAATAATGATGAAGTGTGTACACCCACCGTATTTGAGAGTCGCTCGACTCAAATATGTTTGAGTTTGAATTTTTTTCGAATTTTATTCCATACTTTTTTGGGCTTTGTTTTGGTCATTTTTGACATTTTTGGCCATTTTTGACACTTCTTCACGTGTCACTGCCCCCAAATGTTTTTGGGTTGGGAGACTAAGCGCAACAAAATTCGACAAAGGGGCATACACCCTATTTCGAATATGCCCCACTCGAATTTGCATGATTTTGAATTTATTTCGAACTCAATTGTACATATCTGGGGGCTTTGTCTTGGCCATTTTTGACATTTTCGGCCATTTTTAGCATTTCCTCACGTGTCACTCCCCCCAAATTATTTTGAGTTGGGAAACCAAGGCCAGATAAATTCGACGAAGGGGCATAAACCCTATTTCGAATATGCCCCACTCGAATATGCATGATTTCGAATTTCTTTCGTACTCCATTGTACATATTTTGAGGCTTTGTTTTGGCCATTTTTGACATTTTTGGCCAATATCAACATGAATTGATATGCTACACCCCCCAATCTTTTTTGGAATGGTGCATCAAGCCGAAAAAAAATCCAAAAGGGATCATGCACCCTATTTCAAATGTGGTTGACACAATTATGCACATGGTTGGAATTCATATGAGTGCATTGACCCATTTTTTTAATGATTGTTTTGGTCACTTTTTGGCACTTTTTGATCAATATTTGGGCCATAGTGGCCAAATTAACATTTCAAGGTATCCATTGCCCCTATTTTGATGATGCCAGTCGCGATGAGAATAGTGGTGAGGCTTGATAAGATGCAAATGACCCTTGAATTTCGATTTTTGTGTTGACTTTACATCCTTTCTCCTTGCCCAGCCTACTCACTGCATACACTCTTTGTGATTTTTTACTCAACCTACTACATGCTCGAGGAGAGGTTTTTTTTATCAACAAGGACTGTATATTAGAGGATGATGCCTTGGTTGAAGCCTGGTATGTACATGTGGGAGTGTGGTATGTGTTTGGACCTAATCTTTCTTATTTACCTCCAAGTCTCGCGAGACCGCCTGTTTGTCTCTATTTTTCCCCCCTATCTTTGGCAAATAGGGCCTATCCCCTTGGGATGTGGGATGCCACATTTAAGTTGGTCTTCTTCAATCTACTGGCGCGACTTGACTTTTCATGGACTCCACTCCCCCCACATCACACACACACAAGCATACTCACATATACGTGTGTTTGCCCCGCCTAATCTTCTTGTGAGATGTCATTTAAGCTTGATGGCCCTCTTCCTCTTTGCCTTCTCTGCATATGTCCAGCACCGAGCACGGGGCTTGGTGACTGCACGGCGCGTTTGGGGAACGCCCACAACCTCCATTCCTACGAGGAGCGGTGCTAGATGGACCATTCCTGGTGTCCCCCCGTTGAAGCCGATCTACGGGCACCTGACGTGCGGTATATGCCGGTTACAGGTGGTCATTCACCCCTCCTACACGTGAGCTGTCTGTTGAACAGGGTCAGGGGATCCGCTGCACCTCGGCCGTAATGTGATGTGGAGCCGCCGACACACAAACAAATCAAGTCTTGGGTGTGCATTGAGCTTGTCTGGTTTGGTGTTTTCCTTTCCCCCCTAACCACCCATGTGTCCTACGCTCTTCTGCTTGGTCACATCCACACCAACATGTATGGCTGTAGTTCCATACCAGCCCGGAGAGAGCCATGGCCCATCCTCACGGCCATAAAAGGTTTGAGGTTATGTGAGTTGTTGTCTTTTGGGTCCTAAGGGCCCAGGAGGGCATGTGCGGGCCACGTGAGCTGTCTGTAGGAGCTAGGGAGCCCACTGCACTTCCGCCGTGAGCTGTACCCCCCCCCCCCCTTGACGAGCGGTCAATATGTTTTTTCCCTCACTGGGTACCGCCGCAGCAGGCCCCCGCCAAGACGGCCCACGCAACCGTCTTAGCGGCAAGGGGCTCGCCGGAATGTGCTGTGGTGAGCCCCATGGCAAGATGCAGCGTGTAGGTGAACAAGACCCCCCCACCCGAACCTTACTTGGTGTGCCGTTGAGCCGAGAGTGAGTCTTGTCGCCAGTACCCCCCCCCCCCATGGTATGCAACTGAAGGTAGTACTGCTGTGTGAGCTCTGCTTTCTGCCACGTCCATTTTGGTTGCCGACAGGTAGTCGAGTGCGGATACGAGGGCGACGGAGGTAGGGTTGAGTTGGGCCCCCATGTGTGACCTGTGGCAGATATCCCGCCAGGACAAGGCCGCGTGGTGTTCAGCTTCCGCGGGCCCATAACACCCCATATCTTCAGGTGCAGTGGTCGCTAAGGCCCTGAAGGCTTACTTGGGGTAGCACTGGGAGGGTGTGTAAGGAGGGTACACCTGCGGGTTGTGTTGCTGATTCCTGATTTTTGGCTTTTCTGGTGTTCCTGACGCCTGGACTGCTGAATTGCTGTCACTCTGGACTCCTGGGGTCCTGAATTCTGTGACTGCTTGCTGTTGTGCTTGCCTGATGGCTGAATGTTTGATTTTTTGTCTGAATTTCTGCCCCGTAGGGACCCAAGTGGTGCCGAGGCACTTGCGGTCTTGAACTTGCCCCACCACGCCCACAACCACGCCCACAAAGGGACACATAACCCCCCCACATCACTGTTTGTGGTCAGCCAATCCTATATGGTTCTGGTTTCAGCCCAAACTTAGGGTTGCACCCTAGGTTCGGTCTTCGGAGGGGAGTGCAATAGGGTTGGCTTTCTGCCTTTGGGTTACCCCGCACGGCATCGGTCCCAAGACCGATCCAAGCCCCCCACACACACAACATCCCTTTGCGGTGGGATGCAGTAGATCCTAGGGGTGCTGAAATACTCTTTTTCTGGCCTGGTGCGCGCGCGACACAAATCGGGATCGGGCGTGAGCCTACTGAGTTTTAATTTTCGAATTCTGATTTCTGTGGCTCTGAATTTACGGGATCGTGGATTTCTGTGGTTTTAGACCCATACAATTTGATTGGTGCTCTTGGTTTGGTGTGACGGGCTGATTTTGCCGTTCACACATGTTAGAGGTCCAACACACACGAATCCTCATCGCCGTAGCGTTGCTCGTGGTGTAGAGTACTCAATTGTGTCGCTTTGGTATTCGCCAAAAACTGAGTGTCTATTTGTTGTGCTCTTGTTTGTATGTTTACTTATCTATTTCGTAGATAAGTATAAGATGACATTGTGTAAGGTTCATTATTCGAATGTTATGTGATACTCTATGTGAGAGAACTTCAACAAGGATCAAGACCAAGTGTGGAAAGTGTCTTTGCTCGCCTTTGTCATTGTGCATTTACTTTGATTGAGGTTTGTGGTGTCCATCCATGTACCATGCCCAAGAATAGACATCCTGGGTCATTGGCAAGTTGGAACTTTTTGATTTTGAGTTCAAAATTTTCGAAATATCATTGGGAGAAAGTTATTTGACTTGACCAACATGGAAGATCCTTACAGTGGGCGCCGGGTCTGACGGGAAGCTGTCATGGACCCGGCGGGAGCCGAGGGCGGCGAAGTTCTCGATGATGATGACGATAAGGATGAACCCGCAGAGACCGCCGTCTGTGCCTTCGTGGCAAACAACCTGCACAAGGGAAGCAACCTTGGAAGCTGGAAGCCCCTTCAGCAGGGTTGGAAGAAGAGGGAAAAGAAGGAGCCCCGCAGAGTGGGCGATCCGCCCCTGTCCTTTGGGGGGTTCATCCAAGCTCATCCTCAGGGCCCCTTCATCTGCTACGGGCAGGGCTCCCCCTTCCAACACCATCACTGGACATGCCCAATCCACAAGGCCGACACGGAGGCGTACAGGAAGGCGCACAGGACCAAGGAGCGTACGTCAGCGAACATCTGGGAAGCCAAAGTGGAGGTGTCCAAGCACAAGCTCTCCAAGCTGATGATGGTCGGGACCGAACTCGCGGAGGAGATTCAGGGGCTTCGGGATGTAAGCCGAACAAGGACAAGGACAAAGATTAAGACAAGCGGAAAGGAGGACGAGGGCCGGTGGAGGAAGAAAGAAGATGCGGTGAGTGAGGTGGCCGCGCAGGAGGACACCCAAACTACCGACGCGCCTTAGCAGAGCCCCTGCGGCCAGGGACTCCAGCCAGGGCGGTCCGAGGGTCGTGCCGCGGTCAACGCCGCCCCATCCACGTCGGGAATCGTCGATTCCCCCGGACATACGCCCAGCGGAATGCTGGGAGCAAGGCCGGAGATGGAAAACAGTCGCAATGGCTGCGTGAGGGCAAACAGCAGAGGGATAACTGCCCTAGGCGGACCCACGTGTCCGACCAAGGTCCCCGGCGAAGGCACCAACCCTTGCACCCAGTCATCCTTCGCAACTAAGTATGAATTCCACGTACTACAAGATCTCTCCAAAAGTATCAGGGGAACATCCGGACCGCAGCTGGACGCTGCATATGGTCTCTCAGAGCCGATTACCCACGACCTGCACCAGTCGCTGATTGAGCTTCTGTAAGGGCCGGAGATTCTCAGCTTGCACGCCGTGCGCCGGGTTGGCTGCAAGCGAGAGGACGAGGGCCGGCAGAGGAAGAAGGGAGATGCGGTGAGCGAGGTGGCCGCGCAGGAGGACACCCAAACTACCGACGCGCCTTAGCAGAGCCCCTGCGGCCAAGGACCCCAGCCAGGGCGGTCCGAGGGTCGTGCCGCTGTCAACGCCGCCCCATCCACGTCGGGAATCGTCGATTCCCCCGGACATACGCCCAGCGGAATCCTAGGAGCAAGGCCGGAGATGGAAAACAGTCGCAATGGCTGGGTGAGGGCAAACACCAGAGGGATAACCGCCCTAGGCGGACCCACGTGTCCGACCAAGGTCCCCGGCGAAGGCACCAACCATTGCACCCAGTCATCCTTCGCAACTAAGAATGGATTCCACGTACTACAAGATGTCTCCAAAAGTATCAGGGGATCATCCGGACCGCCGCTGGACGCTGCATATGGGCTCTCAGAGCCGATTACCCACGACCTGCACCAGTCGCTGATTGAGCTTCTGTAAGGGCCGGACATTCTCAGCTTGCACGCCGTGCGCCGGGTTGGCCGCGAGCGGCAACTTCACGTGAATATTCGTGCCCTGTGCGGGGAAGTGGAAAGGGTCTTCGAGGTGCTTGATGACACAGGAGCCCAGGTCAGTCTTGTCATGGCTGGCCTACTTTCGCCAGTGTGTCTTACGGCAGGTCGGGGACCCGTCAGGCCGAAGGTACCCAATGGCCAGTATAATTTGGGACGCACGAGGGAAGCGGAGATCGTGCTGCAATTCGTGAACCATCGTGGACCGAGGCGCCCGGACCTCGGCAAGGAAATCCTCCTCAAGGGAAAGTTCTACGAGGCCCTGGTGGACTGGGACATGATCGTAGGGTACGACTTCATGATGGAAAGGGACTCTGGCGTTGTCCCGGCTCTGGCCTTTTTGACCCTGTACCAGGACGACCAACTCTCGATTTTACTTGGTTTTTGCGTGCGTAAAAAGGCCCTTTTGCGTTCGTAAATTGCCCTCTTTGCTTACCAGGTTCTTTCGCTCGGGACGCAAAAGACCCCTTTTAAATGCCTGCTTTTAACCCCCCCTCCCCCTTTACACCCAAACACAAACCCACATCCCGGGTCAAATGCATGCCATGTGTGCAAACAAACATGGAAGGAATTGCAGGGATCTTTCTTTGCATTGTTCCAATCATTCTGTCACACATGTCCAAGTGGTATTCCACCACGAAATCACCAAAGTATGCCCAAAAAAATTGTAAGAATGTAAGATAAACATGCGAGAGACCCTACAACTTCCCCTTATGCATCACCCTTTCCCAGTAGTTCTTGGCATTCCCACATGCCTCTTGGCGGGTCCAAGAAGGCTGCCAGACGTTGAACCCCCTGGTACGGCGTCAAGCCGGAAGTGGCGAACCGAGTGGCTGCTGAGCTGGGAGCATCGGATCTGGCCCTGGATGCGTTCTCATCAGGAAGCTCCGCCCATGTTGGGGTGTGTGAGGAGTACTCGAGCGCCCAGGACTCTGTGTGGAAGAAGCACTAGGGTCCGCATCAAAGTCTGATGTGGATCCATTGTCCCAGAGTGGACATTCCTAGGGCGGTTGCGAAGATTCGCAAGGACCCCCCCAAGGCAGTGTTCGTCGTCCCTATGGGCTGTACCGGGGAGGAAAGTACCCGAGATTGGGTGGGCTTGCTGGACCTTAAACAACTTCGTCATACCGGCTCGAGATACTGTCTATCAGGACGCCAAGGGAAAGCCCATGCCACCCGAGAGATGGCCAACAGAATTCCACTACGTGGATGGGGGCATGGAACAGGCTGACACCAAGGACTTCGTGTGTGTCAACCGTGTGATTGCGGAGCCTTGGCGGAAATGCTTCGCGTTTCCCCCCATTGACATTGGTGAATTGAAGGACCACCTCTCTGATGAGGAGCTGGATCTGGTTCAGGGGTACATGAATCGACCCTTTCATGACTGGGTAACCCAGCGAGAAGGGAAAGGCCAGGACAAAGTCTGGTGGGGGGTGGACGCCGTCGTCTCTGGTTCCAACGATGGGATTACCTTCGTAAGGAGGGTAGTGGATCACATGTCCAACCAGGAGTATGATGATCCGTTCCGCGGCAAGTCACGAGATGGGCCGATCGACCACTTCGGGAGACCTCGAGAGCCGAAAATCAGTGGGTTCGCTACCCCTCAAGTAAGCTCAGTGGTCCAGGTGCCCGGCAAAGCCAAGGCGAAGTCCGATGAAGACTTCAAGAAACAGGCATTGACGGCCAGGCTGAAGCAGAAGTATGGGGACATCTTTTCGAATGCAAAGCCTGTGTTCCTGACACCGGTTCTTGGACCGTTCGGTGAGGCCAAGATATGACTGAACCCAGACCCCGTGTGTACCGGCACCGGCAGTTCGCCCTAAGATTGTCAGGGAGTTCATCGACAGAGGCTGGCTGGAGCTCTGTCACTTTGAGTTGGCCTCCCCCTGCTTCGTCGTCCGAGAGAAGGTGGCCAGAGAATGGCAGCTGGTGGTCAACTACGCGGCCTGAGTGCTCAAGCGCAGCATGACACCTATACGCTGCCCCTCATTGAGGACATGCTGCAGAAGCTATCCCGGCGGAGGATCTTCCCGGTGACCGACCTGAAACAGGATTGTCATTAGATGCCTCTCGCCGATGAGTCCCCCGCCTGCATAGCCATGAGCACCCAGCTTGGACCACACCAGTGGAAGGTGATGCCCATGGGCGTTACCAATGGCAATACGGCTTTCGAGAGGATGCTGGAGCACCTGCCGGAGCCGATGCGTGACTGTGCAGATCCGTTTGTCAGCGACGTGATCATTACGTCAGGGGACACCAGCATGAGCTACGATGAGCTGCTGGAGGCGCATGAGAGGGACGTCACCAGAGTGCCGGACCTGCTGTTCTGGTACAAACGTATGGCAGCAGTTGCAAAGTCACTATCGCGGTAAGCGAAGTGGTCTTTGCCGGCCACGTAGTTGGCAACGGGCAACAGAAGCCCATACCTGGAAAGGTAGCGGCGATTGAACCCTGGGAGAAGCCCAAGACGGTGTCCAAGTTGCGAGCATACCTGGGGTTCTGCAACTACTACTGGAGGTATATCAAGATGTATGCCGAGTATGCAGCCCCAATGATCGCCATGGTCAAGGGTAACCGACAGGAGACCAAGAAGGTGTCCAAGGAAGCTTCCGTCTGCAATGAAGAGTGCGACCAGTCCCTTTTGAGGGAATGAAGCAGGCGCTGCTATCCGCAGTGGGTCTGCAGCCCGTGGATCCGGACTGGGAGTTTGTCCTGCGCACAGATGCCTCCAACTACGCCATTGGCGCCGTGTTAGAGCAGGTTCTTGACGTTCGAAGGCACGTGCCTGTGGCCTCCCGGACCCGGGTCCTGGCGGAAGGCCAGAGCTGGACATGGACGCCCCATGAGAAGGAGGTCTATGCCATTGTCATGGCTCTCAGGGAGTGGGTCAGGTACGGTCTGCACAGACCATCAGAGTCTGCAGTCGTGGCACAAGGAGCACGTGGACGGCCCCTCCGGACCAGCCTCCCGTGGAGCGAGATGGCACGAGACCTTGGCCAAGTTCGATCTCACGGTGGTCTACGCTCCGGGAAAAGACACCACCGCGGCGGACTGTCTCAGCAGGTGCCCCCCCCCCCCGCCAGCAAGGGCATGTCGGACGTTTCTGCCGTTGGCGATGAGGCTGAGATCGCTAAGGCCAAGAAGATCATTCATATGGAGTGTATGAAGCAGAAGGGGGGTGTCAAATGATTCGTCGTCATGGCCGCAGAGGCTCCTCCTGGAGAAAGGCTGAGCAGAGTGGTCCGAGTACTCGCCCCAGAGGGTGCTGAGTCCGACAAGCACCTCTTCCCTCAGTCATGCCTCCGAAATGAATTGACCGACGACTATGCAAGTCTGAGGCTTTTGAGTCCGAGTACCAGGCTATCACTGACCCTGACGACGGGCAGAACTGGCCAAAGGGGCTTACGGAGGAGGATGGCAAGCTCCACCGGAATGGTAGGTTGCTAGTACCGGAGTCTCGGGTGCTTGATGCACCCAGGGGCTAAGAAGCAAGCCCTGGACATGCAGCACCGGTTCAAGATTGATGATATCCCCGTGTACAATGCCATCAAGCCGGTCAAGCAGGGTTGTCCGGTCTGTCAGGCCCGATACTTTTCACAATCGGAGTGTCCGGAGGGAAGCCCAATGGACGCTGGTTCCTAACCAGCCCATGGAGAGTGTGGCCATGGATTTCTTCTCCATGCCCACAGTGCAAATTGGAAGAGAAGTTTCTGATTGTGTGGTCCTGTGTTTGGACCGACACAGTGGCTACATTGTGGCCGTCCCGGCGCGCAAAAATGGGTTGCTGGCCAAGGAAGTGGCAGTCATGATGATTGGTCATTGGCTGACCGTCTTTGGCGTCCCCCGCACCATTTGCAGCGACCGTGGACCCCAGTTCACTGGCGGCTGGTTGGAGGCCATGTTTACCTTCATGGGGATACAGCTTGCCAAGACCGTCGCCTATCTCAGGCGGTCCAATCGGGGAGCTGAAGTGGCTGGAAGGCAGCTGATTGGGAAAATTGCCCAAGATCCAGCTCACCAACAAGCGCCGCAACTGGTTTGAGGAGATGCTGCCAGCTCTCAAGGCTAATCATGACACCTCCACACCGGGTGGTTTGTGGCCTCACCAGATTCCTTTCGGCAGGGAACCCCACGGTCGGGGACTGCCCTTGTCAGGTGAAGGCATGCCAATGGATGCCAAGGGGTTCTTCGCCCGCTAAGAGACCACAGCGCGGGAGATTTGCCCGCAGCTTGCGAAGGAGCACGCCGTGCGAGCCAAGACCGCCCCGAAGTCGGTAGCGCAAAAGTTCAGGTTGGGTGACCCGGTCTGGGTACTGAGATCCCTGCCTATGGGCACTCACTGCATCAAAACGTGGTTGAAACCCGGAGAGGTGGTCTGCAAAACTGGTGAGGACACCTACGGCATCAAGGTGGGGCCCGGACATTTCAGGGAACAACAGGAAAGTCAACTCTGTGCCGTTGTGCCTGATGTTCGTGGGAAACATGTGTCCCTAGACTATACCACCCATGAGGCCGAATCGGACGACGACTATGCTGAGCAGGACAGTTACACCGTCCAGAAGTTCCCAGCCCTGCGTCAGAGTGCCTCGGCGCTTGGAGGGGTGGAGTTCAAGGTGCGCTGGGGAGGCTTTGGGCCCTCCTATGACACCTGGGAACCCGTCTTCTCCTTTGTGCGGCAGATTATCACCCCTTTCATGGAGTATGTCCGCAGGCACAAGACAAAGATGCAGGTCTCTGAGTCGGAGGCTCTGACAAGGGCGATTGAAGCCAGGGGCAACTGATCCCCGCCCTGAGCTCCTGTTGAGTGGGCGGAGTGAGCACAAGTCTGTGAGGGCCTCAGTATGTCCCTTGCTTGCTTGCTCTCTCCTAGCTCAGGTTCAACGTTGTTCCGGTGGAGTGGTTGAAATGCTGCGCAAGTCGAGCAGCCCCCTAATCGAGTTGTTTGACACTGCCGTTTCGTGTCGCTCAGACCTCTGCGTGATGCTGACCTCCCGAAAGCGAGTTCGGCGGACCCAGTTCTGGTCCCTCTGTCCCTCTCATGCTTGAGTTGTAGTCGTTAACCCCCCGCCCTGCTGAATACATGGGAAGGCAGGTGGGACTGCCTTCCATGCCGAGACCAGAGGCCCGAGCAGATGGCCACATTCCTGCTTGCTGAATTCAGCGGAAGCGAGCTGGATGGGTGGCCTACCCCCACCGTCCCAACCGTCAGCAGTTGTATGTCACTCCCCTTCCTGATGCATCCGTGGAAAGCCAGGTGGGGCGACTGACCCCTTGATCTTTGTGAGCTCCCGGGGCTTTGAAGCCCGTACAATGGTGCGCAACGGGTATGGCCGCCATTGACACTGCGAATGTGTGTGTGGTCTGGTCCCATGGCATATTCAGGGATCCAAATGGGGGGTGAGTGTGTAGAGTTGCTGGCTTACGGGCACTGTTCTCCCCCACTCCCCCTGATGACGCCTTATCCTGCCCAGGGCATGGTTTTGGTGCTCAACACGGAGTGTGTTTACATGCCTTTTGACCTGTGTTACATCACTGCCCTGCCCTCCAGGATGCGTGTCATCCCCTGCTATAATTGCTCTGAATCACTCTTTCGGGCTGTTTACTCATACATCATATCTCAGCGACCCCGAAGGCTTTGAATCACTCTGAGGACCGCCATGTACATGCCTACACGGTCCCGCTGGACCACTATGGAGCCAAAGATGCTCCCCATAAAGGACTCGAATCGACATATGGAGGTGACCACGATCGGCGTGTACATTTCATTACATATGGTCTAGTTGGACCAGTACTTAAGTACAGATTGTGCTTGTGATACCTTGTGTCCATGAATGTGCCTGTGTCTGATATCCTGAAAGCGCCAGGCTGAAAGTCCAATTGCCTGAAGTGAACTCTCAGCGGTGCACCGCTGTCAGTCCCAGTGGGAGCCTGACGACTTGCCTCCGCAGTCAGGTGGTGACCTTTGGTGTCCTGACTTCGGTCAGTCTGGCTCGGACGTTGGTGGTTTGAGGAGTTGACGACTCCGCCCAGACTGCATGGAGACTCCCCCATGCGTGGCCTCTGTGGTGAAGGGGCGAGGGAGAAGAGGGCCTTGATGCCCGATCCCTTATGGAGGAGCTCTTGCGGCTTTACCACTCGGGACTCGCTTCTTGGATATGCACATGGTGCGCCTTGGAAGGACCCGTGGGGACTCTCCCCCAGCCTGCGGCCTTGGGAAGCCTGGACTGTCCTGACGGATTTCTGTGGTTGCTCTCGACCTGTGAGACCACCTCGGTCGTCCTGTGACGCCTATGTTGGCTGTTTATGCCACTGCAACTCTGGTAGTGACCGTCGCAGGCGGCACCCGGTGCGCCTGGTATGGATTAACAGGTCCTTTTGATGCCGAACAATCGCCGCCAGGACCCAGGACTTGATATTGCATACGTTACTGGTTTTTAAATCCATTTACACGTCAGAACTTGTTAGCCTTTAAAGAATGTCATCGATTTTGGGGAATTATTACCGTTTATTTGGGGAATCTAAGTTATGTGGATATCCTGACTGAAGTTTGGGCCTGGGGAGAAAACCCCCTCCCTCCGGGTGTGATCGAGCCCCCCGAGGGTTTGCTCTAAGAAGGGGGTTGAAGCGGTACCCAGGACCCCATGGCCCATAGGGCAAATGTCCATCCTTTCCCGTCACCTACGCCTATTCTCCGTCCTGCTTGTGGGGATATGTTTCCTCCAGCCCATTGGGAACCGGCATGCGACCGGTCCCGTCCTTAACCTTCGCAATCGATTAAATCGATCAGGATATTTTATGATTTCAATTCAATGATCGAATCTTCCGGGAAATCGATTAATATCGATATATCTGACCAAAGTTCTCGCCGCCATGAGAATGTTGCCCGTTGTCCCCTGCACACGTGTTAATGCCGTGTCTCCGTGGCGAGTTTTGTTTTGACTTTTCCTCCTGTAGTTTTGAGGTTGGAACGAAAGTTAAGTGATGGATGTGTACGGTTTCTCATGTACTTTCATCTAGCTGGTATGCTCACCAGAACCTTCTGCCGTCGCGTCTGGGAGTAAATGGACGCGCAAGCTTTTCCGTCACGCGACCGAACTCATGGTTGTCATAGACCATGAATTTGTAGGGAACTCTACATCTCCCCTCTTTTCCTTCCTTTCACGCCCCTTTCACATGGGCATATCGCTTTCTTTGGGGAAGGGGCTTATAGGGGTGTTTTAGGACACACATGGGTGCGAAAAGCCCCAGTCAAAATCGTGCGCAAGCGCTAACGTTGTGTACTTGTGAGCATGAACAGAAAAAAGTCAACACAGTGCTCACAAGACCAAATGCCCAAGGTCATTTTCGATTTTGAAGCTAACACAACGATGGCTCCACGCATCTCAATGCGCACCAAAACATGGTCGTATGGAAGGACGACCTTTCCTCTACAATTTGGCCAAAATGGCCCTGGCGCCAAGGCTCGCCCTCAAAGCCAAGGGCCATATGAGCCTCCAATCAAGGCAATATGGAAACTAGAGCCCACGAAGGACCTCGCGTATTGCTTGTATGATTTCTTCAAGCCTATCTAGTATTTTATATAATATTGGCTTGTGAGCACGCGCGCCCAGGCTGCCTTTTGCACACGTGCCCATATGCATTCATGGTTGACTTGGGATCCAAGGGAGGACTTGATGCATAGTAGTTTTTGGGACACACATGGATGCGAAAAACCCAAGTCATAATCGTGCCCAAACACCAACTTTGTGTACTTGTGAGCATGCACATATATAACTTAACACACTGCTCACAGGACCGAGAGCCCTAGGGCATTTTGGACTCAGGAGCTCACTCAACGATGGCTCCACAATATTCAATGCGCACCAAAACATGGTCGTATGGAAGGACGAATTTTCCTCTAAAATCTGGCCAAAATGGCCGTGGCACCAAGGCTCGTTCTCAGAGCCAAGGGCCACATGAGCCTCCAAACAAGGCAATATGGAACGTGGAGAGCAGGAGGAGCAATGTGTATGGCTTGTTTGTATTTCCATGCCTATCTACTATTTTATATAATATTGCCTTGTGAGGACGCGCGCCCAGGCTGCCTTTTTCACACGTGCCCATATGCATACATGGTTGCCTTGCGATCTAAGGGAGGACTTGACCCATAGTAAGTATATTTTGAAACACCTACTATGGGCCCTTCAATTTGCATCCATGCCATATTATATGGGCTTTGGTGTCCCATGGGTTTATATGACCCAATATTGGAACTTTAGCCATATTTCCCACTTTTAGTGTGCGCCAAGGGCCGAAGTGTTAAAAATGGTTTTCTTGTGTTCCGGACCCGAACTAACGTTGACAAAGGGACTTAAGGCTTTGGGTTGCTTCCATGCAAAAGCCTAAAGTCCATCTCACTTGGGAACCGGAGATACAATTTTTGTAGTAGACACGTTTGGGACTACTGACCCTCGTTTTGGCAATAATGGCATCCAACCCCATCTCCCCCTTGATGTTCGCCCCCGGCTTGTGTGCACCCGCTGTCGAAGGTAAAGGGTGATTTCGAAGGGGGATATAAACCCGCCTTGAATAGGCTGTGTCCCCTTGTGTCCTCTCCTTGCGATGGGAGAGCCATGGGTCGCTCAATACGGGGTAGACTGCCTGTTGCCATTTTTCGTGCACCGTTTCCCCCCTAACAGGACAAATGGGTAGAGGCAACCTCAAGAGTTGACATGGCACATATGTTGGAACCTAAGTCCCATGTGTCTATAGCAAACTCGGTTGGATCATTGTTCGCTCTGACAATGGAGATATGAGATCGTGGATGCCGGACGTTTCGGCCAATTTTGGCTGTTCTTGCCGTTTTTGGTCAGCTTGGGAATACCATATCTCCATGGGGCAAAGAACCTAGCCAGAAAGGGTGTGGAGATTCTTGTAGCAGGTGACAAAGGGTAAATGGCCCTAGAGCTTGGTATTTGTTCCTCCGGCCTAGCCGGTGCTAGGCAACTTACGGCGCGTGCCACGTTGCCAAATTTTGCCTTTCTTGCTTTTTTGTGCCCCGTCGCGTGGCCCTCCCCTCGGGGAACAGGAAGCAGCCAACGTGACAGCAAGCCAAACCCCCATGCACGGAACCGGAGGGCGTATCAAGGCCGGTGGATCAAGGGTTGGCTTGACGAGATCGCCACAAATGCTCAGCCCGGTCGGCCACCTGGGATGGCCAATTTTGCCCGTTTTGGCATCCTTACCGCACCTGGCAACCCATTGGCCCCAAGATGCCAGGGAATCTGGGGGAACAAAGTGGCATTGAGCCTTAGAGATTTCATACTTGAAGGGCAGAGGGTTGATTGCTTCGCCTCTGCCCTCGTATGGCCTGGCCGAGGGGTCAATTTTCAACTTTTTTGAGCCATAGTCAGAATGGGCTGAAACAGCCCATTTTCAGCCCCCAACTCCTAGGGGATAGTGGTCGGGCCATATCTCCTGGTCAGAGGAACGCTGGGACCCGCCATTAGAGGTGCATAAGGAGTCACCGTCAGTCAAACTTGAACTTCATTGGTTCTTGGAAACGTGTTTGTGGCTGGTCGGGAGATTTTTCCCTTGGAAGGGGTCTAGGGTCCAGTTTGGACAATTGCGTGGGTTGTGTTTGAACCCCCGTACCACTGAGGAGGTGGCACCCAGGGATGGGATTTGGTTCGGGACTGAGTATCTATTGCCCTGAGGGGCCCTTACCCCGGTCCATGGCTTAAACCACCTCTGTACATACGCTGATGCTTTTTTTTACATACTTTTGTCCTGCTTCAGAGTGGCAAGGATCCTACAACGCTTTCTTCTATGAGGATGCCCTTGCGAGTGCAGTGCTTTGCCTGCCTGCTTGCTTGCATGTCCGCCGCAGCGTCCCGTGGCCAGGCCCCCCCACAGAAACGTGTCAATGGTGGGCAGAGGGACCAGAAAGAAGGGGCAGAGGGAATGGTGGCGGCCTGTGGGTGTTGGAAGCGCGGCGCTCTGTGGCCATTGTAGGCGGGGTAGCCTTCACAGGAATTGACTGCAGTTCCTGTGGTGGTGGCGGAGCAGGGGGGAGTGGGGTGCTTGTTGTACATATCGTCCATGTTTCCTCCGGAAGCTCTCTGCGGCTATCAAGATTGTGTGGACAATCTCTGAATGGTGCTAAACACAGGCAAAACACAGGTGTATTGTGCATGTGTGGTCTTTTTTTCAGGCAACATCCCAAGATCACCTCGGTGATCCCTGTGGAGGATACACATGCCCGTGCTATCCTGCCGAGAGGACCACCTATGATGTCAATCAAAGCGCGATGGAATGGCGCTGAGGACAGGCATTCTAAAAGAAAGGCATGTTGGCACCCGAGGGGCACCTCTGATGGCGGGTCCCAGCGTTCCTCTGACCAGGAGATATGGCCCGACCACTATCCCCTAGGAGTTGGGGGCTGAAAATGGGCTGTTTCAGCGCATTCTGACTATGGCTCAAAAAAGTTGAAAATTGACCCCTCGGCCAGGCCATACGAGGGCAGAGGCGAAGCAATCAACCCTCTGCCCTTCAAGTATGAAATCTCTAAGGCTCAATGCCACTTTGTTCCCCCAGATTCCCTGGCATCTTGGGGCCAATGGGTTGCCAGGTGGGGTAAGGATGCCAAAACGGGCAAAATTGGCCATCCCAGGTGGCCGACCGGCTGAGCATTTGTGGTGATCTCGTCAAGCCAACCCTTGAATCACCGGCCTTGATACGCCCTCAGGTTCCGTGCATCGGGGTTTGGCTTGCTGTCACGTTGGCTGCTTCCTGTTCCCCGAGGGGAGGGCCACGCGACGGGGCACAAAAAAGCAAGAAAGGCAAAATTTGGCAACGTGGCACGCGCCGTAAGTTGCCTAGCACCTGCTAGGCCGGAGGAACAAATACAGAGCTCTAGGGCCATTTACCCTTTGTCACCTGCTACAAGAATCTCCACATCCTTCTGGCTAGATTCTTTGCCCCATGGAGATATGGTATTCCCAAGCTGACCAAAAACGGCAAGAACAGCCAAAATTGGCCGAAACGGCCGGCATCCACGATCTCATATCTCCATGATCAGAGCGAACAATGATCCAACCGAGTTTGCTATAGACACATGGGACTTAGGTTCCAACATATGTGCCATGTCAACTCTTGAGGTTGCCTCTACCCATTTGTCCTGTTAGGGGGGAAACGGTGCACGAAAAATGGCAACAGGCAGTCTACCCCGTATTGAGCGACCCATGGCTCTCCCATCGCAAGGAGAGGACACAACGGGACACAGCCTATTCGAGGCGGGTTTATGTCCTTCTTCGAAATCACCCTTTACCTTGGACAGCGAGTGCACACAACCCGGGGGCGAACATCAAGTAGGAGATGGGGTTGGATGCCATTATTGCCAAAACGAGGGTCAGTAGTCCCAAACGTGTCTACTACAAAAATTGTATCTCCGGTTCCCAAGTGAGATGGACTTTAGGCTTGCCTGAAAAGAAGACCACACATGCACAATACACCTGTGTTTTGCCTGTGTTTAGCACCATTCAGAGATTGTCCACACAATCTTGATAGCCGGAGAGAGCTTCCGGAGGAAACATGGACGATATACACAACAAGCACCCCACTCCCCCCTGCTCCGCCACCACCACAGGAACTGCAGTCAATTCCTGTGAAGGCTACCCCGCCTACAATGGCCACAGAGCGCCGCGCTTCCAACACCCACAGGCCGCCACCATTCCCTCTGCCCCCTCTTTCTGGTCCCTCTGCCCACCATTGACACGTTTCTGTGGGGGGGCCTGGCCACGGGACGCTGCGGCAGACATGCAAGCAAGCAGGCAGGCAAAGCACTGCACTCGCAAGTGCATCCTCATAGAAGAAAGCGTTGTAGGATCCTTGCCACTCTGAAACAGGACAAAAGTATGTAAAAAAAAGCATCAGCGTATGTACAGAGGTGGTTTAAGCCATGGACTTGGGTAAGGGCCCCTCAGGGCAATAGATACTCAGTCCCGAACCAAATCCCATCCCTGGGTGCCACCTCCTCAGTGGTACGGGGGTTCAAACACAACCCACGCAATTGTCCAAACTGGACCCTAGACCCCTTCCAAGGGAAAAATTTCCCGACCAGCCACAAACGCGTTTCCAAGAACCAATGAAGTTCAAGTTTGACTGACGGTGACTCCTTATGCACCTCTGATGGCGGGTCCCAGCGTTCCTCTGACCAGGAGATATGGCCCGACCACTATCCCCTAGGAGTTGGGGGCTGAAAATGGGCTGTTTCAGCCCATTCTGACTATGGCTCAAAAAAGTTGAAGATTGACCCCTCGGCCAGGCCATACGAGGGCAGAGGCGAAGCAATCAACCCTCTGCCCTTCAAGTATGAAATTCCTAAGGCTCAATGCCACTTTGTTCCCCCAGATTCCCTGGCATCTTGGGGCCAATGGGTTGCCAGGTGCGGTAAGGATGCCAAAACGGGCAAAATTGGCCATCCCAGGTGGCCGACCGGGCTGAGCATTTGTGGCGATCTCGTCAAGCCAACCCCTGATCCACCGGCCTTGATACGCCCTCCGGTTCCGTGCATCGGGGTTTGGCTTGCTGTCACGTTGGCTGCTTCCTGTTCCCCGAGGGGAGGGCCACGCGACGGGGCACAAAAAAGCAAGAAAGGCAAAATTTGGCAACGTGGCACGCGCCGTAAGTTGCCTAGCACCGGCTAGGCCGGAGGAACAAATACCAAGCTCTAGGGCCATTTACCCTTTGTCACCTGCTACAAGAATCTCCACACCCTTCTGGCTAGGTTCTTTGCCCCATGGAGATATGGTATTCCCAAGCTGACCAGAAACGGCAAGAACAGCCAAAATTGGCCGAAACGTCCGGCATCCACGATCTCATATCTCCATTATCAGAGCGAACAATGATCCAACCGAGTTTGCTATAGACACATGGGACTTAGGTTCCAACATATGTGCCATGTCAACTCTTGAGGTTGCCTCTACCCATTTGTCCTGTTAGGGGGGAAACGGTGCACGAAAAATGGCAACAGGCAGTCTACCCCGTATTGAGCGACCCATGGCTCTCCCATCGCAAGGAGAGGACACAAGGGGACACAGCCTATTCAAGGCGGGTTTATGTCCCCCTTCGAAATCACCCTTTACCTTGGACAGCGGGTGCACACAACCCGGGGGCGAACATCAAGGGGGAGATGGGGTTGGATGCCATTATTGCCAAAACGAGGGTCAGTAGTCCCAAACGTGTCTACTACAAAAATTGTATCTCCGGTTCCCAAGTGAGATGGACTTTAGGCTTTTGCATGGAAGCAACCCAAAGCCTTAAGTCCCTTTGTCAACGTTAGTTCGGGTCCGAAGCACAAGAAAACCATTTTTAACACTTCGGCCCTTGGCGCACACTAAAAGTGGGAAATATGGCTAAAGTTCCAATATTGGGTCATATAAACCCATGGGACACCAAAGCCCATATAATATGGCATAGATGCAAATTGAAGGACCCATAGTAGGTGTTTCAAAATATACTTACTATGGGTCAAGTCCTCCCTTAGATCGCAAGGCAACCATGTATGCATATGGGCACGTGTGAAAAAGGCAGCCTGGGCGCGCGTCCCCACAAGGCAATATTATATAAAATAGTAGATAGGGGGGCACACAGTGCCTCCATGAGGGGTGTATTCTTGAGGCAGTCACCCTCCCCTGGACGCTGGTTTCTCACCCTTGCTGCCGGGGCCCGCTGCCCAATGACTATGGGCACGCTGTCCAGGCGTGTGGGCCCATACTCCCAACAGTGCGCGTGCCCTTGCGGGAGTGGTTCCCGTTGGGGCGACGGGGGTGCTTTCCGAGGGGGCGCACCTGCTGCGGTGCGTGTTGCGTCGCATCTTGTTGAATGCCATGGCTGTGCCTGTTGTGTGTGCTTCCCAGGTTTGCGGCACCCGGTGGCCGTTGTTGCTTGGTACCTATTTGTGTGCCGTAGTTCTGGCCGGCGGTGTGCCTCTAGGGCGTGCCTTGCCGCCCCGCTTTGGTTTGCTGCGGCTCGTCCGGTCCGGTCGCTCCCAGTGCGCCGGTTGGCTTTCCCGTCCCCATGGTGCCTTCTCCTACCGGGTGCTTTGCGCCCCTGCTTTTCATGGGCGCCTGCTCGGGGCACGTGGAGGGTGGCTTAGAACCGGGGTCAAGCTGCGTGCCGCTGGCCCCCGCCGCGGCGCGGCTGCTGAGCTCGCGCCACATCGTACCTGTTTCGGGCCCCGCTGTGGGGTTGTCTCTGCTGGGTCCCTCCAGCGTCGGCAT